>CM060681.1:8132500-9332500 GCA_030686995.1 Artemisia argyi | reverse complement strand
AATCAGAAAACAAAACTTATAGTGTCAGACATTACCAGAGAATTTCTCAATGCATTCTAAACTTACTTGGTCACTAATCTTATGTTGTGCAAAATAATAAGTCCCTAATCTTCGGTAAGAGTGATCTTAAAAGGACTTAACTAAAAGTAAAGCACGAATCAGAGTGCTGCGGAAGCAATGATAATTAAACAAATGTATTATAGTCTACCCAATCCTCACCGGTCACAACTTAAGTTTCTTCAGAGTGGAAAATCATAAGGTAAATTCTTAAAGGTTGTTTCATAAGTTTCTATAGTGCAAACCTAAAGGCCAAATCTTTCACAGATCATAACTTAAAGTACAAACATGTCGAATCCTAATCTCTGATACCATAATTGTAACACCCCAACCCGACAAGGGTCAAAGTGTAACATTATGAAGTCAAATCAGAACATTAAACACTCAAGCGGAAGACTTTATTATAAAAGCATAACTAGGTCAACATTACAATCTTCCAATGATAACCCACATTGTCTTAAATAGAAATACATAATTTATCCAAAAGTCTTGTAAAATAGTAAGGATAACTAGTAGGGTAGTCTCTAACTCCTACTCTCTTCACTCTTGCTCATCACCCCTATAATAACCTGCCGCAGAGAAAAAAAATGCGGCTGAGCTAACGCTAAGTGAACATATATATAATATAAAAGCAATAAGTATGAATGAAATGAAACAATGTATAAAAAAGTCCAAGAGAACCTGTAAATAAGATACGAATGATATATATGTGATGACAGATCAATATAATAAAAGAATATGAAAGATCAACAATAAAATAAATGCCCAACATTATATTATGTACATGGAGTAGCTAGCTCGATGTAGATGGGGTGTATCGCACACACTCTAGTCCATTCACATCGCATTTCATTCACATTAACATTTCATTTACTAGGATGCATCCATATGCTCCCTTCATTACATTAATATATATGTTAGTACTAGACTAAACATACATATAAAAACACGGGCCAAGTGCGCTAATTAGCAATACAATCATTTGGGAACGCAGTGGACACATGCCCGCCTCCACTGACAGCGTCATACCATTGGTGCATCAATGATATGGCCATAAACTCCTCATGGCTAGATACGTTTAATGGGCAACGATATAGGAAAACACATGCAAGGATAGAAATAAGCAGGTAACGAAATAATCGATTGAACAATAACAATTAAGAACCATACCAAAAGGGATCATAGCAATGGGATCATATCAAATGAATCAATATAAAGGAATCATAACATTAGGTTCATATCGAAAGGTTCATTTCAAAAGGTTCATAGAAATGCAATGAATCAAGGTCAAAGAATAAGAATCATGAGAAACCTTTACTGATAAAAGGTAGAATATCTGTACCTTTCACACAATTTGCACAAAGGGAATATCGAGGACGTAGAAGGGAATTAATTCGTCTCCACCGGATCTACATTAAAGTAATATAAATTACTAACACATTCATTATAATAGCGGATTGTACTAATTTATTTTAATTTGTTTTAGGGTTCATTTGTCGTATTTTAGGTTATATAAACACTTAGGGTTTGATTTCATAATATCGTCATATTTAATATTGGCCCTTGTTGACCGGACCCTCCCCTATTTTTTTATACTAACCCTCCCTATTTGGGAGGGTGTACCTTCAAAGGTACAAAATTTGTACTTTTTTGTACTTTTTTTTTTTTTTTTTTTTTTTTTTTTTTTTTTTTTTTTTTTTTTTTTTTAAGTTTGTAATGTTTAGGTATTGTAACGTTGACTCATTTGCATTTATAAACTACTACAAGATCAGTGTTTACACATAAACTTAAATTATTTAAAAACAACAACTATTATTATAAAATTAAACGTCAACGTTAACATATTATTTAAAAACAACAATATCTACGACATATGAACATTATTCATTTCGGTTAAAAGATCATGGAGCCGGGCACTTGACTGACAAGCGTGATCCTCAGGATTCCTTGCCATTTCTAACTCCATTTCCAGCGCCTTTATTCTTTGCTTCAACAACTTGTTCTCATTTTTTGTAGCAACGCAGTTTGAGCAATGCGTTGAAGAAGAGGCTTGACTAAAGTGCTCTGCTTCAAATTCATCTTTCCACTTGAAGGAAATAATAAGAAATGTATTTTTAACAAACAAATTATTTACATAACTAAGCAAACGTATGATTATTTACCACTGAAAGAGGACATGCATAAAACAGTCGCCCACGACTACCATCTTGCCAGGATTTCCGTTCTACAATAAATCCTCTATTACATCGGCACCAGAAAGGATTTCTTTGGCTCATCTGACCAAAGAATTTGCATAATCAATCAATAATGTTATTTACTAATATAAATAAATATTTAATCAATTACTATATAATACAAACAGTTATTTACAACATAAATCAATAATCATTTACAATATTTTGTCTGTAAAATTATTCACAACATAAATCAATAATTATTTACAACATAAATCAATAATTATTTACAATGTTTTGTCTGTATAATATTTACGTCAATAGTCGATGTTGATATAAACTTATCCATTGTTCTGCAATTGGCTGTCGGAAAAACCTCCATTGTGGGTGGTTACGCGGAAGTGGAAAAGTTGGGTCTAGCGTCGGTATAATGTAATGAGCACATGAGTTATCCCCCACACGGGCAATCACAAGGGGGTCGATTCCTTGTGTGTTGTTTGGCCCGGAAAAAAGCGGAAAACATGTGTTATAACCACGCACGGATAGAAATACAATCGGTCGATTTAGCATTGAAGCGATAACTAGACCCGTCATTGGCATCACCATCCAGTAACCGTCAGGTGCACCTCCGTTGAACCAATGTATTGTATTCCAAAGAAAGATAAAGTCTTGTTCCCCCCACATATCTATGTAAGTACTCCTATGGTAATCTAACTCTTGCAACAACCTATGTCTGGCTTCGGCCCACCTATGTTCGTTTTGAAAAATAAAGTGAGCAACGCACCGAAACCCGCAATTCCCATCACCCGCAACATTACGTATACTTATTACGTATGGACGGTAAACCAGTGGAATTTCCCGAATAAAACCATTGCTCACAGTATCTCCAACATATAATCTGTGTCGTGGACTAGCACCCGTGTACGAACTGTGTCTTGGAGGCTCTTTCGGCAATTTCGGGACTTTCGTAGATCTTGTATTCGTACTTCTTCGGTGATCTACGATTGGTACTTCATTTAAGTCCGAAACTTTTGTAGCCTTGGACTTTTTGTTCTTTTCGCTCGGACGTCCACGGGAATTTTCCTGAACAACAGGTTGACGTGTGTCCACAGGTTCAGGTTGGTATATCCCTCTTAACTTGTTCAACATATTCTTCTTGACAAACGACGTCACTTTGCCAAAAGCACTCTTGAATTGTCGAACGTCATTTTCAAACTCTCTTGTATCATCATCATCATCATCATCATCATCATCATCATCATCATCATCATCATCATCAAGCACAAGGTTACCGACAACGGGCCACGGTACAGACAGGGTTCTCCAAAATATATCAATGCTTTCCAATGGAATTAGCACACCTGCATTTATCAAAAGTGACTTATGTAAAACCATTTCGTGGAAGCATTCCGTGAAAGCATTCATTAATATTGACTTTAATATACTTACCATGAATTCGATACCCCATCATTTGACAAAAGCACGACAATCCATAAATTGATCGCAACTGATGGTTACAATCTTCTGCGGCGAAATTCGTTTGAAGGAGTTCTCTGTGCATGAGTGTAAAAGCATGTTTGGAAATGTTATACCACAACTCTGAAAATATTGGTATATCACATTTATTCATTTTCTCATTTTTGCTCCTGTTAAAAGTCTCTTGTATCGCGCTCTTTTGAGAAATAAGAATCTTATCAATCGAAATCAACAACGTGTTTAAGTTGGATTGTGCTGTGCCCAAATATAATTTCAACAATGCATGTTGAGCCTCAACTCTACACGTTGTTGACTGGCCGTAGCTTTGATATTCATCGGTAACACACGAGACAAACATGTGCCCGTACTCTCGGAGCCAGTTATCCAGATACTGGGAAATATCTGAAAAACGATGAATTAATACAAGGTCAATCGGGTGCATATTTGTTAAATAATAAAAAACACTAAATTAATAATTAAGTACCCGGTTTGTTGACCAATTTTTGTTGTAGTCGTCGATAATGTTGCTCGAATAAGGCGCGTGATTGAGCTTTAACCATCCAATCCCATGTGCGTTTGATGGACTCGTACTCATCACTCGACTCACATCTACCTCTGCAATTAATAAGTATATTTTGGGAAATATGCCATCGACATAGTACTTTGTGAACACCAGGGAATTCTGCTCTGCATGCCCCAAGCAAGGCTAAATCCCTGTCGGTGACGATAACACGTGGATAGTACCTTTCCTCTATCACCAGCTTTACACGTTGCAATACCCATTTAAAATTAGGCCCTTTTTCACTGTTTAAAAAACTAAACGCCATCGAATATGTTTTATTTGTTGATGTTACTCCGACAATTTCCAAAAATGGCAATTTAAACAGTGTGGTATTGTACGTGGAGTCTATTAGCATGATTTCAGGGAACGTACACCATAAAGCGTACGACGTAGGGTGAACAAAAAATAGTTCCTCAAGCTCATTATTAGCACTTACCCTATCGTAATATGTGTACCCTGATTGCTGCAGGTGTGAGTAAAGGACTTGAATTGGAGTTAGATTACCCATTTTGGCTTTCCGGATCTTAACTTGTGCGTTATATATAGTTCTAACGCTAGACACGTTATCCGGATTACGACCCTGTATTGTCGAAAGTATTTTACGTGGTTGTACGGTATACTCTGTCAATTCTTTAACCAACTCGAACTCATCATCATTTAAGCGCATTGCATATGGCACACCATGCAGCGACTCTAACATAGGATGATTATGACTATCATCCTTCACTTTCAAAATCCAACATGATCTTCTTTTAAGATATTTCGCCACCAATTTGAATGGGCATTCGGTTTTAGAGGTACTTGTATTCCGTTTTCCAGTTCATTCGGGTGAATAAATCCCACCCTTTGTACACCTATAATTGATTTCGTTCAAAATACCGTATTCTGATTTAGTTCTTCTTTTAACAATCACAAAACCGAGTCCCCGAGCTATGTTTTGCACCCAATCCGTTAATTGCTCGTGAGAACCGAACCCCTGAAAAAATATTACGAATTCACAATACTTTTTTTTTATAAACAATACTTTTTTTATAAACAATATATTTTTTTTACAATAATTTTTTTTATAAACAATACTTTATAAACAATATATTTTTTTTATAAACAAAATATTTTTTTATAATACTTTTTTTTATAAACAATACTTTTTTTATAAACAATATATTTTTTTATAATACTTTTTTTTATAAACAATACTTTTTTTTATAAACAACATATTTTTTTTATAAACAAAATACTTTTTTTTATAAACAATACTTTTTTTTATAAACAACATATTTTTTTTATAAACAAAATATTTTTTTATAATACTTTTTTTATAAACAATAACTTTTTTATAACAAATAACTTTTTTTTTTTTACAAATTTTACAAATTTTAACAAATAACTTTTTTTTTACAAATTTCACAAATTTAAAAAAAAAAAAAAAAAAAAAAAAAAAAAAAAAAAAAAAAAAACATATTAAAAGGGTACGTGGGGGACAGCTGTCTCACACCCACGTACTATTATCACCGGTTTGTCTCACACACACCACACACTCACAAGTCTCTCTCTCTCTCTCTCTTCGCTCTCTTTTCCTCTCTCTAGTTTTAGATCTAAAAACGTTTTTAGATCTAAAATCATTAATAGATCTTAAATCACTTATGTTTGTGATTTGTGAGAGAGTTTGAAGTGTGTGGTGATGTTGTTGGTGAGTGTGTGGTGATGTTGTTGGTGATATGTGTTGGGGGTTTCTCCCTGTTGGTGATCTGTGTTGGGTGATCTGTGGTAATCTAACTCTTAATTCTTTGATATAGATGTTAATATATCAGATCTATAATTTTTTTTAAAAACCCTAATTTTTTAAAATTAATTAGTTTCGTTGTGGGGGGTTTCTGTGGTTGGGGGGTTTCTGTGGTGGTGGTTCTGTGGTTATGTGGTGTTTTATTGTTATTTTATGCTTGTTAATTGTTATTACAAAAATTAGGGTTTCAAAAATTTTGGGGGTTTTTTCAATTTGTGTTGATTTAGTTAATAAAACTTGTTAATTGAAAGATTTAGAAGCTAATTTATCAGATCTACAATTTTTTTTTAAAAACACTAATTTTTTAAAATTAATTAGTTTCGTTGTGGGGGGTTTCTGTGGGTGGGGGGTTTCTGTGGTGGTGGTTCTGTGGTGTTTTATTGTTATTTTATGCTTGTTAATTGTTATTACAAAAATTAGGGTTTCAAAAATTTTTGGGGGTTTTTTCAATTTGTGTTGATTTAGTTAATAAAACTTGTTAATTGAAAGATTTAGAAGCTAATTTATCAGATCTACAATTTTTTTTTAAAAACCCTAATTTTTTAAAATTAATTAGTTTCGTTGTGGGGGGTTTCTGTGGGTGGGGGGTTTCTGTGGTGGTGGTTCTATGGTTATGTGGTGTTTTATTGTTATTTTATGCTTGTTAATTGTTATTACAAAAATTAGGGTTTAAAAAATTTTGGGGGTTTTTTCAATTTGTGTTGATTTAATTAATAAAAACTTGTTAATTGAAAGATTTAGAAGCTAATTTATCAGATCTACAATTTTTTTTAAAAAACCCTAATTTTTTAAAATTAATTACTTTCGTTGTGGCTGGTTATGTGGGTGGGGGGTTTCTGTGGTGGTGGTTCTGTGGTTATGTGGTGTTTTATTGTTATTTTATGCGGGTGGGGGGTTTCTGTGGGTGGGGGGTTTCTGTGGTGGTTGTTCTGGGGTTCTGTGATGGTTAATTAGGGGATTTGGTGGTGGTTCTGTGGTGGTGGTTCTGTGGTGGTGGTTCTGTGGTGGTGGTTCTGTGATGGTTAATTGTCTGTTCTTATGTGGTTTGTGTAGGTTAACACCTTAGGGGAGGGTCCGGTCAACATTGGCCTTTATCATGTGATTTGTGTGTGAGACAACTGTGGTGATAATAGTACTGGTTCTGTGGTGCTGGTTCTTATGTGATTCTGTGGCTGTGGGTAGGTTAACACCTTGATCTGCCACCTTTTGAGTGGTATGAATACCTGCTCTGGCCTACCCCCAGTCCACAGGCTCTAGCTATAAGCATAATGAAACTGCTTAAGCAGTTTGTGATGAAACTTTATAAGCAGTTTATTGTTTTAAAAGGATATTTGAAACTTGGTTTTTTTATAAAAAAAACCGATATACGGCAATGATGATTTAAAAAAATTGATTTTGGCGTGGCATTTCCAAATTGACGGCAATAAAAACTTTGCAACATTTGAAGTTGCAGCCATATCTATTATGTCAAACTGCTTATAATATGAGCCAATTGATATCTTTATGTAATATTGAAAAGGCGTAAAGCTTATTAGTACCTCTTGTGTATAGAATGGTGAACTAGACATTTCGGCAATGTTGACCGGTCCCTCCCCTATTTTTTAAACAAACCCTCCCTAAATGGGATGGTGTACCTTCAAGGTACAATTTTTGTGATACTCTGCTCCAGTATGGTTACCTTGTGATACTCTGCTTCTTTTGTGAGACTTGTGTAGCTCAGAATTGGTTATGTGGTTGGTGGTTATGTGGTATAGTTTCTTTGGTTATGTGGTATACTGGTTGTGTTTGCTGTAATGGTTGTGGTTATGTGGTATACTGGTTGTGTTTGCTGTAATGGTTGTGTAGCTCAGAACTGGTTGTGGTTATGTGGTATAGTATCTTTGGTGGTTGTGTTTGCTGTAATGGTTATGTGGTATACTGGTTGGTTGATTCCCTTGTTTATAGTCCACCAAAGCTGCAATTTGTGGAATCTTACTGTTGAGCTTTGCAGTTGGAATCCTTACTGTTTGGGCATGCTTGTGACATGCCTGTTTCTGGTGTTACTTTTGAACTGTTGAGCTTTGCAGATGGAATCCTTACTATTGTGGAATCTGCAGACCTTGTGACATTCCTGTTGAGCTTGTGACATTCCTGTTCTAGTGGTATTGTGGTTTTTAAAACCAAAGGCGATGACGAATGGTTTTTAAAACCGAATGGTATGGCGGAGTGATATTTTTATCACTTTCGCAACCTTCACATCCGAACCTTCTAAAAATCTGAGCCTATAAGGCGATGACGAATCTGCAGTTGTGTTAGTTTGTGTTTGTGTGGTGTTTGTTTGTGTTTGCAGTTTGGACTTTGTTGTGGTTGTGCACTTTTGTGTTAATTTGGACTTGAATCATTTTGGACAAAAAAAAAGGTCTTGGGCGATGACGAGAACCATTATCCGAGCCTGCAGTTTGTGTTAGTTTGTTTGTGTTTGCAGTTTTGGTTAGGTTGTGTTTGCAGTTTTGGACTTGTAAAAAAAAAAGGACTTGTGGACAAAAAAGGATAATTTGGTTAGTTTGAACTTGTAAAAAAAAAAAAGACTTTGGACAAAAAGGACTTGTGGACAAGACAAAAAAAAATAAATAAAAAAAAAATAAAAAATAAAAAAATACAATTGTACCATGTGGGCCCCACCACTAGGGTGGTTTGCAGACCTACGGGGCTAGACCCCCGTCCGGTCAACATATCCCTTAATATTTCCATTAAATATCAAGTTAGGGTTTCAAAATACATTTTCTAAAGTGTAAACCTAATTAGTGTTTTTATTTTTTTTTATTTTTTATTTTTTTTAAGTCTCAATTAATGTAATTAAATGTCGCCATTTAGGTTAAATAATTCCTATTTAGGTTTTCCTAATCATATATCAATTAATGATAGGGTTTGTATGATTATATTATAAGGTCGATACGAAAAGTAACAAAAGTCGGTTAAATGTAAGAGTCGAATGGTGAGTTTTCAAAAGGGTCAAATAATATGATAAAATCATAAGGGTCAATTTGTTTTTATACAAGTCAAAATAGGAGTAGAAAATGTGAGAGTTGGTTTATTCATACTTGGATCGAATTACACAACATGTTATCTAAGTTCATTTAAAGTCGAAAGTAGGAAAGATTGGTAAGCTCTCCGTCGACCAGGAAAAGAAAGAAGAAAAACTAGCACAACTAGGGTCGACTTTTACAACAGTTATATGGTTTGCTAGAACACAAATTATAGACATGTTATTAGGTTTAGTGCAAGTCTATTATAGGGAAACAAATGACTTGGTTTTAGGTCGACTAGAAAAAAGAAATAAAGTTGACATAACAGGTTTATGATCATGATAATAGGTCGATTGTACAAATAGTATAGGGTCGATAAAAAAAACAGGTTGCATGGTAAATATATCACATGTATGTTGGGGTTCAATAGGGTTGATTAGAAAACGAAACAAATGCCAACAGTAGAGTCGACTATACAAGTTGTTTAACTCATGTTATAAAAGCATTATGGGGTTGATTATAATAGCCATAAAGTCGACACAAAGAACACACACCAGTCGATCAATTCAAGGTTTAATAACATGTTTATGGTCAATCAGAGAAGGGCAAAACATTCACGAAACTAGGGTCGATTCTAACAAACAATCAAAGCTTGATTATAACATGTCCTGATCAAATATAGGTTGGGTCAAATAATTAGTTTTAAACATATAACATCCATGTGATATTACTGACCTTCGTCAGATTCATAATTATACCATTTAACTTGATATTGTCGAAAAGAAAGAAAACAAATCAAAGGTCGAGTACCTTGTGTAGTGTTCGAGCAAGGAAGACAGAAAGGAACCAAGCCTAGTAACCAAAGACCAGAATGTATTATGCTCCCAAACCCCTTATTCGATCACAGAAATACAGCAGCAGTCGAAGGTTATTTTTAGTGTTTGTGTTATTCGTTTATTGAATGGAAGCAAGGAGAGGAGGTAACTGGTATTCGACTTATACTACTAAAGAGGAGCGTCTAATTTTGATGATCCATTATTATCCTTCAATAGGCTTTAATTATCAGTTATGGTAGATGTTTAAATTGGGCTTTTAAAAGTTTTTAAAACTTTCGGTTTGTAATTTTTTTGAGAGCCAAATAAATGAGTTTTAACAATTTTAATTATCACTTAAATATTAAGTCAAAGTGTATAATTATTTCCTTAATGCTCGATTAATGTTTACTAAATGTGACGTTTTCATAAATTTCTAATTTTATCCGAATTTTAGGTTTATGCTTTTTCGGGTATTACACCTTAGATCCATGTGTTAGTTTTTATATTCTTTCTTCACCAACTTGTACTTTTTGGAAGATCATACGCATAATCATAAGGCACAATACAACCCAAAGCTATCAATAAAAACCTTTAAAAAACAATAAATCTATGTCTTAAGTAGTTGTTGTGTTCTTTGTGGGAGATGGAGATGGCAGATTGACATCCATCACCTTTCTATTATTAATTTGCTTATTTTCTGTGGACAAATTGGTTATTGTAATGATTGATTGATTGTCTTGCAAGAATGACAAAGTAGGATTTATTGGTGTACTTATGTGAACAATCGAATTGTTACAAGGGTACAGGGTGAATTCCACAAATATTTAATACAATCCAAAAGGTTAAGGAAAATTCTCTAGAAGATTATTTTACATGGTAATATATAAATGAGCATATAAGGTAAGACATGATAAACTCAATCTACTTACAAGCCACTTTAGAAGACATGAAATATATATACAAAAATAAATAGAAAACACTGCTACAACATTATGACAATGCGTGGGGAAATTACAGATATATAGTTGTTGTTTCTCAGAATTTCGACACTAGAACAAACACCCTGGAAATTTCAGCGCGGTTTGCTTTCTTGAAACGTCATTTTAGTACTACTACCTGAGTAAGATTCCCATTCATTAGTACTATATGGGATTAATGGTACCTCGTAAAGATCAGATTTCTCAACTTCTAGGATCAAGCTCCTAGTTTCCTCATTTGTTTGATTTTGACTCCATGGATGAGTTTTGAACTTCTTTAATCCCTCTAACTCCATTGCAACCTCTTTCATTGTAGGTCTATCATTGCCATGTACGTTAAGGCATCTCTTTACCAAGTCACCTACTACTTGTAACTGCTCAAATGTTCCTTCACGTAAAACTCGAGGATCAACAATTTCAAATAGGCGGTTTTCTTTGATCGCCTTGACAAAGTATGTTGCTAAATTCTTATCTTCATTCGATCTATCTGCACAAAGCGGTTTTTGCCCGGTTATGAGTTCTGCAAGGACAACTCCAAAGCTATATACGTCACTCTTGTCTGTTAGCTGGCTTGTGTGGAAGTACTCAGGATCAAGGTACCCTAGAGTGCCTTGAACAAGAGTAGTAACTTGGTCGTGATCTAACGGGACTAACCTTGAAGCACCAAAGTCTGAAATTTTTGTGGTATAGTTATCATCTAGCAATATATTGGTGGACTTGACATCTCTATGTATGATAGGCATAATGGCTTGTGAATGAAGGTATCCAAGTGCACCTGCGGCTTCAGAAGCAACTCTCAACCGATTCTCCCATGATAACCAACTCATTCCTCCTGGTCTTTGATGAATGTGGTAGTAAAGTGTGTTATTAGAAATGAACTCATAAACTAATACCGGGACCTCCTCCTCTAAACAACAACCTATAAGCTTTACCACATTTCGATGGATGACTTGTGTAAGGATCAAGACTTCATTGATAAATTGTTCTGATTGGGTTTCATCCACTAATTTAGACCTCTTTATTGCAACAACACGTTTGTCCGATAAAATTCCCTTATACACTACACCATAACCACCTCGTCCAATAATTCGCTCCTCAGAATAATTGTGAGTTGCTTTATGAAGTTGGTCAGTGGTAAACATAATCATTGCCTCGCTCGTCCCTGGCGCATTAAGCTTTTGTTTCAGAAAGACACCACCATTTTGCTCAAAAAACTTTTCTCGGAGCTTGTTCAGTTTCCTTTTTCTTATTCCAAAGAAAATCACGGTCACTACAGATAATATTGCTAGTGAGCCAAACACGAGACCTATATGGACAATAAAAGGAAAACTTAATTATTCAATTAATTGATTGTAGTTAGTTAAAAGGGAATCCAAAATTATATGATTCATGTCATATAAAGATCAACAAGTTTGGTAAACTTTATGGCCTTGTAAAATGAAGATCTACATAATATACATGGACTTCCCATATGGAATCTTTTGCAAAGTAAGAGTAGACATATTTATGGTTACTTGATTATATAAAGATTTACCTAATGTGAATATCATCACTGGAAAATTTGAACCTTTATTAACAGACTGACATCCATTTGGTGTTGTAGCATTACCGGTGTATCCTGGCCGACATGTACAACTGTAACTTCCTTCTGTATTAATGCAATTCCCGTAACAACTAATGCCGCTTTTGTTGTCACACTCGTCGATGTCTAGCAAAAGCAAATTAATAGGTTATTTTGAAACATCTATCTTGTGTACATTACATATAGAAAACGAAACCCAAATGATACTTTTTGGTAGACTCGCTTAAAAAATAAAATATTTAATTGTATCAAATGTGGTAGACGATTTAATAATAATAATAATAATAATAATAATAATAATAATAATAATAAAAGTTACTTTTTAAGGTATAAAGTACAATGAGCATTTGTTAAATTTATAGATATTCTAAAATTTATGCAAATTTAGAATTCTACAATTAAATACATAAAACAGGATTTGAGATTAGCCTAATTTTAAAAGTTTATCATTGATTGTATATTGTTTTAACCCTTTAGAATATAAAGCTATTTTACACTTAACTCCAAAGTTAGAATGAATAAAGAACTTACAAGGTTAAGCTTAAAGCATAAACTATACGAATGTTTAATAATAGGTCTAAAAACTTATAAAAAGGTCCAAGAATTTTGTACTATAATTTGGAATCATTTCATGTCTAGGCGGCATGAAAAATGTATGATTTTGAGGAGATCCAAAAATGTTGTATGAATTAATGTTGGAACAATTTATGAATCTAAAAAACTTTATTATTAATGAGAATATGTTTCGAAAAGTTTTATGACAATGTATTATAAGAAGTGGCAGTTTTAGAAATCTTTTAATATGTTCGCGATAGTGGATGTCATTATTGTTTTAGCCTGATTCATAATATTTTCACCATAGTTTATTCAATGACTTTTATACAATTACATATAAGAATGACCTATTCGCTTTCAGTATTAATTGAGCTTTTTTATCTTTCTAATTTTAATAATTTTATATAAAAAGTTTAAAACTGAGCTCTTATAAACGCAAGCAGGTCAAAAACGGGGCTAAATGTGCAAATATGGGATATGGGTTTACCCCTTTCACATTTTCCTCTTTAGGGGAACTCGAGACAGATGTGGTGGCCCTACTTAAGCGGATCCAGAAGTTTTCCATCACTCAAGACACTGGGGCACGTGCTGCAACTCATATCTTCAGTAGAATTAGTTTTGCTATTGCTAAAGGCGTAGGGGCTCAGATAGTGTCGAGGCTCCCCACTAATTTCTTGTAATCCTATTGGTTTGGTTCTATTGAAAGTGATGTTGTATAAAATAAATAAATAAATAAATAAATAAATAAATAAATAAATAAATAATAATAATAATAATAATAATAATAATAATAATAATAATAATAATAATAATAATAATAATAGTTACTTTTTTAAGTATAAAGTACAATGAGCATTTCTTAAATTTATAGATATTCTAAAATTTATGCAAATTTAGAATTCTACAATTATATACATAAAACTGGATTTGAGATTAGCCTAATTTTAAAAGTTTATCATTGATTGTATATTGTTTTAACCCTTTAGAATATAAAGCTATTTTACACTTAACTCCAAAGTTAGAATGAAAAAAGAACTTACAAGGTTAAGCTTAAAGCATAAATTATATGGATGTTTAATAATAAGTCTAAAAATTTAAAAAGAGGTCCAAGAATTTTTGTACTATAGTTTGGAATCATTCATGTCTAGGTGTCATGAAAAGTGTATGATTTTGGAGAGATCCAAAAATGTTGTATGAATTAATGTTGGAACAATTTATAAACCTAAAAAACTTTATTATTAATGAGAATATGTTCATAATACGTAAAGTTTATGACAATGTATTATTGTTCGCGATAGTGGATGTTATTATTGTTTTAGCCTGATTCATAATATTTTTACCATAGTTTATTGGGCAAATACCATATTAAAGCACTATACTTGTCAAAAAAGTCATTTTTGGGTATCGAACAAATTTTTTTCCTCTTATGGGTACTGAACTTTCATTTTTTTTTGCCTCTTTAAGGCACTTTGTGACATTTTTGCCCCTGGATTTTTAATAATTTGAGGGACAAAAACGTACAAAGTGCCTTAAAGAGGTCAAAAAATGAAAGTTTAGTACCAATATTAGGAAAAAAATTTGTTCGATACCCAAAAGTGTATATTAGGACAAGTATGATGTTTTTTTTATGGTATTTGCCCTAGTTTATTCAATGACTTTTATACATTGACAGATAAGAATGACCTATTCGCTTTCAGTACTAATCGAGCTTTTTTATTTGTCTAATTTTAATAATTTTATATAAAACGTTTAAAATTGAGCTCTTATATAGGGTGGTGGACCGGTGTTACTTTTATCATAATGTATTTTAATGTATCTTTATTATTTATTGTAATATTTATTTAATTATTGAATGAAATTTTAATTTAAAAAAAAAATTGGGATTGCTTTTGTGGTCACCACTAGCTAATTGTGGTTGGGGTGGAGTTGTGGAGAGAGAAAACTGAGGTGACACTGACGTGACGAGATTACTTTTGTGCAAGTGGTATTGCCATTAGCATTAGTCTTAGAGAAAAAGATTGTTTGTTTTCAGGTATAAAATGGTGACAACTGACAAGTACGTCTTTGTCAAGGTTACGTGGCGAGTGACATGGATGACATGTCATAATAAAATATTAAAAACATAAAGATGACTTGCTACATTGTTCTTCATGTCACCTAATTTAAAAGACAATAATGGGTTTGTGGTTCACTGGGCATGTCTTATTCAGTTAAGCGTGCTTAGTGGAGAGTAGTACCGGTTTGGGTGACCAAACCGGGAAGTCCTCCCTTGTGGACCACTGCCCTGTTTGTACGATTTCAAAGTCCTTCAATGAAGGTTTCAACCCACAAGGGTTCGAATCTGGAGAAGGCAGGGTTTACTTCAACTTAAGTGTCGTGCCTTCGGGCGGCTTTAGTTGAAGGTTTTCCCCCATCGGGTTTCAAATTGGACATGGATTTCCCTTAAAAAAAGTAACCGTTCAAAAAAAAAACCTAATTTAAAAGACGAATACTTCAATGATAGAAATATATAATAGAAAAATAATTAGTTGGATACACAATAAAACAAAAAGTGACAAGCTATTGAACAATCATACAGTTATTGGAAAAACTATATATAGCATGTATTAATTTCGTTATATGTGTATTGATAATCATTCAGATTGCCATTGATAGTGATTTTAAATGAAAACCGGATACTCACCTTGGCAGCCTTGATCAAGATATGGGTTACCCTCGTACCCTTGGTTGCATCTACAACGATATCCGCCACCATCTACATCACGGCACTCACTGTTAGCTTTGCATACGTTAGTCAGTGAGCAATTCCTGTCGTCGGGTGCAATTACCCAATCTAGCACAACAGGGATAGTGGATGATACTCTCTGTCGTAAGTCAGTAGCATTGGATAAATCACTGGAACCATTAAACCGAAAAGTTCCTTCCTCACCAAGAAAAGCATAGCCACAGTCATTGATTGACCAAACATCTGTGTGGTTCCGAAAGGTGCCGAGTGTAACACCGTAAATTTTGAGACCTTTCGTTATAGATGTCTGACCACAACCATTTCCTGAGCACTCCCCAGCAGCTACTTCGGATAAGTTGCTGCATAATCCAATACAGCCACTATAATAGCGTCCTTTCCCCAAGCCGTTGATCAAAGCATAATCATCACACCCAATGACCGTGAGCTTGTTCTTTGTCGATAAAGTGAATAACCTATCCAATTTATCGCCCCAAAGAGCTCCTTTGACACTTACATCGTCATCTCGGTTGTAGCATTTGTAAGTGACGCGGGTGAAGAAGCGTAACTCTGACTCTGAAATGTTATATATTTCGAAGTCGCTTGATCCGACGAATAACTTTGGGGGATCATAATGAGTTGAGTTGCAAGTAACGTAGAAAGATTTGTCTAGAGAGCAATCAGTGCCTTCGCCAATTCCAAAAGGGTAAGGAACTGTAATATTCCCGCAGTGGGTTTTACAACCTCGTTTTGCTATTTGTTTCATAGCTTTTAAGTCGGAACCATGAAGAGTCCCCAAGGCCATTGTAAAAGGAAATGTAAACAGAGAAAGGATCATGATGAAATGAAGAAGCATGTTTGTAAGTACTAGCTTTCTTATTCTCTTTTTTGTGGTAGTAATACACTTACTTTTGTGCATGTTTCAATAGTAATTAGCGTTCATTTTATAGCATCGCTTGCTGCAAAAAAGTATTGACTCCTGAAAAGATCCTGAACGAAATTTCCAATGATCGTTTTATTACAAATGTAGTTTAACGACCAATATTCACACACCTGTCTCGTTTTATTTTAGGGAAAAATCTTTAATAATGTAGCATTCTTGCTAAAAAAATGACTTTCGGGTACTCTAAAAAAAAAAAAAAAAAAAAAAATCTTGTTCTCTCCATTATACTCGACTATTTTGTCTTTTTTGATATACTGAACTTTCATTTTTTAGCATTTTTGATGTACTTTTGTGAAATTTTTGCCCCTTAATTTTTAATAATTTGAAGGGCAAAAATGTTAAAAGTACATCAAAAAGGCAAAAAAATAAAAGTTCAATAACCATATAAGGAAAAAAAATTGTTCGATACCCGAAAGTTATTTTTTTGGCAAGTATTGTACATTTTTAAAGATTTTTCCCTTTATTTTAATATCTTATATCTTAGATGGTGCTATCACATTGATCGAGTTTGATCGTGTGGAATATTCTGAAGGAAGACTTTGTATAACCTTGTCCTCTATAGACGACTTCCAAATTTCCTGAGAAAAATACCAAAAATTAAATTTTCTCATCGGTCCCAAATGAATATCAACCGTTTAAAATTTCTTTTTATTGTTTCCAAATATTGGTAGTCTAGCTAAATTTGTGGTTCTCCTTTGTGATAATGATTTAAAATAAAGAAAAATTCATAAAAATTCAGAAAAAGCTTTAAAAAAATACAAAAATATTTTTAGAAATTCTTTTATAATATTTTAGATTTTTTAGAATTAAATTTTTATTTTTTCACTTTATTTTTCTATTTTTCTTTATTTTTAATTCATTTAAAATTCCAAAAATCAATAATAATTCATAGAAAATAAATAAAAACTCAAAAAAATATTTTTCTTTTTCTCAAAATTCTTTTTATTAGTTTAAGATTTTTAGAAAAATGTTTTACATTTGTAGGATCATTTTTAGAATAAAAGTCGCGTTTTATTTCGTACGTTACGTTTTAAAATTACGTTTGCATTTCCGTTTTTACGTTTTTGACTATTTTGCATATATAGCTTGTACCTTGTGCATATTTTACTATTTCATTTCACATTTTGATTTCACAATCACTTTTCACTTTACACTTTTCACTACACGATTCCCAATTCGATTATTCGAAATTCCATTCGAACCTTCGTTGGGAGAACGACCCGGGAAATACTTTCACGAGCATTTCTTCAGAAAATAATTATATACTATAATTTGACACGCATCAAATTTTTGTACAAGTCCATCAAACAATTCCAATATTAGAACTCAAAACAAAGATTGGTGGTAAGAGCTTTTTCTCACTGTGAAAGTTTGCTGAATTTCCAAAATCATCTTCCGGGAAAGAACAAAGTATGTTCAAGTAGGGACCATAGAATTTTTCATTTTTTTTTTATTAATCATAAGTACTAAAATCCGCACACAAAGAATTTTTGAGCTAACCTAAAGTTCCACAATAAAAAAGTATCACAAATATCAGGGGTTGCACATGTAAAAAAAGGTACTTATTGAAAAAAAATTATACTTCGCCAAGATCTGGTGTGGCATGTGCCACACCTGGGCGGTAGCCATGTAGGTCCATCCATGTGTACAGGATAATAACCTGGACGCTAGCATATTACTACATTTTTCTTGGCAAAAACAGCGAATAATTTACATTTGAAAAACTAGAAAAAAGAAGCACAAACTAGAGTGACATTCTATAGTGTGGGGATGGCACTTGCCATATTGTTTTGCTCAATATTTAGCCCATTTACGATAGATATATCTATTAGACCCAGACGCATAGAGAGGAATATAAATAGATTACACAGAACCAAACTATTTCAATTTCATGGAACGAATTGGAATATAATAGAGTTTGGTTCTATTCTTTTGGTGACGACTTCTTTTCGGTCGCCAAACCTTCCATCATACTAGTAGCAACTAGCAACTCCATTATGCTCTATCACTAACCATTCCAGCTCAGTGATGAACATATCTAGTCACTATCAATTTCATATGTTTGAGTACTTTTTTTCCCAACTTAATGAACAAATTTTGCCACTAATTCAACCGAATCTTTATTAATGTAGCATTCTTGCTAAAAAAATGACTTTCGCGTACTGTACAAAAAAAAAAAAAAAAAAAAATCTTTTTCTCTCCATTATACTCGACTATTTTGTCTTTTTTAATATACTGAACTTTCATTTTTTGGTATTTTTGATGTACTTTTGTGAAATTTTTGCCCCTGAATTTTTAATAATTTCAAGGGCAAAAATGTCAAAAGTACATCAAAAAGGCAAAAAAATAAAAGTTCAATACCCATATAAGGAAAAAAAATTGTTCGATACCCGAAAGTTATTTTTTTGGCAAGTATTGTACATTTTTAAAGATTTTTCCCTTTATTTTAATATCTTATATCTTAGATGGTGCTATCACATTGATCGAGTTTGATCGTGTGGAATATTCTGAAGGAAGACTTTGTATAACCTTGTCCTCTATAGACGACTTCCAAATTTCCTGAGAAAAACACCAAAGATTAAATTTTCTCATCGGTCCCAAATGAATATCAACCATTTAAAATTTCTTTTTATTGTTTCCAAATATTGGTAGTCTAGCTAAATTTGTGGTTCTCCTTTGTGATAATGATTTAAAATAAAGAAAAATCCATAAAAATTCAGAAAAAGCTTTAAAAAAATACAAAAATAATTTTAGAAATTCTTTTATAATATTTTAGATTTTTCGGAATTAAATTTTCATTTTCCGCTTTATTTTTCTATTTTTCTTTATTTTTAATTCATTTAAAATTCCAAAAATCAATAATAATTCATAGAAAATAAATAAAAACTCAAAAAAATATTTTTCTTTTTCTCAAACTTCTTTTTATTAGTTTAAGATTTTTAGAAAATTGTTTTACATTTGTAGGATCATTTTTAGAATAAAAGTCGCGTTTTATTTCGTACTTTACGTTTTAAAATTACGTTTGCATTTCCGTTTTTACGTTTTTGACTATTGTGCATATATAGCTTGTACCTTGTGCATATTTCGCTATTTCATTTCACATTTTGATTTCACAATCACTTTTCACTTTACACTTTTCACTACACGATTCCCAATTCGATTATTCGAAATTCCATTCGAACCTTCGTTGGGAGAACGACCCGGGAAATACTTTCACGAGTATTTCTTCGGAAAATAATTATATACTATAATTTGACACGCATCAAATTTTTGTACAAGTCCATCAAACAATTCCAATATTAGAACTCAAAACAAAGATTGGTGGTAAGAGCTTTTTCTCACTGTGAAAGTTCGCTGAATTTCCAAGATCATCTTCCAGGAAAGAACAAAGTATGTTCAAGCAGGAACCATAGATTTGTTTTTTTATCTATCATAAGTACTAAAATCCGCACACAAAGAATTTTTGAGCTAACCTAAAGTTCCACAATAAAAAAAGTATCACAAATATCAGGGGTTGCACATGTAAAAAATGGTACTTATTGAAAAAAAATTACACTTCGTCAAGATCTGGTGTGCCACACCTGGGCGGTAGCCATGTTGATCCATCCATGTGTACAGGATAATAACCTTGACGCTAGTATATTACTACATTTTTCTTGGTAAAAACAGCGAATAATTTACATTTGAAAAACTAGAAAAAAGATGCACAAACTAGAGTGACATTCTATAGAGTGTGGGGATGGCACTTGCCATATTGTTTTGCTCAATATTTAGCCCATTTACGATAGATATATCTATTAGACCCGGACGCATAGAGAGGAATATAAATAGATTACACAGAACCAAACTATTTCAATTTCATGGAACGAATTGGAATATAATAGAATTTGGTTCTATTCTTTTGGTGACGACTTCTTTTCGGTCGCCAAACCTTCCATCATACTAGTAGCAACTAGCAACTCCATTATGCTCTATCACTAACCATTCCAGCATAGTGATGAACATATCTAGTCACTATCAATTTCATATGTTTCAGTACTTTTTTTCCCAACTTAATGAACAAATTTTGCCACTAATTCAACCGAATGTGTCACTAACACATGACTATATGTATACAGTTGTGGCCAAAATGCCATATATCTACTTGTTTTTATAAAGTTGCCACTTTGCGACAGATGTTTAATTAATAGATTATAAATAATAAATTGCTTAATATCCTTTATCCAAATACTAAATAGATCAATGCATGATAATTCTAGATAATGAATTTGTCTCAAGTAATGACTTGTTGACAATTATGCCTCAAGTAATGACAATCACACTTGTTAACAAAGCATTATTCAACTAACTTTGATCTATCATAATTTTGAGAATACTTATTTCAAAAATTTAATTAGCAAAATTCTTGTATGTGTATATCCAAATATCTTGATATAGTTATACATACCATTCATAAATGGTGTGATATCCTCAACCACCAATTTATGACAATCAAACTTTCAAGCATTTTAAAGTTTAAAGTATTCTAATTCTTTAATGTTTAATGCAACTATGCTCTTAGTTGAGTTCAACTAGTTCTCATGAAATCCTTCCATGACTAGTTATTGAGTGTCGTCTCAATTAAACCAGCATCATTGAATACAAATCACAATATGCTTTTTAGAATTTCGTAAACATAATATCTAATGTGTAATGTTTGACATCTTTCAATCTTTCAAGATTTATTGTCAACTATAACAATTACGCAACAATTTGCCATATTGTTCATACTTAGAATTTAAGGAGCAATTACAGGTTGAGAATCATTATTCTAAGTTCAAACATATTCCTTCAGAATATTTATTACACAAGTTATATAATAACTTTAATTGGATATCAAATATTGTCAAATCACTTAGCATTTAAGTATGATACAACAATAATATGATGCACATAAAAAATCCTTAAGTCAGATTTAGAATTCATTCATGTTCTATCCTCTACAATTATATATATTCATTTAATCTTTCAAAATGATATATCATATTCCATTTGATTTATTTACTGCACATTTTTATTAAATAATAAACTATAGTTCCAAGGTCATATGTTTTATTCTCTAAACCTTTTAAAGTAAAGTTTCATTCCAAACTAAGTCTAACGTTTTACTTATGTGGAATGTTACTCTACAACATATATGATTTAGTAAATCAAACATAATACTCCCACTAACATTCTGGAATACTTAGAAATTATCTTATTTCAATTATAAATCATAACATGGATTGAATAATTAAACATAAGAATAATCTCCTAAATGCATGCATTTATCCATTCATGGATTATTGCACTTTCTATACTTCCAAAGATTTATTTGAATTCATAAACTCCTTTTGAACACTTATCGTCCTCGTTCAAGTAATCATTCAAGAAAGAGTTTTTGATATTCATTATCAAATTTCATATTCATATAAATATGACAATTACCATCTTTGTATCTTTAATGTTCTTAGGAAAGAGTATTAAATAATAGTTAATTGCTTAAGTATGATTAATAATCTTGTCATAAGATATGCATTAAGATATGCATACAATTTTGTCCATATAATTTCTACACAAAGATTTAAACCACTAGGGTTACATAATCTTTGAATAAACTCATCCTCATTCTCTAACATTTAAGAATTAAGATAAACTAAATTTTTAAATTTGAATATCTTTATGAACAACATCTATAACATTCATAATATGAGTAATTTACCCAATTCATTATTTCGGTAATACTTCATCATATAATTCTCAACATATTAATCAAATATCTGAGATATCCAAGTGGATCTATGAATGATAATTCCATCATCTTGAGGTTTATCATTTACATGTTTAGGCCTCATCATGATTTTTACTAGTATGATTTAGAGATTATGTATCTTGTAATTTTATCTTTTCAAGATAAAATACTCCCACTTGCCTTTAGTATTATATAGAATATAAATACTTAGCAATTAGAGCAACAATCCAATTTTCTCTTTAAGGACATTACAAATACACATTGACAGTTCCTGACATGCTTTGTTAATAACCTTCACATAAGTAGCTTAACAAATTCAAAACTTCAATTTTAAGACTTAATGTGATTCATCACATTTCATAATTCAATAGTGTCTTATTAATCTTCTAGGAGTCTAATTGAGTATATTCAATCCATACTCAATTTTCTAACCTTGATAACTTTTGGAAGATAAGAAGTCATAGTTATCTTTAATCAAACAATCTAACAAAAGTTTGATTTTTCTAACTGATCATACCATAAATATGTGGTATTTCAATTAGAATTAATATTGTAAGAAGATCTAACAATATATAAGATAACCATATTCCTATTGGCATACCTATTTACCAACTAAGTCAACTTAATGGTATAATAGTATTTACAAACCAATTGCATGCTTTATTACACAAGTGCTTTTGACCAAGTCACTTCATGTTTATGTTTCATAAAAACATAAACTTGTTATAATCCCACTATATGTTATTAATCATTGATCAACTCAATGACTTCTTGTATATGTCTTAATTAAAAGACCATAACAAGCTAACGTCTTACTTTATTATAAGTCTTGAAATACTTAAAAGACTTCATGTTTATAACTATACAATAAAGTATAAACATGTATAATTAAAGTAATCATGAACACCATCATTTGGTTTCAATAATATTTTCAAGTTAACACACTACTTCATTTATTTATGTCATTCTAAGAATACATAATTATTGAAGTAGTATTATATTACTTCATGCATTTATGTCATTCCAATAATACATAAATACTAAAGTTGAAGTAGAATTGTTATTGACATATGTTCTAATAGATGTCTAATTTAGAAATAGTAAATTATCCATGTTGGTCTCACGCATACATGTTGTTAAAATTTAGCCTGCGTCTCATGTTTACTAAATTTCAACACCAAGTGTTTCTTATATTAGATGTGTATTAATCATATTAGAACTATAGTCTCTTACTTTGCAGTTAAGAGAATCCTTTAAATCATATTCTTATGTGTTGTACCTTGTACACAATGTAGATTTCTCCCACTTGTGCATGGAACAACATCATGTACCACATAAACAACACGCACGCATTTGTTAATGTGAACAATATGATTTGTGTCATTAGCATAACTAGTAGATATAGAGTTACTCAATCAATCAAGGAAACGCACATGACTATCCTTGAAAATATTAGTGTCTATATTTGGAAAGTAATTATTTTGAGACATTCAAAAGATAATCTGAGTTACAATTAAGACAATAAGTCTTATAACCACCACTGAATTAGAGAACATTATAATAATCCCTTATTCAGCCATAAGAACACAATATTCCCACTGAATTTGACAACATTGTAAAATGTTTCATTAATCAGTGAAAGGAAATAGTGTACTATTTACTTTCCTACATCTTTTAAGAAAACCCATTCCAACAATTATATATAGGTTCTAAAAGAATGTATTCTACTAGGTAAATGTGATTCATCACATTCTCAACTTTTAACTTGAAAAAAAACTGGGCATCCAATTTCTTCCTGTATAGATCTACCATCCCAACGATTGTATGTAGTATTTTTAAATGGTCAAATCAAAACAACTAGATAAAATAATCTAATTCTTCTTTTACCATTGTGCAGTAATCAGTCTAGCTTCTAATTTAATAACTCATAAAGTGCAAATAATCATAACTATTAATGTTTGCTATGAGTTATGTATTTAGAACATAGACAACTCTAATTTTCCTATCATACATTTCTCAATCATGAAATGGAATAGGATTAAGTCTCACACTTCACTTATGGAAAGAAGACTAAGTTTTATTCTTTTAGCAAAATTGACTCTAACCAAAAACCTATACGGGTGTAGATCAATTTACTTGATAAAAGAATGACTTAGGTTTACGGTTTTAATGTTGCATTAATACATTTAAAGAATTTACAAAATTCAATTTTTAGTATTTTCGATAATCAATTTTCAAGAAAACATAATACCCAAGGATATATTCATATAACCAACATATTTTCTTGAAAATCTTTTTTTTTTTTTTGGTAAAAGGTCAACGACCCGGTAAATATATTACTCCAAAAAACATTTAAGTACAACGGATATGAGTGATTCTCATATCTCAGCCCGTTACATAGGCGAAAGGCTTACATAACAAGATACTTCCTATTTTCTAGACAAGAAAACAAACCATTTAAAGACTCGGACAAAAATATAACCTACTTCCTACGACCTTGGAGATTAAAGCCATAAATGGCGTTAAAAGCATCCAATTCCCCTGGAAGATCATAGATTTGCTTCGAGTAATCATCATAGTCATCCAACTTATCTTCACGCTCATGACCTCCACCAAATAGATTTGCTGATTCGTCGAACGTGTTAAGAACCTCCTCCTCATCACTATCAGTAACCACAATATCACCCACCTTAGAGAATGGGTTAGCCCTCTTATTGGCAGATGCAGACGGAATAGGAACACCTTTATCATCCAAAAGGGAAGCTTTCCCATCGATAAGTAGCTTTTCAAGCTTACTAATTTTCTCAACTATAAGAGTAGAACCACCTTCCATAGTTCCCATTAAATCACTCACAAGGGGTTCTTGTGATGTAGTACCAGTCTTAACCGACGCATCCTCATTAACTTCCATTGTACAGCCAGCATCCACATCCATGTTGGTGTCATCAGTAGGAATACCAAACGTATCCGTATCATCCATATTAAGAGCATCAAACTGGTTAGATGTAGAGATCGTTGTACCACTAGAACTAGCCACATCAGGAGTCTTCTTCTTATTGCCACCAACATTCTTGGGTTCAGGAGGAGTCTGTTTGGGTTTATACTGAAACTGCTTACCCACAACAGGTTTAGTAAACCCTCCTTTACCCGGAATTGTAGAACCACCTTGTTTTCCTTTCTTCCTGTTATTGACAGTCTTGAAACTATCATTAACAGGCTTAGTAGACTGAACAGGAGGTATAACAACCTTAGGGCAGTCAGTCAGAGTATGACCAAATATCTTACACTTGCCACAACGAGGTGGTTGCCACTCGTATTCAACCCTTATCTTCTCAATAGTCGAACCCGAACCATCAAGTAACGGTATCTCAACAGTGAGGCTGTCCCGCAGCACCTCATCCGACTTCACTTCTATCATGCATCTAGCAAAACTACTACGGCCCCACGATTCCTTGCACATATTGCTTGTAAAAGCATCTAACCTTTTGGGCGTACCAATCAGTGTGGCTAGAAGACTGAGGCCATCATCAGAAAACATTGCAAGGGGGACATCATGGAATTTAACCCAAACAGGGATGTTAGTCAAATCCTCTTTAAGTAGGTTAGTGTTCAAATTCCATGGTTTAAGAATAATAGGAACATTTCTGATCAACCAAGGACCGTTTTCAAGCACATCATCAACACCTTTCTTCGAATTGAACTTAAAGAAGAAGAACCCCTTTGCATTCATCATTACCTTTTGCATACCAAACTTAGCCCATGCACTGCGGACATAGTAATCAACAACAGGAAAAGCAAGGCGTTGGCCAAGGAAATAACCATAGAGAGTATTCTCAAACCTCGTGTTTACCTCTTCCACTACTTTCAATGGAACTGAAAGGTCAACATCATCCTTCTTTTTGCTACATTCCAACCTCCGAAAATTAGACACGTGTTTCAGAGGTTCATTAGAAGTAGCACCCGCATAAGAAACCGACTTCACTCCAGTACCACCCGAATTGTTCAACTTAGAAGATGAAGCCATATTAGCAATATCAGAATCAATTTTATTCATTGCTTCATCAAACTTCTTATTCGCATTAGCAATTAATTGCTCCACATTAGGCTGTTTTGAACCATGAGAGGACGAATGCTCCAAATCATCCAAAACAACCTTATCGTTACCCTTGCTCACGTTATCAGCCAAAACATCAACATCAACCATTGGAACATCAGATTGATCGACTAAATTAACTGATGCATCAACAGCTTGTGAACCACTAGTTTGATCGGCCAAACTAGTAGAAGATCCCGCATCTCTAGTGCCCTTACGAGCACTATTTTTGTTGAAGAAACCTTTTTCCATCCCTCGTAACCCACAACCAGTCGTAACAAAACACCCCTACCAAATAAAACACAGTCCAGCCACACTCATGTAAACAAGAAACACTAATCGACAAGAAACCCTAACTTATGAAAAGTTAGGGTTTAATCAATAACGCACCACTCCTAACCAGCACCCATCATGAACTTACCAATAGCGAATCGAATGTATATCAATGAAGCTTAAGTAAGTGTACTAACCGACTTAGGATAAAAGATAATCGATGCAGGAAACCCTAAAGTCGGTAAAGAAAAAAAAACGATTTAAAGGAAACCCTAACAATCGATTCTACAAAAATTATCCAGATCTTGAGATAAGTACACAAATTTAATCTAGAAACGAATTAACAAAGATGCTAATAAGTAATCCAAACTAGAATCGATGCAACAAATCCAAGAAAGTAGACAGAATTGATGGAATGGTAGAAACGGTGTTTAGGGAAAAAAATCGCCAAGGGAGTCGCCAAAGGGTTTTTAACGCTATCCTAATATTTTCTTGAAAATCTAGGATCCAACTTTACATAGATTCCACCACATCAGTTGATCTGCTAGTGGTGAAAGTATAAAAGATGGTAATCTGTGAAACAATAATTGGCAAACAATTTTCCTATTCCTAGATCATTATGGGATTTACATCAAATTGATTCATCAATTTGTCATGTAAGCATATTTCATCCCATCTCATGCCTTAAGTTCTAGGTCTCACGCATCAACTTAATTAAGTCGTATAACTTAGAAACTGCAAATTCTCCATGTGTGATCTCACGCACACTTGGAAATTTACCTTGTCATTAATATTTGGCCTAGGTCTCACGCATACCAAATAATTAATTTCAAGTGTTCCTTATAGTTAGATGGCATGTAGCTTAATTTTTAAGGGTATAAATTTATGATGTGAAAATCAAAACATGTATAAAGATGCATGCATTCATCTTTATAACATAAGTTTTCAAAACCTTTTTATAACCAATTCTCAAGATTAATACAAAAAGTTTTACTTGAGGTAAAATTACCTTAAGATGATATTGTACAAGAATGAAGTTAAAATAAAATCGTTTAAGACGTATTCGTAAGTGTGATAACCAAGGCAGACTCTAAGGCTCTTTCCAAGCCTTCTTATCACGACTATGAATTTGTCTTAAAGGAGTTACTTTTAAAAACATGTTGTACAAAACATCAATCAAGTCAAAGTTTTTGGATTAAATCTTAAAACATGTAACAAAGTATGAATCTTGCTAGCCTCGCCTTGGAGACAATTGTCGTGCGAAGCGAACCGTTGTTGGCACATAAGACTCCGCAAGATTCAATCTTTATCACTTAAAGTTTCACCATTATTAGTCCATATTATTTTCTTTATAAAAATTACCCTTTTATTCCTTACAATCATGTCAAACAAATAAACAATAAAACAAGTAATAAAGACAAATCAAAACAACTAATAATCATAACAATAATAAAGGTGAAACACATAGCCACATGCAATCCTGATTAGAAAAGATCCTAATAAAATCAATTCTATGTTTCAATATGCATATAATTAACTAGGGCCTTCACCTCTTAATGGAAGTGAGCCACATACATTAACAAGTCAATTGCGTAGGCCAAAGTCAATCACATACCGCATAGCACATAAATTGATTTTAATAATTATGGGGTCTTACCCAATATAGATCTATCTAAACATGTGATAAGGCTTAACAATTAAAACAATTAATAACCCATGACTAACATGCATGTTTCGTCACGGATCAAAGCATTACAATTACCAATTAGGTAATAGGATACGCCCATATAACACATAAACATGTAGGCAACCTAGGGTTTCTAATCCAATTAATATTAAAAACCACAAACCCTAATTTGGATAAAGAGGTAATCGACCCCCCCCCCCAAATTTTTAGGGTTTAGGAAATTAAAAAAAACCGTAGATCTATAAAACAACCTAACATGTATCTAAAACAATCAAAATTCGTTTTTTTATGTGTTTTATGTAATCAATTACATGTTATAGCAAGCTCGTGATACCACTGTTAGAATATTAGTATCATGACAATCATATAAATAGGTAAACATATATGCGAAAGCGTAGGAACATCTATAACATATAAAAGATTAACATAAACTAAGTAGGAACGTACCTTTAGTGGTTCTAGCAAAACAAGAATCAATAAATAATCTTGAACAATATGATGAACCCTAATTAGGGTTTATATGGATTAATGATTAACCCCTTACCATTTTGTTAATCGATCCCTTGATAATTACTATAGTTAGTAATTACATCGTTCTTGTACACACGTACTATAACCGAATTAATGTTAATGCTAGTTAATGAAAACACAATAGTTTGTTTATGAAAAACAAACCAATCGACCCTCTTAAGGAGATGTACGATCGGCCAAGAACAAGAAGAAAGGAAAACAAGTTTTTAGGGTTATAGCTAGTGTACAAAAGTCAAGTAACAAATAACCCTAAGTCTTGTATTTATAGTGAGTAAACTTGGAGAACAAGTTGGATAAGACCCTCTTGAGGAGATGTACGATCGGCCAAGAACAAGAAGAAAGGAAAACAAGTTTTTAGGGTTATAGCTAGTGTACAAAAGTCAAGTAACAAATAACCCTAAGTCTTGTGTTTATAGTGAGTAAACTTGGAGACCAAGTTGGATAAGGATTAGGCTTCCCCAACCCTCTCCAAAACCGGACACACCATTTAGAAGGGGTTCCGGAAGCTTCTTGGCTCTATTTTACACTCTAGTCCTTGTTCTTTGATACCTAACGATAGTTAGCCAATTCCGTTAACTTCTAACGATCGTTAGTCATTATTTTGTGTTTCCAATAATTAAATATACATAACATTTTATATATTAATTATTATTCATTAATTCCTTCATACGTAATATGTGCAATCCCGAGGTCTCGAGTTCGATACTAGACATACGTTTATTAATATTTATCCGCAAACTCTAACAGGTCTATCATTGCCATGTACATTAAGGTATCTCTTTACCAAGTCACCTACTACTTGTAACTCCTCAAATGTTCCTTCACGTAAAACTCTAGATTCAACAATTTCAAATAGCCGGTTTTATTTTTTTCGCCTTGACAAAATATGTTGCTAAATTCTTATCTTCAGTCGATCTATCTGCACAAAGCGGTTTTTGCCCGGTTATGAGTTCCGCAAGGACAACTCTAAAGCTATATACGTCACTCTTGTCGGTTAGTTGGCTTGTGTGGAAATACTCAGGATCAAGGTACCCTAGAGTGCCTTGAACAAGAGTAGTAACTTGATTGTGATCTAATGGGACTAGCTTTGAAGCACCAAAGTCGTAAATTTTTGTGGTATAGTTATCATCTAGCAATATATTGGTGGACTTGACATCTCTATGTATGATAGGCATAATGGCTTGTGAATGAAGGTATCCAAGTGCGCCTGCGGCTTTAGAAGCAACTCTCAACCGATTCTCCCATGATAACCAACTCATTCCTCCTGGTCTTTGATGAATGTGGTAGTAAAGTGTGTTATTAGAAATGAACTCATAAACTAATACCGGTACCTCCTCCTCTAAACAACAACCTAAAAGCTTTACCACATTTCGATGGATGACTTGTGTAAGGATCAAGACTTCACTGATAAATTGTTCTGATTGGGTTTCATCTACTAATTTAGACTTCTTTATTGCAACAACACGTTTATCCGACAAAATTCCCTTATACACTACACCATAACCACCTCGTCCAATAATTCGCTCCTCAGAATAATTGTGAGTTGCTTTCCGAAGTTGGTCAGTGGTAAACATAATCATTACCTCGCTAGTCCCTGGCGCATTAAGCTTTTGTTTCAGAAAGACACCACCATTTTTCCCAAAGAACTTTTCTCGTAGCTTGTTTAGTTTCCTTTTTCTTATTCCAAATAAAATCCCGGTCACTCCAGATAGTATTGCCAGTGAGCCAAACACAAGAGCTATATGGAAAACAAAAGAATCATATGGTTCATGTCATATAAAGATGAATCAATGTGTAAAATTGGTGACATTGTATATTAGTCTCCGTTATCATATACAATTATACATGCACTTGTCATATTAAATATTTGACAAATTAAAAAAAGGGAAAATTACCAAAATAGACCAGTCGCCCGGACAACTTTTTCGATAGATCGGGCGACCGGGGAACTTGTACAACGGGACACTTGTCGAATTTCATAAGCTGACAAGTGTCCCATTGTATAAGTTGCCCGGTCTATTTTCGAACTAAAATTACGTCCTGGTCTAAAAAGTGACAAACCTTAGGGCAACGATCTAGTCATATAATTATCCCATTAAAAAATAACTTACATGGTTACTTAGTTGTATGAAGATTTACCTAATGTGAATGTCAACACTGGGAATTTTGAGCCTTTAGCAACTGGCTGACATCCATCTGGTCTTTTAGCATTACCGGTATATCCTGGCCAACATGTGCAATTGTAACTTCCTGCCGTATTAATGCAATGTCCATAACAACTGATATTGTTTTTTCCATCACACTCGTCGATGTCTAGCAATGAAAACTTACACAAATTAGGACAAAGAGGTTTCTTGGACACATATTTTGTCTATACATTATGAACACAAGATGTATTCTAGATGATAATCTAGTCAATGGAAACAAGTCATTAATACTTTAATAGTTGTCACTAGAATCATTAGGAAAATTATTCCATTAGTTTTTATAAAAAATCCTGCATTATTGTGGTAATCAGGAAAAAGTCTCTAGAGGCTAGTCTTGGGATATATGTTGTGATCAAAGACATTTTCCTTGTAAAGAGTAATTAAGAAAAAAAAAAAAAAAAAAAAAAAAAAAAACCCGAGTCTAGAAGAGTTTTGTAAAATTGCTTAAGTTTAAAATTTTAGTTATGCCATTTGCAAGTAGCTTTGTAAGATATAAGCATATATGCAGATCATCACAAAATAAGAACTCAGTAAATTTGTATTAGCCATTAAGCCTATAATACAAAGACCATATTAAATCAGTGTAGCACCTAAAAGTTTCAAATTAAATAAAGTTTAAATTTAAACATACCATGGCAGCCTGGATCAAGATACGGATTTCCATCATAACCTTTATTACAACTGTAACGATATCCACCAATATCCGTATAAGTGCATAAGCTATTTCCCCTACACACATTAGCTTGTGTGCAACTCAGATTACTTGCAATTACCCACTTAAGCACAATGGGGACATTTGACTTTGTCCTAGTATGAAACTCGGTAGCGTTGGATAAATCATCTATGCCACAAAACTGAAAACTTTCCTCCTAGATTATTATGGGATTTACATCAAATTGATTCATCAATTTGTCATGTAAGCATGTTTCATCCCATCTCATGCCTTAAGCTCTAGGTCTCACGCATCAACTTAATTAAGTCGTCTAACTTAGAAACTGCAAATTCTCCATGTGTGGTCTCATGCACACTCGGAAATTTACCTTGTCATTAAAATTTAGCCTGCGTCTCACGTTTACTAAAGGGAAAATTCTTTCAAAACGTACCATACTTGTCCAAAAAATCACTTTTGAGTATCGAACTTTTAATTTTCGTTATTGTGATGCTAAACTTTCATTTTTGGCCTCTTTTACGCACTTTGGGACGTTTTTGCCCCTCAAAAATTTTGAAATCCATGGGCAAAAATGTCATAAACCCCCCCAAAGTGCGTAAAAGAAGCCAAAAAATGAAAATGTAGCACCACAATAACGAAAATTAAAAGTACGTTACTCAAAAGTGATTTTTTTGACAAGTATGGTACGTTTTAAAAGAATTTTCCCTTTACTAAATAATAACTTCAAGTGTTTCTTATAGTTAGATGGCATGTAACTTCAATTTTAGGGTATAAATTTTTGATGTGAAAATCAAAACATGTATAAAGATGCATGCACTCATCTTTATAACACAAGTTTTCAAAACTTTTTATTACCAATTCTAAAGATTAATACAAAAAGTTTTACTTGAGGTAAAATTACCTTAAGATGATATTGTACAAGAATGAAGTTAAAAGAAAGTCATTTAAGACGTATTCGTAAGTGTGATAACCAAGGCAGACTCTAAGGCTCTTTCCAAGCCTTCTTATCACGACTATGAATTTGTCTTAAAGGAGTTACTTTTAAAAACATGTTGTACAAAACATCAATCAAGTCAAAGTTTTTGGATTAAATCTTAAAACATGTAACAAAGTATGAATCTTGCTAGTCTCGCCTTGGAGCGAATTACCGTGCGAAACAAACCCTTGTTGGCACATAAGACTCCGCAAGATTCAATCTTTATCACTTAAACTTTCACCATTATTAGTCAATATTATTTTCTTTATAAAAATTACTCTTTTATTGCTTACAAACATGTCAAACAAATAAACAATAAAACAAGTAATAAAGACAAATCAAAACAACTAATAATCATAACAATTATAAAAGTGAAACACATAGCCACATGAAATCCTGATTAGAAGAGATCCTAATAAAATCAATTCTAGGTTTCAATATGCATATAATTAACTAGGGCCTTCACCTCTTAATGGAAGTGAGCCACATACATTGACAAGTCAATTGCGTAGGCCAAAGTCAATCACATACCACATAGCACATAAATTAATTTTAATAATTATGGGGTCTTCCCCAATATAGATCTATCTAAACATGTGACAAAACTTAACAATTAATAACCCATGACTAACATGCATGTTTCGTCACTGATCAAAGCATAACAATTACCAATTAGGTCATAAGATACGCCCAAATAACACATAAACATGTAGGCAACCTAGGGTTTCTAATCCAATTAATATTAAAAACCACAAACCCTAATTTGGATAAAGAGGTAATCGACCCCCCCCCCCCCCCCCCTAAATTTTTAGGGTTTAGGAAATTTAAAGAACACTAGATCTATAAAAACAACCTAATATGTATCTAAAACAATCAAAATTTATTTTTTATGTGTTTTATGTAATCAATTACATGTTATAGCAAGCTCGTGATACCACTGTTATAATATAAGTATCATGACAATCATATAAATAGGTAGCGGAAGCGTAGGAACATCTATAACATATAAAAAAATTAACATTATCTAAATAGGAACGTACCTTTAGTGATTCTAGCAAAACAAGAATCAATAAATTAATCTTGAACATGTGATGAACCCTAATTAGGGATTATATGGATCAATGATTAACCCCTTACCGTTTTCTTAATCGATCCCTTCATAATTACTATAGTGAGTAATTACCTCGTTTTTCTACACACAAACTACTAACGAATTAAAGGTGATGCTAGTAACATAAAACACAAGAATTTTCAATATTGAAAATCGATCCAAAACCCTTAGGGTTGTTTGGACTATCGGTTTGAGCAAGGGAGAAGGAAAAGAAAACCAAGTTAGGGTTATGTGTACAATAGTGAAAAACAATGACCCTCGGTTTTCTATTTATACTAAATGTAAAACTTTGGTAACAAGTTCGGGCAAAAGGGTTGCCCCTTTTGCTTGTGCTCGACCGGCCATAGGACCACAAGGGTCCTTCCGGATCTTTCTTGCTTCCGAATTAGATTGTAGTCCCTTTCGTTTACTTTTAACGATAGTTAGTTCGTACGTTTAATAACCAACGACCATTAATCCTTTTACTTGTGTTTAATTAATAAATATACATAACATTTAATATTTATTAAACTTTAATTCTCGTTTGTAATGTGTGCAATCCCGAGGTCTCGGGTTCGATACTAGACATTTAACTAATTAATATTTATCCAATATTCGAACACCCGATTCCTGAACAATACCCACTCGGCACATCTTTTGCTCTGCTACATAATCCTAAACAACCACTAAAGAAGTCACCACCATTAGTTCCTGTGATCACGGCAAAATCATCACATCCAGTGACTGTGAACTTATTCCTTTGGGAAAAAGTAAAAGGGGTGGTCTCTAAGTTAGTCCACGCATAATAATCGGCAGTTACACCTCCAGAGTCGTTGTAGCATCTGTAAGCAATAAAATTTGAGATCCACATCTCAAAATCTGAAATCTTCTTTATTTGGAGGTTTTCTCATTTGATGAATAGCCTTTGGTGGTCGTAAGTCGAGTTGCACGTGAGTTCAAATGATTCGTCAATAGAACAACCGGAGTCTACGCCTATACCAAAAGGATAAGCAACCGTCAAATTTCCGCATCTTGTTTGACATCCTGGCTTTGCTACATTTTCGGCTTCAAACAAAGCCACTGAGGCCAATGTTGTGGAAAACTAGAAGGGGGTTGAATAGTTTTACGTCCTTTTAAAAATTTATTACCAAAATATTTTGTAGGTTATTAAAAACTTTCGATTCGATCTCAAGTGAATTCAAATGACAACCAATATAAGCAATTCTAATCAAGTAATGAAAGTATTGAAATGTAATGAAGAAAAGATAGAGTTAGAAAGATCAAACCACAACACGCGAATTAATAGTGGTTCGGCTACAAGGACACCTTCCTTGCCCTACTCTACTCCCCGAGTACCACACTCGAGAGTTTTCTTCACTATGTCAACAAACTCCTTATGGTGGAGAAACCTTACACACCTTGGCTTACACGAGTTAACGACACTAAGCTAAATGTCGAGTTCTAATTGTAGCTGAACCAATCTCACGACTTCTTCAAGGCTTCACACCTTCTTCACAACTTCACAACTTCTTCAAGGCTTCACACCTTCACAACTTCACACCTTCTTCTATGCACAACTAATTCACAACTACTAAACTACTTTACAACACACCTAGTTTCTACAATCAACAAATTTACACAACACTTTTACAAATATCTACCACAACTACAATATGAAACTAGCTATTCACAACACTACTACAATTAGATGGATGTAGAGGAGTGTTCTTCTTCTTGCACTTGAATGGATGAAGCTTTGGATCACTTGAAAACAAAGACTTATGAATTATATGATCAAAGGATTTTAGATCTAGAGAAGGAGGTTGGATCAGAAAGTTTATAGTGCAAAAAGGTGAGGAAAATGTGTAAAATGATCCAATATTTATAGGGCCAGATTTTACTGTTCGGGAGCGTGCCGGTCCCCTTAATTATAGGCCGGTCCCCTTAATCATTAAGGGGGCCGCCTAGTAAAATTAAGGGGGCCGCCCTCCTGAACGTTGGAAAAGTTTTTCTGGATAAAATTTGCCCTTTTTGGTTGGAAATTTGAAATCATATCTTTGTGGTTTAATATAGCATTACCAAAAATGATTTGCAAATATATATAAAATGTTTATATCATTTTATAAGATGTTATGTCTTAAGACAAAATTTCCTTTGATCATGTAATGCATAAGATACTTAGTTTATGCACACCTTAAGTGATATTAGATGTAAGAGTAAATATTTGTTACCAAATACTTGTTTACTTCTTAATCTTGACTTAATTTGATTTGAGTTTTGTGATTATCAAAACATAGGTTTATTGAGAGATATTAATAACCTTTTTAAACATTATTTATATCAACAATCTCCCCCTTTTTGATGATTACAAAACTTAAACTCATTAACTCAAAAATTAATTTTTAAACAAGTATTTTAGTGAGTTTATATTTACTTCTCCCCCTTTTTGTAGAATCAAAAAGATTTAGCCGACAATTTTCAAACGTGAAAAATTGACGGGTAGAAACTCCCCCTTGATGTGTACTCCCCCTCGTTTGGGGGCACCAAGAGAACGAGCTATGGAATGCTTTGCAAAAAAAAATATTAGAAGCACAAGTATATGCATGCAAACATGTATAAGGTGATAAAAAAAATAAAGCATGTTTGAAAAGAAAGCATTCATATCAAATAAGTGGTTGTGTCAAGACACAACATACAAGTAGCAATTTGAATTACAAGTAGAAAAGCTAGTTCACAAATAAGCAACTAGGAAAATACATCATCATGCAAAAAGTACATGGTCTTCATAGAGCTTGCAAGCAAAAGGGTGGTAGAGGCTTTATTAATTAAGCATATGAGATGCTTAATTAGGAGAGCATGATGATGATGGTGAAGGAATGGGTGAGAATTGTGGTGGAGGAATTATTGGAGAGGATGGTGGAGTTGGTGGTGGTGGTGGGTTGGTAAGCAAATGTTCAATATATGAAAACATATATTGAATTTCATCTCTAAGGCCAAAGATGACCGTGCGGTTGTGGATGCAACAAAGACAAGTATCCCCATGGGATTCAAGTAGCCTCCAAGGCACGGGATTGGCAAAAAATGGTGGTGTAATTGGTGGAGATGAGAGATGAGCATCAAGTGGTGTTATTGGTGAAAGTGAGATGGTAAGATGGGTGGACATGGGTTCTTGTGTAGGAGGTGGTGATGATACTTGTGGTGACAAGTGTGAGTTGATGTAGTCATTGATTGATGAGGTTGAGGGTATGGAGGATGAGGAAGTTCCATGGGTGGAAGGTGTTTTAGATGGTGCATTGGGTGCACTTGGAGATGAGCATTTAGGTGGAGGTGATGGTGTTTTGTTGTCTTCATTTGTTAAATCAATGAAGAGTTGTTTTGGGGGGATGACCACAAGTTTTTGTTTCTTGGAGGTTTTGGAGTGTGAGGTGCTTGGTGGAGTCATGATGATTAAGATGGTGAATGATGAGATGAAGAATGGTGATTGTGGAGGGAATTTATAGTATGGAAATGGTTGATTTAGGTATGTATTTGAAATGGTTGAATGAGATTCTAAAATCAGTTGGGTTAAAATGGGAAATGGTAGCTGAAACTAGAGAAAGGGTTCACAAGATGCAAAAGAAAACAGTGAATCCAGTTCCAGATGGCCGGTCCCCTTAATTATATGCCGGTCCCCTTAATAATTAAGGGGACCGCCTAGGGAATTAAGGGGGCCGCCCATCTGGTGTTTTCCCAGACGACCAGAAACTCAAAATTTGCAGAATTTGGTGATTTTTCAAGTGTGTTTTCCTAGCAAGCTCTATTAGAAGTATATACTCTAGGAATGATGATATATAAACATATATATATAACCAAATTTCATGCAAATAAACATATTATAATCCATTTTGAAAATAAGCATGACATAACATTAAGATAGTAACATGATAACAATTAAAGTATAAACATCATTCAAGAGATAAACAACAAATAACACAAGTATTTCCGAATAAATCGGACAAATAGTAAATCATACAAATGTCAAATAGAACCAAGTAATAACAAGTAGCAATACATCAATATCTCCTACTTCTTCTTCTTTCCAAGCATCTTCCTAAACATCTTTCCAACGGATTTGAAACCCCCTCGAAGTTCTTCATGCATTTGTTGTTGACTATTGATGATAGACGTTTGACGAGTGAAGAGAAGCTCATCGGTACGTTCATGAGGAAGAGGAATTTGATACTCGGTATCATCAATATCGGAAAGATCTTCAACAAAGGTCGTGGGGGATGGAGTACTAACACGTGAGGTGTCTTCCTCCTCATCATCATCGTCATCACGATGAGATGTAGAACCACGAGGCCTAGAGTACAAAGGAACACGAGATTTTCCTTTGTCACTACGAGGACGGCGAGTACGAACAAGAGTGAGTTGGTTCAAGGTAGGAAGGATTTGAATGTAGTAATCTCTTTGAAGATAAGGGTAATGTTCCATCACATAACGATAAAGTCGTGTGAGAAACATACCGTAAGGAAGATTGGCATTTGGGGTGTTTTTGGCGGACATGATTCGATGAATAAAAAGATAAGCCAAATTGTATTGCTCTTCAGCAATAACACAATAAAGCATGTGGGCAATGCTCGCCGTGACATGATCACGGTGACCACCAGTACCAAACGCATTCTCTCGAATGGGTTCTTCCCACTTCTTCATATCTTGGCTTAGCTCTTTGAGGAGGATTTGATTGGCATGAATATCGACATTCTTCGACTTGATTACTCGACTAGTCGTACGACGTTCTAGTTCAAGCATTCGACGAATGTCTTCAGGACTAGGAATCTCAGAATGGTAGGGGCCATCCTGAGGACGATTTCTTTCAAGAGAGGAAATATCCCATTCATTTGAGAAAACGGCTTGGCCGTTGTATGGGATTCGAAGAATTTGACCAAATTGAGCAAGAGTAAGAGTGATGAATTGATTTTGAATCATAAAGGAAATGAGGATATTGCCATAGGGATCGGTTTGCACCGTCACTTGGCTATAGCAATCGAGGACAAAACGAGGAATGATTGGTTCGTTGATTTGGAGAAGACATTCGAAACGAATATTGGTGAACATTCGTTCGGTTTGATCATTTTCATAGAAAGATGGATCGACAATTCGTCCTTCGTGAATGTTTCTATTTTCAATAGGACGATAGAAACATGCAACTGAAGGAGACATGCTGGGAGTAGAAGAGACATTTGGAATGTATTGTTTGGTTTTGGATACATCACCAACCGTGGTCTTAGGCATTTTCACCTAAACAATATAACAACAAAAATAAAATTAATATAAAAACAACTATCATGCATATGTTATATATATCTCTATATTATATATAACAGGAGGCGTTACACGTAGATAATGTCACGTAAACGCCATGTCATTGCCCAGTAATTCATTATCAGCCATATCATCACATTCTGTCCACCTAAGCATCCATGTCAGCAATAATTAATTTCTAATTTCATTAATTAATTTCTAATTTCATTATTTAAAATTCAATTACAGGAGGCGTAAATTTGGTGTGTTTTGGCAATTTTTATATAATTTCTGTCCACGTAGGCGATTTGTTTTAATAAGTTTCGTGTGTTTTGTAAAAAATGGAGTTGGAGGGATTGGAACTTGGGTCTGTTACTCCAAAAGCAAGCACCTAAACCAATGGATCCAAGTCATCAGTTGTGATACGCATACAAACTAAAATTGATAACTAGGAAAGTTATTGACTGCATTAAAAATTATATATTCGATTTTTAAAAAACAATATTATCTCTACAAATGCGGAATACAAGTTGTAAAACCCTAACACACATTATACGATCTCACACAAAAATACGAAATTCAATATACAGTATCAACAGGTTACTAGGTCACAGTTTCTTCATCAAACAATAAACCACTGATTTTCACCATTCACACCACACAAAGATCCGACTTTATCATCATTGAAAAATTCTCACATGGTTCAGAATCATCTTAAGAGGTAATCTTCTATTTAATTTGTTCGAATTGAAATCAAATTAGGTTAGTTGGTCAATTGTGATGTATGATGATATAAAGATTAATTTCGTTGCAATTATGAATTTTAATTATTGATTTTAGTTTTGAAATCAACCATTGCTTGATATAAGGTGACTATATCACCCTGTAACAACACACTTTTGATTTAATATAAACCAAGTGCGAAAGCCGAAAAGAGCAGCTGCAGGTGCAGGTTCTCATTGTATTTTTATGGTGTCCAGCAGTGCAACTACAACTTTGAGAAGATTTTTCCTTCTTTAGATGATGGAGAACGACACATATGGTTTGTTTTTATATTATTTTTTGTTTTGTTTTTTATTTGAGTAATCTACTTTTGCGTTTATTAAATATGCATTGTGTTTTAATGGTTTCATCAGGACCTCCAATAAAAAAGCGTTCAGGTTTGCGTAAGCAGATCGGCATGTTTTCTTTTACGGGTCTGAACAAAGATCAGGTAAATTTCCGTCGCCTCTTTAGTCTTACCTAGAGGTAGCCATTGTAGCCCACTTATGAGTGAGTCCATTTGGGTCATGTTTTCCTTGAATATGATCACCATGCGACTATATTTTTTATCTAACTGAAGGTCTCAAAACTCAAATCACCATCTGACTATATTTTTCTCTTGCAGCCCGCTAGGAAACTTTTCTTGGTTTTATTTATCATTGAATGCTTCTTTTTTTTTTTTTTTTTTTTTTTTTTTTTTTTTTTTTTTTTTTTTTTTTTTGCGCAAAAACCCTAATATCATCAAAAGATATTCAAATCATGAATTGGGTATGTTGTGAATCATCACCTGCAGGTTTGTCAATCCGTCCTTAATTTGCTTTAAATCTTCCTAAGTTTGTAGCATTTGCTTTAAAACCCTAATACTTCACTTCAACTCCAGGTCTTATGAGCTTAGAACAATTGACAGCATTTGAGTTGTGGCTGGATCATGGGTCTGAATTTAATAAACCGCCTGAGCAGTTACTATACCTATTGTTTTTCAGGTACGTGTTATGTAGCTTCTGTTTTATTTTTGAATTACCATATATCCCTTTTAAAGTTTCTATTTTAGTTTCACATGTTTCTTGGATTTGTCTATAGCAAGTCCTGGCTATTCTAAACCTTTTTTAGGTTTTTCTTAGTCAATGCCATAGGTTTCGCACCCTTGTGCTTCAGGGAAGATTCCTTGATATGGGTCCATGGGCTGTTGATTTTGGTAGGTCAACTTTAGCTTGTGAGTTGTGTACACCCCTAATCTTATAACCTTTTATTTTCTGATAGGCCTTGTCAGTAGGAATTTTTCCATATGTTCTGATGTTATTGCAGATAACTACCCTTGAGCTTCGACAAATTCTTGTGTTCATCTGGACAAAGATCTTAGCACTTGATAAGGTAAATTTAAAGGACCTTTCGTGCATCGAATGCTAGATGTACTTGTATGTTATGTGCATAGTCTCTAGCATTTAAGCTCGATATTTTTTATACATTGTGCCGATTGTTTTTATTTGTTAATGATATCATCAGATTTCCGGATTTGAGATTCTTTTTCTGAATTTATGCTTATCGTTGTAACAGTGAGCAGACAAGGATCTTACTCACAAGTGCTGCCTTTGTTTATTTAAAGAATATCGACTTTTCTAAGCACACAAGGAACCGTGCCCCTGCAAGTCCAACTATATTACCACGGAGAAAAGATATATGCAGTATATAAGATTAGTCATAAGGCGGTTCACAGTTACATCTATTCCTTTCTTAAATCATTTATTTTTTATAGTGTTTGATGGGACTGAAAAGTTATAGTGACAACGACGAAGAGAAGGAATAGGATGGATCGGGACCTCTAATCAAGAACGAGAGGAAAATGGATATTCAAAGTTAGTTATTCAAATTTTGTATAACATTTGATTACTCTGTTAAGAGCAATTTTCAGTAAATGCTTATGTGTTTCTTATTAGGTCCGAGATGAGGCGCAGTGTGTATGAGAGAGGTCTTTGAAATTTAGCAAGGTTGTATCTCCATCTCAGTTTCATACTTGTCATCCGCACATATTATTTTCATTTCATACGATCTTCACGGCATGCTTGAGCATAGCATGCCGTTCAACAAAAATGCTTGACTATAGAATATGTGTCTTGAGTGTTTAGAATGTGACTCATCTGTTTATCTGGTGTATGTAACAATTTTGCATTTCTTCTTTCTAGGTGTCCTGATGCGCTTGAATCACGTGGTACGACATCATTGTAGCTTCGTTTTCAGACTCAGATGCGTGGTACATATTTCACTGGCAATAGGATAGAGTATAAGCACAATAAGACTATCTGATTAGTATTCTTTGATGTTAATTCGGATAGGATCGTATCAAATGCGAGAGATAGAGCCATTATTTGATGCAGGTTCTTGTGCAATTCTCTTCCTATTTTGATTGTTAAGGATGGTGCAGATGTTCAACTTATCGAGCATGTTGAAGAACTGAAAAGGCATTCAAGAGTCAAGGTTTGTTTGTCTTTTATCAGGTTACCTCTTGAAGAGGCTTGATCTGTAAACATGACTATCTCCCGACAGTGATTATTAATATTAATGCCAATGTGGTTATGAATGAAAGCAGGGTTAGTCTATGCCTCTGAGATACTGTTGGTTACCTTTCAAAGAATCCAGAAACTTAATAATTTATTATTTAAATACATATATTGATCGTGTGTTTTATCAAATGGACAGGAGGATAATAACAGAGTTAGACCGTTGAGTTATCGTGGGGCTGGTGTTTTCATTTTGGCATTCTCCCTGATCAGCAAACCCAACTATGAAAACGTCTCCAAGAAGGTAAAGAATATCTTATTCTTCATGAGTTTCAGACTGGCTCTAATTATTTGGACAAAATTTTGACGAGTTTTTTCCCCTTCTCCTTAGTGTATCCGAGGATTGAAGCATGGTACAACTATGATTAGGATATTCTGGTACTGCATTATTGTTGTTTAGTAAAAATAAAAGGATTCCAAGAAGAACATATTTGGTATTATATTTATTGTAGAACCTGCAAAAAAAGGTTGTCCAGTAATGTAGCCTAGAGGATCTTGAAAGTAATAACCAGTCCATCATTTATTATATACTACAATAGAAATTGGGTTATGTCTTAGATGGCATCATCGATGGGTTGCACGGGTCGGGTAATCGGTGAGATAGTAACGTTTAATGCATGTCTAATTGGGTGAGTTGGTCTTTTTCTTTGATAAGATCAACGGAGGTCTAAGAATATGAGAAATATTTGCAAGACTTTTGACCAGTTTCACATGCTCACCCAATTGACCAGTTTCCATGTAAACAATCAATACCAGTTCTGAAGTTTATGAGCATTTTCATGCTTAGTCCATTAGATCTTTCATTGAGGACTCGATGAACATAACGCACATGTTGATATAAACTGCATACGCCTAGCTGGTTGTAATGTGATTCTTGCAACATGTGCTACAATTCTTTGTGCTTATATTGCACCTGCAACAGCTGGTTCTGGTATACCCAATCTTAAAGCTTATCTCAATGGTGTTGATGCTCATTCTATTCTGGCTCCAAGCACCCTCTAAAGGTATGTCCCAACATTAACTCAATCTTAACTTCATGAACCTCAATTAGACAACTTAATTTGCCTATGTTCCAAAATGCATCAAGATTTTCAATTATTTTTTGTAGTCTTAGAAACCAATTTGGACCACTTTTTTACTTTGATTAATCAGGAAGGGCAGATGATGAAGACATTAGTGTACTTTGAATTGACGTGACATGGTGGTGAGATGGAAGTAGCTCATGTAATTTTTCTCTGGATATCATTACCGAATTTACCGTACCTCCTCCAGCGTTGGACTAAGTCAGTGGAAGTGAGGTTTTCTTCTACGTCGAAAAGTTATTTGACATTTTAAAACGGACCTCTCAAAGACAAAAAATTAAAAACAGAAGATCAAACATTTTGCTTCAGTAGCTAAGTATTCATATTAAAAGACCAAACCGGAGTAGCAGCAGTGGACGAATCGAGACAAACAAAATACAGGTAGGAATCCGCCCCAAAACAGTAGGTGAGAAGGGCTCGGCTCCATGCAGGGCTTTCACCAACAGCTGGCACTGAATTAGCGCTTCGCGAAAGAATCGTGTGGCAATAAAGGCCTAATTAAACATTGAACGATATTCGGTTGCTACATATTTCAAGCAGAATCCATGTCTCTGTAAAGTTGGAGCGACTACCAAACTTCCCTTATCTATTTTTCCTTACTATATGCCCCTGCCTCCTATATGCCCTTGACCCGTCTTTCAAATACTATTAAGACAGTAAAATCTTATACCCTTATCTCATTCTGTCCAAGTTTTACTGTAGCTTACAAATGTCATATATGGAATCAAAGCAATAATCATAATTTCCTCATGACAAGGCAATAATACGCAGTTGTACACCCAACAATAAATATTCATCTCTACTCTATCAAAATCCACTTCAAACAAAAATTTAAAAGAAAAATACAAATAGCTGGGACAACTATAAACTACACAACACAAATAACCAAGAAAAGAAAAAACACAACTCATTCTATCCTCCAAGTTAGACAAAGATTTCCCAACTAAATCAATAGACTCTCGCCCTTTGAATCCCCTTTTCAAATTTTAATAAAACTGATCACTCACGCCATATTCTTGGCTGTTCCATTAACAGCCATGCCCCTGTTGACACGCTCCCTCTGATATCCCTCACCAGCACCACCACGGTTTGAAGGAGCTCCTCCACGGCCACCACCTCTGTTACCATATTCATTCCTACTGCCTCCAAAATCATTCCTCCTATCACCAAAATCACCGCCCCGATTGAAGCCTCTCCCACCACTACCGAAGTTTCCACGTCACGTCACGTCAATTCAGAACTGGTATTGATAAGAAATATATACAGTATATACTTATAGTTCCTTATCATAATGGCAATTGTATGTCTTTGTAAATCTTGATGTTCTACAACTTTGATATTGAATTCAGTTTGAACATGTTAAGTGGTCGAATTTGTTTGGGATATTGAACATGCAAAATCAACCCTCTTATCAATCAAGATCTTTTTTGCATTTCTGTTGAAGCCCATCTGTATCTACATGCTTGGTGACCATTTTGTCTGCTAATTATTACATACACCAGTGGTTGTTACTTATGGCTTCTTATATATTCTCATATAAGTTGGCTAAAATTTATTATAAGATAATATTGTTTCATTTTTTCCCCCTAACTTAACATTGGTGACATATCTTTCAACTTATTGATAATTTAAAATTGATAATATACAATTGTAAAAAATTGTCTCCAAATTTTCAATATTATTCGGTAGATAAATAACTTATATATCAATTTTAAACATAGAATATGGTGTAGACTTTCAACTTTCCTGTTTTCTTAGAATAACCAAGTTCTAATCTCATACAGTTGAGCCGTACCTATATATCACACAAATAGTAAGTTCACGGAGTTGGGCCAAATAATATTTTTAGCTAAACCGGAATTGGTCACATGGGTTATACGCGTCGAAACCTTTTTTTTTTTCTTAATGTTTACAACTTCGTATATGGTTCTATTTGAAAAACTTCTTAATGTTTAATACTATATTCTGATAGTTTGTTATGAATACAAGAAGCTTTGTTTCGCATTTGCAGTTTATTTGGTTGTATACTTTTTTCTTACGTACTATTTCGTAATTTTGTTTCTCATATAAGATAAACATTTATTTTTTCCCATTGTTAATATAGTCAATAAATAACATTCTATGTTTAATACTATATTCCGTTCGATCTTTAAGAAATATAAAGATAAACTACAACATTTTTATGTTCTTATCCTTTCACTAATACCTTCCAACAATTAAAAAAAAAACATTTTTTTAATCCTTATATAAAAGTAAAAAAATGTCTTCTAAATAAAAGTATTAACCCCATTAACCTTAAAAATGAATGTCCGTTAACTAAAACCATAAAAAGAATAATTATATATTTTTTTAATTCATATTTAAAAGTCAAAAAAATTATGTCTTCTAAATAAAAATATTAACCCAATTAACAATTAAAATGTACGTCAAGCTCGCCTTCCTTAAAAAATATTTCCCGTTAACTAATACAATCAAAATAATAATTAAGCTCATCAAAATAATAATTAAGCTCCCCGTCCTTAAAAATGAATTTCCGTTAACTAATACCTTAAAGCAATATTTATAACTAATTCCCGCCCATCGGCCGGGCTTCCCAAACAATATACAATTGCTCTATTAACCCTATGTTATTATTATTATTATTATTATTATTATTATTATTATTATTATTATTATTATTATTATTATTATTATTATTATTATTATTATTATTTTCTTTTTCAGTTTGGGTAGAACAGAGATATTCAATTCAAGCCGCGGAAAACTTATGTGATAAGAGCTACTTTGTTGGTTCTTGCTACAGATTAAGCAACTACATGTGAATATGACTAAGAAAAACATACGAGGAGGCTAATGCAGCGACGAAAAGTGTCTGACATGCTAACGACATTAGAGTTAGGAGGGCGGCAAAATTTGAAGCGATACCAAGCGATGTACCATTTCAACTTCCATCACTATGATAAGTTATCTCAAATAGTAGGAATGGTTGAAGAGGCTTATGGATTCACAATCCTCTTCAGCTTTGCTTGATATAATTTCATGAGGTCATTATTTAATTTTGCACTAAGAGTTGCTGTTAGTTTAGATATGATGCACTTTGTGCAGTGGCTTTTGGCCCACACTATCAATTTTCATGCAGAGATACCTATCTTTTTTATTCAATTAATGGTCCATTGGAACTTTGGAAACATGATTTCCCAGATTCAAATACGTTGTTTGTAAGTCAAAAGAAGTTAAAGAGTTGCATGTTTGCTAAATTGATTGAATGCATAACAAACATGATATCGTCCTAATTCCAAAATATACAAGGACTGTTCTTTGAAGTTGAGATGTTGAAATTCAAGATAATGTACCATGTATGCTTTAATATGTATTCATTGTATTTTGGTCATGCTCATATTGATGTAGTTGTTGCTATTAGAGGGATTAATGTGGCTACCCCTAAAAATAATACAGTTAGAGACGGGACAACAACATAAAAGAACTAGCTTATAAATCATTATGTTAATATATAATTCAGCCACGTAGCATAAAGTAAGGTTAGCTTGGTTTTTTATATGCATTAAGATTACTACAATGAATACAAAGGCTGATACTGTTTCTAATGCATAGGTCCCATTTGTACTATATTATGTTACATAAGACAAATAGGATCGCATGTCTTAATCTTTTTTAGAATATCTAAGATCCTTATGAGACAACTTGATATTAGTTAGTGAATTTATTTCACTTTATAAGAGAATATAAGCATTAGTACGCTTGTGTTTATGAGGTGCTTATTCGGTTTGAAAAATAGCAGCTCATAATGTTAAATGTGTATCCCTTTTTTGATAAGAAGATTCTATGTTTGATTGGCTATATGATGATATGAATTGGTAGAAACCTTGATATGCTAATCAGTTAGGCAAACAAAGGATTTTGTTGAGTTTAATATTTACTACGTATAATCGTGTTCAGTACAAGAACCAGATGGTAGTAAACCATGGTTTGCATTGTCTTAGGTTTCAGGAAAAAGTAGATATTCCCTTTTTTTCCTATATAGTGTTAAGACTTGAATTTGGAAGTACATAAAATTTTCTAAAAAGGTTCATTTATGGTTATAGGAGATTCTATAGATGTCTTGCTCTATTATTATTAATATTAACTGCCATGTGATTATGTACCTGCACTTTACTTTTTCAAATGGGTAACAACGCATGTTTGACTTATTGATATCAAAGGAGAAGTATTAGTTTGTGTTGTACAGGTCAAATGCTTGAACTTTCGAAAGCTATTAAAGATTATCATGATACTACTGTGTTCCCTCAAATGGTAATTAAGTTAATATACCAACGAAAGAGGCAAAGAGCATTCATATCTATAGCTGAAACTTTGTAGTTCTTTTGAATTTGTTAATTATTTTATTCTATTGAACCACAAAGTTTCCATCACATTTTGTATGTTTTAATGTGTTCTAATGTAAAATCACAAATAAAAAAAACCAAAGTCATGAAGTTTAAAGACTTAATACGTTGTTGATATGGTTTACTGAAGTTTCATGGCATGATTTCCAAGTTGACTAATCGTGTTTACTCTTTTTTCCAGTTATACACAATTGAGATTAAAATACTTTGTCTTTCGCATTGTCATGCACCACTGTCACATATTGATATCATGTTATATCATGAAAATTTGAGTTCCAATGTCAAAAGACATGAAAAGTTACTCCAATGAATGAATTTTTTATTTCTTTTTTTTGGTTACTTTTGAGGACAGGTGCTCGGGAATTCCAAGAGCAAGATTACTTACTAATCAAACGACCACCACTAATGACTAACCGTTGTCACCACTCATACTCTTTAAAAAGAAGTAGATAGTTGAAAACATATAGATTGGTGCTAATACCCTTTCTTCTAAGAACTTGCTATTATGTTATTATATTAAAGTGTTCAAAACTTGTGTAACTTGCAAGGTGGTTCTTGATTTTACGGGTTTAGGGCAATAGTGGTTCTTGATTATACTTTTGTTGGTTTTTTTTGGTTTTTAATTTATTAAATATCGGTCATGGTAATCACCTAAATCACGCCCTATTAAAAGGGAAACTAATACATATAATATGGGTTCAATATGAAGTAAATTTGAAATGGTCTGTTTGTGAATCAGACTGTTATAAGCTAATAAGTTGTTTATGGATAATGGCATACTTATAATTTCTCTATTAACATAGAATACATGGAAACTGTCTTTTTTTTCATATTTTTGTTGAACATATTTGTCGTTATTCATTATTTACCTACGTCCAGTTAAATTTTGTCAAACAACAATTTGAAGCGAACATAATTTTACGTGAACTAAAAAGTTACTGATACCACAGCCGCGACACCTCATTTTGATCGGTTACTGGATCAAAATACCTTGGGCCGAAAAATTTTAAGTGTATAAAAGAAAATTAACAGCATTTTCCATTAAAAAATTTGTTAACTTTTTCTAGGCAACTTTGCTTTTTATTTTAAGTTTTAGTACATCACTATCTGAGTATTTTGGTGGGTCTGATTTTGCAGTTATATTGCTACATAGCTATTGTCTCCTTAGCAGCTTAGGGAAACGTGCGACACTTTATCATTGATGACTCTTGAAGTGGCTCAAGGAAATGCATTTGGGATCGCATTTAGAATTGCAACTGAGGAGACATGTCTACAATTTACGGTATGCAGCTTGCTATAGTATAACTTACGCTATCATTCCAAACTGTTACATAATACTTGAATCCATAATCAAAATCCGAAAACTGATCAAAACTCAAAAACAGGGTAGGTGCATCATACTTTTAGTCATTAGTAAAAATCTAAATGTGTATATTACTATGAGTTCAAACTATAGGTGAATTACAGCATCCATAATTGCAGACTTCCCATATCCGACTTTACATCTAACATGTATATAACTTTTATTGATTAGGGGAGGGACTTTTAGGCATTAGATATACATCGGTGATTTTAGGCATTTAGATGTATAATGACAACATGTATAAATTAATACAGGCTACTTTTGAGCATTAGATGTATAATGACACCTCAAATTAGTGCAACATACTTTTAGTCATTAGTCAAACTCACAGTTGTGATTCAAACCCCAAAAATGGACGAGTTATAGGTAGCGCATAACTTTTTGGTACAAGCGACCTGTAACTACTATTGCCAAAGGCAAGGGTTACGATGTCATGCTGTAAATACCTTATGCATAAAGTTTGACCATAAATTTAATTTCATATCAATAGTCCAATAACTAATGATTCACAATAATTTCCTTATATATTATTTACCAATAAAAATACATGTCATGGCCGCCGATCAGGCGAATACATAAAAAATAATTATAAAAGATCACTGATATCCCTACAACATTAAATTAAAAATACAACTCATGTCCACACGTCGGGTGAATACATAAGAAATAACTATAAAAGATCACTATTATCCGTACATTATTAAATTAAATTGTAAAATTACAAGTCATGTCTGCCCATCGGGCGGGCTTCGAAAACTAGTATATATATATATATATATATATATATATATATATATATATATATATATATATATATATATATATATATATATATATATATATATATATATATATAGGGAAGGGTTAATGTAAGATCAAACTTAAAGTTGTAAAAATAAGATCTAGTCTAAACAACCACTAAAACCATTTTATAAGTAACCATATTAGCAATAATACACAAAAAATAAAGTATTAATACGAATTAACATTTTAGCAACTAATAATCAACTGATACATGAGTTTGGATTAGTGATATACAACTATAAATTTACATGTCGAATCAAAGTGTATCACCTTAACCTGATACATTACATGTCGAATCAAAGTGTATCACCTTGGTTTCGTCAATTTAAAAAAAGAAAACCATCAAAACTTTAACAATTTTAGTTGTACTCAATAAAAAATTTAATTTTATTTTAACGAAAGTGTCACTTATCAGATTTTAGTTGGATCTTATTTTTACAACTTTAAGATTGATCTTATTTGATCTAGATTCTATATATATATATATATATATATATATATATATATATATATATATATATATATATATATATATATATATATATATATATATATATATATATATATATATATGCAATATATGTGGAACGAAATTCTACTTCGACACAAAAAAATATTCAATGAAGTAGTTTCATAATGTTCCTTTTATTTTGATCTTAAACTCGTTTAGAATATATAATATCAAAGAGTATGATATCATAATTCATTTCGAAATAAGGCTAGATATATATTAGATTATATGTCTTCCATTTCGTAAGAGTTTGACACAAAATAAGCTTGTTTAAAAGATTAAAATGCGAATTTTATTTTTCAAAAATATCATTTTCGAGATAAACCAAACGCTCCCTTAACTAGATAAAAATATCCTAAAACATCAATATATATATTGATTATATATCTTGACGACGTCTATTGATTCTAGTAGTATTAACAAGTTTTATGAACTAGTTTTAAGTTTCAAATGACTACATATAGTTATAGTTTGTTCATGAACCAAACGCCCATGTTGCTTCATGAACCATTTTATAACAAGTTGAAAAATATGTTTTGATTGTTTAGAACGTTAAAACAATGTAATGTAGTAAGTTTTAAGTAGTTTTTAAGAGTTATATCAACAATGTGCCTCTTGAAAAATAAAATTTAACAAAGGTTTATGGGCGATAAATGATTTTGACAAAATGATATGTTATACTAAATTTGAGTTGCAATACATCATCCTAATCCTATGGGAAGCATTTGGTAGTTCAATTTCTAGCTTCTATTACACTTAAATTCGAATTAAAATTAATTTTAATAAAATGCATAATTATTGATTAGACACCAAATCGAATAAAATGTGATTAAATGCATGTTGAAAAACTTACAAAAGATGTTGTTATATGTTTGGTTGATGTTTGCCCCTTGCGAAACAACCCCGGATTGGTGATATGGTGGAGGATTTTGATGTTTTTGGGTGTTTTGGTTTGTACTCAGCAGTAGTGGGGAAGAAGTGAATGAGCAAATGGAGTGTTTGGGAATGGAATCAAGGAAGAAAACGGATTTAGAAGTGTCAGATGGCCGGTCCCCTTAAACATTAAGGGGACCGCCCTCGATAACAAGCCGGTCCCCTTAATTATTAAGGGGGCCGCCTTTGAAATTTTCGAAATTTCGCGGAATTAGTTTCTGGAACAAAAATATTTATACGTATATAATTAGATTTATAATATATAAAAAATACGTAAAAGTTTATTTGCACGATGATAAAATTCTTAACAATTTTCAATTACCGTTTCGATAATTAAAATGTACCTTTGACAATTTTGGTTAAAATGATCAAAGTATTAAGTTGATGAAGGGTTTGAGGTGTGTTCGAGAATATGTGAATAAGTGTATATATATATATATATATATATATATATATATATATATATATATATATATATATATATATATATATATATATATATATATATATATATATATATATATTTATATATAAGTATAAATGTGAGTGGAAGATGGGTTGATGGGTGAGGTTTGAAAGATAGTAGCGGAGATAGGATATAGTCGGCGAGAGGAGTTTGTTTCATCCATAGTGTTCACGTGCGAAGGCGTTCTTGCATTATAAAAGTCCACTTGACTCATATCCCTTCATCATCATGAGTCTCCTAAAAGAGGACTTACTAGAATAACGCGATGGGGGAAGGAAAGGGTTCGATAAAGAACGATTTCCTGGAGTTCTAGAAAGTCAACTAATGACGTATCTAGGTTATGTGCAAGCAATTATATATATATATATATATATATATATATATATATATATATATATATATATATATATATATATATATATATATATATATATATATATATATATATATAATATATTAAGTATAGGAGTATATATATATATGTAAATAAGTATATATATGATCGAACAAGTAGAGAGAAAAAGGCAAGCTATATCTATGCAAACAATGTAATCAACTAAAGCATATTTATCTAAGCATGGCAATGAGTTATGAAGGAATGGTGTACCCGGTGGTCTTCAAAAAATCTTCAAAATCATCAAGATGATATATAGACTTTGAAAAAGTTTATGTTGAGAGAAACTTCAAGATTGCCTCAAGGAATGTTCATCTAGCCATTCGATCCCCATTGTCTCTTTGGTCCAAAGTTGTTTGGTCCAAACATGTTTAACATTTGACTAGGATGCATGAAAGGTGGTAGTATACCCCAAGGATTGTAGCTTTGTTGGTAGTTCCACATTTGATTACTATTGTTATTATAGTTTTGCCTATTTTGGTTTCTTCTTGGTTGAGGTGTTTTAGACATAGGATTAGGATTATTTGATTTTCTAGGTGGTGGTGTTTTAGATCTTGTCTTAGATTTAGATGATCCTACCTCGTTTTTCAAAGATGATTTATAAAAAGCTTTTACTTCTTCATTGTTGGCAAGAGGTATTTTTCTATCATTAATAAGTATATACTTAGGATTAGATTTTAGAGATTTTTGTTCGTTAGGTTCATTTTCGAATTTGACATTTTTAATCTCACTTGTTGAAGCTTCATTTGAGTTAAATCCTAAACCGGTTTTATCTCCGGATGTTCTTTGACTACTTATTATTTTATTAAGAGAGTGACTACTATTTTCAAATTTATTAAGTTTCCGAATTTCTTCCCTAAGTATTTCGTTTTCATCTTTAAGCACTTGACATGATTTGCATTCTTCAAAAATTTCTTTACCTTTTTCAAGTTGATGTATTTTAATTTTTAGTTCAAGTACTTCATTTTCCAATTGATTGTTTATGTATTTTAGTGATTTGTTTTTAGCCATTACTAGTTGTCCTAATTTGCATAGCCTATTATATTCATTATCTAGATCTTTTTCATCTAATGATAAACTTTCATCACTAAAATATTCGGTTTCGGAACGTACCTCATTTGATGTATTCGCCATAAGACACTTTTCTTCTTTTGTCGTTTCTTTCTCATCTTCATCACTATCACTCCAAGCACCTCCAACAAAAGCTCTTTGATTTTGATCTCTTGTCATCATTGGACATTTTCCGATGAGGTGATTTGGATCACCACACTTGAAACACTTTCTTTCAATCTTGTTGTTCTTGTCATCTTTACTCTTTTGAAACGTTTTCTTTTCATCATGCGGTTGTCTTACGAATCTTCCTCACCTTTTGAAGAATTTCTTGAAATCTCTTACGGCCATGGCGTATTCTTCGTCATCACTTTTGGAAGATGAGCTATCTTCGATACTAGATTCCTTTCAAGCTTTCACGGCGATTGACTTGCTTTGCTCTCGTTTTTCTTTGACCATTTCGGAGTCCTTCTTAATGATGACTTCGTAAACTTTTAGATTTCCAATTAATTCATCAAGTTGCAATGTTGACAAATTCTTCGATTCTTCAATAGCCGTCACTTTAGCTCGCCATTTTGGATGAAGAGCCCTAAGAAACTTCCTAACAAAATTCTTACTAGAAAAATTCTCATCTAGTGCCTTTAAACTTGTGATGATAGTGTTAAATCTAGCAAAAGCATTATCAATTGATTCCTCTTCCGGAATCGTGAATTGCTCATATTGTTGAACAAGTAGATCTATCTTATTATCTTTGACTTGACTATTACCTTGGTGAGTTATTAGTAAAGAGTTCCAAATTTCTTTTGCGGTTTCACACATAAAGATCCTTTCGTACTCTTTACGTGGTAGCGCATTATAAATAACCATTTTTGCTTCATTATTTTTAGCAAGTTTTCTTTTTAAATCATCATTTTGTTTTTCAAAAGGTACGATTTCATCTTTCTTAGTTTCAGGGTTATTTTGAATAGGTAAAAAATCACCATTAGTAATAACATGCCAAAGATCTAGATCTTTTGACTTCACATAAGTTTCGAATCGATTTTTCCAATATAAAAATCCATCACTTTCAAATAGTGGTGGTCTTTGCATAGATTGCCATTCTAAATATTTTTCAGATTCCATAGATCGTTACAAGTTTTAAAATACAATATATTTTAAAGATCTTGCTAGACGTGGCTCTGATACCAATTGTGGAAAACTAGAAGGGGGGTTGAATAGTTTTACGTCCTTTTGAAAATTTATTACCAAAATATTTTGTAGGTTATTAAAATCTTTCGATTCGATCTCAAGTGAATTCAAATGACAACCAATATAAGCAATTCTAATCAAGTAATGAAAGTATTGAAATGTAATGAAGAAAAGATAGAGTTAGAAAGATCAAACCACAACACGCGAATTTATAGTGGTTCGGCTACAAGGACACCTTCCTTGCCCTACTCCACTCCCCGAGTACCACACTCGAGAGTTTTCTTCACTATGTCAACAAACTCCTTATGGTGGAGAAACCTTACACACCTTGGCTTACACGAGTTAACGACACTAAGCTAAATGTCGAGTTCTAATTGTAGCTGAACCAATCTCACGACTTCTTCAAGGCTTCACACCTTCTTCACAACTTCACAACTTCTTCAAGGCTTCACACCTTCACAACTTCACACCTTCTTCTATGCACAACTAATTCACAACTACTAAACTACTTTACAACACACCTAGTTTCTACAATCAACAAATTTACACAACACTTTTACAAATATCTACCACAACTACAATATGAAACTAGCTATTCACAACACTACTACAATTAGATGGATGTAGAGGAGTATTCTTCTTCTTGCACTTGAATGGATGAAGCTTTGGATCACTTGAAAACAAAGACTTATGAATTATATGATCAAAGGATTTTAGATCTAGAGAAGGAGGTTGGATCAGAAAGTTTATAGTGCAAAAAGGTGAGGAAAATGTGTAAAATGATCCAATATTTATAGGGTCAGATTTTACTGTTCGGGAGCGTGCCGGTCCCCTTAATTATAGGCCGGTCCCCTTAATCATTAAGGGGGCCGCCTAGTAAAATTAAGGGGGCCGCCCTCCTGAACGTTGGAAAAGTTTTTCTGGATAAAATTTGCCCTTTTTGGTTGGAAATTTGAAATCATATCTTTGTGGTTTAATATAGCATTACCAAAAATGATTTGCAAATATATATAAAATATTTATATCATTTTATAAGATGTTATGTCTTAAGACAAAATTTCCTTTGATCATGTAATGCATAAGATACTTAGTTTATACATACCTTAAGTGATATTAGATGTAGGAGTAAATATTTATTACCAAATACTTGTTTACTTCTTAATCTTGACTTAATTTGATTTGAATTTTGTGATTATCAAAACATAGGTTTATTGAGAGATATTAATAACCTTTTTAAACATTATTTATATCAACAAATGTCAAAGGTATAGTAAATAGTATAAATGTGAAAAGAAGAAGCATGTTGCTACTTTCTTGAATTATCAGATTATGTGCTTAGCTTGTTTATTCATTTATAGAATGCTTGGAATTTAGTATTAAGTTTGAATAGGTATATAATGTATATTAGTAAGTTCCTATCACCATTCGTCGACTATTGAAAAGTAAATGATTCCTCTAGTTCTTTATAATACTGCCTTTTCATTTATAGATTGTTAATAAAGATATGATAATGTTATTTTAATTTTGAATATGACAGCAGACTTGGTATTCTAACAGAATATTATTTTATTATTCTTTTAATCTGCATGTCTAATCAAGTAGGGCCATAAATAACATACTAACTACCAAACCAAAGATGTCAAATATTAAAATGGGTTTAGCTAAACAGAAAACTAGAGGCTACGTTTAAGAAATAAACTATGTATAATTGATTGTACATGTAACTAGGGCTGAGCATCGGGCGAAAACCGGACCGGACCGACCAAGACCGGACCGGACCGAGGACCGAGAACCGGAAAAATCATAGACCGAGACCGGACCGAATATGGTCGGTCCGGTCTCGGTCCGGTCCGGTCCGGTCGGTCTTCGGTCGGTCCGGTCCAATTAGGCAAGTTTTTTCGGGTTTTTGGTCGGTCCGGACCGGACCGGACCGGACCGACCGGACCGAGGACCGAATTTGGCAAAAAGCTTAGACCGAGGACCGGACCGAATGTGGTCGGTCCGGTCCGGTCGGTTTTGTCGGTCGGTCCGGTCCATCCGGTCCGTTTGCTCAGCCCTACATGTAACTGGTTGACATAGGTTAAATACATGGAGTAAACAATTATTATTGAAAGTATAAACAATCAATTGATATGTGTCTCAATACATTACACATATCTTTAGGGCTACATTTAACATTTTTTTTTTAAATAAATAGATATTAGCGTTGTTGACACATTGTAAATTAGGACGGTATAAGATACACTACATGCTCGAAGCTTGTATATCATTGAAAACCTTATATCCATGTGTTAGTTTTTATATTCTTTCTTTACCAACTTGTACTTTTTGGAAGATCATACGCATAATCATAAGGCACAATACAACCCAAAGCTATCGATAAAAACCTTTAAAAAAACAATAAATCTACGTAGTTGTTGTGCTCTTGTTTAGGATATAAATATTTTTGTCTGATGGAAATGGGAATGGTATCTCGATAGTGTCGTAGTCTTTTTTATTCTTTTTGTTTTCTACACTTGTTTTTCTATTTTAATATTTTATGTTTTTTCTTTGTGGGAGACGGCGATGGCAAATTGACATCCATCACTGTGGACAAATTGGTTATTGTAATGATTGTCTTGTAAGCATGACAAAGTAGGATACTGGGTGAATTCCACATTTATTTACAGTAATACCAATCCAAAAGGTTATGGAAAATTCTCTAGATGATTATTTTACATGGTAATATATACCTATGAACATAGGGTAAGACGTGATGAATCCACCCAGTCTACTCACAAGCCACTTTAGAAGACATGACATATATATACAAAAATAAACATACTTTAAGCATTAAACAGAAAAAACTGCTATAACATTATAACAATGTGTGGGGAAATTACAGATAGTTGTTGTTTCTCACAATTTCGACACTAGAACAAGCACGCTGGAAATTTCAGCGCGGTTTGCTTTCTTGAAACGTCATTTTAGTACTACTACCTGAGTAAGATTCCCATTCATTAGTACTATATGGGATTAATGGTACCTCGTAAAGATCAGATTGCTCAACTTCTAGGATCAAGCTTCTCGTTTCCTCGTTTGTTTGTTGTTGACTCCGTGGATGAGTTTTGAGCTTCTTTAATCCCTCTAACTCCATTGCTACCTCTTTCATTGGAGGTCTATCATTGCCATGTACATTAAGGCATCTCTTTACCAGGTCACCTACTGCTTGTAACTGCTCAAGAGTTCCTTCACGTAAAACTCTAGGTTCAACAATTTCAAATAGGCGGTTTTCTTTCATCGCCTTGACAAAATATGTTGCTAAATTCTTTTCTTCATTCGATCTATCTGCACAAAGCGGTTTTTGCCCGGTTATGAGTTCCGCAAGGACAACTCCAAAGCTATATACGTCGCTCTTGTCTGTTAGTTGGCTTGTGTGGAAGTATTCAGGATCAAGGTACCCTAGAGTGCCTTGAACAAGAGTAGTAACTTGATCGTGATCTAACGGGACTATCCTTGAAGCACCAAAATCTGAAATTTTTGTGGTATAATTATCATCTAGCAATATATTAGTGGACTTGACATCTCTATGTATGATAGGCATAATGGCTTGTGAATGAAGGTATCCAAGTGCACCTGCGGCTTCAGAAGCAATTCTCAACCGATTCTCCCATGATAACCAACTCATTCCTCCAGGTCTTTGATGAATGTGGTAGTAAAGCGTGTTATTAGAAATGAACTCATAAACTAATATCGGTACCTCCTCCTCCAAACAACAACCTAAAAGCTTTACCACATTTCGATGGATGACTTGTGTAAGGATCAAGACTTCATTGATAAATTGTTCCGATTGGGTTTCATCCACTAATTTAGACTTCTTTATTGCAACAACACGTTTATCCGTCAAAATTCCCTTATACACTACACCATAACCACCTCGTCCAATAATTCACTCCTCAGACTAATTGTGAGTTGCTTTTCGAAGCTGGTCAGTGGTATACATAATCATTGCCTCGCTAGTCCCTGGTGCATTAAGCTTTTGTTTCAGAAAGACACCACCATTTTGTTCAAAAAAACTTTTCTCGTAGCTTGTTTAGTTTCCTTTTTCTTATTCCAAAGATAATCCCGGTCACTCCAAATAGTATTGCTAGTGAGCCAAACACTAGAGCTATATGGAAAACAAAAGAATAATATGGTTCATGTCATATAAAGATGAATCAATGTGTAAAATTGGTGACATTGTATATTAGTCTCTGTTATCTTGTCATATTAAAGCTTTGAAAAATTAAAAAATAACATACATTGTTAGTTATATGAAGTTTTACCTAATGTGAATATCAACACTGGAAATTTTGAGCCTTTAGCAACTGGCTGACATCCATCTGGTGTTTTAGCATTACCAGTATATCCTGGCCAACATGTGCAATTGTAACTTCCTGCTGTATAATTGCAATGCCCATAACAACTGATATTGCTTTTTCCGTCACACTCGTCGATGTCTAGCATTGTATATATTCATATATTAAAAAGTACACAAGTTAAAGTACAAAATAATTTGTATTATCGTATGTAATCAGGCACGGATCGAAAGGTTTAATAAAGTAGGAAAAAGTAGATTAAAAGATGTAATTTTTAAATAATTGGCAATAAGATAAATGAAGTGACGGTAACACGCTCATATATTCACCACCATTCTGATCATCACATCCATTTTTTTCAACGTCATCCACCAAGATTTAAAAAAAAAAAAGGAAATAAAAGGAGAATATTTTCTTAGAACATCATCTGTTTTTGTCATCGTTGTGACTCTAAATTCATTAGTTAAACATTTCGTTTGAATTGCTTCATTGAATAACTGTAAATGATCATATGTGCTTCTTTTGTTAGTATTGCTATTATTTTGTATCCGCACACTGCTGCACTGGGTATTTCGCTCAGCTGCATTTTCTTTTCATGCGGCAAGTAATCAGAGTTAGACGCAGTCAATGGTGCAACTTGAAAATTTTTTTGGGTTGGCCGAATTTATTTTGGAGAGGCCAAATCGGATATTTGTTTATATCCTCAACTAAATTACCCCTAAAACCTATAATGTTTACACTAGTTGCCGCAAGTTTTGGGGGGGAGGGGGGCGGAACCCTCCCCTGCCCCTAAAGAATTCCGCCACTGGACGCAGTAAGAGGTTTTGACCAAAAATTGTGTTTGTTTTTTCTGTGTCATTAAAAGGCGATAAAAGGCGGTTAAAATTTAGAGTGTTTATTTTTTCTACTTATTAAGAGCCGGTAGAGGCTAAAAACTCTTATTGAAATAAATGTTGAAGGGGTGTCTTAATACCTCTTAATGCCTCATATTTTTTATTCTTTTTTCTTGATTATGTGTTATTTTTTGTTCTTGTTTACGACTTTTCGATCCTTATTGAAAGTACCTTTAAAGATGGCCTCCTTATTAAACGAGTTACCCATGTCGCCCACCCATGTAACCACAACCATAATTTTTTTATTGTTGTTTCGATGTTAAGTCGCGTTTTATGATGAGCGATTTTTTTTTTTCATAATAATCTAACAAATTCTGACAACTTTTTACAAAAACAAACACTTTATATAAGTCAGATTCCGATTTATCGGCCTCTTATTGACATTAAGTGGAATCACATTCAGACATTTTAGCAACATATTCAAATTCAGATGTACGAATCAGATTCAGATTCAGAACCTCTTAATGAACAAATAACACCTTATTATTTTGGCCTATTTAGTTTCTTTAGAAAAAATTCATAGCGGAACTTTGTCATGCCATTTCTAGTTTGAATTATTGGGACAACTTATATTATTTCTTTATTCGACAATTCATTAGACTTAGACTTTTGCTCTGTTTTTGTATTGTTTGTGTGGCATCATGTTCTTTTAGAATTGAGGTGTTAAAACAACTCTCTGAAAAGTCATATAATAACTTTTTTCAAATGTATTATGTTACATATATATTTGACTATTTGAGCCTTTATCACTGGAAATTTTGAACCTTTTGTTGGAATAATAATATCATAACAATCATATAAAATAAACCAAACACATCAAGTGAGCATAGCGGAAGCAATTATAACAAGATCATATAACATGTAATTAATTAATCAATAATAAATAGTAAACGTACCGTAGTGATTCTAGCCCGAACAAGAATCAAATGCAATCTTCAACTCAAGAACCCTAATTAGGGTTTATGTGGATTATAAGAATTACCCCTTACCTCTTTTGTAATTCAATCCAAGAATCAATCAATAGTGTGATTGTATCACGTTCTTGTACACACGTACTATTAGCGATTCGATGTGAATGCTAGTTCTTGATCACAATAAATTTACCAAACACTTTGTAATGTTCAAGGTTACTCGCAAATCCCTTTTCTTGGGGTTTCACTCGTTGTCCTATGAACAAGAGAGGAAAAGAAGAAGTTTGGCCTTCTATTGAAATCAAGTGTACCAAAGGATGAATACATGAGGATGTATTTATACCTTTATGATAGATATCAAGTTTGCTATGGTTTCTGATGTGGGATTCCATAGTTTCGACCAAAACAAGCTCAAGAGAGGATTTCTAGAACCTTCTCTTGTCTTGTTTTACTTTCTTCGTATCCCGTTGACTTTTACCGATCGTTAGTCAATTTCATTAATTACCTAACGCTTTTTAGTCGTTTATTGTGAATTAAATAATTAAATATAACATTTTATATAAATTATTTAAACATCGAGTCTCATACGTAAAGTGTGCAATCCCGTGATCTCGAGTTCGATCCTAACATACGACTACTAAAATAATGTCCATAAACTAACAGCTCCCACTTGGACATATTTTAATAGTGTAATCACATCGGTTAGCGTCTAGCAACACTTCGATGCCTCTAGTACGATCTCGAGTAAGGCTCCTGGAAAAACCTTTTAATGATTTCTCATTATTATTATCCTTTTGTTTCTAATACCACGTTAATAAGGATATGGATTAAAGTCATTCCTTAATTAACCATTATGTTTCTCGTTGTTAGTGATTGATCAAGATTACCTAATCATCTGAACATATTCAGGGAAGATCTTGGGCACGGCCATGCAAACATCTTGACAACCCTACGAGGGGCCCAGCAGTATTAAACTCCAAAAATAAATTTGAAGGAACAAATTCTATCTTGACTACAAGCAAAACCCACAAACTTTGTAACACTTTCGAAAACAACCCTTATGACTATCAGTTACGTATAGCGTTAAGTTGTTCCACAAAAATGTACTACATTCATGACACTTGTCTTGCATCTCAAGTCTGAGGATAACTTCTCATGATTTACTTAATGACAAGATCCATAAAGTAACATCATGTAGTTAGGATAAGTCCTATATTCGGTATCATTGAATATCATCTGAAATGGCATGTCTACGCATCAATATACTTTAAATATATTATACCAACCTTCAGATTTGTCTTGATTTAATAATTTTCCCATATTATTAACTGACAACGGACAATTTAGAATAATATTTATTCATGGATTAAACATATAAATATATGATACAATTTATTATAAATTAAACATACCATGTATTTAAATTTATTATAATAATTTTTTAACATCCCTTATCCAAATACTAAATAGATCAATGCATGATAACTCTTGTTGATGAATTATGTCTCAAGTAATGACATTCATACTTGTTGACAAGACATAAATCATCCAACTTTGATCTATCGAAATTTTGAGAATACTTATTTCAAGAATTCAACTATTGAAGTTCTTGTATATGCACACTCAACTATTTTGATAATGCCTTATAATCTTTCATAAATGTGTGACATCCTTAACCACCAATTTATGATAATCAAACTTTCAAACATTTTAAAGTTTAAAGTATTCTTGTTCTCTTAATGTATAATGCAACTATGCTCTTACTAAGCATATCTAGTACACCTAGCCAAGGATAAAATCCTTACCATAACTAGTATTGAGTGTCATCTCAATTTCATTTAGCATCATTGTATGCAACAACAATATACTATTAAAACTTTCCGTAAACATTAATATCTATTGTGTAATGTTTGATACCCTTTAAACTTTCAAGTTTGTTTGCTATGACAATTTTCACAACAATTGGAAAATTGTTCATCTATAGAATTTGGAAGCTATTCCAAATTTAGGATGTGATTCTATAATCAAACATATTCTTTTAGAATATTACACAAGTTATCTAATAACTTTTAATTAGATATTAATATTTCCAAATCATCTTGAAATCAAGCATGATATAACAAAACATGATGTTCATGAAAAATCTTTGAGTCATACTTAAATTTTATCCATGTTGTACATATCCATTTAGACTTTATAAATAATATATCATGTTATATTAGATTTATTTACCACACATGTTTCAACAATAAACATTCATTCCAAGGTTGTATGTCTTATTTCCTAAATCTTTAATGTTTCATTCCAAACTAAGACTTAACTTTTAACTTATATGAAATGTTACCTTTTATATGTTCTACAACATATATGATTTAAGAAATTAAATATTATACTCCCACTAGCTTTTAGGAATACTTAGAAATTATCTTATTTCAATTATAAATCAAAACATGAATTTAATAATTAAATATAAGAGTAATATTCTAGATGCATGCATTTATCCATCCATGGATTATTGCACTTTGTACACTTCCAAAGATTTATTTGAATTCATAAACTTCTTTTGATTACTTATCGTCCTCGCTCAAATAATCACTCAAGAAAGAGTTTTGATATTCCATTGTCAATTTCATAAATATGACAATCATAATCTTTATATATTTAATGTGTTTAGAAATGAATATTCAATCACAGTTAATTGCTTAAGTGTGATTAATAATCTTGTCATAAGACATGCATTAAATACGTGCACAATATTGTCCATATGATTTCTATACAAAGATTTAAACCACAAAGGTTAACATATCTTTGAAGAAACTCATCTTCATTTTCTAGTCTAACTATTAAGATAAACCACATTTCTAAAATTGATTATCTTTATGGACAGCATCTTAATCATTCATATCATGTATACTTTACCCAATTACATATTTGATAATGTATCATAATGATTATCAGGTTTACAATAAACCTGCAAATCATAGCCCTCAGCATATATTAATCAAATATCTGAGATATATTGCTTTTCAATGAATGATAATTCCATTATCTCGAGATTTAACATTTAAATGTCAACCTTTATTATCATGTTGAGATTTAATATTCAAACGTCAAACTTCATCATGATATTTACTAGTGTATTTTAGAAGATTATGTATCTTGTAATTTTATCTTTTAAAGATCAACACTCCCACTTGCTTTTAGCAATTTAAAGACTATCTTTAAATACTTAGCAAATAAAGCAACAATACAATATTCTCTTTTGGGATATTACAAATACATATTGACAGTTCCTGACTTTACTTTGTTAATAACCTCTTCATAAGCAGTTAAACAAATTTAGAACTTCAATTTAAGACTTAATGTAATTCATCACATTCATCACATTCCATCATACGATGATGTCTTATTAATCTTCTAGGTTGGAGTTTTATTAAATATGTCCAAGCCATACTCAATATTTTAACCTTGATAACTTTTGGAAGAAAAGAAATCATAGTCATCTTTAATCAAACAATTTAATAATAGTTTGATTTTCCTAATTGAACATACCATAAACATTTGGTATTTCATTAGTATCAATATTGCAAAACAATCTAACAATATTTAAAATAATCATATTCGTTTTGACTTGTCTATTTACCAACTAAGTCATTTAAATGGTATAATGATATTCAAGTCAATTACATGCTTTATAATACAAGTACTTTTTACAAAGTCACTTCATGTCCATGTCTTTACAAGAAAACATAAACTGTTATAATCCCACTATACGTTATAAGTCATTTAACAATTTAATAACTTCATTTATATGTCTTAATTAAAAAACACAACAAGATAACGTCTTACTTTATTATAAGTCCAATTAAAAGACTTTATGTTTATATCTTTACAATGAAACATAAACATGTTTAACTAAAGTAATTATGAACACCATCTTTTGGTTTCAATAGTAATTTCAAGTTAATTTATTACTTCACAATAATGTAAATAACATTATTTCTTCATTTATTTATGTCATTCAAAGAACACATAAATATTAAGATTGAAGTAGCATTAGATTACTTAATTAATTTATGTCATTCCATCAATTCATAAATCTATAAATTAAAGTAGTCTTGATATCATATTGACACATGTTCTAATAGGTATCTAATTTAGAAACTGCAAATTCTCATAGTTCAATTACATCAGTTGATCTGCTAGTAATGAAAATATGAAATTCACCTTGTTGTTGCAATCTAGTTAAGCTCTCACATAACATAAATTGTAACACCAAATGTTTCTTGAATTAGCCTAGTATAATTCATATCGGAACATTATTCTAATTTAGAAACTGCAAATTCTCATAGTTCAATTACATCAGTTGATCTGCTAGTAATGAAAATATGAAATTCACCTTGTTGTTGCAATCTAGCTAAGCTCTCACATAACATAAATTGTAACACCAAGTGTTTCTAGAATTAATATTAGAATATTATTCTCTTACCTTGTAGTCAAGAGAATCCATTAAATTATATCTTTATGAGTTGTTTCTTGCACACATTAAAGATAACATTTCTCCCACTTGTGCATGGAACAACCTCATATAGTTGATAAACAACATGCCATGCATTTGTTTATATGTTCAATATGATTGTGTCATAGATTTTAGCATAACAAGTATATGTAAAACAACAATGTCTAGTAAGGAAACGTACAAGACTATCCTTAAAAGTATGAGTGTCTACACTTGGAAAGTAATTATCTTTAGCTACCAAGATGTCAAAGCTTGTAACTCCCACTGAATTAAAGATCATTACAATAATTCCTTATTCAGTGATAAGTACACAATACTCCCACTGAATTTGACAACATTATAAATGTTTCATATCCAGTGAAAACAAATATTGTGTCTTTAACTTTCCTACACCTTTAAATGTCCATGCGTAACAATTACTTATGCACTAAAGAGTGTATTCTACTACGTAAATTGATGGACTATACATCAAATGCTATTAACTTGAAAAATTGGGCATGCAATTTCTTCCTTAATAGGTCTACCATCCTACAATGTATGTAGCACCTTTAAAATAGTTAAAACAACTAGTTCGTTTTTAAACATTTTGCGGTAATTAGTCTAGCTTCTAATCATAATAACTCATAAAATGTCATACATAATTTTCTGTTAACCAAATATCATATTTGTTACTAAGAATTTGATCACCAAATGAGGATGATAAAACCCATGTGAAAAATATTCGCAATTTTCTTAACTATTAAAAAATTTGCTATGAGTTATATTAGAATTTAGACATATCTAACATTTCTATTATCCTTTCTCATTCATGAAAAGGAATAGGATTGTGTCTCACTCTTCCTTCATAGAAAGGAGACTTCTTTTGTCTTTTAAGTAAATATTTCTTAATCAAACATTTGTTTGAAAACAGAACTAGATCAATTTACCAAAGCCCAAAGTGCTTTTACGGTTTGAACGTTGCATTAATACATTAAAACGAATTACAAAATTCAATTTTAGTATTTTCAATAATTAGGTCTTTAAGAAAATAATATACCCATTGGTAAATATTTATATAAACCGTAGTATTTTATTAAAGCTATGATCCAAATTGACATAGTACCATTACATCAGTTGATCTGCTAGTAATGGTAGTATTCAACAAGGTAATTGTCGAACAATAATTGCCAATATCATATTGCAATTCCTAGATTTATGGGATTTACAATCACAAAACTTTTGTATTGTAAGCATGTTTGATCCCCATCTTAATGCCTTGAGTCTAAGATCTCACTTCCTACTCAATTTAAGTCGTCTAACTTAAAAACTGCAAACTCACAAATCCATCACATCAGTTGATCTGCTAGCAATGAATTTATGAAATTTACCTTTCAATTGCAATCTCGCCAAGTTCTCACATGACGTACAACTTCAAGTGTTCTTAATTAGATGGCATTCGACTTAATTTTATAAGGGTATCAAATTTTGACGTGTAATCAAAATAATATATGAAGAAGCATGCATACAACTTCATAACATTGGTTTTACAAAACAATTTTATTACCAATTTGCTAAGAGTAAAATAACAAAGTTTTGATTGAGGTATCGAGTTCACCAATTAAAGAATTACCAACCATTATCATCCACTATATCGTACTTTTGCATAAGCCCTAAGGCTTAGTGTTTCGGATAATCATTGTGAAATTTTGGTGAATTCACCCTTAAGATGACAATGTACGTAATATAGTGATATAGGTAAGTCTAGGGTCGGCAACCAGGCAGTTGTAGAGAACCGGTAGGTGCATGAGCTTTAAAAACCCATCTCTACAAGTACGTTGGATGGCAACCTTCGGTCCGCCTTTCGCACACTATGTACAAAAACATCAATCAACCAATCCTTTGAAATTTACTCTTAAAACCAAAACAATTTCACCATTTATTTAGTCCGTATTATTTTTCTATTCAAAAAATTACCCTTTTCGTTTATAAACATGTCTAACATTATAATAAACAAAAACAAGTAATATAAAATAAAAAATAAAACAACTGAATAAACATATACATAACATAACAATTAAATATGTATAAAACATGTAGCCACATGCAAATCTTATTCAATAGTCCTATTAATAATCAAATCTATGTGTATAACGTATTTATTCAATTAAGGCTTTCTTCTTCTAGGAAAAAGAGCCACATGCATCGATAGATCGATTGCGTAAGCCAAAACTAAACAAATACCACATAGCACATAATTGAGTACTTAATATTGGAGTCTTCCCCAATTCGACATCTATTAATAAATTTATATGTTCCGATATAACTTAACAGTTAATTTATATTTATATACAATTTAAACCATTTAAATGATCACACAATATAAAATCCATGCAAACATGCACTTTTTCATGGATTAAGCTTAACAATTAACATATTGCTCCAAGATCGTTTACTAAAACGCATAACAAATTACATGACATCATAGGGTTTCTAATCATATTAAAAAATCAAAAACCAAAACCCTAAAACCCTTTAAGGTCTAAATCGACCCATAAAAAAAATTAGGGTTAGGAATCTAAAAACCCTAAAAACATGTAACTAAACGAATCAAGATCCAATTTTTATGCGTTTCGATAATTAATTACACATTATAACGGCTCTAGATGCCACTGTTGGAATAATAATATCATGACAATCATATAAAATAAACCAAATACATCAAGTGAGCATAGCGGAAGCAATTATAACAAGATCATATAACATGTAATTAATTAATCAATAATAAATAGTAAACGTACCGTAGTGATTCTAGCCTGAACAAGAATCAAATGCAATCTTCAACTCAAGAACTCTAATTAGGGTTTATGTGGATTATAAGAATTACCCCTTACCTCTTTTGTAATTCAATCCAAGAATCAATCAATAGTGTGATTGTATCACGTTCTTGTAGACACGTACTATTAGCGATTCGATGTGAATGCTAGTTCTTGATCACAATAAATTTACCAAACACTTTGTAATGTTCAAGGTTACTCGCAAATCCCTTTTCTTGGGGGTTTCGCTCGTTGTCCTATGAACAAGAGAGGAAAAGAAGAAGTTTGGTCTTCTATTGAAATCAAGTGTACCAAAGGATGAATACATGGGGATGTATTTATACCTTTATGATAGATATCAAGTTTGCTATGGTTCCTGATGTGGGATTCCATAGTTTCGACCAAAACAAGCTCAAGAGAGGATTTCTAGAACCTTCTCTTGTCTTGTTTTACTTTCTTCGTATCCCGTTGACTTTTACCGACCGTTAGTCAATTTCATTAATTACCTAACGCTCTTTAGTCGTTTATTGTGAATTAAATAATTAAATATAACATTTTATATAAATTATTTAAACATCGAGTCTCATACGTAAAGTGTGCAATCCCGTGATCTCGAGTTCGATCCTAACATACGACTACTAAAATAATGTCCATAAACTAACACCTTTATCAACAGGCTGACATCCATTTGGTGTTGTAGCATTACCAGTGTATCCTGGCCGACATGTACAACTGTAACTCCCTGGTGTATTAATGCAGTTCCAATCGCAGTGAAAGTTGCTTTTGTCATTACACTCATTTATGTCTAGCAATGAAAATGTTTACAAATCAATTAAGCGGTTTTTCACACAGATATCTGTGTGTTACAAGTAGTATTCCATAGACTGTTATGAATGATACTATAGAATAGAAAACCAATGATATTTTATTGAGGTGCTACTACATGTTGGATCATAAACTTGATTTGATCCAATTAAGTATGGATCACAAACTTAATATGGACTTGCAAGTCCATGAGGAAGAAATGAAATACTAATGTGACAGTGACGTGTTAGATGATTAATTCATGTATTGGAGATACCTTTAGTAACATTTTTAGTTTTTATATCACCAGAAAAAAAGATGACTATTATGATGTCTTATATCACACAACTATGACACCGTATCATAGTGATATCTATCAATATCTTTTCGTCACGATATGTGTGCAGTTGTTTCTTTGAAATATTGATGTTAATAACTATAAGCGTGATGATTTAAGCTATAGTATTGAAAAGGGGTAAAACTAAAGATACGCAACATATTTTTTCAAATAAACTGATCTACGCAATATACTTTGTAAATTGTCAAAGATACGCAACATATTTTCAAATAATCTTCGAACTAGCTAATATGACCGATTACCAACAGGTTTACAAGTTACCCAAGATTAAAAGTTACACCGTTAGTCCCCAAACTGGAAAAATGTATAAAAACGTTTATCGATTTTTTTTATTTTTTATTTTTTAATTTTTTTTTTATTTTGAAAAAATTTAAATTAAAAAAAAAAGCATTTATCAAGATTTTAAGAATTTTTTTTTAAAGTTTTTTAAAAAATATTTTAACGACCGTTAACTAAACATGATCAAATGCACAATTTTTTTCCACTTTGGAGACTAACGGTATAACTTTTAATCTTGATTAACCTGTAAACCTGCTTGTAACCGGTCATATTAGCTAGATCGAAGATTAATTGAAAATATGTTGTGTATCTTTGGCAATTTACAAAGCATATTGCGTAAATCAGTTTATTTGAAAAAATAGCTTTACCCCTATTGAAAAATCCTCATAATTGTTTAAAGACTTAAGTTTATTGCTTAGCCAATGCATGTAAACTTTATGCATTAGTACTAGTTTTAGACTTTGTGTGCACACGTGATTTTGACAATAAGTCACACTTATGGAATTTTAACACAAGTCAAATTTAATGGATATAAACTTCTTTTTAGATTAAATCAAAAGAATCAATATTAATTGAATAGTGTTTGACCTGCAAACATTTTTGTAGAAGAACCGAGTACGATAAATTAGTTATGAAAATTAATGTTCATTTTACACTTTTGTAACTAGTCATTTGACCTTAAAATTTCATTTGTTTAAAGTTTGTTAATTTGTGTTATATTTATACATTTTTTTTTTGAATAGCAACTTTAATGGTATTTATATTTTTGTAGAATTATAGTTTTATACAAATTAATCTAAGTTATATGAGTGTTTATATATGTTATAATCCCATGCATACACTTAATAGCACGCACGCCAGCTTGATATATATAATCCGTACATTAATGGTTTTTAATATTACGACAATTTGATAATAATAATAATAATAATAATAATAATAATAATAATAATAATAATAATAATAATAATAATAATAATAATAATAATAATAATAATAATAATAATAATAATAGTTGCTTTTAAGGCGAAAGGACATGGAGCATTATTGAGAATTTTACAATTAAATACATAAAATTGGATTTGAGATTAGCCCAATTTTAAAAGTTTAATCAGAATATAACGCTATTTTACACTTACAAGGTTAAGCTTAGAGCATCCACTACTGATGTTTAAGAATAAATCTAAAAATTTATAAAGAGGTCCACGAATTTTTGTATTATAGTGAGGAACTATTTCATGTATAGGTGGCATGAAAGGTCTATGATTTTGGAGATGTCCAAAATTGTTGTATGAATTATTGTTGAAACAATTTATAAACCTCAAAAGCTTTATTTATAATGAGAATATGTTCATAATATGAAAAATTTTATTAATTAATTGCATTATAAGATGTGGCAGTTTTATAAATCTTTTAATATATGTTTGCAACTAAGGTCTATTTCCAGCATTTGTTTAGCGTAAAACAGCAAAAACAATATTGTATTACTAGTTATAATATCCGTGAACACACGAGATTTTTCCAGAAAAATTTAATTATATAGTATTATCGTTTAAAAACAGAAAATATGTATATTTTAAAACGTTAGAGCATCAACATGTGCGAAAGTAAAAAAAAATAGTTAGCAGAAATTGTAAATATAACCGTGGTATCGACCTTATATTGGATTCTTAAGCGGTTCTCTTTATAATGTTATTGGGTCAAAGGTTCTTTGATCACATGGATTTACACATAAATAAGATTTATTTTAAAATTTTTGCTTATTATATGGACATATAAGAATTTAACCGTAAAAATAAATTGTGATATAAGTACAACTAATAAGTATGCAGGAGTTTTTCAATATGTATTAATATCAATTAATATTTTGTAAAAATTTTATTAGATGAAAGATTTAACTTCGTTTAACTGACATAGATGTTAATGTTGAGGTTGATGTTGTTGTTTAACTTTAACTATTGATACTATATTGTACAAAATGTGCAAGTTCAGTAGCACATAATAATCGTTGATGAAGTTAAAATATACTCCGTAAAGTTTTTTAAAAATGTTTTTCCGGATATCCGTATATAAACTTTAAATAATAATTACATAAGTCGTTATAAGTATAATCACGTATATTTATTTTTCATATAACAGTAACTCATACTTACCATTTCATATTTATATTACCGTTAATAATAATTTAACTGTATTTAATATCCAAACCCGTGTACGTATAGATTAAACTTTTAAACAGGATAACATGAGTTCTTATTTATATTTAATGTAAATAGTAAAAAGATATTTTAATATATGAAAGTTTAAAACTAATATTTATTTTAAGAGTATTTAACATATATTAAAACTAATTCGTACATTTATAAAATTTTGTAAGTTTAATGGATAGAAGTCTCAAACCAATATTAATACTCATGTAATTGTAAACAAAGTTCATATTATAAAATATAGGGGGTATAAAGTGTAAGGGATTATTTGTTTACTATTTAAAGATATAAAAAAACATGAAAATTTATAATTTTACACGTAACAAATATAATATATTTAAAATTCAACCACTAATATTTTATTAATTGCCTCCTCTTTTTTTAAGTTTTTATTTTCATAAATTTAACACATATATTTTTATATGTTTTTTTCCTCAATCAAATTCTCCACAAAATTTATTAAAGTTTGACCAAAATCAATTCAATTTTGTCTTTTTATTGGTCAATCATATTGCTCGATTTCGCTTATGTGTTAAAATCGAGCTTTTCTATTGGTCCAATTTTTTTCCACTAAGAGTGTTTTGTCAAAAATGCTCTGAAATGATGTAATTCCTTTATTATATAAAAGATTTTTATTTTTAATTTTATAAATATTCAGCTTGATATATTTTTGTTCTCTGTTTATGAAAACTAATTGAGAAACTTTTAAATATTTAGATAACTAGCCTCTCATTTTATTATTAATGTAATTTTCAGAAGAAAAAAAAATACTAAATTTATTGTGATGTGAAAATGCATTAAATGAGCAAAGTTCAATGCATTGTGAGAGTTTGCATAAGATAATTAGATGATGATGTGGCGATGATGTGTTAGTGTATTGAACTTTGTATTACACCTTACATTGGAGATGCTTTTAGTCAGGGAGTAGACAACGTCACCTGGTGCATTTATGTTAAATCAAACAAGACTACATGCACAATTTTTTGAGACCGAGTGCATTTATAAAAAAAATAGAGATTTTATAACAAAATTAACACTACGAGACAAAAGTTCATGGGTGTCCCGGGACCCTCTGGGCACCCCTGGTTCCGTCCCTGCTTTTAGTTGGATACACACTGAAACAAAAAGTGACAAGCTATTAAACAATCTTACAGTTATTTGAAAAACTTTATATAGCATGTATTAATTTCGTTATATGTGTATTGATAATCACTCAGTTTGCCATTGATAGTGAATTTAAATGAAAACCAGATACTGACCTTGGCAGCCTTGATCAAGATATGGGTTACCCTCGTACCCTTGGTTACAGCGACAACGATATCCACCACTTTCTACATTATAGCAACTTCGATTGGCAATCAGTTGCCTCAGAGCAACTTCGATTGGCAATCACCCAATCTAGCACAATATGGATAGTGGATGATACTCTCTCTAGAAAGTCTGAATCATGCGATAAATCACTGGAACCATTAAACCGAAAAGTTCCTTCCTCACTAAGAAAAGCATAGCCACAGGGATTGATGGACCAAACATCTGTGTGGTTCCGAAAGGTGTTGAGTGTAACAGCGTAAGAATCAAGACCTTTCTTTATAGTTGTCTGACAATAACCATTTCCTGAGCACTCCCCAGCAGCTACTTCGGATAAGTTGCTGCATAATCCAATACAGCCACTAGAATAGTGGTCTTCACTCAAACCCGTGATCAAAGCATATTCATCACACCCAATGACCGTGAGAATGTTCTTTGTTGAGAAATTGAATAACCCATTCATGTTATGGGCCGAACGTTTTCCGAAATCTTCATCCCCATCTTGTTTGTAGCATTTGTAAGAGACTATGGTGAAGATGCGTAACTCTGATTCTGAAATGTCATGTATTCGGATTGTGCTTGATCTAATGAACAACCTTGGGGGATCAAAAGTTGAGTTGCAAGTAAGGTAGAAAGATTCGTCTAGAGAACAATCTTTGTCTTCACGAATACCAAAAGGGTAAGGAACTGTAATATTCCCGCAGTGGGTTTTACAACCTGGTTTTGCTATATTGTTAACAGCTTTTAAGTTGGAACCTTGAAGAGTCCCCAAGGCCATTGTAAAAGGAAGTGTAAACAGGGAAAGGATCATGATGAAATGAAGAAGCATGTTTGTACTAGCTTTCTTACTCTCTTTTATGTGGTAGTAATACACCTTCTTTTGTGCATGTTTCATTAGCAATTAGCGTTCATTTTATAGCATGACTTGCTGCAAGAAAGTATTGACTCCTGAAAAGATACTGAATGAAATTTCCACGGACCGATTCATGCACTTGTCTAGTTTTATTTTAATATCTTAGATGGTTCAATCACATTGAACGAGTTTGAACGTGTGGAATATTTTGAAGGAGGACTTTGGATAACCTTGTCCTCTATAGACGACTTCCAAATTTCTTGAGAAAAACACCAAATATTTAATTTTCTCATCGGTCCCAAATGAATATATATATATATATATATATATATATATATATATATATATATATATATATATATATATATATATCAACCAGATTTGAAATTTCTTTTGTTTTGCTTTTTTCTGACTGTGAAAGTTCGTTGAATTTGCAAGATCATCTTCCTATTAGTCGTACTATCTCATTGTGATAAGCTCACATTTATTGTAAAAGATATGTCTTAGTTATAGTTAGAGTGTGATTGATATTTTCCTAATATAGAACAAGTAGATAGGATATATATGTAACCATATGTGGTACGCAGCAATCAATCAATCATAATCTTTCATACCAATCAATAACTAAGACATATCTTTTACAATAAATGTGAGCTTATCTCAATGAGATAGTATCGAATACTCCCCGCAGTTGGAGCAGGAGGAAGCCGGACGCTCAAACTGGATCTAAAATCTTCAAATAAGGCTGAAGGAAGTCCCTTGGTGAAGATATCTGCGTACTGGTAACGAGATGGTACATGGAGAACACGAACTTGACAATAACCGCTTACATACACTTTTTGCTAACCACGGTATACAGTTTAGATTCTCCTACCCAAACACTTCCTAACAAAATGGCAAGGCGGAATGCATGATTCAAACCATCAACAATGTCATTCGTACACTTTTATTTCAGGCTCACCTACCCCCCACCTTTTGGGTCGAGGCCTTACATATGGCTACTTATCCCCTCAACCTCTTACCCTCTACCGCCATCAATATCGAAATCCCCTACACATGACTTTTCCACAAAACACCCGACTACTCTACCTTACGTATATTTGGATGTTTATGCTACCCTCACCTTCTTTCCTCACGCGCAACACCGTGCATATTCTTAGGCTATCCTGCCTATCACCGTGGTTTCCGATGCCTAGACCTTGAAACAAACAAAATTTTACTTTTCCGTCACGTCACTTTTGATGAAACCCAATTCCCTTACCGCTCAATGACACTAGAATCTTCACCTTCGTACACCTTTTTTGAACCTCCACCTTCCCCTCTACTTACCCAAATACTTACTAACCCCCCACCTCATCCATTACAAGAAATCCCTAATACCCATCATGAGGCCATTTCTCCTAATGCCCAAACAGGTTCACCTAACAGCCCACTACCCGCACCTCAACAACGACCCAATAGCCCACCAACCGCACCCCAAACTCAATCATCACCAGCCCAAACACCTCCTACCCATACAACCATTCCCGATGCCTCAACTCAACTCCCACAACCTCCCATCGAACCACCCCGTACTCATCGCATGGTCACTCGGTCTCAATCAGGCATTGTCAAACCCATTGAACGTCTCTCGCTTCATACTTCTTCTATATTTCCCTTACCTAAATCTCTCGTCCTTGCTCTTCAAAACCCTTATTGGAATAATGCTATACATGATGAGTATAATGCATTACTTAAAAATGATACTTGGATTCTGGTACCACGACCCTTTGGTGTTAATTTGGTGAGATCTATGTGGTTGTTTAAGCATAAATTTCATGCTGACGGGACTTTGAGCTATTGTAAGGATCGTTTGGTTGCAAATGGCAGCAGTCAGCAACTTGGTATTGATTGTGATGAGACCTTTAGTCCGGTTGTCAAACCGGCTACCATTTGCACCATTCTTTGCCTTGCGGTATGTTGGGAATTATACTAACAGTTACCACGGCTAATGAAGACATTACAACTGCTGAAGAATGTACTTGCAGTGGAAACTTATTACCACTGCAAGGACATATATTACCACTGCTATTTAGATAACTGTTAGGAAACGTGTTTAGATAAATATAGAATAGATCTTGTGTATATCTTATTCTATTAGCATTATACTTATCTTGTAGAAGAGGACTCCTTGTGCTATAAAAGGAGATCCTAGGTTAAAGGTTAGATATACGTTTTCTAGAGCTTCAAGGTGTAACCCTAGTGATATCAAGATCACTCGTATTATTATCATTAATAATATTGGAGCTAATCGTTTGTTACATACATTGTTCTTATTCATAAACAACTGTCTCACTCACAATCAAACTTCTAAGTGTTACTAAGTAGATTCCGCATACTTAGTGATATAACTCAAAGTATCAATCTAACACAGTTCAAGGTGTTTAGATCCATCAAGTGGTATCAGATCCAGGCTTTGATACTTTGATTTAGAAGACTCTAGTTCACTCAGAAGAATCAATGGAGACAGAAACCAGTCAATCAAACATTGCTGCTAAGCTTCCAAAGCTTAAGTTGAATGACTTTGAGATGTGGAGGCTAATGATCGAACAATTCTTTATGGTCCAAGACTATACACTCTAGGAGATCATTATGGTTGGAAATTCCTTCAAACCAAGTTCTACTTCAGAGATGGTTGGTGGCAAGGAAGTAATAAAGGTTAACACTGGACTTGTTACTAATGATGAAAGACTTCAGATGAAAAATGATCTGAAGGCCAGAGGTTTGTTGCTGATGACACTTCCCAGAGACCAAGTTCTAGCATTCAGCAAGTACAAGACTGCAAAGACTCTTTTTGAGGAAATTTGTAATGTTTTTGGTGGTAATGATTCCACCAAGAAGACTCAGAAGACCCTGCTGAAACAGACTTATGAAAACTTTGGTTCAACAAGTAATGAATCTATTGATAGCATCTTCACAAGGCTACAAAAGATTGTTACTCAACTCACTGTTTTTGGAATTGAGGTGAAAAGCGAAGACCTCAATCTAAAGTTCTTAAGAAGCTTACCCTCTGAGTTTGGAACCAATGTTGCTGTATGGGAAGATAAGCCAGATTTGGAGACTATGAAACTTAATGATTTGTACAATAACTTCAAGGTTATTGAACAAAGACTGAAGAAAGCTGGCAAATTAAGCACAAGTTCAGGAAGTGTAGCACTTATATCATCATCTGTTGATGATAGTTCAGATGAAGAAAGTGATAGTGATGATGACAGTGCTAACATTGTTGTTTCCACTGGTAGTGGAAGTGTTTCCACTAGTAGTTCAAAAAGGCAGGATGCAGGACTTAGTGATTCTACCTTCTATGCCTTTATATCAAGTCAAGTGGGTGGTTTAATTCTCAATCACGAGGATTTGGATCAAATTGATGAGGATGATATGGAGGAGATGGACATTAAATGGCAGGTGGCATTACTAAGCTTAAGAACAAAGAAGTTTTGGAAGAAGACTGGAAGAAAGATTAACATCAGTGGCAATTGTTGATATAAATAAATGACTAAAAACGTTATTCATATCTTTCGATATCTCTATATTTTGATAATCACAAAACGAAAACTCATCAAACCAAAGATTATGACATAAACAAGTATTTAGTAGTAAATACTCATCTTTACCATTCAATCACTTAAGGTATGAATAAACAAAGTGTCTAATGTATTATAAGATCAAAGGAATACTTTTGTTAATCACTAGATATTTATAAAATGTCACAAAACATTTTATATCTTTTGTAAAACATTTTTGGCATTAAAAGAATATGTTTAATTCATTACAAATTTGTGAATTCAAATTTTCAACCAAAAATGGCAAATCCAATCCAGAAAAATTTCCCTCACAAAAGGACAAGAAAATCCAACGTTCAGGAGGGCGGCCCCCTTAATCATTAAGGGGACCGGCACGCTCCAGAACAGTATTTTATGGCCCTATAAATATTGGATCATTCCACATATTTTTCTCACCTTTTTGCACTAAAAACTTTCTGATCTAAACATCCATTTCCTTCTTCTAAAAATCCTTTGATCTTATATACTTTGATCTTTGTTTCAAAGTGATCCAAGCCTCAACACTCAAGTGCAAAGGGAAGAATACTTCTATTAGAAATATTACAACTTAGTATCATCTTTCTATCTAAGTTGTTTGTTTATTTCATCTAGTTGATCTTTCATATTTTGGTGAATAAGGTGTATGTATTAGTTAGCTAGATTGTGTTATAAAATCTAGAATTGTTGTAAGTGTGAAGTGGAACTTGAAGTGAAGAAGTAGTGGTGATAGGAGATAGTAGCAATATAGTTTAGTAGTGAAGAAATTGAATCTTCCAAGTAGAGAAGAATAGAAGACATTAGTGACTTGAAGTTGTGAAGATATTAGTGGCTTGAAGTTGTGAAGACATTAGAGCCTTGAAGTTGTGAACACGTTAGTGTCTTGAAGTTTTGAAGTTGCAAGACATTGAAGTCGTGAAGTATTTGTGAAGGCGTGAAGATACTTGTGGTGTGAAGAAGTATAGAAGAAGTGAAAAAGGTGTGAAGAAGGAGTGGTGTGATATTTGGTGTGAGATTGGTTCTAGCTACGATTAGCACTCGACATTTTGCTTTGTGTCGTAAATTGGTGTAAGCCTTTGGTGTGTACGGTTTTCTCCGCCATAAGGGAGGTTATTAACTTAGTGAAGAAAAACTCTCGAGTTCGGTGCTCGGGGAGTGGAGTAGGGCAAGGAAGGTGTCTTTGTAGCCGAACCACTATAAATCCTTTGTCTCTCGGTTTGATCTTTCCATCTCTCACTCTTTGCTTGTTTACTTATTAGCTTTTCGTATATTGTTATAATTGTGTGTTGTGCATATATTGATTTCACATAAAGATCAAACTAGGTTCCATTTACAACATTAATTGTACATTAGTAAAATATAAGTATATACACTTACTAAAACACATATACATATATAAATACAAACTTATATTTAAGTGAGATATATTCTATTCAACACTTTAAATAAGTAGTGTCTATGTGATGTATGTGAATTAATTTGTATCTATACTTTAGCTTCAAAGGTTTTTACAATTAACATCAATTCTTTAAAAGCAAACTCTTATTAAACGAAAAAGACGCAAAACTATTCAACCCCCCCTTCTAGTTTTCCACAATTGGTATTAGGAGCCACGTCTAGCAAGATCTTTAAAATACATTGTATTTTAAAACTTGTAACGATCTATGGAATTCGAAAAATATCTAGAAGGGGAATTTACGCAAAAACCACCATTATTTGAAAATGATCATTTTCTTGAATGGAAAAATAAATTTGAAAATTATGTGAAATCAATAGATCTTGATCTTTGGCATATCATTTCAATTGGTGATCTTAATCCAACCAAAATGGATTTTGAAAATCAATATAATAATCTTCAAACCAAAATTTATAAAAATACTAAAGCCAAATTACTTATCTTCAAAACTCTACCAAGAGTTGAATATGAAAGATTATTTCTTTATAAAACGGAAAATGATATTTGGAAATGTCTTTTAAAGTTTCACCAAGAGAAATGTAAAATCAAAGATGATAAACTTGATATTGCACAAGAAATAGTTACTCTAGAAAATTTAATAGATAAATATTTAGTTGAAATAAATACATGTACTACTAGTTCAAATGTGATTATTGAAGGTATCAATAACGAAGAATACATGAGCCAAATTCGAAGAAAGAATGTTAATAAATCATGGTGCAACAAGTACAAAGAAGACGATGATAAAACGGCTTGTGAGAATATTCAAACAAATGAGAATACAAGCATTGATGGCAAGGACTACATGCCTCTCGATCTAAGCGAGACTACAAGTAAAACATGGAGCGACATGGACGATGGAATTGATTAACTTATAGCATGTGAAGATTATACAACTACCAATAAGGTACAATCCGAAACCGAACATTTTTGCTATGATCAATTTATATTAGAATTTTCAAAATTGGAAAACAACTTCAAACATTTTTGCAACATTGACTAAAAAATGATTCCTAAAAATAAATCTTCAATATTCATTAAAAATAATTTTGAAAAGGAAATAATTTTAGAAGATAAAATGTCTAGACTTGAAAGCAATATTGAAATTGATCTTAAATGTAAATATTGTCAAGACTATAAACATGAAATTAAAATGGAAAATGAAAAAGCAAAAATATTAGCAAAATTTGAAAATAGCTCTAGATCTTTAAAATATTTACTTAACATTCAAAAGCCATTTTATGATAAAACCGGCTTAGGATTTATCATAAATGATCCTTCAACAAATGTATCAAAACAAATAAAATTTGTTAAACCTAGTGAATAAATTTAGAACTAATACTATTTACACTCATTATTTATTACTCTAGTCAAGAAAGTCATTGTTTGTTGATTAAAACAAACTATTAATGAATTCTTGTACTTCTCGACGACATCCTCATCATATGCATTTAAATGCAATGGATGTTCTCAACTAACCAACTCGGACCCATGAGAATCTGGGTACCAAGCTCTTTATCATGATTAGTGATGCGTGGGAATCGCACCAGGCTTTACCTCTCAAGGGATCTTGAGAAGCTTACAACCCCCACCAGGCAGTGTACCTGATCGTTGTAGTATAGTATAGTGACAAGTACCGGGGGATTGATCGTTCAGCTTAGGAATAGTGTCGCTAGGATTAGAAAACCTAAATACTAGTTCTAAAGGTGAGGGATGATTATTTTTGTATTTTATATTTTTTAGAAAGCAATTAAAAATCTCAGGTTTAAAGGATTTGGGCGGAATTAGTTGCTAATCAACTAACCCAATACTAAAGATGCAATCAAAATAAAATACTAGAAATGAAAATAAACTAAATTATACTAAAGTTGTGAGCAATAAGTGGAGAAAATGTGTTTACTTAGATTTCACTACTCCCTAGACATCTTTTACACGTTAATTACTTGTTATAATTGCATGGATGACGGATCGTATTCCTTAATACCATTCATGGGGTGGCACACTTAACTCCCCAATTCTATGAGCTCTTATCTCCTCCTATACCATGCCCAGCACAACTATAGGGATTGTAAACAGTGGCTCATGCATTAAATACAACCAATAAAGACCTAGTGCGCGTCGGTTCATGTTTCTTAAGACGTTCAAGCATGTTACCAATTGGAGATCTGCCAGTTTTCTTAAGCCTAACATATAAATCATTCATCCAAGACAAGTATAAACAAGTAATCAACACATAATTAACATCTAGGTTTCATTAGATCCAAGCAGACACAAGATAGATCTAGCCTAGCATGATGGAATTAAGACAAGAACAAGATATAGACAACCAACACATAGACATATTGATTGAATTAAAAGAACACTTATCTCAATTACACATGAAAGGTATCAAGGGGTTGGAACCCTTGAAAAACCTGTAAAATTCGCACCAAGTTCGTACTTAGGGTTTCTCCAAAACTTCTCTCTTTTTAATGTGAAAATTAGAAAACTATATATATGAAAAGGGGTCTGACGGCGTCAAGACGAAATAGGTGACGCCGTCACCTCGCCACCAAAACTCTTCTCGGACTGCCTTGATCTACATTTGACGCCGTCAAGTGATAATCTTTTCCAGGCCGTCATGACTTTTACTCTTGACACCCTACTTCGTGACGCCTTCAAATCTGTACTGGATCGTCATGAAATTTTGCTCTTGACGCCGTCTGGGAGTTACTCTTGACGCCGTCACCTACTGTTCCCAGCATGGAAAATTAAGACTTTGGCGTTTTCCTCACTTTTATGCTCCAAAAACGTCCGAATTGCTTCCTTTTCCAGATTTCACTCCCAAAGTACCTAAAATCACAAAAGGAACGATTTAGTGCAATATTTGATCAAATAAATTCGAATTCGGGCTTAAATGACCCCCTAAAAATGGATCATTTTTCGCCTCATCATATACCCTTACACTTGAGATTTGCTTGTCCTCAAGCAAATGCGCTTTTATTCTAGTCAAAATACAAGCTAGGGGTTATTTAACACTAATATAAAAGTAATTACAACGAATAATCGTTCCACTAAAGACCAATAGACAAGCACGGAGGTCATACACAAGCACCTGACAAATAGTGTTTAGATACTCACATCTCTCGGGTGTAATAAAGTGTAAATTACAATGTGGAAACGGAAGATATCTCTCACTACCTGTCATAGCAAAATAGATTACCATAGGCTTGGGAAAGGATCAAACCTCCACCACATGGCGTAACGTTAGGTGTAGGGATATGAAATACACGGTTTTGTTGGATAAAGGAAGTTTTACTGGTGGCGAGTTAACAATCTTGGTTAATTACATGTACAATGTGGCGTTGCTAAGCCAAGACTAGACTCGACTTAAGCTAATAAATGAAAAATAACAAAAACATAAAGTGAACATAGAATGAAAACGGGATGGTAGTCCGTATGTTTTTTTTCTCTTTTCTTTTTCTCTTTTTTTTTTTTTTTTTTTTTTTTTTTTTTTTGCATACACTCTTACCCTACCATCCAAAATAATACATCATAGGGAATGAACGTTCCCCTTACACTTGAATCTTTACATACTTTACAATAAACTAAACTAATGACTCGAATTAAGAAAATCAAAACACTTGGAGCACTTTTAAGATTAACGTACGTATGGGGGTAATAAATGATGTTCTTCCCCATTACTCCACAAAATAAGTACTTACCCATGAGTCCCAATCGTCCCAAAACAATATGTACAAGGATATGACTCGACTTAGCAACCATGTAATCAATTAGAAAGTTAACTTAGGGTTTAACAAATAACAATAATGCACTAAAAATGAGCGCATACACGGAAGGCTAAGGCGATTTGGTTGTACATTTAAGTGGGGTGTAACAAATTCTTCCTTTAAGTAAAATGCTTAAAGTTAGAAACGAAAAGATAGGCTCGGAGGGGTGTACTAGGGGTATCGTGTACTAAAAATGAGTACAACGCTAAGGGTGTGGGAAAATTAGTTGACTTAACTAGCCAAGTAATATGACATAAATGGTCAAGTAATTATAATACGGGTTTAACACAAGGGTGATCCTAATGCCTCTTATCATGTAGTAAATCCTACTACACGAATGTAGTCTCACTAGCGGTCTCGGGATGCATCACTAATGCAAGTTCTAGAATCTAAATACTACCGGTACACTCATAAGCACTAATAGTAAATGCTTTTCCTATCAAATCTAAAGGCGAACCTCACATATTTGGGTGGAAAATTTTTCTGAATATACGGTTATGTGCTAGTCATACAATCTCTTATCCATGAGACGCTTGCTATGGCTAAAGTTTCACTCCTAAATGTTGTAAAAAAATTTAAATTTGGCGCTAAAATTACACTAACAAGTATTTCTCATAGTTTTATTACACATCTACCATTGAACAAAACAAACTCAAGCGAAAGTGCATATGTAAGGTATCATCTTTTTACCCTCCCCTTACACTTAAGATGAACATTGTCCCCAATGTTCAAGTAAAGAATGTAAAAGTGAAAAAGTAAACAGAATGAAATCAAATACTCCCCTGATTCGCTCGGTATGGATAATAAGGTGGCTAGGTTAAATCTTCCTCCAAGAAAATGAACAATCAAAGCTTCCCTTCCAGAATATAAATCATCTTCTTGTCATACATAACCTGTAAATCCTGATAAAATAGACAAGACAACCTCGCGTAAAATCGGCGGCATCCTATATAAGTTACTAAATCCTAGAAAACAAGATAAGATATAATGCTTGTGAAATGAAGTTTGCAGATCTCCTGGAGATTATAAAACTTAATAATTCACAAAAACCATAAGACTCCGTTAGAAAAACAAAACCGGTAAAATTTCCTGATTTTTACACTTGACGCCGTCAAGAGTTAACTCGTGACGCCGTCAGGATTGACCTGCAGAAATTCTTATGTTAAGTTTCCGGAAAAGTTCTGGAAAAAACTTGGTCCTACTTCCTGGAAAATCCTGCAAAACTTCATTATGACTCAATACAAGCATTTGACTCTAACAAGTACGAATAAACATGTTCATTTAATATTGTGGAGAATCACGATCGGTTTGTTTCTTAAAAACATATTTGGGGTTTCCCCTTACACTTATCTTTTGCAAAAATACCTTTAGGTGGAGTTAAGACTAGGCCAAAACAACAAAGTAAAGTATTTCCACTATTTAGTTTAGAAACATGATCTACCAACAATAAAAATTAATCATGCATACGGAAGCAAATATCAAACAAACAAAATAAAATCACATAAAACATGGGTTGCCTCCCAAGAAGCCCTTTTCTTTATTTACGAGTCTTGTAGCCAGACTCAAGGTCATGGGTTACTACGTGACCTCATCATCAAACGTCACATCCTCCTCACTAATCATTTCATTGTTATTCTCTTGGTAGTGTTTTACACGTTATATGTTAACAGTAAATTCCCTACCTTCATCATCTAGTAACGCCACGGCTCCAATTTTAGAGGAATTCTTTACCGTGAACGGTCCATACCATCTAGACTTAAGTTTTCCCGGAAATAATCTCAACCGAGAATTGTATAATAGGACCTTGTCTCCCTCTGAAAATTCTTTGGGTTTCTTAATTCTCTGGTCATGCCATCTTTTAGCTCTCTCTTTATATGTGATGGATGATTCGTAGGCTTCTAGCCTAAGCTCATCAAGCTCGTGTAATTGCAAGAACCTATTATTTCCAGCAATTGTGTAATCTAAGTTGCATGTCTTAAGCGCCCAATAAGCCTTATGTTCTAATTCCACTGGTAAGTGACATGCCTTACCATACACCATGCGGAACGGGGTCGTTCCAATAGGTGTTTTGTAGGCGGTTCGGAATGCCCATAAGGCTTCGTCGAGTTTAAATGACCAGTCCTTTCTGTTTTGACTAACCGTTTTTTCAAGTATTCTTTTAATAGCCCTATTGGTGTTTTCGACTTGGCCATTGGTTTGTGGATGATAGGCGGTGGAGAACCGATGGGGTACTCCATACCTCTTCATGACCTTTTCCATTTGTGCATTGCAAAAATGGGTTCCCCTATCACTGATGAGAGCTTTAGGAATCCCGAATCTCGCGAAAAGTTTTTTCAGGAAATGAATAACTACTCTGGCGTCATTGGTCCTAAGGGCTTGTGCCTCAACCCATTTTGAAACATAGTCAATGGCGACTAATATGTACTCGTTCCCCCCTGAAGATGGAAAGGGTCCCATGAAGTCAATCCCCCAAACATCGAAGACCTCACAAACTTGTATAAAGTTCTGAGGTGCTTCATCCCTATGTGATATATTTCCGGCTCGTTGACATGCATCGCACGCCTGCACCATTTCTTTTACATCACGGAAAATTGTGGGCCAATAGAATCCCGCATCGAGAATCTTTTGGGCGGTGATGTTTATCCCATGATGCCCGCCAGAGGGACCAGAGTGACATTCCCTCATAATCTTCACTGCCTCATTTTCTGAAACACAACGCCTTATAATTTGGTCAGGACACCTTTGGAATAAAAAGGGTTCATCCCAAAAGTAGTATTTTAGCTGAGAAAAGAACCTCTTCATTTCGTACTTAGTCAGGTGTTCAGGAACGAGTCTACTTGCGAGGTAATTAGCAAAATCGGCGTACCACGGCTCCGAGTCACTCATTAACATGAGTTGTTCGTCAGGAAATGAATCCCTAATCTCACTTCTATCGTGCTCATCCAAGGGGTTTTCGAGACGAGATAGATGATCTGCGGCCAGATTTTCTGCCCCTCTCTTATCACGAATCTCGACATCGAATTCCTGTAGCAACAGGATCCACCGAATTAGTCGTGGCTTAGCATCCTGCTTTGCAAAAAGATATCGAAAAGCCGAGTGATCAGTGAAGACGACTGTTTTTGAAAGGACAAGATATTGTCGGAATTTGTCGAACGCGAACACCACGGCTAATAATTCTTTCTCAGTGGTGGAGTAATTCTCTTGAGCGGGATTCATGGTTTTGCTCGCATAGTAGATGGGTTGAAAGAGCTTAACACGCCGTTGGCCTAACACAGCCCCGACAGCGAAGTCGCTAGCGTCACACATGATTTCAAATGGTAACTCCCAATTGGGTGTGATCATGATTGGAGCTTGTGTGAGTTCCATTTTTAAGAGATCGAATGCATCCTTGCATTCTTGGGAAAAATCAAACGGAGCATCCTTCACAAGTAGTTGGGTCATTGGCCGAGCGATTTTGGAGAAGTCTTTGATGAATCTTCGATAAAACCCGGCATGCCCCAAGAAACTGCGTATTGCTTTAACAGTTGTGGGGTATGGTAACTTAGATATGGCTTCAACTTTAGCTTGGTCCACCTCTATTCCGTTCCCTGAGATCTTATGTCCTAACACAATCCCTTCCTTCACCATGAAATGACATTTCTCCCAGTTTAGCACCAAGTTGGTTTCCTCACACCGTTTAAGCATCTTTTCTAGATTAGCAAGACAGCGGTCGAAGGAGTTCCCGAAGACCGATAAGTCATCCATGAACACTTCCATGCTGTCTTCCATGAGTTCGTGAAAGATTGCGGTCATGCATCGCTGGAAAGTGGCGGGGGCATTACATATCCAAAAGGCATCCTTTTGTAGGCAAATGTTCCATAAGGGCAGGTAAATGTGGTCTTTTCTTGGTCCTCAGGTGCTATGGGAATCTGAAAATATCCAGAGAATCCATCCAAGAAGCAATAGTACTCGTGTCTAGATAATCTCTCTAACATCTGATCAATGAATGGTAAGGGAAAGTGATCGTTCCTCGTGGCATCATTGAGCTTTCGATAGTCGATGCATACCCGCCATCCAGTGACTGTTCTCTGGGGCACCATCTCACCCTTGTCATTCTTAACTACAGTCATTCCACCCTTTTTAGGTACAACCTGCACAGGACTGACCCATGGGCTATCCGAGAACGGGTAAATCAATCCTGCATCCAAAATTTTATGACTTCTTTCTTCACTACTTCCTTAATGTTAGGGTTCACGCGCCTCTGGGGTTGCACGGTAGGTTTATAATCTTCTTCCATGAGAATCTTATGTGTGCAAAAAGTTGAGTCAATCCCCTTAATGTCGGCCACACTCCATGCGAGTACCCACTTGTATTTTTTTAGGACCTCTAAGAGTTTACCTTTTTGTTCATGTTCCAAGGAAGAGTTTATGATTACCGGGAGTTGATCCTCTCCCTGAAGGAAGGCATACTCCAAATGGTTAGGAAGCTCTTTAAGATCTACATCAGGAGGTTCGATAATAGAAGGTTTGAGCTTGTTTTCGGGCTTTCGGAGCTCGAGATGCTCCGTTGCCTCTTGTCTGGGGTAGAAGGAGACTGCACTAACATCCTCCATCTTTTCTACCTCTAGCAAAGTCAGAAAACTCTCGTCCCGTAGCCAGCCTTCATCGATCTGTTCATCGACACAACTATCAATGACATCTGTGAGTTCATCTACTTCCCCGATAAAATAGAGCCGGTTGGCTGCTTCGAGGGAGAGGTCCATAGAATCCTTAATGTCGAAGGTTGTGCTATCGTCTCCCACTCGTAAGGTTAATTTGCCATCATAGACATCGATGACTGCACGAGCGGTAGCAAGAAATGGTCTACCTAAGATGATGGGTACCAAGTCATCCTCCTCCATATCCAGGATTACGAAGTCGACCGGGAATTTGAATTTCCCAACTTTGACTAGCACATTCTCGCATATCCCTACGGGGTACTTGACCGATCTATCGGCTAGTTGGATGTTCATACGGGTAGACTTCAATCCAGAGTATCCTAGTTTACGGAACATAGAGTGAGGCATGAGATTGATACTCGCTCCCAAATCGGCAAGAGCATTCTTGATTGATAGAGGTCCTATGGAGCAAGGCAGGGTGAAGCTGCCCGGATCGTCTACCTTTTTTGGTAACCCTCGGTGGGTCACCACTGAGCATTCTTCCCCCAGGGTCACAAGACCCTCGAGTTTCTTCCGGTTCGCAAGTAGTTTTTTAAAGTATGTGCTACACTTTGGCATGTGATAGCAAGCATCAAGGAGAGGTATGGTGACAACCGAGTCTTTTAGGTAAGACAGGAATCTCTTGTTATCATTCTCAGTTTTCTGGTTCCTTAATCGGGACGGAAACGGGATTCTCACAGGTTGGTTAGGCAGGGTTGATGGGGAAGGGGTCGTCAAGGGCGGTTGGTCGGGGGTATTACCGCCGACATCCTCCTCCTCCTCCCCAGGTTTGTTTGGATCGGGGGTGATGGGGGATGAGTTTAGGTAAGGAGGGTCCTTGGTTGTTTTTCCAGCTCGAGTGGTTATCGTGAGCATGGGGTCTTTTTTTCTTACTGATGGCGTTTCAAGATTATCTAGGGCTGAGTTAAGCTTGTTGAAAAATTCTCCAATATCCTCCTGCTGCTCGTCGAAAAGCTCATTAAGACCTTTCATTTGCAAGCCTTTTTCTTGAGTGAAGTGACCAAGGTCATCTTCAAAATTGCTCCTGATTTTGAATTCAGGGCCTTCCTCCCCTTCTCTTCTCTTTACCAGATTTCCCCAAAGGGTGTAATCGTCATTTTGGTAAAAAGGCAAAAGGGAGGGATCAGCATAAATGTCCCCTCCTGACAAGCATGCATGTTCAGTTGTGGCTGCTCCTCCGCATTCTTCTACCTCATGCGGGCCCCCACAGTAATCGCAGATTAGGTAAGGATTCGAGAGTTGTTTAGGTAACTGCGATCCAGCTAGGTATTCCACTCTTTTGTGAATTTTTCTCAATCGATCAGAAGTGATTTCAGAAATGCTGACAGTCGACTCAGGTTCATCCCAAGTGTCATCCTGGTCTTGAGCATATTCTTCAATCCTATCCCATCCTTCTTCGGCACTAAGATTGGCCAATCTCCCTTTTCTAGATTGGTTAATTCCATTTCGATCGTTAGAGGATATATTATCGTAGAAGATTTGGACCAAGAGCCAAAGCTCAATGCCATGATGGGGAACTTGTCTTATTAAATCTTTGAATCTAATCCACGGTTTATGGAAGGGTTCGTCCTCCCCTTTTCGGAAACGGAGGATCCTATCTCTAAATGCTGAGGTTTTTCCAGGTGGAAAGAACTTCTCATAGAACCTGGATATGAGTTGCTCCCATGTGAAAATAGATTCAGAAGGGAGTTTGTCATACCATTCTTGGGCTTTTTCATATAAGGTGAAAGGAAAGAATCACAATCGGGATGTGTCTCTAGTAGCCCCATCCGTATGGAGGGTGTCTACTATTTTCAGGAAGTCCTTGATGTGTTGGATTGGATCTTCCTCATCTATTCCGCGAAACTTACACACATTTTTGACAAGCCAAACATCGTTCGCATGCAAGACCTCATTGGTGTGTTCGTTTGGGTAGACAATGGCGTTTGAGAAGCCACGAGAGGTTGGGGAGGAGTAGTCCTTAAGGCGCTTAGGAATGGGGGTTGCGGGGGTACTCATCTCGTCGTTGGGTTGGGAGCTAGGGGTTGTGACATGATTTTCTGAATTTTCTTCAGAAAGAGGTGCATCAAAATCGATGGCAACGCTAGATGGTTCAGAAGTTGAGTGATATTGTCTCAATCTATGCATTTCTCTTTCGGGTTCCGCATAAGGCAAGACCAGGTTTCTAGTGGAACTACGACTCCTAGTGATCCTAAGGTTAAAGGATTCATCGTTTGCCATGATGGCAGGTGGTGAAGAGTTACGAACAAAAACACAAAGAAATAAGATAGACTAAAGAAAACCTAAAAATAAAAATAAAATCTTACTAGAATGGAATCTAGGAAGTAGACCTAATAAAAAGAGATTCTAACCTAGACAATAACTATTCCCCGGGCTGCGGCGCCAAAAACTTGATGCGTGGGAATCGCACCAGGCTTTACCTCTCAAGGGATCTTGAGAAGCTTACAACCCCCACCAGGCAGTGTACCTGATTGTTGTAGTATAGTATAGTGACAAGTACCGAGGGATTGATCGTTCAGCTTAGGAATAGTGTCGCTAGGATTAGAAAACCTAAATACTAGTTCTAAAGGTGAGGGATGATTATTTTTGTATTTTATTTTTTTAGAAAGTAATTATAAATCTCAGGTTTGAAGGATTTGGGCGGAATTAGTTGCTAATCAACTAACCCAATACTAAAGATGCAATCAAAATAAAATACTAGAAATGAAAATAAACTAAATTATACTAAAGTTGTGAGCAATAAGTGGAGAAAATGTGTTTACTTAGATTTCACTACTCCCTAGACATCTTTTACACGTTAATTACTTGTTATAATTGCATGGATGACGGATCGTATTCCTTAATACCATTCATGGGGTGGCACACTTAACTCCCCAATTCTATGAGCTCTTATCTCCTCCTATACCATGCCCAGCACAACTATAGGGATTGTAAACAGTGGCTCATGCATTAAATACAACCAATAAAGACCTAGTGCGCGTCGGTTCATGTTTCTTAAGACGTTCAAGCATGTTACCAATTAGAGATCTGCCAGTTTTCTTAAGCCTAACATATAAATCATTCATCCAAGACAAGTATAAACAAGTAATCAACACATAATTAACATCTAGGTTTCATTAGATCCAAGCAAACACAAGATAGATCTAGCCTAGCATGATGGAATTAAGACAAGAACAAGATATAGACAACCAACACATAGACATATTGATTGAATTAAAAGAACACTTATCTCAATTACACATGAAAGGTATCAAGGGGTTGGAACCCTTGAAAACCTGTAAAATTCGCACCAAGTTCGTACTTAGGGTTTCTCCAAAACTTCTCTCTTTTTAATGTGAAAATTAGAAAACTATATATAGGAAAAGGAGTCTGACGGCGTCAAGACCAAATAGGTGACGCCGTCACCTCGCCGCCAAAACTCTTCTCGGACTGCCTTGATCTACATTTGACGCCATCAAGTGATAATCTTTTCCAGGCCGTCATGACTTTTACTCTTGACGCCCTACTTCGTGACGCCTTCAAATCTGTACTGGATCGTTAAGAAATTTTGCTCTTGACGCCGTCAGGGAGTTACTCTTGACGCCGTCACCTACTGTTCCCAGCATGGAAAATTAAGACTTTGGCGTTTTCTTCACTTTTATGCTCCAAAAACGTCCGAATTGCTTCCTTTTCCAGATTTCACTCCCAAAGTACCTAAAATCACAAAAGGAACGATTTAGGGCAATATTTGATCAAATAAATTCGAATTCGGGCTTAAATGACCCCCTAAAAATGGATCATTTTTCGCCTCATCAATTAGGTAATTAACATACGAAGAGTCTATTACGCTTTGGCTTGCTCACCTCGCTCTATTACTTTTGACGGCTATTGGTTCCTATCACTATGTTTCACTTTCTGCTCATGATCTGCCTATGACATTGTTGCGGTCATTTATTGTCTCGGCATTGTGTTCTTCATTCTTGGAGTATTGGTTTCATGGTGTGTCCGTTACTATTTCAAGATGAAGGCTCCCAAGCATAATTATTCTTAGTCTTCACGACTTGTGATGATTGGTGTAATCGATTAAGCATTTTGGATCAAGCTCCCTTGATTTCTATTGCGTTGGAATGTCACTTTGCTACTTCGACATGTTTTGCACAAACTTTTAAGTTATCTTCCATTTCCCTCATGCCCACTCTTAAAGAAAAGCTGGACCTGAGGTAAGTTTTCTTTTCAAAAACTTTCCAATATTACATTATATTAAAGAATGCTTTAATGAGTATGTGAATATGATTTAACTTATAAGTTGCCATGCTTTTAGATCATTAATACTGATATATGCATTATTACCTTTCTTGTTGTTTAGTCTATTATCATTTTTCTTAGTCTTCATTTATATTGAAGATCCTCTATGATCTATAGTAGAATACTTTCCATTTAAGCTATATGATCTTACTAGTTGCATTGATAGATGTATTATAATTGAGACTTGTTAGTAATTTGATATTATAATGTGCTTATATATATATATATATATATATATATATATATATATATATATATATATATATATATATATATATATATATATATATATATATATATACACACACATGTCTATCTTGTATCCATAAATAATTTACTTTGTTCCTCTCTATCTCATTGCATTTAGATCATAAATATCTACCATCTCTCTTCCATATCTTTAGTTGTCATTAGAGATGATTATATATAACAATGGACTTAATTGATTCTCTTGAACATGATAAGTTTCCATTTCAAATCTTTCACTTGCAATTTCTTGTTATCATAATCAAAACATCATGTTCAAAACTTCTATCTATTTGAATAAAAATCTTTCAAATATCTATATTGTTTTTTTTCTTCAAGCAATATGCTCAACTATAATTTTTCATAACTTTATTTTAATCAAAAACAAGATTGAAATTTTTTTTACATGATATGAAACAAAACTCAATTTATTTTATTGAAATGCACACTTGAATTTATTTCAAAACATTGTTGAATAAAACTAAAAACGTTTTGCTTAAAACATATTTGATTATCTCACATGTGTCATACACTTCTATGAAAATGACATTCACAATTTAATCAAATCATTTCATGAGAATCATGGCTTGCCCATATGGATCTTGTTTGTAACAAGCTTTGAAGTCCATATAATCATCAATATGTTTGCACTAGACTACATGTTATCATCCTCATATAGTTACACATTTAACTAATTTGCTTTATTGCTTCCTTAGTTGCATATCTTAATTGATAAATTAATAAATAGAATGATTATTAGAAATTAATTGTCTAATTTAATTATTTCTATGTCACTCTCTACATTCATGAATAGTATGCCCTATATTGCCTCAAAGAGTTGAACTTACTTGAATCCAAATCCAAAAACACAACCTTTTTGAAAATTTTCTGCCAAAAACCCATTTCTGGCATTCTGGGAATCACCAGATGGGCGGCCCCCTTAATTATATAAGGCGGCCCCCTTAATGATTAAGGGGGCCGGCCCCTAATTAAGGGGACCGGCCATCTGATGGTTGGGGATACTGTTTTCTTTATCACTTTTTGACCCATTTCAGCCTATACTTCCCAAAATTCATAAATATATTTTGTCCCATACTATCCCTCAAAATTTACCTTCCTAAACCACATTTCTCTTACACTATAAATACCATCTTCCCATCATAAATGTCATCACACCCAAACATGTCATCTCCCAACAACCAAAAACCAAAGATTTCAAGAACCGCAAGGATCTCCGTCAAACCCGTTTGGAGGAGGAAACTTGATTCTTGTCATAGCTCAAGTGATGTTGTTCCAAGTCAACCAACTACTAAACCTCAAACCCACACTAATGAGTCATCTCACAACCTATCATCCACTCATGCCCTCATTAATGCTTCTTCTTATGATGAGCATGCTCAATCCCAAAACAACAATCCCAACCTCTCAATCAATACCTCACATGTTGCTCATTCAACAAAAACACCACTCACTCATGAAGAAACTCTTCCATCCTTTTCATGTTTTCATGACTACCCAAGCTCAACCATGTCTCCACCACCAAGAGTACCACCACCACATCCTACAACCTCACATGCCATTCCTATGTTGCATGTTCAAACCTTCACCCAAGACAACAATCATGTTCCACCACCAACACCTTCCTCCGAACACTTGAAGTTTGTTGAGGAGCTAAAAGTGTCTTTTAGCATTACATCTTGCTCAACGCAATTTGGATCCACCCCAATCAAGCTCACCATCATCACCACACAACATCAACCAAATTGAGAAGCATGTTAACAATTGCCCTTGTTGCATCTTCCTTCAACAACAAACCATTGCTTTGAATGAGCACTTCACTTGGATTGAGTATCTTCTTACAAGATCTCAACAAACACCATCACTTGAACAACATCAAAACTCTCAATCAACAAACCCTACTTCTAATCCACCACCTACAAGTTCCACATCTCCAAACTCACCAAAATCCATGCAACCAAAAGTTTATCTCCACTAAACCACCAAGCATTTTATATGCTTATGTTTCTCATTTTCAAATAAAACTCTTCAACCATTTTGGGATTCAAGAAAGTTTGGTGACACTCCTTGTTGGCACATTAGGATGCTCTACTTAGTTTAGTATTCTATATTTATGGCTTTTGTAACAATGATTATGGTTTACATAATCATTTTCTATCAATGAATGACTTAATATATGTTTCTAATTATCTTTTACCATGCTTATTATTTGTTGGTATTATGATATATGTGTTTGCTTGTGCCATGCTTGTGCTTCTAATATTTTTCTTGCAAGAATTCCAATACTCGAACCCTTGGTGCCCTCAAACGAGGGGGAGCATACATCAAGGGGGAGCTTCCTTCTTATTGGCTTAAACCTTTTTGAATCTACAAAAAGGGGGAGAAGTGAATATAAACTCACTAAATACTTATCTAAAAATTAATTTTTATATTTAATGAGTTTAGGTTTTGTAATCATCAAAAAGGGGGAGATTGTTGATATAAATAAATGACTAAAAACGTTATTCATATCTTTCGATATCTCTATATTTTGATAATCACAAAACGAAAACTCATCAAACCAAAGATTATGACATAAACAAGTATTTAGTAGTAAATATTCATCTTTACCATTCAATCACTTAAGGTATGAATAAACAAAGTGTCTAATGTATTATAAGATCAAAGGAATACTTTTGTTAATCACTAGATATTTATAAAATGTCACAAAACATTTTATATCTTTTGTAAAACATTTTTGGCGTTAAAAGAATATGTTTAATTCATTACAAATTTGTGAATTCAAATTTTCAACCAGAAATGGCAAATCCAATCCAGAAAAATTTCCCTCACAAAAGGACAAGAAAATCCAACGTTCAGGAGGGCGGCCCCCTTAATTTTACTAGGCGGCCCCCTTAATCATTAAGGGGACCGGCACGCTCCAGAATAGTATTTTCTGGCCCTATAAATATTGGATCATTCCACATATTTTTCTCACCTTTTTGCACTAAAAATTTTATGATCTAAACATCCATTTCCTTCTTCTAAAAATCCTTTGATCTTATATACTTTGATCTTTGTTTCAAAGTGATCCAAGCCTCAACACTCAAGTGCAAAGAGAAGAATACTTCTATTAGAAGTATTACAACTTAGTATCATCTTGCTATCTAAGTTGTTTGTTTATTTCATCAAGTTGATCTTTCATATTTTGGTGAATAAGGTGTATGTATTAGTTAGCTAGATTGTGTTATAAAATCTAGAATTGTTGTAAGTGTGAAGTGGAACTTGAAGTGAAGACGTAGTGTTGGATAGTAGTGGTGATAGGAGATAGTAGCAATATAATTTAGTAGTGAAGAAATTGAAGCTTCCAAGTGGAGAAGAATAGAAGACATTAATGACTTGAAGTTGTGAAGATATTAGTGGCTTGAAGTTGTGAAGATATTAGAGCCTTGAAGTTGTGAAGACGTTAGTGTCTTGAAGTTGTGAAGTTGCAAGACATTGAAGTCGTGAAGTTTTTGTGAAGGCGTAAAGATACTTGTGGTGTGAAGAAGTATAGAAGAAGTGAAAAAGGCGTGAAGAAGGAGTGGTGTGATATTTGGTGTGAGATTGGTTCTAGCTACGATTAGAACTCGACATTTTGCTTTGTGTCGTAAATTGGTGTAAGCCTTTGGTGTATACGGTTTTCTCCGCCATAAGGGAGGTTATTAACTTAGTGAAGAAAAACTCTCGAGTTCGGTGCTCGGGGAGTGGAGTAGGGCAAGGAAGGTGTCCTTGTAGCCGAACCACTATAAATCCTTTGTCTCTCGGTTTGATCTTTCTATTTCTCACTCTTTGCTTGTTTGCTTATTAGCTTTTCGTATATTGTTATAATTGTGTGTTGTGCATATATTGATTTCACATAAAGATCAAACTAGGTTCCATTTACAACATTAATTGTACATTAGTAAAATATAAGTATATACACTTATTAAAACACATATACATATATAAATACAAACTTATATTTAAGTGAGATATATTCTATTCAACACTTTAAATAAGTAGTGTCTATGTGATGTATGTGAATTAATTTGTATCTATACTTTAGTTTCAAAGGTTTTTACAATTAACATCAATTCTTTAAAAGCAAACTCTTATTAGACGAAAAAGACGCAAAACTATTCAACCCCCCCTTCTAGTTTTCCACAACAATGAAACAGTAGGTTTTGACAAACAGAATGTGGAGTGCTATAATTGTCATAAGAAGGGGCACTTTGCCAGGGAAAGCAGAAAACCAAGGAAATCTGACAACAGGTCAACTTGGTATAAGAAGGACAAGAAGAAAGAACCTACAACTGATGAGCCAAAGGGGCTATTGGCTATTGATGGAGTGAGCTTTGATTGGAGCTTTATGACTAAGGATGAGGAAGATGATTCAGAGTCTGTAATGGTTGCCACTGAGCTTGCACTAATTGCTTTTTCTAACTCTGAGGTACAAATTAATAGTGCTTGCTCTAAAACTTGCAAGGCCTTAAAAGAGTATGAGAAACTTAAAGTACAATATGATGAACAATTGCTAGAGTTAAATCATACTAATTATAATTTATCAAATCATAAAAGAGGCCTAGGTGTTTTAGAAACTCAATTAGAGCATTATTGGGCAAATGAATCTAAGTTCAATGATGATATTGCAGTGTTAAAAAGAGACTTAGATTATCAGGTTGCTGTAAACAAGGTTCTTAGGGAAGAACTAGAAAAGGTTAAAAGGGCTAGTGAGAATATATAGATAACCTGTAATACACTGGATCACCAATCCAAGTGTATTGACAAAATTTGGGAAGCCCAAGTTGTGAACAAAGCCAAGTCAGGAGTTGGATACAAAACTGTTCCACCACATCTAAGAGGTATTCCATCACCTCCTGGTATTGACTTAGCTCACACAGGATTAGAAGAATTCCAGGAACCAACCATGACCTATGGACCAAAATTTGTTAAAGCAACTGTTATTGAAAAGGTTCAGGTTGAGGTTGATACATTTGATAGTGCTAGTGACTCATCTCTTAGAGATGAAAATTTGAATGTTGAGTCTACACCTAGTGTTCCTGAGAATGTAAAAGTGGAGGTTAAAAGGAGTATTCCTGATGTTGTCAAAGAGAAGCCTAGGTCACAACCTAATTTCACTAGGCGCACTACTAGATATGCAGAGATGTATAGAAGTAGGTCACCAACTCCTAGGGGTAATATGAGGAGTTGGAATCATGTTAAATCTAGGCAATTTGGTAGTGACTTTGTGTTCAACAACAAACCCTGTCATATATGTGGTAGCTTTGACCATTTGTCTTATAACTGTACCTATCACTTGGGTAGAAGGGAAGTATTTGGGAATACTAGGGTGAATGGCCACAATGCTAATAACTTAAATCACCCAAATCCACTTAGCAAGATGATTCCCTGGTCTGTTTTGCTTAACTCTGGTATTAAACCAATTTCCACTGCTAGACCAGCAGTTGCCACTGCCAGAAATAAAAACAGAGTTTACCCTAAGTCCCCTGTTGCTACTTTTGTTAAATCTACTCAAACAGGGAAAAAGACCAATTTTGAAAAGAAAGTTTACAATAATCACAAGTGGGTACCCAAAATTTCAAAACCAGCAGTTTCCACTGCTAAGCCAGCAGTTACCACTACAAGGCCAAAGGTTTCCACTGGTGGGTATATGAACAATAAAACGGTAAATATGGGAAATGTTGTTAAGGCCTCAGCATGTTGGGAATGGAAACCAAAAGGAACCATCACCTCAAACAATCCCAATGGTGTATCAATGACCTTTGATAGATACAATTATATTGATACACGAGGCATATCCAAGTCATTTGTGGCTTGGGTCCCCAAAAGGAACTAATTCCTTTATTTTGTGTGCAGGAACATTCAAAAACTACAAATGATCAAGGATACTCAGACAGTGGATGTTCCAGGCACATGACTGGCAATAAGTCCTATCTTTCAAACTTTCAACCTTATGATGGACAATTTGTCAGCTTTGGAGGAGGAATTGGTGGCAAAGTTTCTGGCAAAGGAACAATCAAGGCTGGAAATATAGACTTTGAAGATGTGCAATATGTGAAAGAACTCAAGTACAACCTTTTTAGTGTGTCACAGATGTGTGACAAGAAGCATAGAGTTCTATTCATAGAAGATGAATGCTATATCTTATCTAAGGATTATAAGCTCCCTGATGAAAGTGACATTTTGCTTAAAATCCCTAGAAAAGGTAATATGTATAGCATTGACATGAAGAACATAGTGGCTAATAATGATGTTACTTGCTTGCTTGCAAAAGCCACTTTAGATGAATCTATGCTTTGGCACAGAAGACTTGGTCATGTTAACTTCAAGACCATCAACAAGATTGTGAAAGATGGACTTGTCAGAGGTCTACCAGAGAAAAGATTTGAAAATGACCAAACTTGTGTTGCCTGTCTCAAAGGAAAGCAACACAGAGCTTCATGCAAGTCCAAAGCATTCAATTCTATTGATCATCCACTTTTTATGCTGCATATGGACTTGTTTGGTCCTACATCTGTGAGCAGCATCAATTTGAAGAAGTATTGTCTTGTTGTGACTGATGATTTTATTAGATTCACAAGGGTTTTCTTTTTAAGAACAAAGGATGAAACCACTGGCATCTTTAAGACATTCATCACTGAAGTTGAAAATCAATTTGAAAAGAAAATCAAGATTATCAGGTGTGACAATGGGACAGAGTTCAAGAATAAAGTTATGGATGATTTCTGCAGAGACAAAGGTATTAAGAGAGAATTTAGTGTTGCAAGAACTCCTCAACAAAATGGAGTAGCTGAAAGAAGAAACAGAACACTAATTGAGGCTGCTAGAACCATGTTGGCTAATTCAAAACTTCCAGTGACTTTTTGGGCTGAAGCAGTTAACACTGCTTGTTACATACAGAACAGGGTTTTAGTGGTCAAAACAAAGAACAAGACATCTTATGAGTTATTCAGAGGAAGACCTCCTACTTTGGAGTTTATGAGGCCATTTGGGTGTCATGTTACTATTCTCAATACTATTGATCATCTGGGTAAATTTGAAGAAAAGTCTGATGAAGGCTTCTTTGTTGGATATTCTATGGTTAGTAAGGCTTTTAGAGTCTATAACCTAAGAACAAAGAAGATTGAAGAGAATTTGCATGTTGAGTTTCTTGAAAATAAAGCAAACATGGCAGGTTCAGGACCAGAATGGCTATTTGATCTTGAAACATTATCCAATACAATGAATTATGTACCTCTTACTTCAAGTACAGGAGACAAAGAACTTGAAGATTCAGAAGAATTCATTGATGAAGATGAAGCTTGCAAAGATGATGAAGATCAAATTGTTATGCCACTTTGGGACTTTGTTGATAATTCTGAAAAGTCAAGTGATGCAGATGGTGTGAATTTTGATGAATTGAATAAAGAAATTCCTACTAGCAGTGGTAACTCAATTCCCACTGCTACACCAGAAGTTTCCACTGACAGCCCAAATGTGGAACATACTTCTCAGGAATCACCAAGTGATGATGTAGAGATCACAAACATGCCTACAACATATGATATTCCTAGCACATCACAGGCTTCAATTCACAAAATACATCCACTTGATAATGTTATTGGTGAACTTCAATCAGGTGTGAAGACTAGAAGACAGACAAAGAAAGATGATATTCATGGGTTCATTAGTGAAGTTTATGAGTCCACGAAGCATAAGAGAAAGAATGAGTGTTTGTTTTTCTGTTTTCTTTCACAAGTGGAGCCTAAGAATGTTTATATGGCTCTAGAAGAATCTAGCTGGGTTGAAGAAATGCAAGAGGAGTTGTTGCAGTTTAAACATCAAAAGGTTTGGGTTCTTTGTGACTTGCCTGATGGTATGAAGGTCATTGGTACTAAATGGGTTTTCAGAAACAAGAAAGATGAAAGAGGTATTGTAATCAGGAACAAAGCTAGATTGGTTGCTCAAGGATACACTCAAGAGGAGGGTATTGATTATGAAGAAGTTTTTGCTCCTGTTGCAAGGATTGAGGCTATTAGACTGTTTCTAGCCTATGCATCATTTATGGGCTTTACTGTCTATCAAATGGATGTTAAGAGTGCCTTTCTGTATGGTACTATTGATGAGGAGGTATATGTCTCTCAACCTCCAGGCTTTGAAGATCCTCAACACCCTAATAAAGTGTATAAAGTGGTTAAGGCTCTTTATGGCTTACATCAGGCTCCAAGGAAGTGGTATGAAACCTTAGCTACTTATCTATTGAATAATGGGTTTCATAGAGGCAAGATTGATCAAACTTTGTTCATCAAGAAAGAAAAGGGTGATATTCTACTTGTTCAAGTATATGTTGATGATATTATCTTTGGGTCTACTAAACAAGAGATGTGCAAAGAGTTTGAAAAGCTGATGAAAGATGAATTTCAAATGAGTTCTATGTGAGAACTTACATTCTTTTTGGGGCTGCAAGTACAACAGAGTAAAGAAGGCATCTTTATCAGTCAAGACAAATATGTGACTGAGATTATTAGGAAGTTCAAGTTTCAAGATGCAAAACCTTCAAATACCCCTGCTGACAAGACCACTCATCTATTGTTGAAGAATGCTAGTGGTGCTAATGTTGATGTCCACACTTATACGTCTATGATTGGCTCTTTGATGTATCTTACTTCATCAAGGTCAGACATTATGTTTGCTGTATGTGCTTGTGCAAGATTTCAAGTGACTCCAAAGACATCACATATGACAGCAGTGGAAAAGATTTTTAGGTACTTGAAGACATATCCTAATCTAGGACTATGGTATCCAAGAGAATCCCCTATGGAATTGATCACATACTCAGATAGTGACTATGCTGGTGCAAGTTTGGATAGAAGGTCAACTACTGGAGGATGTCAATTTCTTGGATGTAGATTGGTGTCATGACAGTGCAAGAAGCAAACTATGGTTGCTACTTCAACCACTGAAGCAGAATATGTTGCAGCTGCTAGTTGTTGTGCTCAGATCCTATGGCTTCAGAATCAATTATTGGATTATGGGTACAATTTCATGAATACCATTATCTATATAGACAATAGTAGTACCATATGCATTATTAAAAATCCTGTGCAACACACTAAAACTAAACATATTGAAATTAGACATCATTTTATTAGAGATTGTTTTGAGAAAAAGCTTATTAATGTTGTCAAAATCCATACTGATGAAAATTATGCTGATTTATTAATAAAAGGGCTTGATGTGGGTAGGTTTCAATACTTGGTCACAGGTATTGGAATGCTAAATCCATAAATCATTGATGTCTAATACTTTTCAGTGTTGCAGGATAGTTTTTAGGTACTAATATTGTTTGTATTGTATGTATGGTTTTCTACTAACTTGTATGCAGCGTTATCAAGAGGACAGTGGAAATAATCATACAACAGTGGAAAGTTTGGTGATAAAAGCATAAAGAACAAGTACTTTTATTGATCTTAAAGAAAGTACATCACAAACATTCAAATTACATCATCACCAAGAACAAGTAAAACATCACAAAACATAACCCAACAACCTAACTTCTACTCCATAGGCTTCTTCCCCTTTCCCTCATAATCATGCTTGCCTTTGGAAGCTCTCTTTCTCCTGTCATCAAAAGAAAGTTGCTTCCTTGGACAAGCAAGTCCCAGAACTTGCTTGGGAGGCCTTGGTGCTTGTGCAGGCTTCTCAACAGCAGGCCACTTCATGTTGCTTATGGCAGACTTCAATGCTGTGGTGAGGGCCTTTGGAAGCTCTTTGGAAAGGTTGAAGGTTGGATCATCATCAGAATCAGAGGAAGAACTGGAATAGAACTCCAAGGATGGAGCAGTAGAAGCTTCAATCTTTTTGGATGTCATGTTGGATGCTGTGGATGTGGTTGCACTTGGAGGAAAGTAATCACTCCATCCTGTAGAATATTCCTCTGAGTTTGAACAATAGCTGATCTCTTCATCAGATGAATCATCTGAAGATATGTAGACTAATGGAAACCAGCTCATTGTGTTGATAAAGGGTTTGTGTTATTGAAGATGTTTGTTGATGAGAGATAAAGGTTTTTGAGCCCCCTTTTATAAGTAAAGTCAAGGTCGAATTTTAATTAATGTAGAATATTTACTCTTACCTGTTTTGGTAGGTTGGAGGAGTAAATTTGGTTATTATCGGGTTGACTTTTGGAAGATATTTTTGAATAGTAACTTGGTTACAAAGTTAATTTGGGTTTATGTTTATGGGTTAAGTTGAGTTTACAACCCATGTTATTGGAGTCATTGGAGTTATAAGGTGTGTATCATAGACACACAACAAATGGTTATTGATTCACCATGTCTAATTCACATAAGAATCAACTAGTCCAGAGCAAACGGCTCCTGGTAAAGACTTATCAAATCTGTTTATGGTTGATAGTTTACCAAAAACTATATGGTTATCAACTCACCATACTCCAAGTGATCAAGAGTTGGCTTGTCCATAGCAAACGGCTCATGGTAAAGACATATCAAATCCGTTGATAGCTGGTAGTTTGCTAAAAACTATGATAAGAGCAGCAAGTTTTCATGTTTTACTTACCACTGCTCTTTGATATGTTGTGAAAATTTTTCCACCGCTAGTTCATTAGTTACCACTGCAAGAGTACTTTTTCCACTGATGAACTAGCCGTTACAACTGTTGTGTCAGTAATCTATTTTTTACTAGCCGTTGTAAATATAACCGTCTTTCCTTATTAATAGGGTAAATCTTTTGTGAATTATCTTCTTACCTATTATAATTTATTCTTTTCTAAAGATAATTCACATTACGCAATCTCCTAAACCCTATTAGTATAAATTGATTCTCATACGGCTTGATTTTTATCTTGATTACTAACACTTTCATTCTCTTTTCACACATAATGGCGATTCTAAAATTTGTCGAGGAGCACAACCAAGTGGCCTACCTGCAAAAGTCAAACGAGAAGAGTGGCCCTGTTTTTCATCAGACTATGGATTTTCTAAACACAACTCACATAAGGTATGCCTTAACTGTTAATCCCATAATCTATGTCTCTCATATCAAACAGTTCTGGAAAACTGTGCAGTCCATAACTCTTGAACAGGGAGACACACATGAATATGTGGAAGCTCTTAGAGCCACAGTGGATGGGGTAACTATTGATGTTACTGAGTCATCCTTGAGGAGAATTCTCCAATTGGATTATCTCAATGGTATCATCACATTACCCAATTCAGATATCTTTGCTAATATTGCTTTAATGGGGTATGATACATCTGAGCAAAAAGTAACTTTTAGAAAATGATGTTTTTGTCCCCATTGGAGATTTTTCATTCACACTCTTTTACATTGTCTAAGTCCTAAGAAAACATCTTATGAACAATTTGCATCAACCATGGCTTATCCTTTGGTTTGTTTGGCAACTAATAGGACTTTCAATTTTTCAAAGTTTATTTTTAATAATATGAAAGGCAATGTAAAGAGTCCATATAAATTTTTGATGTATCCAAGGTTTGTGCAAGCAGTGTTAAATGAGTTTCAACTGCAACCTCACAATAGAATTTATGAAGCCTCCTGTCTTAAGCCAAAAGTTTTTCAAAACATGAGTAAGGATTCAGATCTTTGGAATGGGGAAGTTCATCCACTTTTTCCTCAAATGCTTGCTAAAATTTCTCAAGTACAGGGTGAAGATGCAACAATCCCAGTTGTATCCCATAACACACCCAATATTGTTGTTCCACCAATTCACCATACCCCTGCTGTAACTCACACTTATGAGAGAAGGCATAAACAACCAACTTCTCTTATCTCAACATTGCATGTTGCTGAATGATGAGGCGAAAAATGATCCGTTTTAAGGGGGTCATTTAAGCCCGAATTCGAATTTATTTGATCAAATATTGCCCTAAATCGTTCCTTTTGTGATTTTAGGTACTTTGGGAGTAAAATCTGGAAAAGGAAGCAATTCGGACGTTTTTGGAGCATAAAAGTGAAGAAAACGCCAAAGTCTTAATTTTCCTTGCTGGGAACAGTAGGTGACGGCGTCAAGAGAAGTTCCCTGACGGCGTCAAGAGTAAAATTCCATGACGATCCAGAAGAGATTTGATAGCGTCATGAAGGTAGGGCGTCAAGAGTAAATGTCATGACGGCTTGGAAATGATTTGTACTTGACGGCGTCAAATGTAGATCTAGACAGTCCGAGGATTGTTTTGGCGGCGAGGTGACGGCGTCACAAGCTTTGTCTTGACGCCGTTAGAACCCTTTTCCTATATATAGTTTTCTAATTTTTCACATTTAAAGAGAGAAGTTTTGGGGAGAAACCCTAAGTACGATTTTGGTGTAACTTTACAGGTTTTTCAAGGGTTCCAACCCCTTGATACCTTGCATGTTTAATCAAGATAAGTGTTCTTCTAATTCAATCAATATGTCTATGTGTTGGTTGTCTATATCATGTTCTTGTCTTAATTCTATCATGCTAGGCTAGATCTATCTTATGTTTGCTTATATCTAATGAAACCTAGATATTGATTATGTGTTGATTACTTGTTTATTCTTGTCTTGGATGAATGATTTATATGTTAGGCTTAAGAATACTGGCAGATCTCCAATTGGTAACATGCTTGAACGTCTTAAGAAACATGAACCAACGCGCACTAGGTCTTTATTGGTTGTATTTAATGCATGAGCCACTGTTTACAATCCCTATAGTTGTGCTGGGCATGGTGTAGGAGGAGATAAGAGCTCATAGAATTGGGGAGTTATGTGTGCCACCCCATGAATGGTATTAAGGAATACGATCCGTCATCCATGCAATTATAACAAGTAATTAACGTGTAAAAGATATCTAGGGAGTAGTGAAATCTAAGTAAACACATTTTCTCCAATTACTGCTCACAACTTTAGTATAAATTAGTTTATTTTCATTTTTAGTATTTTATTTTGATTGCATCTTAGTATTGGGTTAGTTGAATAGCAACTAATTCCGCCCAAATCCTTCAAACCCGAGATTTTAAATTGCTTTCTAAAAAATATAAAAATACAAAAATAATCATTCCTCACCTTTAGAACTAGTATTTAGGCTTTCTAATCCTAGCGACACTATTCCTAAGCTGAACGATCAATCCCCCGGTACTTGTCACTATACTATACTACAACGATCAGGTACACTGCCTGGTGGGGGTTGTAAGCTTCTCAAGATCCCTTGAGAGGTAAAGCCTGTTGCGATTCCCACGCATCAAGTTTTTGGTACCGTTGCCGGGGAATAGTTATTGTCTAGGTTAGAATTTCTTTGTATTAGGTCTACTTGCTAGATTCCTTTCTAGTAAGATTTTATTTTTATTTATTTTTATTTTTTTTAGGTCTCTTTAGTCTATCTTATTTCTTTGTGCTTTTGTTCGTAACTCTTTACCATCCGACATCATGGAAGGTGGTAACATCTTTGAACCCGTCATCCCACCACAACAAAACCCACCACTAGAACCCCTTAGGCCCCGAACCTTAGGAGAGTATTCCCGACCTAGCCACCAAGGCTACCGAAACACCATTGAGCTCACCGGAGCCAATGTGACCCCCTTGCGATCCGACACCATCCGGTTGGTGCAAAGCGGATGTGCATTCCATGGACTTCGTTCCGAAGATCCAAACCAACATCTTAAGGACTTTCTCAAAATCGTAGATTCCATAGACCTAGGTGTTGAAACTAGAGAGACTACCCATTTACGCCTGTTCCAATTCTCTCTACGGGATCAAGCTAGTCAATGGCTTGAGCGTTTACCCGCGGGATCCATCACCACATGGGATGATCTCACCACTCGTTTCCTTGCTCAATTTTTCCCACCGGGGAGAACTACTAAGCTTAGAAATGACATCTTGATGTTCCAACAACGTCAAAATGAATCTCTTTATGAAGCATGGACTCGTTTCAAGGACTTACTCCAAAAAGTCCCTCATCATGGCATAGATCTTTGGCTCCAAGTCCAAAAATTTTATGACCATATCGACATCTCCACGAGGCGAGCCATTGACCAATCGGCCGGTGGTAAGCTACGTGATCTTAGTGCGGAACAATCATGGGAGCTCATAGAAGATCTTGCTCTCTATGACAACGAAAGTTGGAATGATCCCCGTGATTTGAACAAAACGGTCAAGGCAATATCTTTGCCTTCGAACAATTCTAGCACTCCCGACCGTAGGATCATGGAACTTGAGGACCAAGTCAAGTTTCTCATGAAATCTTACGAAGCTCCTAATCCTTCAAGCCAAGTGAACAAAATCACTTCTTCATGCGAATTATGTAGTGGTCCCCATGACACTCGTGATTGTGTGGAACTCCCCGGGACAGCTTTTGCGGACTACGCATCCACGCGTACCGACGAAGCGGGAGATAAGTGGTACACTTTCAAGCCCGAGCCAAACACTTACGGTGATTCATACAACCCCTCTTGGAGAAATCACCCAAACCTTAGGTGGAAACAAAATCAACCCAATTCTTCCAATCCGCCTAATCGTTACCAACCTAACGGTCCACCATCCAACCGTACTTTCAACAACAATCCTTCTAACAACTATGGTAGTACCAACAATCTTGAAGGATTGATGTCAAAGTTCATGGCATCTCAAGAAGCTCGCATAGCTAGGTTTGAAACCGAATTCAACCAACAACAAACGGAGATGACCAACAAGATTGACAACTTGTTGAAAGCCCTCAACAACCAAGCGTTAATCACACCTAGGAAGGACACTAGGGACACAAATAGTGGAAGCCAAATTAAGGACCCCTCATCATCCAAACATGTCCACTTTGTCAATGTTGTCACCATTAAGCCAATAGATAAGGAGATAGAAGAAAGTGACAAGGATGAAGTTAGAGTAGAAGCCGAGACTAAGGATGAGAGTAGGTAAGTTGAGGTTAACAAGGAAGAGGAATTAGAGGAGGTAGAGCCTATTGAAAAATATTTTGATAAGTTGCCCACCAAGGAAGAACGGGAATACCATAAGGATTTATTCGATAGTCCCGAGAGACCATATATCTTTGGCACCCCCCTTATCAAAATGGGAGACCCCTCTAACATTAACATACCATGCAATATCGGGCACATGCATATATGGAAAGCTTACATCGACCCTAAATCCCCCGTGAACATCATGACTAGGACTTATTACAATTGGGTGATGAAGAAGAAACTTAATTTTAGGATGATGCCTAATAAGAATCTGATAAGTAATTTTACAGGAAGAGTGAAGGGATTGCATGTGATTATTGGGAATCTCACCTATGAGATCGATTTTATGATAGTGGAAGACATTCGTCCGGTGATAGATGCTTGCCTAAGCCAAATAATATTTGGAAAACCATTTGTTGAAGCCACTAGGATGAGTTATGATCCAACTTTAGGGATAGTTAGATTCAAGGAAGAGAATGATGAGGTTGCCTATCAAATGCCCTACAAGATTGAGCAATACCGCCTTCTCTCTAATTTCGAAAAAGAACACAAGCAAGCGGCTTATTATAGGAATGAGGAGGATAGACGTAGAGGAGTAGAGTATGTAAAGAATAGGATGCTTGGTTTCTACAAATAATGCTTGCAACTAGGTCCGGAATACAAAACTGGTTTAGAAGACGACCTAAAAAGTGGAACCAATGATGAAATCACGTAGTAACCCATGGCCTTGAGTCTAGCTACAAGACTCGTAAATAAAGAAAAGCGCTTCTTGGGAGGCAACCCATGTTTTGTGTGATTTTATTTTTGTTTGTTTGTTATTTGCTTCCGTATGCATGCTTTAGTTATTATTGTTGGTTGATCATGTTTCTAAACTAAATAGTGGAAATACTTTACTTTGTTGTTTGGCCTAGTCTCAACTCCACCTAAAAGTATTTTTGCAAAAGATAAGTGTAAGGGGAAACCCCAAATATGTTTTTAAGAAACAAACCGATCATGATTCTCCACAATATTAAATGAACATGTATATTCGTATTTGTTAGAGTCAAATGCTTGTATTGAGTCATAATGAAGTTTTGCAGGATTTTCCAGGAAGTAGGACCAAGTTTTTCCAGAAATTTTTCGGAAACTTAACATAAGAATTTCTGCAGGTCAATTCTGACGGCGTCAGGAGTTTACTCTTGACGGCGTCAGGTGTAAAAATCTGGAAATTTTACCGGTTTTGTTTTTCTAACGGAGTCTTATGGTTTTTGTGAATTATTAAGTTTTATAATCTACAGGAGATCTGCAAACTTCATCCCACAAGCATTATATCTTATCTTGTTTTCTAGGATTTAGTAACTTATATAGGATGCCGCCGATTTTACGCGAGGTTGTCTTGTCTATTTTGTCAGGTTTTACAGGTTATGTGTGACAAGAAGATGATTTATATTCTGGAAGGGAAGCTTTGATTGTTCATTTTCTTGGAGGAAGATTTAACCTGACCATCCTATTATCCATACCGAGCGAATCAGGGGAGTATTTGATTTCATTCTCTTTACTTTTTCACTTTTACATTCTTTACTTGAACATTGGGGACAATGTTCATCTTAAGTGTAAGGGGAGGGTAAAAAGATGATACCTTACATATGCACTTTCGCTTGAGTTTGTTTTGTTTGATGGTAGATGTGTAATAAAACTATGAGAAATACTTGTTAGTGCAATTTTAGCGCCAAATTTAAAATTTTTTACAACATTTAGGAGTGAAACTTTAGCCATAGCAAGCGTCTCATGGATAGGAGATTGTATGACTAGCACATAACCGTATATTCAGAAAAATTTTCCTCCCAAATATGTGAGGTTCGCCTTTAGATTTGATAGGAAAAGCATTTACTATTAGTGCTTATGAGTGTACCGGTAGCATTTAGATTCTAGAACTTGCGTTAGTGATGCATCCCGAGACCGCTAGTGAGACTACATTCGTGTAGTAGGATTTACTACATGATAAGAGGCATTAGGATCACCCTTGTGTTAAACCCGTATTATGATCACTTGACCATTTAAGTCATATTACTTGGCTAGTTAAGTCAACTAATTTTTCCCACACCCTTAGCGTTGTACTCATTTTTAGTACACGAAACCCCTAGTACACCCCTCCGAGCCTATCTTTTCGTTTCTAACTTTAAGCATTTTACTTAAAGGAAGAATTTGTTACACCCCACTTAAATGTACAACCAAATCGCCTTAGCCTTTCGTGTATGCGCTCATCTGTAGTGCATTATTGTTATTTGTTAAAACCTAAGTTAACTATCTAATTGATTACATGGTTGCTAAGTCGAGTCATATCCTTGTACATATTGTTTTGGGACGATTGGGACTCATGGGTAAAGTACTTATTTATGGAGTAATGGGGAAGAACATCATTTATTACCCCCATATGTACGTTAATCTTAAAAGTGCTCCAAGTGTTCTGATTTTCTTAATTCGAGTCATTAGATTAGTTAAATGTAAAGTATGTAAAGATTCAAGTGTAAGGGGAATTTTCATTCCCTATGATGTATTATTTTGGATGGTAGGGTAAGAGTGTATGCAAAAAAAAAAAAAAAAAAAAAAAAAAAAAAAAAAAAAAAAATCGAAAAAAAAATCAAGAAAAAGAAAAAAGAAAAGAGAAAAACATACGGACTACCATCCCTTTTTATTTTATGTTCATTTTATGTTTTTGTTATTTTTCGTTTATTAGCTTAAGTCGAGTCTAGTCTTGGCTTAGCAACGCCATATTGTACATGTAATTAACCAAGATTGTTAACTCGCCACCAGTAAAACTTCCTTTATCTAACAAAACCGTGTATTTCATATCCCTACACCTAACGTTACAACCCTTTAAAAGACCTCTTTGATAGTTTATCCTAGGTGCTTACGCCATGTGGTGGAGGTTTGATCCTTTCCCAAGCCTATGGTAATCTATTTTGCTATGACAGGTAGTGAGAGATATCTCCCGTTTCCATATTGTAATTTACACTTTATTACACCCGAGAGATGTGAGTATCTAAACACTATTTGTGAGGTGCTTGTGTATGACCTCCGTGCTTGTCTATTGGTCTTTAGTGGAACGATTATTTGTTGTAATTACTTTTATATTAGTGTTAAATGACCCCTAACTTGTATTTTGACTAGAATAAAAGCGCATTTGCTTGAGGACAAACAAATATCAAGTGTAAGGGTATATGATGAGGCGAAAAATGATCCGTTTTTAGGGGGTCATTTAAGCCCGAATTCGAATTTATTTGATCAAATATTGCCCTAAATCGTTCCTTTTGTGATTTTAGGTACTTTGGGAGTAAAATCTGGAAAAGGAAGCAATTCGGACGTTTTTGGAGCATATAAGTGAAGAAAACGCCAAAGTCTTAATTTTCCTTGCTGGGAACAGTAGGTGACGGCGTCAAGAGAAGTTCCCTGACGGCGTCAAGAGTAAAATTCCATGACGATCCAGAAGAGATTTGACGGCGTCATGAAGGTAGGGCGTCAAGAGTAAATGTCATGACGGCCTGGAAATGATTTGTACTTGACGGCGTCAAATGTAGATCTAGACAGTCCGAGGATTGTTTTGGCGGCGAGGTGACGGCGTCACAAGCTTTGTCTTGACGCCGTCAGAACCCTTTTCCTATATATAGTTTTCTAATTTTTCACATTTAAAGAGAGAAGTTTTGGGGAGAAACCCTAAGTACGATTTTGGTGTAACTTTACAGGTTTTTCAAGGGTTCCAACCCCTTGATACCTTGCATGTTTAATCAAGATAAGTGTTCTTCTAATTCAATCAATATGTCTATGTGTTGGTTTTCTATATCATGTTCTTGTCTTAATTATATCATGCTAGGCTAGATCTATCTTGTGTTTGCTTAGATCTAATGAAACCTAGATATTGATTATGTGTTGATTACTTGTTTATTCTTGTCTTGGATGAATGATTTATATGTTAGGCTTAAGAAAACTGGCAGATCTCCAATTGGTAACATGCTTGAACGTCTTAAGAAACATGAACCAACGCGCACTAGGTCTTTATTGGTTGTATTTAATGCATGAGCCACTGTTTACAATCCCTATAGTTGTGTTGGGCATGGTGTAGGAGGAGATAAGAGCTCATAGAATTGGGGAGTTATGTGTGCCACCCCATGAATGGTATTAAGGAATACGATCCGTCATCCATGCAATTATAACATGTAATTAAAGTGTAAAAGATATCTAGGGAGTAGTGAAATCTAAGTAAACACATTTTCTCCAATTACTGCTCACAACTTTAGTATAAATTAGTTTATTTTCATTTTTAGTATTTTATTTTGATTGCATCTTAGTATTGGGTTAGTTGAATAGCAACTAATTCCGCCCAAATTCTTCAAACCCGAGATTTTAAATTGCTTTCTAAAAAATATAAAAATACAAAAATAATCATTCCTCACCTTTAGAACTAGTATTTAGGCTTTCTAATCCTAGCGACACTATTCCTAAGCTGAACGATCAATCCCCCGGTACTTGTCACTATACTATACTACAACGATCAGGTACACTGCCTGGTGGGGGTTGTAAGCTTCTCAAGATCCCTTGAGAGGTAAAGCCTGTTGCGATTCCCACGCATCACTGAACCTTTTGGTTTAGGGATAAGCAGTGGTGGTTCAAGGCTTAATCCTAGTCCAACTAGGGAAGAGCCTGAATCTATGCCCTATGATTCACCTCTCCCAACAGGTCACACAGTTGGAAGTGTTGAGGGCAGTGTGCAACTACCTGAATTGATGGATATTTGTACCAAATTAGTCAAGCAGGTTCAAGCTCTGGAGAAAGATCTGGCACAGACCAAACTACAACATGCCACAGAGCTGAATCAACTGAAGGCAGAGATTCAAAGGTTACAGAATGAAGTTGAGAGTCTGAAGAAGAAAAGACCTGCTCGAGTTGTGTTCTCTTCTTCATCTTCACCTCCGGATGAATTTTCTGCAAGTTCTAGTAAAGATTTGGGAGATTCTTCCAAACAGGGGAGGAAATCAGATGCAGAGTTTAAGGGGAGGAGACTAAATTTTGATAAGGAATTTGCTGAGTTAACTGATTCTGACAATGATCAAGCAAAGGAAGATGCAGTTGATACTAAGGGGAGGAAGTTAGATTTTGAAGATATGGATGCTGATGCTGATTTTCACTTTGAAGATACAGTTGGAACTGCTGCTCAACCAATTTCAACTGCTGCAGAAAATGTTCCCACTGCAAGTGAAAATATTCTCACTGCAAGTGAAAACATTCCCACTGATAGTCAAAATGTTACCACTGCAGAGGAAGAAGCTGCCAGAATAAGATCAGTCAAAGGTAAAGCAATTGTGACTGGTTCAGAACAAGAGCAAACAAGGAAGATTTCTAAGAAAGATCAAGCTCAAATTGATTTTGATGCAAGATTGGCAGAGCAGGAGCAAGCAGCAGAGAATGAAATGAAGAGAAAGCTAGAGGAAGATGAAGTTGCTAGTTTTATGGAAGCAAAGAGGTTGGATAAACTTGAAGCAGTAATGGCAGAACCAATTTCAGTTGTTCCACCAACTGTCATACATGAGAAACCTCCAATGTTCACTTATGTGCCTACAGAAGAAGAGATTGACTACTTGATTAATAATGATCAAATAATCAGAAAGAGGGCTATTGAACTTATTGCAAATACAACCTTGAATGAAGAACAAAGGTCTGCTCAACTAAAAGATTTCATTCAAATGAAGAATCAGCAGGCTCTTGATGATGTCATTGAGGATGTTAGAAAAGGTCAAAAGAAGCCAAGGAAACTTACAAAGGCACAGATCATTACTGAGATGAAGACTTTTTGTTGTCATGTTGGCAATATGAAGACGGCTCAATTCAAAGGAATGTCACATGATCAAATTGAAGGTATTTACTACAGGATTAAAAGACAAGATAGTAAGTTCATTCCAATGGATCAAGAACCTATAGTGATGAAGGCAAAAAGGTCAGGAGTGAGTCTTGGATCAAAAGATGCAAAGAAATTGAAGACTCAGGAATCATCTCAAGCAGAAGAGGGTCCTAGCAAGTTGACAGAAGAGCAAGTTACAAACATGATGTTTATTGAGACTGATGTGCTTAATATTGAACCTCTACAAACAAAATATCCAGTAGTTAGTTGGGAGATCTATTTTGATGATTTTGGAGTTGCTTGGAAGATCATTAGAACTGGAAGTATCACAAGTATTTGCAGAGACTTTGAAGACATTGTTAGATCTTGTGATAGAGAAGACTTGGATACTTTGTGGAGAATTGTTCAAGATCAGTTTATGAAGGATGAACTTGTTGATGTCAAAGCTAAGGAGTTATGGGTTCACTTCAGAAGGCTATATGAACCTGACCCAAGTGACAGATGTTAGAGATTTGAAGCTCACAACATGAATACTTTGTTGAAGTTTTATGACTCAAGTGCTGTGCATCATCTTTCTACTCAAGATGGAGTTGATGTGTTTATGCTTGCAGAGAAAGAATATCCATTGAGAGCTGGAGTATTGACTGTGATGATGTCAGTGAAGCTGAGATGTTGGGAAAGAAGTGAAGTCATAGAAGATCTGCTACAAAGAATTTATGATCAAAGTGTGAGAGCTGATAAAGAATTAAGAAGAAGAAGATAAGTGTTTGGAAGAATTCCCATATCCTCATGTTTGCTGATTACTTGAAGAAACTTATTGATTTGTTTATTAATCATAAGTTTTGGGGAGGATTGTTGGGAATTATACTAACAGTTACCACGGCTAATGAAGACATTACAACTGCTGAAGAATGTACTTGTAGTGGAAACTTATTACCACTGCAAGGACATATATTACCACTGCTATTTAGATAACTGTTAGGAAACGTGTTTAGATAAATATAGAATAGATCTTGTGTATATCTTATTCTATTAGCATTATACTTATCTTGTAGAAGAGGACTCCTTGTGCTATAAAAGGAGATCCTAGGTTAAAGGTTAGATATACATTTTCTAGAGCTTCAAGGTGTAACCCTAGTGATATCAAGATCACTCGTATTATTATCATTAATAATATTGGAGCTAATCGTTTGTTGCATACATTGTTCTTATTCATAAACAATTGTCTCACTCACAATCAAACTTCTAAGTGTTACTAAGTAGATTCCGCATACTTAGTGATATAACTCAAAGTATCAATCTAACACAGTTCAAGGTGTTTAGATCCATCACGGTATCTCGCAAGTGGCCTATTAATCAGCTTGACATTAAGAATGCTTTTCTTAATGGGGATTTAACTGAGACCGTATATATGTACCAGCCGCCGGGATTTGTAGACCCCCGGCACCCTCATCATGTCTGCCTTCTGCAGAAATCCTTATACGGACTAAAGCAGGCACCTCGTGCTTGGTTTCAGAGATTTGCAGGTTATGCTACTAAAGTTGGATTTTATCAAAGTCGCTGTGACTCTTCATTATTTATTAGACAGGGCTCCCATGTAGCTTATTTGCTTATCTATGTGGGTGACATTATTCTTTTTAACAACCGTGATTTTAGCAGGTTAGTTTGACTAATAGTCTCGAACCATTTGACTTTTGTTTGGTGTGTATTATGTGTTTATGTGTGATATATGGGTGATATATGAGTGATAAGTACGTGTGTTGGCAATTAATCCCTTGGTGTGGTGTTATCTTTGTGAGTGGGTGATGTTGATTTTGTGATAAGTTCATTTTGATCACCTTGGTGGTGTGAAAATGATTTGTGGAGTTTTGGTGTTTTGTGGTTTTGCGTAACAAGTCTTCGTTCAAGTATTTGAGCGTTAGTAAGTTACGTGAAGGTTATTTTTGTGGGTTATATTTATAGAAAGTGTGAAATTCTATTTTTGGAAACTTTATTTTGAAAATGATAATTTTTCCGAGTCGGCGTAAAAACGAAAGTTTATCCCGTAAGACGTTTGGTTTCGATATAGGACATTTGTAAAATTTATATATATATATATATATATATATATATATATATATATATATATATATATATATATATATATATATATATATATATATATATATATGAACAAGGTTTTATATGAACATGTATGTTACGCAGGTATGTGTATTAAGGTGTATGCAAGAAAACATACATGTTTTATATGAACATTCATGTTTTCTAATGCAAAATTGGAGTTCTCGCACTTAACAGGGTTGTGGAAAACTAGAAGGGGGGTTGAGTAGTTTTACGTCCTTTTGAAAATTTATTACCAAAATATTTTGTAGGTTATTAAAAACTTTTGATTCGATCTCAAGTGAATTCAAATGACAACCAATATAAGCAATTCTAATCAAGTAATGAAAGTATTGAAATGTAATGAAGAAAAGATAGAGTTAGAAAGATCAAACAACAACACGCGAATTTATAGTGGTTCGGCTACAAGGACACCTTCTTTGCCCTACTCCACTCCCCGAGTACGACACTCGAGAGTTTTCTTCACTATGTCAACAAACTCCTTATGGTGGAGAAACCTTACACACCTTGGCTTACACAAGTTAACGACACTAAGCTAAATGTCGAGTTCTAATCGTAGCTAGAACCAATCTCACGACTTCTTCAAGGCTTCACACCTTCTTCACAACTTCACAACTTCTTCAAGGCTTCACACCTTCTTCACACCTTCACAACTTCACACCTTCTTCTATGCACAACTAATTCACAACTACTATACTACTTTACAACACACCTAGTTTCTACAATCAACAAATTTACACAACACTTTTACAAATATCTACCACAACTACAATATGAAACTAGCTATTCACAACACTACTACAATTAGATGGATGTAGAGGAGTGTTCTTCTTCTTGCGCTTGAATGGATGAAGCTTTGGATCACTTGGAAACAAAGACTTATGAATTATATGATCAAAGAATTTTAGATCTAGAGAAGGAGGTTGGATCAGAAAATTTATAGTGCAAAAAGGTGAGGAAAATGGGGAAAATGATCCAATATTTATAGGGCCAGATTTTACTGTTCGGGAGCGTGCCGGTCCCTTTAATTATAGGCCGGTCCCCTTAATCATTAAGGGGGCCGCCTAGTAAAATTAAGGGGGCCGCCCTCCTGAACGTTGGAAAAGTTTTTCTGGATAAAATTTGCCCTTTTTGGTTGAAAATTTGAAATCATATATTTGTGGTTTAATATAGCATTACCAAAAATGATTTGCAAATATATATAAAATGTTTATATCATTTTATATGATGTTATGTCTTAAGACAAAATTTCCTTTGATCATGTAATGCATAAGATACTTAGTTTATTCATACCTTAAGTGATATTAGATGTAGGAGTAAATATTTGTTACCAAATACTTGTTTACTTCTTAATCTTGACTTAATTTGATTTGAGTTTTGTGACTATCAAAACATAGGTTTATTGAGAGATATTAATAACCTTTTTAAACATTATTTATATCAACAATCTCCCCCTTTTTGATGATTACAAAACTTAAACTCATTAACTCAAATCTTCAAACAATGTAATCAACTATATCTATGCAAGTAGAGAGAAAAAGGCAAGCTATATCTATGCAAACAATGTAATCAACTAAAGCATATTTATCTAAGCATGGCAATGAGTTATGAAGGAATGGCGTACCCGGTGGTCTTCAAAAAATCTTCAAAATCATCAAGATGATATATAGACTTTGAAAAAGTCTATGTTGAGAGAAACTTCAAGATTGCCTCAAGGAATGTTCATCTAGCCATTCGATCCCCATTGTCTTTTTGGTCCAAAGTTGTTTGGTCCAAACATGTTTAACATTTGACTAGGATGCATGAAAGGTGGTAGTATACCCCAAGGATTGTAGCTTTGTTGGTAGTTCCACATTTGATTACTATTGTTATTATAGTTTTGCCTATTTTGGTTTCTTCTTGGTTGAGGTGTTTTAGACCTAGGATTAGGATTATTTGATTTTCTAGGTGGTGGTGTTTTAGATCTTGTCTTAGATTTAGATGATCCTACCTCGTTTTTCAAAGATGATTTATAAAAAGTTTTTACTTCTTCATTGTTGGCAAGAGGTATTTTTCTATCATTAATATGTATATACTTAGGATTAGATTTTAGAGATTTTTGTTCGTTAGGTTCATTTTCGAATTTGACATTTTTAATCTCACTTGTTGAAGCTTCATTTGAGTTAAATCCTAAACCGGTTTTATCTCCGGATGTTCTTTGACTACTTATTATTTTATTAAGAGAGTGACTACTATTTTCAAATTTATTAAGTTTCCGAATTTCTTCCCTAAGTATTTCGTTTTCATCTTTAAGCACTTGACATGATTTGCATTCTTCAAAAATTTCTTTACCTTTTTCAAGTTGATGTATTTTAATTTTTAGTTCAAGTACTTCATTTTCCAATTGATTGTTTATGTATTTTAGTGATTTGTTTTTAGCCATTACTAGTTGTCCTAATTTGCATAGCCTATTATATTCATTATCTAGATCTTTTTCATCTAATGATAAACTTTCATCACTAAAATATTCAGTTTCGGAACGTACCTCATTTGATGTATTCGCCATAAGACACTTTTCTTCTTTTGTCGTTTCTTTCTCATCTTCATCACTATCACTCCAAGCACCTCCAACAAAAGCTCTTTGATTTTGATCTCTTGTCATCATTGGACATTTTCCGATGAGGTGATTTGGGTCACCACACTTGAAACACTTTCTTTCAATCTTGTTGTTCTTGTCATCTTTACTCTTTTGATATGTTTTCTTTTCATCATGCGGTTGTCTTACGAATCTTCCTCGCCTTTTGAAGAATTTCTTGAAATCTCTTACGGCCATGGCGTATTCTTCGTCATCACTTTCGGAAGATGAGCTATCTTCGATACTAGATTCCTTTCTAGCTTTCAAGGTGATTGACTTGCTTTGCTCTTGTTTTTCTTTGACCATTTCGGAGTCCTTCTTAATGATGACTTCGTAAACTTTTAGATTTCCAATTAATTCATCAAGTTGCAATGTTGACAAATTCTTCGATTCTTCAATAGCCGTCACTTTAGCTCGCCATTTTGGATGAAGAGCCCTAAGAAACTTCCTAACAAAATTCTTACTAGAAAAATTCTCATCAAGTGCCTTTAAACTTGTGATGATAGTGTTAAATCTAGCAAAAGCATTATCAATTGATTCCTCTTCCGGAATCGTGAATTGCTCATATTGTTGAACAAGTAGATCTATCTTATTATCTTTGACTTGACTATTACCATGGTGAGTTATTAGTAAAGAGTTCCAAATTTCTTTTGTGGTTTCACACATAAAGATCCTTTCGTACTCTTTACGTGGTAGCGCATTATAAATAACCATTTTTGCTTCATTATTTTTAGCAAGTTTTCTTTTTAAATCATCATTTTGTTTTTCAAAAGGTACGATTTCATCTTTCTTAGTTTCAGGGTTATTTTGAATAGGTAAAAAATCACAATTAGTAATAACATGCCAAAGATCTAGATCTTTTGACTTCACATAAGTTTCGAATCGATTTTTCCAATATAAAAATCCATCACTTTCAAATAGTGGTGGTCTTTGCATAGATTGCCCTTCTAAATATTTTTCAGATTCCATAGATCGTTACAAGTTTTAAAATACAATATATTTTAAAGATCTTGCTAGACATGGCTCCTGATACCAATTGTGGAAAACTAGAAGGGGGGTTGAATAGTTTTACGTCCTTTTGAAAATTTATTACCAAAATATTTTGTAGGTTATTAAAAACTTTCGATTCGATCTCAAGTGAATTCAAATGACAACCAATATAAGCAATTCTAATCAAGTAATGAAAGTATTGAAATGTAATGAAGAAAAGATAGAGTTAGAAATATCAAACCACAACACGCGAATTTATAGTGGTTCGGCTACAATGACACCTTCCTTGCCCTACTCCACTCCCCGAGTACCACACTCGAGAGTTTTCTTCACTATGTCAACAAACTCCTTATGGTGGAGAAACCTTACACACCTTGGCTTACACGAGTTAACGACACTAAGCTAAATGTCGAGTTCTAATCGTAGCTAGAACCAATCTCACGACTTCTTCAAGGCTTCACACCTTCTTCACAACTTCACAACTTCTTCAAGGCTTCACACCTTCACAACTTCACACCTTCTTCTATGCACAATAATTCACAACTACTAAACTACTTTACAACACACCTAGTTTCTACAATCAACAAATTTACACAACACTTTTACAAATATCTACCAAGCTGAAATACCACATTAACCTCAAGCAATGCTTGAACAACCTCTAACCACTAAACGTGTGTGACATGCCACAGAGCGAGACAAATTAGAAACATACATTAACTAAATCACCAATGGGAAATAACCAACGCAGGAAACATGAATCACCACAACTATCCATAAGCCACTTCGATGGAGATTGATGTACCAAATAAGTCTGCCTCCTTAAAAACCTTCCCAAGGAAAACCCCGAAGGAAAAACCCTTGAGAAGGGAAAAAAGAGTACAGCTCTCATTTGGATCTCCAACGAAGAATCCACAAAGCCAAACACTACATCCAAAGAGATCGAACCCTCCATATCACACCATCTTCGAAAATAAACATCCATAAAAAAGCTCGCCATTAAGAGTGCATAAGATCTTCAACGGACGCTGATTTCTTGAATCTACAAATGAGGAGCTTGAGACAAATTGTAGACTTGTTATAATCAACAACTTGAGCTTCTGATCTTTTTTGCTTCCTAAAAATCCTGTTATTTCTCTCTTGCCAAATAACATAAGAAGTAGCTGATGCGTAGGGATTGCACCAGGCTTTACCTCTCGAGGGATCTCGAGAAGCTTACAACCCCCACCAGGCAGTGTACCTGATCGATGTAGTATAGTATAATGACAAGTACCGGGGGATTGATCGTTCAGCTAGGAATAGAGTCGCTAGGATTAGAAAACCTAAATACTAGTTCTAGAGATGAGAGATGATTCTTTTTGTATTTTTATATTTTTATGAAAGCAAGTAAAAATCTCGGGTTTGAAGGATTTGGGCGGAATTAGTTGCTAGTCAACTAACCCAATACCAAAGATGCAATCAAAATAAAATACTAGAAATGAAAATAAAACTAAATTAAACTAAGGTTGTGAGCAATAAGTGGAGAAATGTGTTTACTTAGATTTCACTACTCCCTAGATATCCTTTACACGTTAATTACTTGTTATAGTTGCGTGGATGACGGATTGTATTCCTTAATACCATTCATGGGGTGGCGTACTTAACTCCCCAATCCTATGAGTGCCTACTTCACTCCTATGTCGAGCCGGCTAATGTGACAACTGGCAAATTAGGGAGTCATTTTGAAAACCCGCATTACTTTAAAAATTATAATTTTGGAATATTTGAAAAGTTTATCGTGACGAGATATTTTGTGAACGTTGGAATGTGATTTTAATCGTACGTTATTTATGGGATTCGATTATTTATTTATGGTTTGGTTTGGTTCTTTCGTGATGATTTATTTTTGAGATCATTATTTTGGCACTACATTGACTCCGGCACTAGGATAACCTAACAATTTTAATTATTTTAATATTGGTTCGGATATTTATATTTTTGGAACGTATCGCGAGATTTTTGATTATTTGGAACGAGTTAGGTTTGAGAATGTTGAGATTTTTGGAAAGGTTTTCGGGTTTGGTCATTGTGTTTATGTAACTAGCCAAATCCCCTACACCCCTTTTTATTATTATTGTTGGATAAAAGAAAGAAAGAAAGGAAATAAAATTTTTAAAAAGAGTATATTACAAAATTCGTCCATGTGATTCCTGGTCTCACACAACAACACAAACATACCATCATCTTCATCTTTCAATATCTCTCTCTTTGAACCCTAGCCGCCGCCACCTTTCTCCGGCGACCACCACCACACCGCCACTCCTACACCCAAAATAACACCACCAAATTAACCCTCTCATCAAGATCTATCTTTTGGTATAACTCACGCGCCATACAACCACTTCTAACATCACGATCTCACCACCACCGCCACCTAAACACCATCCTTTTCATCTTTTCTTGTTGGGTTTTTGAAGAAACGTGTTCTTGGAATCATTTTGAAGGTGAGTGACCACGAGTTCCAACTCGTGTGTCTCGATTTGTTACCCAAATCGTGGGTACACAATTTTATTTAATGGGTTTTGATGAAATATGGATTATAAATGACGGGGAATTAATATTTTTAATAAAGATATGCGTTTGGTATCCGGGTTAATGATTCTTGTGGGTGTCGATTGAAAACCGAGAGCCTAGGCTCTCGGCTTGGGATTATCTTTGAGTTTATGAAATGTCATGATTGATTTTTAGCCTCCTGGTTTTGATGTCGAGAGTACTCGATTATATTTGCTTTTGATTTGAAAAACTTATTATACTATGCGAATAGTGCAATAAATGTCGGAATATTATTATAAATAAATAACTAGAAATAATGTCGAGAACTAATAAGTCGGGTAAGTAATAAATGAAAACCTGATGACTTTTATAAATTTGAAAAACTTATCGAGTTATACGATTTGTGGTTACTTAAGTCCAAGTGGGCTTTATTATGTGACTTTTGTGTTGTCACGGATATATGACGATTAATATATCCATTTTCTATAACTACGTAACTTATTTAATCGACGGGTTAAATAGGGTTTATTTAGCTATAGAAAATGAGTATATTAATGGGCATCGTATCCTACGACGCCCATAGGTTGTGGTACATGTATTAGGATGATAAATTACTATATATCTCGTGGAATTGGCTAAATTGACGAATTTGGCAAATTGGACGATATATATAGGGAATTTATTGGACTACGATATATATACCATATAGTATTCTTTGTGCTATGTGATTTAGGTTGGGTATAATCTTGGAACGATGTATTACGTAAATAAATATGGGGGATTATCCAATCGACGGATTTGATAAACTTCGATGATTTATTTAAATAATATGTTGGGCTAATATTAGACCTATAGATGGTTTATTATTTCGTTCGTTGTGGCTTCTTGGTTTGAGTTATGTCGACCCTCCACCCATATGGATACCAAACGTCGAATTTCAAATTAATATATGAAGTTAATTCGAGAAATGGATATTTTTGGAAAGTAAATTGGAATACGTTCGGGAATGTGAATGTTGGATTTTGAGGAAATGATTTCTGAACGAGTTTGATATTGTTAGGAAGTGCCGAGTCTGTAGTTGTCGTTACGTGAGTTACTTGAGTTTGCTTACGTCTTTCATCTATCGATTTCTTTTGAGGATTTGCTGGACTTGAGGTGAGTCATAGCCCCACTTTTAATCTTGAACTTTGTTTTCAATACTTGGGGTGAGAAACGTGCAAATTGTTTTATGTGGACTATTATCGCTTTTTGATTTCAGAACTTGCTATGCTTATAGAACTAGGTAGAGCGAGGCCTAGTCCCGAACTAGGTAAGCTATTGAATTGGTTATAGAGCGAGGCCTAGCCTAGAGCTAGGTAAGCTATACAACGAGGCCTAGACTAGATCTAGGTAAGTTGAACATGTCGTATCCTTACGAATGTTGGGTATGTCGTATCCTTACGCATACATATTGATTTGATTGATTTGGTTATAGAGCGAGGCCTAGTCCCGAACTAGGTAAGCTATTGATTGGTTGTTGAGCGAGGCCTAGTCCCGAACTAGGTAAGCTATTGGATTGATTATGGAGCGAGGCCTAGACTTGAGCTAGGTAAGCTATTGATTGGATTGATTTGAGCTATAGCGTGCACCTATAGGGTTGATTTGATTTGGTTGGATTATTTTGGTTGGATTATTTGGTTGGATGATAGAGGCCTAGTCTAGCTAGCAAGCGTTTTGGCGAATATGTCCACTATATTGAATTATGAATTTAAACCTATGGTCTCACCAGCGAAAGCTGACTTTTAGCACGTTTTCTCAGGTAATTAAGTGATGCCCTTTGGATGCTTGGATTGGAGGCTTGGCGATGGCCCGGTTATGGATCTATTTTCTAAAACTCTGATAAATAATTGTGGACCTATGCTTATTTCTTTTGGGCCTTACTTTGGATAATTCTTGGGATAAATGTAAACTTTAAAACCCGTTTTGGTTGTGTTTTTCTTATGTTTACTTTATCTCGTTCTTTCATGACTTTGAATGGATACCAATCCCCGTAGCACCCCGAAAGCTTGTTGAGTCTTCCGCTGTATCAAATTTTAGGGGTGTTACAACTAAGAAGCTCCTAACATGGGATCATTAGAATTTACTCATGCATTAAATACAACCAATAAAACCTAGTACACATCGGTTCATGTTTCCTAAGACGTTCAAGCATGTTACCATTTGGAGATCTGCCAGTTTTCTTAAGCCTAACATTGAAATCATTCATCCAATACAACCATAAACAAGTAATCAACACATAATCAACATCTAGGTTTCATTAGATCTAAGCAAACACAAGATAAATCTAGACTAGCATGGTGGAATCAAGACAAGCACAAGATATAGACAACCAACACATAGACATATTGATTGAATTAAAAGAACACTTATCTCAATTACACATGTAAGGGTTTAAGGGCTGAAAACCCTTGAAAAACCTGTAAAATTCGTATATGGTTCAGCCTTAGGGTTTCTCCAAAACTTATTCTTTTTAATGAATGAAAATTAGAAAACTATATATAGAAAATTGAGTCTGACGGCGTCAAGAACAACCTTGCGACGCCGTCATCTCGCCGCCAAAAGAATTCTCGGACTACCTTGATCTACATCTGACGCCGTCACGTTATACATTTTTCCAGGCCGTCACATATTTAACTCTTGACGCTCTTCCTTGTGACGCCTTCATTTCTGTACTGGGCCGTCATGAAATTTACTCTTGACGCCGTCAGGATAATGCTCTTGACGCCGTCACACACTGTTCCCAGCTTGGAAAATTAAGACTTTGGCATTTTCTTCACTTTTATGCTCCAAAAACGTCCAAAATGCTTCCTTTTCCAGAATTCACTCCCAAAGTACCTAAAATCAAAAAAGGAACTATTTTGGGCAATATTTGATCAAATAAATTCAATTCCGGGCTTAAATGACCCCGTAAAAGTGGTTCATTTTTTGCCTCATCATATACCCTTACACTTGAGATTTGCTTGTCCTCAAGCAAATGCGCTTTTATTCTAGTCAAAATACAAGTTAGGGGTCATTTAACACTAATATAAAAGTAATTACAACAAATAATCGTTCCACTAAAGACCAATAGACAAGCACGGAGGTCATACACTAGCACCTCACAAATAGTGTTTAGATACTCACATCTCTCGGGTGTAATAAAGTATAAATTACAATAAGGAAACGGAAGATATCTCTCACTACCTGTCATAGCAAAATAGATTACCATAGGCTTGGGAAAGGATCAAACCTCCACCACATGGCGTAAGCACCTAGGATAAACTATCAAAGAGGTCTTTTAAAGGGTTGTAACGTTAGGTGTAGGGATATGAAATACACGGTTTTGTTGGATATGGGCAGTCTTTACTGGTGGCGGGTTAACAATCTTGGTTAATTACATGTACAATATGGCGTTGCTAAGCCAAGACTAGACTTGAATTAAGCTAATAAATGAAAAATAACAAAAACATAAAATAAACATAGAATGAAACGGGATGGTAGTCCGTATGTTTTTTCTCTTTTTCTCTTTTTTTTTTCTTTTTTCTTTCTTGATTTTTTTTTTTTTTCATACACTCTTACCCTACCATCCAAAATAATACATCATAGGGGATGAAAATTCCCCTTACACTTGAATTTTTACATACTTTACAATAAACTAATCTAATGACTCGAATTAAGAAAATCAAAACACTTGGAGTACTTTTAAGATTAACGTACATACGGGGGTAATAAATGATGTTCTTCCCCATTACTCCATAAAATAAGTACTTTACCCATGAGTCCCAATCGTCCCAAAACAATATGTACAAGGATATGACTCGACTTAGCAACCATGTTATCAATTAGATCGTTAACTTAGGGTTTAACAAATAACAATAATGCACTAAAAATGAGTGCATACACGGAAGGCTAAGGCGATTTGGGTGTACATTTAAGTGGGGTGTAACAAATTCTTCCTTTAAGTAAAATGCTTAAAGTTAGAAACGAAAAGACAGGCTCGGAGGGGTGTACTAGGGGTTTCGTGTACTAAAAATGAGTACAACGCTAAGGGTGTGGGAAAAATTAGTTGACTTAACTAGCCAAGTAATATGACTTAAATGGTCAAGTAATTATGATACGGGTTTAACACAAGGGTGATCCTAATGCCTCTTATCATGTAGTAAATCCTACCACACTAATGTAGTCTCACTAGCAGTCTCGGGATGCATCACTAACGCAAGTTCTAGAATCTAAATGCTACCGGTACACTCATAAGCACTAATAGTAAATGCTTTTCCTATCAAATCTAAAGCCGAACCTCACATATTTTGGTGGAAAATTTTTCTGAATGATACGGTTATGTGCTAGTCATACAATCTCCTATCCATGAGACGCTTGCTATGGCCAAAGTTTCACTCCTAAATGTTGTAAAAAAATTAAATTTGGCGCTAAAATTGCACTAACAAGTCTTTCTCATAGTTTTATTACACATCTACCATTAAACAAACAAACTCAAGCGAAAGTGTATCTGTAAGGTATCATCATTTTACCCTCCCCTTACACTTAGGATGAACATTGTCCCCAATGTTCAAGTAAAGAATGTAAAAGTGAAAAAGTAAAAAGAATGAAATTAAATACTCCCCTGATTCGCTCGGTATGGATAATAAGGTGGTCAGGTTAGATCTTCCTCCAAGAAAATGAACAATCAAAGCTTCCCTTCCAGAATATAAATCATCTTCTTGTCAAACATAACCTGTAAATCCTGAGAAAACAAACAAGACAACCTCGCATAAAATCGGCGGCAATCTATATAAGTTACTAAATCCTAGAAAACAAAATAAGATATAATGCTTGTGGAATGAAGTTTACAGATTTCCTGGAGATTATAAAACTTAATAATTCAACAAAAACTTTAAGACTCCGTTAGAAAAACAAAACTGGTAAAATTTCCAGATTTTTACACGTGACGCCGTCAAGAGTAAACTCGTGATGCCGTCAGAAGTGACCTGCAGAAAATCTTATGTTAAGTTTCCGAAAAATTTCTAGAAAAACTTGGTCCTACTTTCTGTAAAATCCTGTAAAACTTCATTATAACTCAATACAAGCATTTGACTCTAACAAATACGAATATACGTGTTCACTTAATATTGTGGAGAATCATGATCGCTTTGTTTCTTAAAAACATATTTGGGGTTTCCCCTTACACTTATCTTTTGCAAAAATACCTTTAGGTGGAGTTAAGACTAAGCCAAAACAACAAAGTAAAGTATTTCCACTTTTTAGTTTAGAAACATGATCTACCAACAATAATAATAAAGCATGCATACGGAAGCAAATAACAATCAAACAAAATAAAATCACACAAAGCATGGGTTGCCTCCCAAGAAGCGCTTTTCTTTATTTACGAGTCTTGTAGCTAGACTCAAGGTCATGAGTTACTACGTGACCTCATCATTGGTTTCACTCTCTAGGTCGTCTTCTAAACCAGTTTTGTATTCCGGACCTAGTTGCAAGCATTCTTTGTAGAAACCAAGCATCCTATTTTTCACATACTCTACTCCTCTACGTCTATCGTCATCATTCCTATAATAAGCCGCTTGCTTGTGTTCCTTTTCTAAATTAGAGAGGAGGCGGTATTGCTCAATCTTGTAGGGCATTTGGTAGGCAATCTCTTCATTCTCTTCCTTGAATCTAACTATCCCTAAAGTCGGATCATAACTCATCTTAGTGGCTTCAACGAATGGTTTTCCAAATATTATTTGGCTTAGGAAATCATTAATCACCGTACGAGTGTCTTCTACTATCATAAAATCGATCTCATAAGTGAAATTACCTATAATCACATGCAACCCCTTCACTCTTCCTACAAAGTTACTTATCAAATTCTTATTGGGCATCATCCTAAAATCAAGTTGCTTCTTCATCACCCAATTGTAATAAGTCCTAGTCATGATGTTTACAGGAGATCTAGGATCGATATAAGCTTTCCATATGTGCATATGCCCGATGTTGCATGGTATGTTGATGTTAGAAGGGTCTCCCATTTTGATAAGGGGTGTGCCAAGGATATATGGTCTCTCGGGACTATCGAATAAATCCTTATGGTATTCCCGTTCTTCCTTGGTGGGCAACTTATCAAAGTACTTTTCTATAGGCTCTACTTCCTCTAACCCCTTTTCCTTATTAACCTCAACTTCCCTGCTTTCATCCCTAGTTTCGGTTTCTACTCCAACTTCATCCTTGTCACTTTCTTCTACCTCCTTATCTATTGGCTTAATGGTGACAACATTGACAAAGTGGACATGTTTGGATGATGAGGGATCCTTAATTTGGATTCCGTTATTGGTGTCCCTAGTGTCCTTCCTAGGTGTAGTTAACGTTTGGTTGTTGAGGGCTTTCAACAAGTTGTCTATCTTGTTGGTCATCTCCGTTTGTTGTTGGTTGAATTCGGTTTCAAACCTAGCTATGCGAGCTTCTTGAGATGCCATGAATTTAGACATCAACCCTTCAAGATTGTTGGTACTACCATAGTTGTTAGAAGGATTGTTGTTGAAAGTACGGTTGGAGGGTGGACCGTTTGGTTGGTAACGATTAGGCGGATTGGAAGAATTGGGTTGATTTTGTTTCCACCTAAGGTTCGGGTGATTTTTCCAAGAGGGGTTGTATGAATCTCCGTAAGTGTTTGGCTCGGGCTTGAACGTGTACCACTTATCTCCCGCTTCGTCGGTACGCGAGGATGCGTAGTCCGCAAAAGCTGTTCCGGGGAGTTCCACACAATCACGAGTGTCATGGGGACCACTACATAATTCGCATGAAGAAGTGATTTTGTTCACTTGGCTTGAAGGCTTAGGAGCTTCGTAGGATTTCATGAGAAACTTGACTTGGTCCTCAAGTTCCATGATCCTACGGTCGGGAGTGCTAGAGTTGTTCGAAGGCAAAGATATTGCCTTGACCGTTTTGTTCAAATCACGGGGATCATTCCAACTTTCGTTTTCATAGAGAGCAAGATCTTCTATGAGTTCCCATGATTGTTCCGCACTTAGATCACGTAGCTTACCACCGGCCGATTGGTCAATGGCTCGCCTCGTGGAGAGATCGATATGGTCATAAAAGATTTGGACTTGGAGCCAAAGATCTATGCCATGATGAGGGACTTTTTGGAGTAAGTCCTTGAAACGAGTCCATGCTTCATAAAGAGATTCATTTTGACGTTGTTGGAACATCAAGATGTCATTTCTAAGCTTAGTAGTTCTCCCCGGTGGGAAAAATTGAGTAAGGAAACGAGTGGTGAGATCATCCCATGTGGTGATGGATCTCGCGGGTAAACGCTCAAGCCATTGACTAGCTTGATCCCGTAGAGAGAATTGAAATAGGCGTAATTGGGTTGTCTCTCTAGTTTCAACATCTAGGTCTATGGAGTCTATGATTTTTAGGAAGTCCTTAAGATGTTGGTTTGGATCTTCGGAACGAAGTCCATGAAATGCACATCCGCTTTGCACCAACCGGATGGTGTCGGATCGCAAGGGGGTCACATTGGCTCCGGCGAGCTCAATGGTGTTTCGGTAGCCTTGGTGGCGAGGTCAGGAATACTCTCCTAGGGTTCGGGGCCTAAGAGGTTCTAGTGGTGGGTTTTGTTGTGGTGGGATGACGAGTTCAAAGATATTCCCATTGTCCATGATGTCGGGTGGTGAAGAGTTACGAACAAAAACACAAAGAAATAAGATAGACTAAAGAAAACCTAAAAATAACAATAAAATCTTACTAGAAAGGAATCTAGCAAGTAGACCTAATAAAAAGAGATTCTAACCTAGACAATAACTATTCCCCGGGCTGCGGCGCCAAAAACTTGATGCGTAGGGATTGCACCAGGCTTTACCTCTCGAGGGATTGATCGTTTAGCTAGGAATAGTGTCGCTAGGATTAGAAAACCTAAATACTAGTTCTAGAGATGAGAGATGATTCTTTTTGTATTTTTATATTTTTATGAAAGCAAGTAAAAATCTCGGGTTTGAAGGATTTGGGCGGAATTAGTTGCTAGTCAACTAACCCAATACTAAAGATGCAATCAAAATAAAATACTAGAAATGAAAATAAAACTAAATTAAACTAAGGTTGTGAGCAATAACTGGAGAAATGTGTTTACATAGATTTCACTACTCCCTAGATATTTTTTACACATTAATTACTTGTTATAGTTGCATGGATGACGGATTGTATTCCTTAATACCATTCATGGGGTGGCGCACTTAACTCCCCAATCCTATGAGTGCCTACTTCACTCCTATGTCGAGCCGGCTAAGAAGCTCCTAACATGGGATCATTAGAATTTACTCATGCATTAAATACAACAAATAAAACCTAGTACACATCGGTTCATGTTTCCTAAGACGTTCAAGCATGTTACCATTTGGAGATCTGCCAGTTTTCTTAAGCCTAACATTGAAATCATTCATCCAATACAACCATAAACAAGTAATCAACACATAATCAACATCTAGGTTTCATTAGATCTAAGCAAACACAAGATAAATCTAGCCTAGCATGGTGGAATCAAGACAAGCACAAGATATAGACAACCAACACATAGACATATTGATTGAATTAAAAGAACACTTATCTCAATTACACATGTAAGGGTTCAAGGGCTGAAAACCCTTGAAAAACCTGTAAAATTCGTATATGGTTCGGCCTTAGGGTTTCTCCAAAACTTGTTCTTTTTAATGAATGAAAATTAGAAAACTATATATAGAAAATTTAGTCTGACGGCGTCAAGAACAACCTTGTGACGCCGTCATCTCGCCGCCAAAAGAATTCTCGAACTGCCTTGATCTACATCTGACGCCGTCACGTTATACATTTTTCCAGGCCGTCACATATTTAACTCTTGACGCTCTTCCTTGTGACGCCTTCATTTCTGTACTGGGCCGTCATGAAATTTACTCTTGACGCCGTCAGGATAATGCTCTTGACGCCGTCACACACTGTTCCCAGCTTGGAAAATTAAGTCTTTGGCGTTTTCTTCACTTTTATGCTCCAAAAACGTCCAAAATGCTTCCTTTTCCAGAATTCACTCCCAAAGTACCTAAAATCACAAAAGGAACGATTTAGGGCAATATTTGATCAAATAAATTCAATTTCGGGCTTAAATGACCCCCTAAAATTGGTTCATTTTTCGCCTCATCAGTAGCCGCAAACAATAGCTTAGAAACAACACTTCTAACGGATCTAGACTTCGCCATAGGAACAAGAAACTGCATAATAGCATCCAACGACGAAGGCATAGACACAAAACCTGAAAAATGCTTAAACGAATCCCAATCCTGCGAGGAAAATAAATAATCAAAGAAAAGGTGATCATGAGAGTCCGGTTGAACCCCACATAAAGGGCACTTCAGAATATCATTGTTAGAAGCATCATCATGAACTCTCAACATATCTTGCGTCCTTAACCTCCTTTTCATAACCAGCCAAAGATGAAATGCATGTCTCGGAATCCTATGCGAAAACCACACCACATGAAACCAATCAACGGTAGAACCTCGAGGCCTAATACTGTCCCAAACCAATGAAACTGAGAAATGCATGAAAAGCCCACCATTGGTGTGCCAAAATAAACGATCCTCCATATGATTAACCAAATTAGGAACAATAATTGAATTTAGCTGTTGGAATCTATCCTCCCACGTAGAAGGCCACGCTCAACCATCTTCTCCAATAATATCCCGAACACAAGCGCTAGAGGAAAATCCCGCACTATGAATCTCCCTAGATGAGACAACTTGCGAGAGAGGGCTAAAGTCACACCATGAATCAAACCAAGCAGAAGCTTTAGGACCATCCACTAATTTATACCATATAAATCTGTGAATAAGAGGCCGAATCTGTAAAATTTTCCGCCAACTCCAAGACATATTACCTCTACATGGAACATCCCAGAAATTACGGTCCCTAAGCTTATAAGCATGAATCCATCTCACCCAAAGAGTTTCCTTACCCGTAACAATGCTCCAAATATGAGAAGTAATCAAAGCATTATTAAAGGAATCAAGCCTTCTAATACCGAGACCTCCTTCTTGCCTAGGCAATCAAACAACATCCCAAGCAACTTTAGATTTACCTCTACTTGAATCACCATGACACCAAATAAAATTCCTCATAAGTTGTTCTAGGTCATGAACAATACGAGCCAGAAGAATAAAAAACCGATGCCCAATAAATATGCATAGAAGAAAGCACCGATTGAATAAGCTGCAAATGACCAGCAAAAGAAAGAGACTTATTTCTCCAGTCTTTAATGCGATTAGAAAACCGATCCACCAATTCTCTACAATCTCTAAACAACAATCTAGTAGTGACCATCGACACTCCTAAATACTTAACCGGGAGAGTCCCTTCTTCAAATGGAAGAACCTGGGGGATGGCAATTTTAACATGATTACGAACATTGCAGAAATACGCGGTACTCTTAGGCAAACTAGGAGTGAGACCAGATGCAAGCTTAAATTCTTCCAACGCGTTTATAATAACTTGGGCCGAATCGACATCCCCATGAGCAAATAAGAACAAATCATCAGCAAAGCACAAGTTAATGATATTCAAATTAGAACATAAGTTTCAACCATTAAACAACGACGACTTATTAGTCTTTAATTCGTATAACAACAATTTGTAGTTCTTAGTTACATAAGTTTATAATATCTTTAACAATGTACATAGTTTACCTTGCCATCCATACTCTCTATACAAGCAGCAGCCCCTTCAAGTGTACAATATCGTATGCAACCAACCTTTTTGACCAACCTGATGCACAGTCTTTTACTACTCTAACTGCAGAAAATAATAGGAAAATAGTAGTCTGAATTCTAAACTTTAAAGAACAGACTCATGACTCACAATCATAATTTATATAGAAGAAGCAAACCATGAACTACTTCACCGAACTTTGCAAACTTTAAAGAACAGACTCGTGACTCACAATCATAATTTATAGAGAAGAACAAAACTTTAAAGAACATACTCTAACTGGAGGTTTGTTACATATTTTAAATTAGGAGCATTTTTTTCAACTCCAGTTTCAAACTTTCTAGTGTTATACCCTTTTTTTCCTTCAAACATTCCTACATTAAAACAATATTTATTAAAACATTACTACATTATATCGTATATGTGGTTAGACCCACCAGCTTTGTCTAACCTCATATACGATTATAACTTCATCATCCATGGATTTCTTTGTCTAACCTCATGATGATTCAATCCATGGATGATGAAGTTAGAATCATATATGAGGTTAGACCCACAAACGTTTTGCGATGTCATTTCTTTGTCTAACCTCATTCACATTAGTTGTTACTGAATGACTATGAAAACTTGGCTTATTCTCGTACATAGGCCACTTAAATGACTATGAAGTTATTACCTGAATGATGTTTAGGGCGGCAACCACATGGAATAGGGGCAATCTTGTTAGTGGATTCAGTTTCTTTAGTCATCTTTAATACATTCTTTAGGTGCATGCTTTTCTGAATTAGTCACTCTGCACACTTCCTTGATAGTCTCTTGCTTGATGACTATTGTCAGTCCTGTTTCGTGCATCCAATTAGTGTCAAAGTATGTTATCTAAAGCACATAAGAATGAAAAGTAAATCTACATGTTAAGTACACGAAGCCCCACGTTTTGACATGGCAAAGTAGCAACACTTGCAAAGTTGAATTTCATTCTTCCATTAGTTATATAAATATAAGCACCAAAATATTGCAATTCATCCGTGCATACTTTACTATATGTCTCATGTTGCATCAATCTTTAACCAATATAGGTGATGCTTTATGCATCCATTGACATTTATATGAAGCCTGATCTAAATATATGATTGAAAAATATGTACCTCCACACTATGCTTTCCAAACCATGTCCATATAATGTGTTCATCTTGATCTGGCGGTTTCCTAAATATTAGCAGATAAGAATTGTATCTAAAGATATAAAGCTGCTTATATTATCTAATAAAAGATTAGACATATAAACATTTGAATAAACCAATTGAAACACCTTTTTAAAAAAAAAAATAATCATATAATACCAGTCAAATGCCAAAGTCAAACACCTTTTATAAATGACTAAAAGATATTACCTTTTGATGGCTCTTAGTCATAATCATGAAGCTTAAGATCGCCATTATTCATCCAAGAAACATGAATCTTTAAACTTGAATATCCTTTTCTCTTAGACAATTCATCAAACACCCGTGATTAAAAACACGATTACTCATACTAAACTTAATTAATGTAAATATATAATTTAGTATCATGCTTGATATCAAAACATACAATATAGGTTCTCGATTTTTTATACCTCTGAAACTACAATTATGGGCAACAATTATACCTTTGAAACGACTTGGAGATAATTAATTTTATCATACCTGGCAAACGGTTCGAAGGATTTGGGCGAGAGATCATGGTTTCTTTTAATGTATAATGAAACAATCCTTGATCGTTTGGTTGATTCTTGATTCATTTTCGGCTTATGTCTTCAATATTTTGTTTTTTTTTAATTAATTCATCATCATCTTCAATCATTTTTATTCGGGTATGAATTGTTTAGGGTAAATTGATTTTCGGTTATGAATTGACTTGAATAATTTATTTGTTGTAAACTGATTTAGGGTTAATTGTTTCAGTTATGAATTGCTTTTGGTATAATTGATTTGGGGAAAGCAGTTTTGAGGTGAATGAGGGAGGCAGCGATTTGGGGAAAACAATTTTGGGTTGTTTCGATCTTCAGGTTACTGATTTGGGGGAGATATTGTGTTTGTGTAAATTAATTATGAGCGAATATCTAGGGAGGAAAATGATTAAGGACCGCAGGATTGGAAAAAATGCCACGTGTTGAGTTTTAAAGATTTTTGAGGGGTTGACTTGCCAAAACCCAACCTTGTTTTATATAGGTGGGAGATGAGTAGTGATTGGGAGGGTTAAAAGTTGTGCCTAAATTCATGCTTAAGCCTACGTGGCATTATCCTGATAGCTGCAGTTAGGGGACCCACTTTATCACAAACCATCAGGATCATGCCACATATGTTTAGGCACACAAATTAGGTTTCCCAATCATTTTCCTATTGAGATTTATCTAGTTACATTCAAATAAACATTTTTATTTTAGAGTGAAGGGAACCATAACGCAAGGGTGGCGTTATGGTCTAGCTGGCATGAAATCAGCCGTTGAAGAGATGTTGTCCACTCCGAGTTAGGGCCGCGTTGTAACGTGCGTTGCTATGGTAACATGCATTGCAACGCAAGAACGAATAAAAAAAAAAACAGTTTTTAATGTATTTTTTAAAAAGGGTGGGTCTCAAAATGTGGTGCTATTTGGTGTTATGATTATAAAGTGTTTTTTGGTGTTATGCTATTTGGTGTTAAATAATGTGACACTGACGTGATAAAAAAAATGTTAACTGTTATTGCTCCCTATTGTCACGACCCGCTCGCTCGATAAAGTCATTTCCGAGGTTGCTCGGGATTCCGGATTGTTCTATACTTACTTAGAAGTCTCTATGGAATTCTAAAGAAGTTGCAAGAACGTCTTGGAAGCCCTTGGAAGATATTGGAAGGTCTTGGAAGTTCTTAGAAGCGCTAGAAGCTTCCTCCCATGGAAGGTTGTAGAACTCTCAAATAGAAGGTTGTAGAATCTTCTAGTTTGTACATAGTTGTAGTATAAATAGGACATCCTCACTTGAGGAAGACACCTCTCAAATCACTTGTAATCTCTTGTAAAGTTCTCTCAAGCAATACAAAGTATTTCCCATTTCACGTGTACCTTTCTTTAAAGCTTTCTCTAGTTGTCTAGATAATTGAGTATTCGAGCAAGGCTGACTTAGTCGAGACTAAGTGCCGCACGGAAGAACCTTGTAGAGACAAGTCCGTGACAAGTGGTATCAGAGCTACGTTGATTCGAGGCGATGGTGAACGTAACCAAGAAGATTGGTGCTAGTGGAAGTGTGATTCTTGATGAGAGGCAAGGTCGAGACGATAAGCGTCAAGACCCCAAGAAGAGAGGAACGCCTAAGGACGTAGTGACGAGTTTGGATACGAGATTGACGGGTGTTGAGACATCCGTGACGGAGTTGAAGGACCAAGTTGAGGGCTTGGAAGGTCTTAACTCTGAGTTTACGAGCATGAAGGAGGACTTTAGGGTCGTTCTTAATGCTCTTAGCGGTGACATGAAGCGCGAAATCCATGGCTTAATGTAAATGCTCATGGGTGAGATCAAGAAAGTGCGAAAGAGTTTAGAGAAGAGATCTCTAACATTCGTAAGACCGTCGAAGACTTGCAAGCTGATGTGGTGCTATGCAAGTGGTCCATGGCCAATGGAGGTGGCGAAGCTAGCCATCATGCTCCGAAGATTGATGTTCCTAAACCATCACCGTTCGTGGGAAAACGAGAAGCTAGGGCGGTCGATGATTTCTTGTGGGAGATGGAGCAATACTTGGAAGGTGTCAAAATCACGGATGACGACTCCAAGATCAAGATGGCGACCCGATACTTGAAGGATACCGCGGCATTATGGTAAAGGCGTCAATATAGAGATATCGAACGAGGTACATGTATCATCAATACTTGGGCCGATTTTGTTCAAGACTTGAAGAAGCAATTTTATCCGGAGAATGCTAAGCACGAAGCAAAGAGTCGACTTCGCAAACTGACGCATTCCGGGACGATCCGGGAGTATGTCAAAGAATTCACTACTCTTGTACTCGAGATTTCGGATCTTTCTGAGCAAGACTCTCTCTTCTATTTTCTTGATGGTTTACAAGGATGGGCCAAGACGGAGTTGGAGAGACGAGGAGTCCAAGACCTTGCTATGGCTATTGCGCATGCAGAGGCACTTATTGACCTTGGTGAGCGGAGGTCGCTCAAACCTACAAATAAAGATAGTGGCGATGAGCAAGGTGGGGGAGAGAAGCAAGTCCGAGATCACGATGATGGAGCACGAAGATCGCAACGAAAAGAGAAAATACCATATAAGAGTATAAAGTGTTTCGTGTGCGATGGACCACATAGAGCGCGAGATTGTCCTAAGAAAATGAGTCTCCAAGCTATGATGGAAAATACGGAAGAGAGTCCGTGTGAGGAAGAGGATGCGCACTTGGGATCGTTGCGAATCCTCAATGCCATTAATGCATGGAAGGAGTTGCCCACAGTTGAGGCAAAAAACAAAGTGAGAGTGATGTCGTCCAAGATAGATGCTAAGAAACAACGAGCGCCTATGGTAGAGACCAAGGGTAAACCGAGGACAAAGTCAAAGGCAGAGGCCAATGGACTTTGATTTGTAAGCACAATTGTAAACGGGATATCCACAAGAGCCTTAGTCGATACGGGAGCAACTCATAACTTTATCTCGGTAGATGAAGCTAAGAGACTTGGGCTTAAGACAATGGAGGATAGTGGATGGATCAAAGCTGCAAACGGAGATGCCAAACCAATTAGAGGGGTTACACGAGGCGTGAAGGCTAAGATCAGGGAATGGGAAGGAGAGTTAGACTTACCGGTCGTCCCTATAGATGATTACAAACTCGTACTCATGATGGAATTCTTCGATAAGGTACAAGCCATTCTCATCACGTTTACTAACACATTGTGCATTTTAGATAAAGGTCAAGTGTGCATGGTGACAATGGAGAGAGGCACAAAGAGTGGAGCCAAGATGATGTCTGCAATGCAACTCGAGACCGGCTTTAAGGAGTTGAAGCGAAATACGAGCGGTATATCAAGCGACGTAGAGGCGCCAAGAGACACCCAAAATGTCTGTGCAAAGTTTAGAGGTGCAACATCGAGTGTTTTACCCGAGCGACGTGCACAAGAGAGTTGTCGCAAAGGTAAAAGATGTATGAGGAGGAGAAATCATGTTACAAAGCACGAAAAAGGATCAACCATGGAAGAAGCCAAAGGAGAATCAAGTATACCCCTCAAGGCATGCCATGGACGAGATACAACAGTGATGAAAAAAATACACGACGAGGACGTCGCGTGCTTAGGTGGGGGAGGATGTCACGACCCGCTCGCTCGATAGAGTCATTTCCGAGGTTGGTCGGGATTCCGGATTGTTCTAGACTTACTTAGAAGTCTCTATGGAATTCTAAAGAAGTTGCAAGAACGTCTTGGAAGCCCTTGGAAGATATTGGAAGGTCTTGGAAGTTCTTAGAAGCGCTAGAAGCTTCCTCCCATGGAAGGTTGTAGAACTCTCAAATAGAAGGTTGTAGAATCTTCTAGTTTGTACATAGTTGTAGTATAAATAGGACATCCTCATTTGAGGAAGACACCTCTCAAATCACTTGTAATCTCTTGTAAAGTTCTCTCAAGCAATACAAAGTATTTCCCATTTCACTTGTACCTTTCTTTAAAGCTTTCTCTAGTTGTCTAGATAATTGAGTATTCGAGCAAGGCTGACTTAGTCGAGACTAAGTGCCGCACGGAAGAACCTTGTAGAGACAAGTCTGTGACACCATGCTCTTACCTAATTTAGTAAATAATAACGAAGGAATTAAAATTTAAACTATACAACTTACAAATTTTAAAAATGTTTTAGATATACGAGAATCGAGTTTTAATAGTATACTAGACGAGTACCCGTGCATAGCAACGGGATTTTATTGCGACAGATAGTTTATTGATAAAAAAAGTTTATAGGTTATAAACGAAAAATAATAAAAGTTTGAAGATTTGGGAATTTAACATAATGTTTTGAAACCCGGTTCGACCCGGGTGGTTCAACCGGTTGAACCGTTCCGGTCGAAAAATGGGTCGATTTAAACCGGGTCAACTTGCTAGGTTGGGTTGAAAACGGGGCAAATTAAACTGGGTCAACCCGTCCGGGTTTGAAACGTCCCGGGTCAACCCGGTTTTTGTTTTAATTGGTTGTATTTAATTTGATAGATATGTTTTTAATTAGTTGTACAATGTGAATAAATCATTGTACTTTTAAGTAATGGATAATGTTTTGAACCCGGTTCGACCCGGGTGGTTCAACCAGTTGAACCGTTCCAGTAAAAAAAATAGGTCGATTTAAACCGGGTCAACTTGCTAGGTTGGGTCGAAAATGGGTCAAATTAAACCGGGTCAACCCGCCGTGTTTGAAGCGTCCCGGGTCAACCCGGTTTGTGTTTTAATTGGTTATATTTAATTTGGTAGATATGTTTTTAATTATTTGTACAATGTGAATAAATCATTATACTTTTAATTAATGAAGTGTTTTAATAAGAGTATTAAATGCATTTCAATATTTCCTTATACACATTTTCAACATTTCAACTTTTCACTTTTATTGACTTTTCCACTTTCACCTTTGACCCTTTTTCCTTTATATATGACAGTACAAGGTGTTATGGTAAAACATGATACATGCACTCAAACTACCTACAACCCATTTTTACAGACAGGGAAGATGTTGAATAACAAAAATAAGACATACTTTAAGCATTGAATAGAAAACACTATATAACAATGTGTGGGGAAACTAAGCATAGTTGTTATTCTCACGGTATCGACACTATAGAAGCAACTTGAAAACGTCAGCGCGGTTTGCTTTCTTGAAATGGCATTTTAGTACTACTACGTGAGTAAGATTCCCATTCATTAGTACTATATGGGATTAATGGTATCTTGTAAAGATCAGATTGCTCAACTTCTAGGATCAAGCTTCTCGTTTCCTCATTTGTTTGTTGTTGACTCCATGGATGAGTTTTGAGCTTCTTTAATCCCTCTAACTCCATTGCTACCTCTTTCATTGTAGGTCTATCATTGCCATGTACATTAAGGCATCTCTTTACCAAGTCACCTACTGCTTGTAACTGCTCAAATGTTCCTTCACGTAAAACTCTAGGTTCAACAATTTCAAATAGCCGGTTTTCTTTCATCGACTTGACAAAATATGTTGCTAAATTCTTATCTTCATTCGATCTATCTGCACAAAGCGGTTTTTGCCCGGTTATGAGTTCCGCAAGGACAACTCCGAAGCTGTATATGTCACTCTTGTCGGTTAGCTGGCTTGTGTGGAAGTACTCAGGATCAAGGTACCCTAGAGTGCCTTGAACAAGAGTAGTAACTTGATCGTGATCTAATGGGACTAGCCTCGAAGCACCAAAATCTGAAATTTTTGTGGTATAGTTATCATCTAGCAATATATTGGTGGACTTGACATCTCTATGTATGATAGGCATAATGGCTTGTGAATGAAGGTATCCAAGTGCGCCTGCGGCTTCAGAAGCTACTCTCAACCGATTCTCCCATGATAACCAACTCATTCCTCTTGGTCTTTGATGAATGTGGTAGTAAAGCGTGTTATTAGAAATGAACTCATAAACTAATACCGGTACCTCCTCCTCCAAACAACAACCTAAAAGCTTTACCACATTTCGATGGATGACTTGTGTAAGGATCAAGACTTGATTGATAAATTGTTCTGATTGGGTTTCATCCACTAATTTAGACTTCTTTATTGCAACAACACGTTTATCTGACAAAATTCCCTTATACACTACACCCAGGGGCGGATCTAGCTTATATATAGGGTATGCACATGCATACCCTGAATAAATTTTTAGTAGTGTAAAAAATTTGTTTTTTTGTCAAATGTAACTATAAAATACACTAAAAGTTTTTGAGTGCACACCCTCTAGAACACACGAAAAATATGAGTGCATACCTTAATCTAACTCACCATTGTTTGAAAGGAAAGAAAAGAAAAAAAAGCATTGTATTTTTTAAGCAGAAGTGGCAGACGGCAGTTTGAAGAAGAAGAAGAAGCAAACGAGTCATTAGGTCTAATAGTGAATGAGTTTAATTTTTGTTTGGCCCAGTTATTGTGATATATGGATGTGTCCAACTATGAGGCCCAATTTGATGTGTCCAACTATGAGGCCCAATTTACTCAAAATACACATACTAATATTAACATCGTCTTATTTTTATTTAGTTTCATTGTGTTGTGTTAAATTTTTACCATTGTAATCTAAAAGTAAGATTTTCATTTTGTTCAAATGTTTGTTGTTTTAGATATTTTTAGATGTGAAAGTGCGAGCATGTTAAGAACTAACGTCATACGTTATTGCAAAATATACGATAAGCTTTATATTTTAGGTTATTTATTCGAAACCAGTGTTTATTAAAATACTCGAACCCTACTAACCAATAATGTCTCGTATATACCGAACTATACAAACCAAATCAACTTTAATAACTTGGATATATGAACGTAAAACACGTGTCTAATCCGAAACCCGAAAACCAAAAAATTTATTAACTTTTCAAAAATCGTGCATACCCTGTTTCGAATTCCTAGATCCGCCACTGACTACACCATAACCACCTCGTCCAATAATTCGCTTCTCAGAATAATTGTGAGTTGCTTTCCGAAGTTGGTCCGTTGTAAACATAATCATTACTTCACTAGTCCCTGGCGCATTAAGCTTTTGTTTCAGAAAGACACCACCATTTTGCTCAAAGAACTTTTCTCGTAGCTTGTTTAGTTTCCTTTTTCTTATTCCAAAGAAAATCTCGGTCACTCCAGATAGTATTGCCAGTGAGCCAAACACAAGAGCTATATGGAAAACAAAAGAATCATATGGTTCATGTCATATAAAGAAGAATCAATGTGTAAAATTGGTGACATTGTATATTAGTCTCCGTTATCATATACAATTATACATGCACTTGTCATATTAAATCTTTGACAAATTAAAAAAAAAATAACTTACATGGTTGCTTAATTAGTTATATGAAGATATACCTAATGTAAATGTCAACACAGGGAATTTTGAGCCTTTAGCAAGTGGCTGACATCCATCTGGTGTTTTAGCATTACCGGTATATCCTGGCCAACATGTGCAATTGTAACTTCCTGCTGTATTAATGCAATGCCCATAACAACTGATATTGCTTTTTCCGTCACACTCGTCGATGTCTAGTAATGAAGATTGTCACAAATTAGAACAAGGAGGTTTCTTGGACACATATTTTGTCTGTACATTATGAATGCAACTATGCAAGATATATTCTAGATGATAATCTAGTCAATGGAAGCAACTAGCAATTCATTAAAACTTAAAGAGTAGTCGGTAGACTTATTAGGAAAATAATTCCTTTAGATTTTATAGAAAATCTTGCGCTGTGGCAATCAGGAAAAAGTCTCTAGAGGCTATTAGTCTTGGGTTATATGTTGTCATCAGAGACATTTTCCTTGTAACAAGTAATTATTAGATTAAAAAAAAAAAAAAGAAAAAAAGTCGAGTCTAGAAGACCATTTGCAAGTAGCTTTGTAAAGATATAAGCATATATGCAGATCATCACAAAATAAAAACTCAGTAAATTTGTATTAGCCAATTAAGCCTATAATATGAACATCCTTGATTACAAATATAATTATACGAAGACCATATTAAATCAATGTCGCAGCTAACAGTTTAAATTTAAACATACCATGGCAGCCTGGATCAAGATAAGGATTTCCTTCATAACCTTTATTACAACTGCAACGATATCCACCAATATCCGTATCAGTGCATAAGCTATTTCGCTTACACACATTAGCTTGTGTGCAACTCAGATTGCTTGGAATTACCCACTCGAGCACAATGGGGACATTTGACTTTGTCCTATTATAAAACTCGGAAGCGTTGGATAAATCATCTACACCACGAAACTGAAAACTTTCCTCCTCACCGAGAAACGCAAATCCACAACGATTGAAGGACACAACTCTTGTATGGTTTCTCAATGTAAGAAGCGTAGAATTAAAAAATTTGAGACGTTTTGGTATAGATGTCTGACAGCACCCGATTCCTGAACAATACCCACTCGGCACATCTTTTGCTCTGCTACATAATCCTAAACAACCACTAAAGAAGTCACCACCATTTGTTCCTGTGATCACGGCAAAATCATCACATCCAGTGACTGTGAACTTATTCCTTTGGGAAAAAGTAAAAGGGGTGGTCTCCAAGTTAGTCCACGCATAATAATTGGCAGTTACACCTCCAGAGAGTCGTTGTAGCATCTGTAAGCAATAAAATTTGAGATCCACATCTCAAAATCTGAAATCTTCTTTATTTGGAGGTTTCCTGATTTGATGAATAGCCTTGGGGGGTCGTAAGTCGAGTTGCACGTGAGTTCAAATGATTCGTCAATAGAACAACCGGAGCCTACGCCTATACCAAAAGGATAAGCAACCGTCAAATTTCCGCATCTTGTTTGACATCCTGGCTTTGCTACATTTTCGGCTTCCAACAAAGCCACTGAGACCAATGTCATAGGTATAGTAACTAGTATAAATGTGAAAAGAAGAAGCATGTTGCTACTTTCTTGATTTTGTCAGATTATGTGCTTAACTTGTTTGTTCATTTTATAGAATGCTTGGAATTTAGTATTAAGTTTGAATAGGTATATTACTAAGTTCCTATCACCATTCGTCGACTTTTGAAAAGTAAATGATTCCTCTAGTTTTTTTATAATGCTGCCTTTTCATTTGTACATTGTTAATATAGATATGATAATCTTATTTGTTCATCATCTTCTCAATGTAGTAATCATAATCTGTAATTTAATTTTAGAACTCACTAAATATTACGTATGCATGCATATTTAATTTGGAGTTCTGACCAAATGTTATTTGAATTGAATATGAAGTTAGACTTGGTATTCTAACAGAACATTACTTTATTATTCTTATAATCTGCATGTCTAATCAAGTAGGGCCATAAATAACATACTAACTACCAAACCAAAGATGTCAAATATTAAAATGGGTTTTACTAAACATAAACATAGAGGCTACCTTTAAGAAATAAAACATGTACAACTGAAATATGTATAATTGATGGTACATATAACCGGTTGACATAGGTTAAATGCAGGAGGTGAGCAAAACAATCGATATGTGTCTCAATACTTTCACATAGCCTTAGGGCTACATTTAACAATTTTTTTTTTGATTAAAATAAATAGATATTAGCATTGGTATAAGATACACTATACATGCTCAAAGCTTATATCATTGAAAACCTTAGATCCATGTGTTAGTTTTTATATTCTTTCTTTACCAACTTGTACTTTTTGGAAGATCGTACGCATAATCATAGGGCACAATACAACCCAAAGCTATCGATAAAAACCTTTAAAAAAACAATAAATCTATTTCTCGAGTAGTTGTTGTGTTCTTGTTTACGATATAAATATTTTTGTTTGATGATGTCGTAGTCTTTTTCTTTGTGGGAGATGGAGATGGCAGATTGACATCCATCACCTTTCTCTTATTAATTTGCTTATTTTCTGTGGACAAATTGGTTATTGTAATGATTGATTGATTGTCTTGCAAGAATGACAAAGTAGGATTTATTGGTGTACTTATGTGAACAATCGAATTGTTACAAGGGGTGAATTCCACATATATTGAATACTAATCCAAAAGGTTAAGGAAAATTCTCTAGAAGATTATTTTACATGGTAATATATACATGAGCATAAGGTAAGACATGATAAATTCAATCTACTTACAGGCCACTTTAGAAGACATGAAATATATATACAAAAATAAATAGAAAACAATGCTACAACATTATGACAATGTGTGGGGAAATTACAGATATATAGTTGTTGTTTCTCACAATTTCGACACTAGAACAAGCACCCTGGAAATTTCAGCGCGGTTTGCTTTCTTGAAACGTCATTTTAGTACTACTACCTGAGTAAGATTCCCATTCATTAGTACTATATGGGATTAATGGTACCTCGTAAAGATCAGATTGCTCAACTTCTAGGATCAAGCTCCTAGTTTCCCCATTTGTTTGATTTTGACTCCATGGATGAGTTTTGAGCTTCTTTAATCCCTCTAACTCCATTGCAACCTCTTTCATTGTAGGTCTATCATTGCCATGTACGTTAAGGCATCTCTTTCCCAAGTCACCTACTACTTGTAACTGCTCAAGTGTTCCTTCACGTAAAACTCGAGGATCAACAATTTGAAATAGGCGGTTTTCTTTCATCGCCTTGACAAAATATGTTGCTAAATTCTTATCTTCATTCGATCTATCTGCACAAAGCGGTTTTTGCCCGGTTATGAGTTCCGCAAGGACAACTCCAAAGCTATATACGTCACTCTTGTCGGTTAGCTGGCTTGTGTGGAAGTACTCAGGATCAAGGTATCCTAGAGTGCCTTGCACAAGAGTAGTAACTTGATCGTGATCTAACGGGACTAACCTTGAAGCACCAAAGTCTGAAATTTTTGTGGTATAGTTATCATCTAGCAATATATTGGTGGACTTGACATCTTTATGTATGATAGGCATAATGGCTTGTGAATGAAGGTATCCAAGTGCACCTGCGGCTTCAGAAGCAACTCTCAACCGATTCTCCCATGATAACCAACTCATTCCTCCTGGTCTTTGATGAATGTGGTAGTAAAGCGTGTTATTAGAAATGAACTCATAAACTAATACCGGTACCTCCTCCACCAAACAACAACCTATAAGCTTTACCACATTTCGATGGATGACTTGTGTAAGGATCAAGACTTCATTGATAAATTGTTCTGATTCGGTTTGCATCCACTAATTTAGACCTCTTTATTGCAACAACACGTTTGTCCGATAAAATTCCCTTATACACTACACCATAACCACCTCGTCCAATAATTCGCTCCTCAGAATAATTGTGAGTTGCTTTATGAAGTTGGTCAGTGGTAAACATAATCATTGCCTCGCTCGTCCCTGGCGCATTAAGCTTTTGTTTCAGAAAGACACCACCATTTTGCTCAAAGAACTTTTCTCGGAGCTTGTTTAGTTTCCTTTTTCTTATTCCAAAGAAAATCACAGTCACTACAGATAATATTGCTAGTGAGCCAAACACGAGACCTATATGGACAATAAAAGGAAAACTTAATTATTCAATTAATTGATTGTAGCTAGTTAAAAGCGAATGCAATAAAAGAAAATCTTAATTATTTGGTAAACTTTATGGCCTTGTAAAATGAAAATCTACATAATCTAGCCTATACTGTACATGGACTTCCCATATGGAATCTTTTGCAAAGTAAGATTAGACATATTTATAGTTGCTTGATTATATAAAGAATTACCTAATGTGAATATCATCACTGGAAAATTTGAACCTTTATCAACAGGCTGACATCCATTTGGTATTGTAGCATTACCGGTGTATCCTGGCCAACATGTACAATTGTAACTCCCTGGTGTATTAATGCAGTTCCCGTCACAGTGAAAGTTGCTTTTGTCATTGCACTCATTTATGTCTAGCAATGAAAATGTTTACAAATCAATTAAGCGGTTTTTTACACAGATATCTATGTGTTACAAGTAGTATTAACGAGTGGGTGCACCCGCGCGTTGCTGCGGGAGCGATCGTAAAAAAGAAAAAATTATTTTTGTTATTAAGGACTAAATTTGCAAAAGATCGGTAACGGGGGACTAACGATGCAATTTACAGATAACCTGAGGGACCATTTCGTAAATTGCCATGGTTACTGTCGCGCGTTGCTGCGGGAAGGTTGTGTTTAATTTAAACTCAGGTAAAAAAAAAATTATTTTTGTTATTAAGGACCAAAGTTGCAAAAGATCGGTAACGGGAGACTAACGGTGCAATTTACAGCTAACCTGAGGGACCATTTTTGTAAATTCCTTATGAAGAGTATGGTTACTGTTCCTAAGCATGCTACTGTTCCTAAGGGTTGATTTTTAGAATATATATATAATATATATATTATAGAGCGTTTAATACGCCGTCGTTTTTGTCACATGTATTCCCCGCTTCCTTTTTTCAGCCCAAGAACACCACAGAGGCCCATTGAACGCTGTTTTTTGGGCTCCCAGTTATAGGCACGCTCCAATTGTTGGTTTTACAGATCTAGAATATTCGTGGCTCTTCTTCTGCTAATATGACCACCGCTGCTCCACTTCCATAGTCGGTGTTTGCTACCTTTTTGGGATCTACTCAACTGTAGATAACGACCACCGTGTTTGAGTGAAGCAATACGCTTGGCGGGGTAGCCACATACACTTGTCATTGCAGCCATGGCGCGGGATTCATGCAGGTTGACATGCGAATATAAGATGAAGCACCGATTGTACCAGGTCAAAATTTTATGCCTTTGGGTTTAATTGTATTTAATTTAGTCGGATTTCAAATTTAGGGGTTTTTTTGGTAAAAATCATACCCTCAATTGTAATCATTAAAGCTGTATGAAAAAAATTAGGGGTTATTCTTTTTGTGTTTAGATTAGCTAGATTTTGTTAAATGGAAAACTAAGTAAAACTTAAGATATTGTTGGTGTTAGTTATATGTTAATGTCGTTGCTCAGAGTTTAGCCATCACGTACGCTACCCATTGTGGTTTTCCTGCCTTTGTTATGTCTGCCATGTTAAGTGCCTTACTGTTATAGTAGAATGCTAGGCTGGTGGGTTTGAATACCATTTCGTTGGCCGTAACCTTGGTGATGAAATTTTTGAACATTTAATTGAAACATTTTGCTCAGGTAAGTAACTGAACACTTTATTAAACTAGCCACCTCAATTTTTTAGTTGTAAAGTTAACCAGCTCGAAATTGTGACTTTCAGGTGTTTATGCTGCTGTTATATTTTCTCAACTAGCTCAAGGAAAAATAAATAAATAAAAAAAAAAGAAAAAAAGAAAAAATCAAGGTGTTTGAAAGTGTGCATCAGAACAGCTCACCTCTAGCCATTCCGAGCCATGGACGGGTTTGATGTATATACGGTACTTACTATTTGCTGAAAGTTTTGCAACATTTTTCCAAAAAAGTTAGCTGTTTTTCTTGATTTTTCCGCTGCAATTTGATTTTCATAATGCTCTCAGTCAGCTTGAGACATGATTGCGGATTTTGCAATGGCACAAAGCTCCCAATAGGTTTACGTTACATCTCAGGATAATAGGTAATCACCTATCCTATACTAAGGTCGCTTTTGTTGTAGCATTTGAAATCAAAGTAAATGTATTAGTATATTGCTCCATTATTGTTATGCTTCTAACCCCGTTCAATGAGCAAAGTAGTTTTACGTGTGTTTGGAATTGCTTTATACGAACCAGATTATTTTTGTATGATAGACATTGTTTTGCATAAGTAGCTTCGCATTGCTTTGCTTTATATTTGCTTATTTCAAAAATAATGAGATAAAAAGTTCAAACAGATATTTGGGATTGTTTATCTACTTATGTTATATTGACCAATGGTCTATTGAAAATTGCATATCGTTATAAAATGAAAACAAAAGTGGATAATCATTTACAAAAAGCAAATCCAAGACACCCTAGAAGCGTAGGAATCTTTTTTTGATAATCTGAGATTTAGATTACTATAGCTAATCATATGGCACTTGAAAATGCAATGCGTCACAAGTATGTATGTTAATCACTTTTTAAGCTTTATTTATTTATGTTTTATTTTTTATTTTGTTATAGGTTTACAAATGGTTACGCCATTACGATGTGGAGTAGAAACTACATGGATGCAGTTGATCAAAGTGGCTCCCGCTTTATCTATCGAAGACCTAAAGATGAATGGTTAATAAAGATACTCAGTCGTATACATTAGGATGTGGACACCAAAGCCTTAGCCAGAACCACCAACATCTTTTGAGTAACATTTCTGTGATGTATGCCGCAACTTTTTAAATATTTTGGGTGCCTACGTACCAGGTAGTAATATGTCAGTGTCTGCATATGTTGTTACTAACAAAAAGGGCCAAAATGCATAGCTTTTTCCTTTTCATAGGCGATGATGATAGTTTTATGTTTATCATACGTACCTTACTGACGCCAGTATAGTGGCCGGGTGCCCGGGCAGTGACACCATAGTGTGATTGCTGCCATGGCATGTGTTTGGTATTGTATTCATAAATTTGAGCCTAATTTTTAATGTTACGCCTCTCATTTTGCTATTCATGTATGGGTTGCTCAAACTTATTTCACACAGGTTATTCAAATAATTTTATTTCACGTTTCCTATAGATTGGTTGATACTAAAATATCCATGGTAGGTCTTTGGTTTTGCTTACATTGGTTCTGCAGGAGCATCTGACAGCATGTTTTGGAAGGAAATACAACTGTCGATATTGTTCAATATAGCACCAAAGAACGATCAGGTTTCAAAGTTAACAGGTCCAAGGTTACGTACATCATCCACGTATTTTTCGCCTTAATAGGATTCCTTTTTTACTGCTACTAATGATACTATCTTTCCTGTGCTTTCAAGGTGGTACCAACATAAACTGACAACGCGGTTGGTTGTATGGTGTACGTAGTGGGCAACGAAAGCGGCACACGGAAGACAAAAGAAGTGAAAACGACGTAGACAGATAGTGAGAGTTTATAGAAATTTCAATCTTTTCTATAAGCATCAGGTTAGTACTTTGTAATAAATGTTCCAAATTGAACCACTTTTCCATGACATTATCGTTATAAAAGTCGTGGATTTTATGATTTTGGTCATAGTCTTTATTTAGCGCTCAATGTTTCAGCGTCACAATGCATCTGCTGCATACCCTGCTGCATACCCTGCTGCTGATATCTTGATTAACTTTGGCAGTAATAACAGACCAGGAAGTCTTAGTAATTGGATACAAGAAACATGGTAATTGTTGATTGGCCCATCCATCACATAAATGTTACTCAAAAGATGCTCTGGAAGAACTCCCATTGAGGTAACACTATAATGTGTTTTGCTATTAATAAATAAACTATGACTTTGGATTTATATATGCGTCCTACGGCCAAGATGATCAAATATAAAAAAATCCACCACCACAGTACCAAAAACCACCCAACTTCATCGCCCCGCCGCAACGCGGCGGCCCGGCGCCCAACTCGTTCCATATATAGACTGTTATGAATGAAACTATAGAATAGAAAACCAATGATATTTTATTGAGGTGCTACTACGTGTGTTGGATCATAAACTTGATTTGATCCAATAAAGTATGGATCACAAACTTAATTAAGTATGGACTTGCAAGTCCATGAGGAAGAAATGAAATACTAATGTTACAGTGACGTGTTAGATGATTAAATCATGTATTGGAGATGCCTTTAGTAACATTTTTAGATTATATATCACCATCAGGAAAAAAAAAGAAAAAAACAGATGACTATTATGATGTCTCATTTTACACAACTATGACACCGTATCATGTGATATCGATCAATATCTTTTCGTTGCGATATTTGTGCAGTTGTTTCTTAGAAATATTGATGTTAATAAGTTAATAACTTTAAACGTCGTGATTTAAGCTCTAGTAGTTTGAAAATCCTCATAAATGTTTAAAGACTTACGTTTATTGCTAAGCCAATGTAAACTTTATGCATTAATACTACTTTTAGACCTTGTGCGCGCATGTGAATTTGAGAATAAATCACACAACGGAATTTTAACATACGTCTAATTTAATGAACTTGTGTTTTTTTATTTAAAAATACCTATGAATAATTTATAATGATCATCTTTATCAATACTTATTTTTGTTCATCGTCTTGATTTGTTTTTGTCTATAATTTTTAAATTGAATAATATTTGTATAGATTTTTGTTGGACGAATGATTTGACTTTTTTTAGATAGCACTGTGGTAAGGTTGATGTTGTTGTTTAAATTGAACTACTAATCATATTGTAGATATTACGTGAGTTTAATAACACTTAATGATAGTTAATGAACTTAAAGACAAAGTTTAAGATAATACTTTTTTGGATATTATTTTTTATACTTTAAAGAGTAATTACAATATTAATTGTATATGTAATTCTCTTGTATCTATTTTCAAACCCATGTGCTTTTATTTTGATATTTATATTCCCGTTAATAATAATATTAGCGGTCCTTAATATTTAAACCCATGTACTCATGGGTTAAACTAATGAAGAAGAATAACATGAGACGTTATTGAACACAAATAATAAAAAATAATAATATGATCGCTAGTATATGTAAAATCTCATATATTCATTTAAATTCACAGTAACTCGGTCTTTTACTTTTATATTTATAATCCCGTGGATATACATTAATTTAATCTATAATAGTATTTATAAATAACAACAACATATATGTTATTCTCTGAAAAGAAAAACTAAGTCTAAGAGGTATAAAGTCTAGGGTATTTGTTAAATTTATAAAGTAATTAAAAATAATGTAAAATGATATTTTAAGTTAAGTCTATATAATTTATTTAAAATTTAACAACTAAAGTTGAATTGACTACCTCGTCGTTTTTTTTTTTTTTTTTTTTTTTTTTTTTTAATTTGACACTTATATTTTTATTTTTTTCCATTAAATTACTCTACCAAATTTATCAAAGTTTAAACATTTTTTTATTAATTTCAGCATTCAATTGGCCAATAACAGTGTTCAAATTTGTCTACGTGGCAAACTCGAGCTCCTCCATTAGTCCAACTAAAAACTTCTCAAAGATTAGATTGTAAATTTTGTATGTTTCTTATTATACATGAGACAATTTCTATTTCAAATAATTATTGAACTATTAAAATACTTGGTGTCTAATAGATTTTTGTGTCATCCATGTTAAACGCAGTGTTTCTATGCTAATTAATCACAAAGATGGAGGGGCGGGGTTTTGCCCGCATTTCACAGGAGGTTCCAAAACACACACACACACACACACACACACACACACACACACACATATATATATATATATATATATATATATATATATATATATATATATATATATATATATAACTTCAAATTTAGTTTTTATTTAACTTAAAAAGTAATACAAGGTATTTTCCATAGTTAATATTGAGTAAAGTGTAAATTAGGTCAAACTTGGAGTGATTTAATAAAATTTAACAAGTTGCTATTGTCAAGAATAGAAGCTTAGATAAAAAAAATTCACACATCTTAGACAACACAAAGTTATCACTGGGCTGCAATAATAATAATAATAATAATAAATAATAATAAATGCATAATGTTGGATTTGAGATTAGCCCAATTTTAAAAGTTTATTATTGATTGTATATTGTATTAACCAATCAGAATATAACGCTAAAAGTTTGAATAAAAAAGGAACTTACAAGGTTAAGCTTAATAAAAGTTAGCTTGATTCATTTATTTTTTCACGATAGTTTATTCAATGACTTTTATACATTCACATATTAAGAATGCTTTATTCCGGTACAAAATTGAGCTCTTTTATCAGTATAATTAATTTTAATAATTTTTATATAAAATATTTTCTTATAGTGTATTAAAGATTAATTATGTAAAATTTAGCTCTTCTATAGGGTGGTGGACCGGTGTCAGAGCAAAAAAGTGTTTCACGTATAAAATGGTGACAAGTCTTTGACGAGGTTACGTGGCAAGTGACATGGATGACATGTCATAATAAAATATTAAAAACATAAGGATGACTTGCTACATTGTTCTTCATGTCACCTAAACAATCTTACAGTTATCGGAAAAACTATATATAGCATGTAGAGGTGGCCAAGCGAACCGGTTTCAGAACCGGAACCGGATAATTATCCGAAACTGAATCCGGTCAACACCGGTTCAGGCAAGATCCGGTCCGGTTCCCATAATATCCGGCGAATCGTGTCCGGTTCTAGGCTTTTGCTTCTCGAAGCGGTTTGGAACCGGATAATTCATCACTGGTTCGCGATCCGGTTCCTAGGAACCGGTTCCGAACCGGATCCAACAGTTCATTTTTTTCTGCATATCCATCACAGTAGCAGGAGGCTAGGAGCTTTCCAACGGCAGTATAGCCGTTTTTCTGGGTTTTTGACCATTTTCCAATGGATTTGTCCCCCCTTTTGTCCCATTTTAACCTCCTAAACATTCCTATAAATACCATTGATGATTTTAGTTGAATCATAACAATCGGGAAGCCCACTGTGAAGAAAAGAGCACCGGTTCTTTGGAACCGGTCCGACCGGATATTGGGACCGAACCGGATTGGAACCGATCCGGAACCGGGTAGACCGGTCCCTGTTTTTAGACCCCGGATCCGAAAGGAACCGGATCGGATTGGAACCGGATCCGGTTCTTTGACTTTGACTGCTGAACCGGTCCGGATTGGAACCAGATCCGGTTTTTGGCGGAACCGGCTTTTGGCCACCTCTAATAGCATGTATTAATTTCGTTATATGTGTATTGATAATCATTCAGTTTACCATTGATAGTGATTTTAAATGAAAACCAGAAACAAACCTTGGCAGCCTTGGTCAAGATATGGGTTACCCTCGTACCCTTGGTTGCATCTACAACGATATCCACCACCATCTACATTATCGCACGAACTGTTCTCTTTGCATTCAGTTGCCTCAGAGCAACTTCGATTGGAAATTACCCAATCTAGCACAACATGGACTGTGGACTCAGTCCTGTTCACAAAATCCAAGCCATCAGATAAATCAGTAGCGCCACGGAACTCAAAACTGCGCTCCTCACTAAGAAAAGCATACACACAGGGGTTGAAGTCCCAAACAATACTGTGGTTCAGAACGTTTAGAATTGAAATGTTGTAAAATTTAAGGCCCGTTGCTATAGTTGTCTGACAACAACCTTTTCCTGAGCATTGCCCATCTGATACATTATCTTGTACTTTGCTACATACTCCAGAACAGTCATTATAAAAACCGTCTTCCTCTGTCCCGCTTATTATGGCAAGATCATCACACCTAATGACCGTGAACATGTTCTTTGTCGAGAAAGTGAATAACCCACCCAAGTTATCACTGGCGGCCCAACTTCTTTCACCATCTACATCCCCATCTCGGTTGTAGCATTTGTAAGAGACGCTGGTGAAGATGCGTAACTCTGACTCTGAAATGTTATATATTTCGATGTCGCTTGATCTCATGAATAACTTTGGGGGGTCATGAGTCGAGTTACAAGTAACGTAGAAAGATTCGTCGAGAGAACAACCAGTGCCTTCGCCAATTCCGAAAGGGTAAGGAACTGTAATATTCCCGCAGTGGGGTTTACAATGTGGTTTTGCTATTAAGTCGGAACCTTGAAGAGTCCCCAAGGCCATTGTAAAAGGAAATGTAGACACACAAAGGATCATGATGAAATGAAGAAGCATGTTTGTACTAGCTTTCTTACTCTCTTTTATGTGGTAGTAATTAGCGTTCATTTTATAGCATCGCTTGCTGCAAGAAAGTCTTGACTCCTGAAAAGATACTGAACGAAATTTCCACGTATTGATTCATGCATGCACTTGGCTCGTTTTACTTTAATATCTTAGATGGTTCAATCACATTGAACGAGTTTGATCGTGTGGAATATTCTGAAGGAAGACTTTGGATAACCTTGTCCTCTAGAAGACTTCCAAATATTCTGAGAAAAAACCAAATATTGAATTTTCTCATCCGTCCCAAATATTTCGTTTGATTGCTTCCAAATATAAGTTTTGTAGTCTAGCTAAATTTGTGGTTCTCCTTTGTGATAATAGTACACGTACAAGGCCATCAAACTATTCCAATATTAGAACTCAAAACAAAGATTGGTAGTGGTAATATGAGTTTTTATTTTGCTTTTTTCTCACAGTGGAAGTTCGTTGAATTTGCAAGATCATCTTCCGGGAAAGAACAAAGTACGTACAAGCAGAAACCACAATTTTTTTTCTATCATAAAATTTGCACCACACAGAATTTTTGAGCTACCCTAAAGTTGCACAATAAAGAAAGTATCACAAATATTAGGGATTGCACATATACCCTAAGATAATAACCCGGAGGCTAGCCTTGATTACTACCTTTTTGTTAGCAAGAATAGTGAATAATGTATATTTGAAAAACTAGAAAAAAGAAGCACAAACTAGAGTGGCATTCAATAGAGTGCGGGATGGTACTTGCCATATTTTTTTGCTCAATAAACATTTCGTAGATGTAGCATTTTTTTTTACGATATATCTAGTTGTCCCAGACGCATAGAGAGGAGTATATAGATAACACATAACCAAATTGTTTCAATTTAATGGACAGAATTGGAATTTACTTAACGGAGTTTGGTTCTATTTTTTTTGGTGAGGACTTTTTTTTGGTCGCCAAACCTTCCATCATACTGGTAGCAACTAGCAACTCCATTTTGTTCTGTCACTAACCAAGGGTAATTAAACAAGGCACACCTTGTGGGAATAAACTCAAAGAAGAGATAAACTCTAAAAGACAATTTTATTACTAATTTTGAAATGCCAAAACAATAAACCCAAACCTTATATTTATAGGGAAACTAAACTTGGGAAAAGTTAACCAAATTATTCTACAACAAACAAAATAAAGAAACGAAAATAAAAGTCACGACACAAACAAAAAGCGAGTAATTGACCAATTTTCTTGATGCCAAGTTCCTAGCCCCATACATAACTTTCAAATAAAAAATGCTTTGTCTTGTATTTTCATAGTTTTGGACTAACATTTGCAGGTTAAGAAAGTAAATTTGAATGGCATGACGAATTGAGTGAATGGTGTTTTAAGAAGTTTGCAGTGTGTGTTCTTTGCACACAACAAATGATTATTGGTTCACCATGTCTAACAAACATCAAGAACCAACTAGTACACAGCACACGGCTACTGGTAAAGACTTCTTAAATCCGTTTATAGTTGATAGTTTACCAAAAACTATAATAAGGTTTAAGTGTCTTAATTCACTATTAATTTATTTCAAAAGATTGTGGGCAGTATTATTTTTGATCATAAATATGTTTATACTGCTAAGTAAAAGTTTTGCAAAAAGTTTGTACTGCCAGGCAAAGTTTGTACTGCTAAATAGCCGTTGAAACTATTTTGGTCGTAACTAATTTTTTGATATAGCCGTTGGGTAAAACCGTTCTTACTATACTTATAGGGTTTTTACTTTTGGATAATTATTTACTTTCAAAGTTTTTAAAGATTTTTCTTTCTAAAGTTAATCATTATCCATTACACAAGTTTCTCAAACCCTAGCAGTTTCATTATAAAAACTCAATTGGCTTCAACCATCTTAAATTCAATAAATTACAATCATAATCCTGTTCTTATCTCACATGTTCAATGGCTGCTGGTTTGCAATTTGCTAACAAACACAATCAGGTGGGGTTTTTGGAGAAAACAGAGGAAGGGGCGAGACCTACCTCATGAGATAGTCGATTTTCTGAATAACTCCTACATCAGGTATGCTTTAACAGTCAATCCACCTATTTATTTGTCTCAAATCAAACAGTTTTAGCAGACTGCTACTACCACAACACTTGATGATGATGACACAGAGACACAGATTCCTGCACTTAGTGCAACTGTGGATGGGCAAACAATTTATGTTTCTAAATCATCCTTGAGGAGACATCTCCACTTGGATATTGAGGATAGTATCATTACTTTGCCTAATCCAGAGATTTTTCAACATATATCCAATATTTGGTATGACACATCCAACCAATTACTTACTTTTCAAAAAGGATGTTTCTCCCCACAATAGAGATTTTTCATCCATACCCTCGATTTATCAATAATAACATGTGGATATACTTAACAATTAATTCATATAAACAATAATCCATGACAAAAATGCATGTTTCCATCATGGATATCACATAACAATTATTGAGTAGTCGCAAGATTGCATACAATTAACGACATAACACATATTCATTAATTAACATGTAAAGTATGCAAGTCATCCTATGGTTTCTAATCCAAATACAAAACAATTTTTATTTTATTTTATAATTTAAGGCAATCGGTCCGATTAAAAAAATTAGGGTTTCCTAATTTTTACATATCCTAGAATTCGACATACATATAAACACAATACAATATCTATTTTTACATGTTTCGGTGATAAGGCGAAAAGTGTACCGCTTTTAGGGGTCATTTAAGCCCAAATTCGAGATTATTTGAACAAATATTGCCCTAAATCGTTCCTTTTGTCATTTTAGGTACTTTTGAGGAGAAATCTGGAAAATGAAGCATTTTCGACGTTTTTTGAGCGAAAAAGTGAAGAATATGACAAAGTCTCCAAAATCATGCTCAAAATTGTACCTGACGGCGTCAAGGTATATTAGTGACGGCGTCATGGCTTGGCAAAAGAGGTGGATTTGACAATTACACGTGACGCGCCAGAACATTTTCCAAAGAAGGCGTGATGCGTCACCCTTTAGGGTCGCCAAGGCCGTCACGCACTATTGCAAAGAGAGACGGCCTAGATTTAACAAAGAGTGACGACGTTAGAAGTGGATCTAGGCAATACGATTATTATTTTGGCGGTGAGTTGACGGCGTCAGAACCTATACGTAACGTCGTCAGAAGGCAAAATCTATAAATACTTTTCTAATTTTCAATCATTAGTGTGGAACTTTTGGTGAACTTTTTGTGTGAAAACCCTAGATGAATTTTCTGTTAATACAAGGGTTTTAACCCTTGTTTCATCCATGCTTAATTGAAGATAAGTTTTCTAATAATCATTCAATATGTTTATGTGTTGTTTGATTATATCTTATGCTTGTCTTCTTTTTAACATGCTAGGCTAGGTTTTCCTTGTGTTTGCTTAGATGTAATGAAACCTAGATGTTGATTATTGGTTGATGGTTTGTTTATAATTGTTGTGGATGATTGATTTCGATGTTAGGCTTAAGAAAACTGGCAGACTTCCAATTGGTAACTTGCTTGAACGTCTTAAGAAACATGATCGGAGGTGTACTACGATATATTGGTTGTATTTTATGCGTAGGTAACTACTGGTGATACTATGTTAGGAGCTAGTAGTCGGCTCGACATAGAATGAAGTAAAAGCTTATAGAGTTAAGGAATATCGTACACGACCCTACGACTAGTATTAAGGAATATAACCCGTCATCCATGCAATTGTAGCAAACTAATCAACCGATAAAAGATATCTAGGGAGTAGTGAAATATAAGTAAACACATTTTCTCTTATTATTGTTTCCACCACAAATTTATTTTAGTTTCATTTTATTTTTATTTTATTTGCATTTGTAGTAATTTGGGTTAGTTGACTAGCAACTAATTCCGCCCACTCCTTCCAAAACCGAAATTTTTACTTGCTTTCCTTAAAATACAAAAATACAAAAAGAATCATCCCTCACCTCTAGACCTAGTTTAATTGAGTTTTAACCCTAGAGAACACTATTCTTTGAGTTGAACGATCAATCCCCCGGTACTTGTCACTATACTATACTACAACGATTAGGTACACTGCCTGGTGGGGGTTGCAAGCTTCTCAAGATCCCTTGAGAGGTAAAACCTTTTGCAAGGTTGCAAAACCACGCATCAAGTTTTTGGCTCCGCAGTCCGGGGAATAGTTATTGTCTAGGTTGAAATTTGTTTTTATTAGGTCTACCTGCTAGATTCCTTTCTAGTAAGATTTTTATTTTTATTTTTATAGGTCTTCTTTAGTCTATCTTTTTCTTCGTTCCTTTGTTCGTAACCTTTACCATTCGCCATCATGGATGGTGGTAATCTCTTTGACCCCATCAACCCACCACAACAAAACCATCCACAAAACCCACCACAACCAAACCAACCTCTTAGACCCCGAACTTTAGGAGAGTATTCCCGTCCTAGCCATCAAGGCTATCGAAACACCATTGAGCTCATTTAAGGAGCCAACGTGTCTCCCTTGCGATCTGACACCATCCGGTTGGTGCAAAGCGGATGTGCATTCCATGAACTTCGTTCTGAAGATCCTAATCAACATCTCACGGATTTCCTTAAAATCGTAGATTCCATAGACCTTGATGTTGAAACTCGAGAGACGACCCGATTACGTCTTTTCCGATTCTCTCTACGTGACCAAGCTAGTCAATGGCTTGAGCGTTTACCCGCGGGATCCATCACCTCTTGGGATGATCTCACAACTCGTTTCCTTACTCAATTTTTCCCACCGTGGAGAACTACCAAGCTTAGAAATGACATCTTGATGTTCCAACAACGTCAAGGTGAAACTCTTTATGAAGCATGGACTCATTTCAAGGACTTACTTCAAAAAGTCCCTCATCACGACATAGATCTTTGGCTCCAAAAGTCCCTCATCAAGGACTTACTTCAAAAAGTCCCTCATCACGAGGCGAACCATTGACCAAGCGGCCGGTGGCAAGCTACGTGATCTTAGAGCGGAAGAATCATAGGAACTCATAGAAGATCTTGCTCTCTATGACAACGAAAGTTGGAATGATCCCGGTGATTTGAATAAAACGGTCAAGGCAATATCTTTGCCTTTGAACAATTCATGCACTCCCGACCGTAGGATCATGGAACTTGAAGACCAAGTCAAGTTTCTCATGAAATCCTACGAAGCTTCTAAACCTTCAAGCCAAGTGAACACAATCATTTCTTCATGCAAATTATGTTGTGGTCCCCACGACACTTGTGATTGCATGGAACTCCTCGAACAAGCTTTTGTGGATTACGCATCCTCGGGTACCGACGGAGCGGGAGACAAGTGGTACACTTTCAAACCCGAGCCAAACCCTTACGGTGATTCATACAGCCCTTCTAGGAAAAATCACCCAAACCTTAGGTGGAAACAAAACCAAAACATGCCACAAAACAATTCTTCCAATCCACCTAATCGTTATCAACCAAACGGTCCATCTCCTAACCGTACTTTCAACAACAATCCTTCCAACAACTATGGTAGTACCAATAATCTTGAAGGATTGATGTCTAAATTTGTGGCATCTCAAGAAGCTCGTTTAGCAATGTTTGAAGCCAATTTCAAACAAAAACAAAGTGAGATGACCAATAAGATTGACACGTTGTTGAAAGTTCTTAATGACCGAGAAATGGGAGCACTCCCAAGTAACATGGTCAAGAATCCAAAACTGAACGTTAACGCTATATCATCTGTTTCGTCTCCTACTTCTTGTCCCCAATATTATTCGGTCAATGCCGTGAGCACGTGTTTCAAGCAAACCCAAATTCTTCAAAAGGCCAATTGAATAAAACACCCAACATCAAATCGGTCAATAGCATAGTTGAAACACCTCCTACACAAGACCTTGGCGATGAATTCAAGGAACTTCACCTTGAGCGCCCCGTTATTGATGTCTTAGCGCGTGCTCCCTATTACAATGCCCTTTTAGAAAAATATGAAGAGAAACTTAAGTTGGGTAAGAATGGGACCGCCTTCGTTCAAAACAAGTTGCCTAAAAAATTAGATGATCCGGGCATATTCGTTTTACCTTGTAAGATCGGAAATCCGGAGGCTTTTGACACATTAGCCGATCTAGGGTCAAGCTTAAATTTGCTTCCGTTATCTCTCTATACCACTCTTAAGCCTGGAAAATTAGATGAAACGGAGGTAATCATAGGTCTTGCGGATGGAAGCGTAGCATACTCGGTTGGGGTAGTGAAGGATGTGTTAGTACATATTGGAAGGTTGACATTGTTAGCCGATTTCCACGTTCTTGATATGGTTAGTGATACTACATGCCCTTTATTGATAGGAAGACGATTCTTAGCTACCGCAAGTGCGATGATTGATTGTAAGGAATCTAGAATAGCGGTAGGAGAAGGAGAAACTTGGTCAGTTTATGATGTTAGGAAACATGCCTATGATACTAGTGAGGAACCAACGCCTCATTGGATATATGTGAATAGTAGACCATCTAGGTACGGACCATGGGTTAATAGAGACTTCATAGGACCTCAACGCCCATTTTATTTAGAAGAAGAGTTTATAAACAAAACGCATTCGGTAGAGCAACTCATAGCTAGGGATGAAGAACTAAACCCCTTTGAGGATCCTTTGGTCTTTAGGAAAATGATTGAATTCCTAGGAGTGATGCCTATCAACTTAGGAATGAACAAGTTGAAAAGGGAAGGTGATACATGTAAATGGAATTGGGATAAGCCATCTAAGGAAGGTGACAGATCATGGCATATGAAGATGATTCTATATGATCCGGATGGAGAAAAATTCAAGAAGTCATACCGAACTAAGAGAACCGATAGGAAATTGAAACCTAAGTTTGATCTTAAAGATGTTCTTGATGAGGAACTCACTCATATAGGATAGCCCGTGACTTTGAGTCTAGCTACAAGACTCGTTAATAAAGAAAAGCGCTTCTTGGGAGGCAACCCGAGTTTTATTTGTTTTATTGTTTGTTTGTTTGATTTTATTTGTTTTCGTATGCATGTTTTATTTAATAATTGTTTGTGGCTCATGTTTCAAAATAAATTGTGAAAATGCTTTCCTTTGTTGTTAACTTCGTCTTAACCACATATAAAGGTATTTTGCAAAAGCTAAGTGTAAGGGAAATCTAAATTTGTTTCTAAGAACGAAATTGAATATGAACCACAACAATATTAAATGAATGTGTATATTAGTATCTGTTTGAGTCAAATGCTTGTATCGAGTCATAATGATGTTTTGCAGGAATTCCAAGAATTAAGGCATGAGTTTTTCCAGAAATTTTTCGGAAACATAACAAAAGATTTCTGTCAAAACACTCTGACGGCGTCAGGGTTATAACCCGATGGCGTCAGGTGTAAAATTCTGAATAATTTTGCAAGTTTTGTTTTTCTACCGGAGTCTTAAAGTTTTTGTTAATACTTTAGTTTTATAAACTCTAGGAAATCTACAAACATTCATTCCACAAGCATTATATCTTTAGTATATATAGATTGCCGCCGATTTTACGCGAGGTTTGCCTTGATTGTTTTCTCAGGTTTAATAGGTTATATTGGACAAGAAGATGATTTATATTTCTGGAAGGAAGCTTTCTACGTATATTTTCTTGGAGGAAGATCTAACCATGTTACCATACTATCCACACCGAACGAATCAGGAGAGTATTTGTTTTCATTCTTTTACCTTCATTTCTTTTACATCCTTTTTATTGAACATTGGGGACAATGTTCAGCCTAAGTGTAAGGGGAGGGTAAATGATGATACCTTAGAAAATACGATTGCACTTGAGTTTGTTTGTTCAATAGTAGGTGTGTAATAAAACTAAGAGAAATACTTGTTAGGGCAATTTTAGCGCCAAATTTAAATTTTTTTACAACATTTAGGAGTGAAACTTTGGCCTTAATAAGCGTCTCATGGATAGGAGTTGTATGACTAGCACAAAAACCGTACTACTCAAAAATTTTCCACCCCAAATATGTGAGGTTCGCCTTTAGATCTTTACGAAAAAGCATTCATTGTTGGTGCTTATGAGTGTACCGGTAGTATTTAGATTCTAGAACTTGCGTTAGAGATGCATCCCGAGACCGCTAGTGAGACTACATTCGTGTAGTTAGTATTTACTACATGATAAGAGGCATTAGGATCACCCTTGTGTTAAACCCGTATCATAAATTACTTTACCAATAAAGTCATAATTATTTGACTATTAAGTCAACTAATTTTTCCCACACCTTTGCATTGTACTCATTTTTAGTACACGATACCCCTAGTACACCCCTCAGAGCCTATCTTTTTCGTTTTTAACTTTAAGCATCTTACTTAAAGGAAGAATTTGTTAACAATCCACCCCCAAATGTACACCAAAATCGCCTTAGCCTTCCTTGTATGAACTCATCTTTAGTGCATTATTGTTATGTGTTTAAACCCTTAGTTAATTGTCTAATTGATTACATGGTTGCTAAGTCGAGTCATATCTTGTACATATTGTTTTGGGACGATTGGGACTCATGGGTAAAAGTACTAGTGTTATGAAGTAATGGGGAAGACGTCAATTATTACCCTCATATGTGCGTTAATCTTAAATAGTACTCCAAGTGTTTTGATTATCTTGATTCGAGTCATTAGAATAGTTGATTGTAAAGTATGTAAAAGTTCAAGTGTAAGGGAGACGTAAATCCCCTATGATGTATTATTTTGGATGGTAGGGTAAGAGTGTAAATATATATATATATATATATATATATATATATATATATATATATATATATATATATATATATATATATATATATATATATATATATATATATATATATATATAGATAGATAGATAGATAGAAAAAAAAAGAAAAAGAAAAAGAAATATACGGACTACCATCCCGTTTCCTTTTATGTTTTTATAGTTAGAGTCGAGTCTTGGCTTAGCAACGCCACACTGTACATGTAATTAACCAAGATGATTAATTCGCCACCAGTAAATATTGCCTTTATCCAACAAAACCGTGTTTATCATATCCCTACACCTCATGTTATAACCCTTTTAAAAGATCTCTTTGATAGTTTATCATAGGTGCTTACGCCAAGTGGTGGAGGTTTGATCCTTTCCCAAGCCTATGGTAATCTATTTGCTATGACATGAAGTGAGAGATGTTTTCCATTTCTATATTGTGATATATACTTTATTAAACCCGAGAGATGTGAGTATCTAAACACTATTTGTGAGGTGCTAGTATATAATTTTTGTGCTTGTTTTGGTTGAGGTGGAACGATTATTTATTGTAATTACTTTTATATTAGTGTTCAATTACCCCTAGCTTGTATTTTGATTAGAATAAAAGCGCATTTGCTTGAGGACAAGCAAATCTCAAGTGTAAGGGTATTTGATAACGCGAAAAGTGTACCGCTTTTAGGGGTCATTTAAGCCCAAATTCGAGATTATTTGATCAAATATTGCCTTAAATTGTTCCTTTTGTCATTTTAGGTAATTTTGAGGAGAAATCTGGAAAAGGAAGCATTTTGGACGTTTTTGGAGCGAAAAAGTGAAGAATATGACAAAGTCTCCAAAATCATGCTAAAAATTGTACCTGACGGCGTCAAGGTTTATTAGTGACGGCGTCATGGCTTGGCAAAAGAGGTGGATTTTACAATTACACGTGACGCGCCAGAACATTTTCCAAAGAAGGCGTGACGGCATCACCTTTTAGGGTCGCCAAGGCCGTCACGCACTATTGCAAAGAGAGACGGCCTAGAGTTAACAAAGAGTGACAGCGTCAGAAGTGGATCTAGGCAATACGATTATTATTTTGGCGGCGAGTTGACGACGTCAGAACCTATACGTGACGCCGTCAAAAGGCAAAATCTATAAATACTTTTCTAATTTTTATTCATTAGTGTGGAACTTTTGGTGAACTTTTTGTGTGAAAACCCTAGACGAATTTTCTGTAAATACTAGGGTTTTAACCCTTGTTTCATCCATGCTTAATTCAAGATAGGTTTTCTAATAATCATTTAATATGTCTATGTGTTGTTTGATTCTATCTTATGCTTGTCTTTTTTTTAACATGCTAGGCTAGGTTTTTCTTGTGTTCGCTTAGATGTAATGAAACCTAGATGTTGATTATTGGTTGATGGTTTGTTTATAATTGTTGTGGATGATTGATTTCGATGTTAGGCTTAAGAAAACTGGCAGACTTCCAATTGGTAACTTTCTTGAACGTCTTAAGAAACTTGATCGGAGGTGTACTACGATATATTGGTTGTATTTAATGCGTAGGTAACTACTAGTGATACTATGTTAGGAGCTAGTAGTCGGCTCGACATAGAACGAAGTAGAAGCTTATAGAGTTAGGGAATATCGTGCACGGCCCGACGACTAGTATTAAGGAATATAACCCGCCATCCATGCAATTGTAGCAAACTAACCAACCGGTAAAAGATATCTAGGGAGTAGTGAAATCTAAGTAAACACATTTTCTCTTATTATTGTTTCCACCACAAATTTATTTTAGTTTCATTTTATTTTTATTTTATTTGAATTTGTAGTAATTTTGGTTAGTTGACTAGGAACTAATTCCGCTCACTCCTTCCAAAACCGAGATTTTTACTTGCTTTCCTTAAAATACAAAAATACAAAAAGAATCATCCATCACCTCTAGACCTAGTTTAATTGAGTTTTAACCCTAGCGAACACTATTCTTTGAGTTGAACGATCAATCCCCCGGTACTTGTTACTATACTATGTGATATGTAAATTAGATCATTACATATGTAATATGTGATATGTAAAACCCTAATCGACTTTCCTCTCTGGCGATTCTTTTAAACCCTAACAAACCTTAAACCGACTTTTCAATTTTCATCAAAATCTTGTGTTTTTTGGTTCGATTTGTATGTTTAACTGATCTTGCATTCGTGTTTATCATTAAACTTATCAATTTCGGTGCTTAATCCACTTGTTCTTGTGATTATTGGTTAATCGTTTTTTTAGGGTTTTCTAAATCGTTTTTCTCTTTTAAACCGACTTTAAGGATTTGAGATCGCTGCTTTATTTTTTTGATCCATAGTCGGTTTAACACTTATATAATCCTCATTGTATCAATCTTATCATTATTATGTCGAGTTATATGGGTGCTGGTTGAGAGTTTGGTGGTGTTCGTGTAAACCCTAACGCTTTAGTTAGGGTTTTCTAAGTGGTCGATCTTGATTGTGGTTTGGCTGGTAGTGGGTTTTGAGAGATGAATAAAGGGTTTTTCAACACTAAGAAGGATACTAATGTTCCTAGTGTTAATGTTGATGATTTGGCTGCTCCTATGAAATGCTTGAAGAAAGGTGATGCTGGGTACGCCGATGTATCTCAGCCGAGGAAAGCCGTGAGGGTTGTTAATCCTCAAAGTAGTGGTAACGTGGCTGCTGGTCATGATGGTAATGTATTGGGATCTCATACAACTCGTGAAGATAACATGGAGCAACTTACAAACCAAGTGAAGCCGGTTTCACTTGGTAATGTTGTTAACGATTCGCATGGGGTTGATTATGATTCGAATGGGACCCTTGGGGATAAAGTTGATACGTTGGTTGGTGAAGTGTCACACGGGGATGATAAAGGGAATATGGACAATGTTAATGTTGATTTGGAACAGCCTAATGTTACATTTGACTCGGATTTGGCTTTTGATGCTTTTAAAAAGTGTCATGTGGAACAATTGGTTACTAATGCGCATAAGAATTTTGATGAAGCCATGAACAAAATTCAACATGATATTGCTGCAAATATGGCTTCCTCATTTGATGTTAATGTTTCCAATACTCCTCCTTCGAATGCTACTGATGTTCCTATTGCAACTAAGGTTGATTCTACTAGTGGTAATGGAGTGAAGTCGGTTTCTTATGCGGGTGTTGCTTCTAACGAATCTCATAAGCACGTGTCTAATTTTTGGAGATTAGAATGCAACAAAAAGAAGGAAAATGTTGACCTTTCAGTCCCAATGAAAGTAGTGGAAGAGGTGAACATGAGGTTTGAACATACACTCTATGGATATTTTCTTGGTCAGCGTCTTGCTTTTCCTGTCGTGGATTATTATGTTCGCAATGCGTGGGCTAAGTATGGGTTACAAAAGGTAATGATGAACGCTAAGGGGTTCTTTTTCTTCAAGTTTACTTCGAAGAAAGGTGTTGATGATGTGCTTGATAATGGTCCCTGGTTGATCCGTAATGTTCCTATCATTCTTAAACCTTGGAATTTGAACACTAATTTGTTGAAAGAGGATTTAACTCACATTCCGGTGTGGGTTAAATTTCATGATGTTCCTTTAGCGATGTTTTCTGATGACGGGCTTAGTTTGCTTGCTACTTTGATTGGGACTCCCAAGAGATTGGATGCTTTTACTAGTCAGATGTGCAAAGAATCTTGGGGTAGGAGTAGTTTTGCTAGATGTATGATTGAAGTGAAGTCGGATGAGGTTCTTAAGGATAGCCTTACTGTTGAGATTCCATTACTTGACGGTTCGGGTTCAACAATTGAGAAGATCCGTGTGGAATATGAGTGGAAACCGCCTCGCTGTGATAAATGCAAGGTGTTTGGACATGTGTTGGTGGATTGTCCGAAGGGTGTGCTACCGACTGCTCTACCTTTTAAGAATGTAAATGATGGTTTTCAGACTGTTAACAATAAGAAGAAGGGTAAGCAAGCTGGTTCGAATCCGGGTCGCGGAGGTTTTACCAAACCTGTGGTGGATAAGAATTTTGAATATCAGCCCAAAAAGACTCCTCCCGAACCAAAGAAAGCTAAGGTCAGTATGAAGAAGGCTTCTGATGTGGCTAGTACGAGTGGAATCAAGATTACTACTTCTAATCAGTTTGATGCTCTTAATATGGATGATACAGATGGTTTTGGTATTCCTAAGGTTGTTACTAACAAGGAAGGGGATGCTGGCAGTACAATGGAAGTTGATGATGATGAGTCGGTTAAGACTGGTACTACATCACAAGTCCCTCTTGTGAGTGATATGCAAGAACCGCTTGTGAGTGATTCAATGGAAACAATGGAAGTTGGTTCTACTCCTATTGCTGAGAAAATTAGTAAGCTTGAAGAGCTACTGATCGATGGGAAAGCTATTCTTGTGGATGATGTTGGTCATCCTATTCCGTCTACCTCTGTCACTAAGAGGACTAACCCATTTTCAAAGGTGGGTGAGGTTGTGGTTTCTGATAGCGATGAGGAAGAGGTTATTAACACGTTCGATGAATCAGCAAATCTTTTTGGTGGTGGTCATGAGCGTGAAGATGAGGATGACTATGATGATTATTCGAAGCAAATTTATGATCTTCCAGGGGAATTGGATGCTCTTAATGCCTTTTATGGTGTTAATCTCCAAGGCCGTAGGAAGTAGTTTATCTTTTGTCAGAGTCACTACTATCATGTGATTTATGGTTTGTTTTCTTGTTTTGAAAATAGGAAGTATCTTGTTATGTAAGCTCTTCGCCTATGTAACGGGCTGAGATATGGGATTCACCCATATCCATTGTACTTAAACGTTTTTTGGAGTAATATATTTACCGGGTAGTTGACCTTTTACCCAAAAAAAACATGCAGAAGCGAAGGATCATATATTAATAACTAATTAACCGAATTTCAATAGTATGCGTACCTTTTGCGATTCCTAGCGAAATAAGGAATCAAGAATCAAGAATCAAGAACAAGGTAAAACACTAAACTAGGGTTTATGGGTGTCAATTAGAACACTAATCGATTACTTCTAATAGTCAAACAGTGAATTGATGTGAATGCTAGTTCAAGTAAACACAAAATGGTTTTATGTGTTGCAATGAAAACCAAAAACCCTTAAGGTTTAGGTTATTCGGTCGATTGGATCACAAGAGGAGGGGAGGAGAGGTTTAGGGATTTCTAAGTGATATAAGATTACAAAATAAAGAACCCTTGGCCTTGTATTTATATCATGAAAAACTTAGAGAGCAAGTTAGATTACGATCGGGTTACCCCTATCCATAACCGATCGGCCAAACACCCTCTAGGGGATTCCGGAACTTTTTTGACCTCTATTTTCATCTATAGTCCTCCTTTTTGATCGTTAATCAATTTCCATTAATTACATAACGCTCGTTAGTCGTTATTGTGCATTTAATAATTAAACGTAACATTTTGCATTAATTATTTAAACATCAATTCTCATACATAAAGTGTGCAATTCCATAGTCTCGAGTTCGATTCTAGACATACACGTACTAATTTGTCCATAAAACTAACACCTTAATTAAGCTTTTGATCTCGCTTTGATTCGTGCTAGCTTGGAGTTGCTAAAAGGTATGCATACATTTAATTTTCGGTGAGTTAATTATGAATATATGATCATTCGCTGCCGCATGTGCTTTGATGTTTATGTGTTGTATTTATATTATGACATTTTATATAATTCCAACAAAATGAACAAAAAGGTTGAGATTGATGTTGTATTATATTAAGACGTGCGATTTAAATTGAAAACTAGTAAGGCGGCGAGCCGGCCGCGGCGAGGGTTTTTGTTTTTTGTATTTTGTCATATGCTTTTCTTTCATGTTAAAACATGGTCGAAATACTCACTATTGCTGCAGCATCTTAATCCAATGACACATTATTATCGTAGTAGCCTAATCGGTAAACAATAAAGTAATAAACTACAAAGTACCTCACACAATATTATGCCTGATGCATAATTTTATTCATAGAGTACAAAGCACAATTCAAATTAGTAAAATAAATTGAAGGGATATACTTACCGAAACTTATATATAATTATATGAGCATGAAGTTTTAATAAGTAGTTACAAACTTTAAAGCATCAATATGTCCACCTTTGATTGTAAAAAAAAAAAAAAAAAAAAAAAAAATTAACTGAATACCATATTAATGTTGTACAGCAGCAGAAGGCTTAAATTCTATTTAAAGAAACAAAAAGTAAACCTGCTATGGAACCCACAGCCTCAGCAGCTTAGCGTCATGTTCCATGGAGTCTGCGCATCACAGAATGGACATGGCCAGTGTTGTCATTCCTTTTCTTAGACTACTACAGAGCTTTGTCCATGAATTCTTTTACAGGAAAATAACATTGCAAGCAAGTTCTCCTTGAATCCTCCTGCGATTGAAATTTTGAATCATAATCAATTAATCTTCTTATATGAAAAATGCTCACACCTTTTGAAACAATCATCACAGGCCACATTGATACATACAATGGTTTTCCACTTACTTGTTGTTGAGCATCTATGCCAATGCCATATATATTCCCTTACGTGGATCATTTGCTCGGTCTCAATCGCAGTCAGCCAGAGGCTATCGCTTATGTAACTTATGCAGCAGCTTCATGAAGAGCTCTTTGATATGTTCAGACCAGCTAGCATTCTCGTTATAATGGCTGACATAGCGTTGTTTTCCTAGTAGCATACTTCCTTAACAAAAATGATACAACAGCGCAACTACAAACCAAAGACAGGTAAAAAAAAATATTATAAGCATCTTGAAGATATGATTTACATTGAAATACAACACAAACACACCTTTCATTTTCGATTGTAACCACCACCTTAATTCGGCAATGTAGTTCCAGAATTTGTTCGTAGCCGAAAGACTGAAGGCATACAAAATTGCATGAGTGGCCATAGTTCAGTAAGCCTATTCTGAATCAGGGTTCCCGTTCCAGTCATGCGCAGATGTCTGGCCACACACTTGAGCGCTTGACATTTGCCAGTGGCGTTTGGAATTCTGGTGTGCGAATTCATTCTAAATGGACAATAAACATATAATAAAATAGGTTAGATGGAAGAGTATATAGGAACATCACATATTAGGAGTGAGTAATTGAACGATAGTATTACGTGTGCGCTTGCGGTATCGCCGAGTAAATAGTAATAAGAGTGGCTAAGTAAAAAGAATAAGAAGAAAGCAATAGTTCCATATACCTTGTCTAGTACGCTTACGCCTCTGTGTCTGTACTATCGTTTGATGGTAAACATTTGTTGATGAGTCTTCGTCAGCTGCGTTGTAATGAGTAGGGCACCGGTCCGCCGCGTTGCGGCGGGGCATTGTTTTATATCGTTGATTATTGTACGGTATTGTTTTTAAGTAGAAAGTGGGCCGGTCTGTGTTTTTGTATCTTGCAAGCCGTTAGAGCTCGTAACCCCTTCTACCACAACAACAAAGCATAAGTATTATTTTTGCTATCTACAACTATTGAATTTGCTAAATGTATTTTAAAAAATTGTTGTCATCAGGCCGCAACATGGAGTTAAAAAACAATCCGCAAGCTAACACAATTATACCTAAACTATTTTATGAATGTAAATGTACTAAAATATACCACGGTAAAATCAGAAGCATCCTCAACATCAATTACTTGAAAACCATTCTGATAACCAAGCAATAATACGTGTCTGAAGGAAGCATGACCGACTTCTAATCTGTCGAAGCCAACCCATATCAGCTGGATACATTAAATGTTTAAACGTATAAGAAATAAATGAGTTATTGCAAAACTCAACTAATTGGACAAAACTAAAAATGTTCAAACAAAATCTGATGCCCCTGGTATAAGTCCCATAACGTTTCTATAATACTTAACAGGTTTTATAGTATAAACTCATATAGTCCAAACTCCTAGACGACTACCCACTACATTCCCCTATTATGCACAATTGCAGAAACAGAAGCACATGAGCTTAGAAGCTCTCAAATCAGCTCATGATTGCACATACTGGCAACTAACCAACATAACAATACTAAATTTATTTCATTTAATCTTATGAAGTGGTTTATAAGTCCTCAAAACTGCTAATAACTGAATCTAACAAACATAGTATATATATATTCTATTACACTATGCACAAACAACATCACAGAAACTTACTTTTATAAGTCCTCAAATCATTTCATAACTGATACTAACTGTAATTAAGAGACTCACCAATCCTAAGATCTATTTCATTTACTCTCATCAAGCATATTTAGTATTACCTTTCAATAATAATGTAATCTACATTTGACTCAAGATTGTACTAATAATAGATTTTAATACCACATTGAACCCATCAACATATGAAAACAACTTAAGCCTTACGAATGGCATCCCGTAAAATATGCACCACGTCAATGGCAGGCCGCAACCGCCAACCACCAATCCCCAGACGCAATCGCCACTTTACCAACAATCAACGCCCTTTCCGGACTCCAAAATTCAGGGACCTGCAAAATTGCACCACAGGAAAGTACATTGTTAATACAAACTTGAGCTAAGCTTCTTTCTTGTATTGTGTACTTCTTACCAATCCAAAAGGTTTATAATTAATGGTTTTCATTCATTTTTAAGAATTTTAAAACAATTCATTTTGACCTTTTACGTCAAAAGTAAGTCTATTAAAGTTTTCATACCACAGGGAATCCTCTGTCAAGTAGACCAAAATTGGCGAATGCAATAACTGGAACCATTCCAACAGGGCTAAAGAATCTGAAATCAACAAAATAAAAGTTATAAGAGTGGGCTAAAGAATCTGAAATCAACAAAATAAAGGTAAAAGAGTTTGATTACAGAAGCATAGGCAAAGCTGAAACATTGTTGCTATATGAAACTATTATTTACCTTGAACAAATAGCTCATAGCTGACTATACGCCAAGATAATCCGCACGCTCGATGCTACTATTAGCGCACCTTGTATAGCTTGCATAAAGAAACCCACCATTAAAGGGTTTTTGTTTGCATTTATAACAATTTATCAATGCCATGACCCTAGTGGTTCAATATTAGTATGCAACTTAAAGTAAGATTCTACTAATTAGGTACCTCATATACCGAATCATGGATTCCTCGAAGCATATTGTCAAATACACCCAAACTGGTCTCCCGCTGCAATCAAATCTGAGATAATGACCATTTTACTATATAGTAGATTATTAAAGATCATGTCACAGGTAAAAGAAGGAAATACTATGAATAACTTTATAAGATTAAATGAAATAAATTTAGAATTGTTTTGGAGCGCGCAAAATGTTGAAACACTATATTTACATGCAAACAAAGAATAATTTATATCTAATGTAGTCAAGAGAAAAGTAGTCACTCTATGTGCAAGCAAAAAGTAGTAGTTACTAAAGTGTTGCCTATGGCACAATTTTTCTGATTAAAGATCTATGAATAACTTTACTTACGTTGACATAGCTGTTGTCTGCAATCTGCAGTTTCACGTGAAATGGCAGTACTTGTACACGCTGTAACGTTTGAATCTAGAATAGCAGCAATTTAGGGAGGGTTAAAATAGTATAAATTATAAATAACACTGTACATGTAGCAAATGTGAAGGATAATACTTACATTGGGGAGTTTGACAGGTACGCTTGTTCTTGTTACAGAAAGAAGTAGGAACGTTTGCCTTTTTTTTCTGGCAACACCTGCAATAATAAATTTAAAGGATTTAGAATAATTTTTTACCATCTTTTGTATCCTACGCTCTTTTCCATTGTTTTATGAGAAATCAACGAACAAAGTATAAGATTCTATAGTCTAAAAAAAAATGCATAAAGCTGCAAAAAGTGACGGACCAACTTACCCAAGTTAACTTCTCCAACTGCTTCTGCCGCTCCTCAGATGTCTCATAATTCGGCCGGACAGTCCGTCAATACTTTTATCAAGCACCATGCCAACACTAATTCAACCTAGTTCGTCTATCCAATTACAAAAGAACATGTAAAAGAAAAAAAAAAAAAAAAAAAAAAACATTAGGAAAGGTGTTATAACAAAAAAGTCATACCTTCACGCGCCGTAAATACTACCATCTCTATTATTTCTTTTACAGGGATGGATATCTGCTGCGCGAAAAAAAATTCAATGAAATCACATTACATTTAGAGTCTAATGAATACAGATGAATATATAAAAACAAATGAAATTTCACTCTGGCAAGTATTTGAACTGAGTCTAGGAAATAATGTTGAATATAATGAGCGTAAAACAAACTATCCATCGTTTCCCTTATAATACTGTCAAAATTTTCAAGTCAATGTATCACCTTTGATGTAGGTTCCAAATTACAGACATCGTTAGTAAAATCAAGAGTTTCCGGTATTTTGACAGCAAGCACCTACAGATATTGAACAAAAGTATAATGTAAAAAAGTGAACAAAAATTTAAGAAAAAAAAACGTAAACGGTATACATATTCTGAAAGACCTAGAAACTCGATATGTATAGTGGAAAAAAAGGCAAACTCGAAACAAAGAGTATTATTTTATTATTTTTTATTTTTTTTATTTAAAGACGCAAGAGAACAAATACCTTGCAAAGATAATGCATAAGAAGTATCATTTTGTTCTTTCCACATATCTCCATTACTTTCAGCAGCCTATCCAAGCTAAAGCTGACAGCAGAACCTAAAACCAAAACAAACCAATTTTAGAGATTTTTGGCATAAAGTTTTTACAAATACATGTCTCTATCAATAATTAGAACAAATGGTATCTTGCAAACTTCATTATCGTTAGTACTCAAAATCATCCAATGGTATTCGGTACATAATCATGATTATATCTAATTATCTAAAGTACTCCATGTTCCTTATCCATGAAAAGCAAATTGATTCCGAGTCTATATTCAATAAAACCGAACCTACATCGAATATCATTATTTCAGCAACCTTAAAAACTATTCCGGTAGCTCAAATTCAATTGACACCACATAATGTTCTTGTAGCTCAAATTCGATTGAGACCACATAACAATCTTAAAAACTATGAACTTCAACTTTTTGCCTTCTCATGAGCCCTTCCACAAAAAACCCCTAAATTAATACGAAACCCCCATCCCAAACACCTTTAAATTAACAACCCGAATCCCAATCCCAAACACCCTTGATTTCTAAATCGTAATTCTTAATTTCTTATGAACGACATAATCAAGAAATATGGTAACCGATTAAACATACAAATATACAATAAAAGCAGCTAAAATTAATTAAAAAAAAATATCTAAGTAACAAAGTTACAATCAAACACTAAGGTCAACGGATCGTGTACCATTTGCTCAGCTTCGGAAAGCCCATGCGTCACTTTGTGGATCATACTACCTGTGGAATCAACGGTATGCATTTTGGTGAAATTCGTGGGTTTGGTGTTGACTGGTGGAAGAGTGTAGAAAGCGTAAGAAGGGAAGAGATATTATCTAACGTGAGATATCAAAACAAAGGAAAAAGGGCTAAGTTTTGGGGGCTGGGCCAGTGTTTTTTTTGGGCTCCAGTAGCCTGCATTTTTTGGGTGGAAAACAGGTAAGGAAAACGACGTCGTGTACCTTGTGATTTAATATATACTATAATGAATGAGCAAGGTATGGGTCTACATGTTGGGAAAGACTTTTGAGTAACTTGATTGATTTTCTTCAACAATTGGGTCTAAACTTTTGAGTTCATTCGACAACAATCTGTCTTCAAAAAGTTTTGGGTTAAAGTTCACGTGGCATTAGCTGAGGTGTTATTTGTTGGTGTGCTTATGTGGGGCACCCTCTCAAGGCACTACAGTCAAAATTGCTCTTTTTTACTGGGTGTTGTTAACCGGGCGGGCTCTATGCCCTTAGCCCACTGCCACCTACCCCTATCCCACTGCCCTATTTCTTTTTTTTCCCCACTACCATGGTCAAAATATGCGGCCATGTTTTTTTTTTTTTTTTTTTTTTTTTTTTTTGTTTTTTTTTGTTTTTGTAATAAATGTTATAAAAGTTTTAAAAAAAAAGTATTTTGTTAAAAATAATAAAAGTTGAAATTTTTTTGTAAATAAAATAAAAGTTGTAAATTTTAATATAATTTTGTAATTTTTTTTAAAAAAAAAAGTTTTTTTTTTTTTTTTTTTTTAATTTTTTTATTTTTTTGTAATAAATGTTATAAAAGTTTTTTAAAAAAAGTATTTTGTTAAAAATAATAAAAGTTGAAATTTTTTTGTAAAAAAAATAAAAGTTGTAAATTTTTAATATAATTTTGTAATTTTTTTTGTAACAGCCAAGTGCCCGGCTCCATGATCTTTGAAATGATTTGAATAAAAGTTGAAATTTTTTTGTAAAAAAAAATAAAAGTTGTAAATTTTTAATATAATTTTGCAATTAAAAAAATAAAAGTTGTAATTTTTTTTTTTTTTTTTTTTTTTTTGTAATAAATGTTATAAAAGTTTTTAAAAAAAAGTATTTTGTTAAAAATAATAAAAGTTGAAATTTTTTTGGTAACGTTTGTTGTCATAGTCGTTTAATGTGGTAATGTTTAACATGCTATTTGTTGTTGTTATTAATTAAATAAAAACGCATTGGACGTTAATTATATAAACGTAACAAATAAACAAAAAAAAACATTACAAAAAATATATACTATACCAAAACATTACAAAAAATATATACTATACCAAAAAAAAATTACAAAAAAAAAATAATAATAAAAAAAAAAAAGGACAATTAAACGACAAAATAAGGAAAAAAAAAAAAAAAAAAAAAAAGTGGGCTACCTCTTTTAGAGAGGGTTCGGTTAATAGAAATAGGGCCCGTGAGAATAACATACCCCTTACTTATATAACTAGGTAGCATTTTTTGCCGTGAATATGCATGGCCCAGGCGGACTAATGTTTATTTTGTGATAATGAAAAACAATAGTACCAGATATATTCTATACTTTTAGAGCATCTACAATGCATCAAGTCTTAAAGACTTGATGCATTTAATGCATAAAACATTTAGGGGCCAAAGCTTGGAGCAAAGACTTGAGCTTTACCAAGTCATTGTTGAAAAGCTTTTCAAAAAGCCTTAGTTGCAATGACAAAAACTCTTTAAAAAGACTTCTTAAAATAGTAAAAAGCTTTTCACCACTTGAGCCATTGTGGATGCTCTTAATTGATTTTAGTTTATGATGACACTCTTTTACCCATACCTTTTACCTTTATTTTACTGTCACACACCCATACATAGTCTTTAACAAACTCTACCAAACGCAATCATATCAACAAGAAACCTCCACGCACGTCTCTTTACCACCAACCCTATATACGGAGTATATATATAATAAGAGATCCGTTCAAATTGATGATAGCAAAATTCACTCGGGGCCCACCATTACCACCAACGTGATTTATATATAAAAAGTGACGCGGGCCCACTCCTCCTTTAATTAATTCAAAAGCAGCGACCACGAGGATCACAAGTGAGAAAGCAACTTTAATTTCAATTTTTTTTTCCATTTCATTTCTTTTAAATCCGACATTAGTTTTAAATGATGTACGTAGTAATTTACTTTTGAAAACTATATAAATATTAAGCAATGAGTAAACAGTTAAACACCTGTGTCGTTACAGAAAGATTGGGATATGATGGCCAGTGGCCACATACAAGATTATTTTTTTTTTGAACAGACACATACAAGATTATAAGACATAATTTTCATCCAGATAAGCCCATTAACTGGAAACTGGCCATCATAATTAATCTAACATACTTACAAGCTAAATGAGGCTTTAGACAGTAGTATAAAAGCAACCTACCAAAAAAAAGAGGAGGAATCGTCGCTTTGGGCCTCCAGTCATGATATGCTTTCGCACATTACATATAAATAATCTAAAGCAGAAAACGAATTACAATAATAAGAATTTCAACTCGGGTGGAATCAATCAAAAAAAAATAATAATAATAATAAATAAAATAAGCGTCTAGAAAAAAAACTGATGGAAAATAATAAGTTGAAAGCAAAACCAACCTTCAACATTTCCTCTGGGTTATATAGCGCGCACATGTGAGGAAAAAAAATTTGTTCTTCACTGGCATCGAAGGTAATCAGTCCCTCCCTCAAACCCGAGCTCACACATGCAAACACCAATCAAAACAGCAAGATTGGTTTCAATGGTATTATATTCAATATGGAAGAAACTGATAACACACTTTTACAATAAAGCCTATTAACCTATTTATACTAAAACAGTAAATCATGCACGTCCTAATCTCATGCAACTAAAGCTAGAAATGGTGAATATGCTTCCTATAATTAAGCTATAAACATGCAACGTGCAACAACTGAATAACCAAGTTTTCTACCTTCTTTATTTACCAAGTCAATGACTTCCGTTAATCCAAATACTAAATGGAGCAACCCAAATATGATCCGCAGACCCGCTCAATCAAGATTACCCAACAGGCATATGTGACACTGAGTTTCAATAACCTGCCAACAAAGTATTGCAGTTGATAAAAAGTAGATATTATTGTTACAGTATTAAGTATTTACAAATACCTTTCCCATATGTATAGTGACGAAATTTGTTACCACTTTTGAGCATGGTCACTATCTGTTTACGAATTGCCAAATAATAGTGTCCATGTATTATATAGTCATTATATTGCCCAAATAGTGTAAAAAAAAAATGAAAATGTCGGCACTAAATTTTGGTCATTAAAGGCACTTTTTCTTGTAGTGACATTACAATTCTTGATGATAAAGTGAATAATATATTTTTAAGATATCACATAGAGCATGCATGCTTCATGGCCTATATATATGAAGTTAGACTGAGAACTCCTCAAAATACTAAAGCACCTAGAAACCCCAAATAACAGCCATGAAATTTCTTGTTCTAATTTGTGTTGGAATTATAATAACATGACAATCATAAATAAACCAAACACATCAAGTAAGCATATAGCGGAAGCAATTATAACAAGACCATAATATATAATTAATTAATCAAAACATAAATAATAAACGTACCTTTGTGATTCTAGCCCGAACAAGAATCAAAGCAATCTTCCGGAACCAATTCCCTAATATAGGGTTTATGTGAACAAATCCAAGAAACAAACAATAATATGTTTGATTCACGATCTTGTACACACGTACCACTTCAAGCAAACGCTTATGCAAGTAAGACGAGCACAAAACACTAGAAGAATAGCAATAGTCGACTACCTTAAACTTTAATGGGTTTGTCGACTTATGCTAGAGAAAAGAGAAGAGAAGAAAACACACAAGATTAGGTTTTCAAGTTGTGAGAAAAGAATGAAACCTTGTGTGTTTATATAGGGTAGAAATCTTGTGTCAAAAGCTTCACCAAGCGATGTGGGATACACTTCCCAATCGTCCCTACACCCTCAAAGGGTTTACGAAACCTTCTTGACATTCAAAGTTTCATCTATCGTTCTCCCTTTTCATTCGTCTAACAATCGTTATCCTTTTCCGTTAAACGTTAACGATTGTTACGTGTTTGCATTCTAATAATTAATATAACATTTATATATAATTATTACTCATTTACTTTTCATACGTAAAGTGTGCAATCCCGTGATCTCAAGTTCGATCCTAACACACGACTATTAATTTATGTTCATAAAACTAACAGCTCCCACTTGGACATATCTTAATAGTGTGATCACATCGGTTAGCGTCTTGCAACACGCCGATGCCTCTAGTACGATCTCGAGTAAGGCTCCTGGAAAAACCTTTTAATGATTTCTCATTATTATTATCCCTTTGTTTCTAATACCACGTTAATAAGGATATGGATTAAAGTCATTCCTTAATTAACCATTCTGTTTCTCGTTGTTTGTGATTGATTAAGATAACCAAATCTTCTGAACATATTCAGGGAAGATCTTGGGTGCGGCCACACATACATCTCACCAACCCTACGAGGGGCCCAACAGTATTAAACTCCAAAATAAATTTGAAGGAACAAATTCTATCTTGACTACAAGCAAAACCCATAAACTTTGTAACACTTTCGAAAACAACCCTTATGACTACCAGTTACGTATAACGTTAAGTTGTTCCACAAAAATGTACTACATTCATGACACTTATCTTGCATCTCAAGTCTGAGGATAACTTCTCATGATTTACTTAATAATAAAATCCATAAAGTAACATCATGTAGTTGGGATAAGTCCTATATTCGGTATCATTGAATATCATCTGAAATGGCATGACTACGCATCAATATACTTTAAGTATATTATACCAACCTTCAGATTTGTCTTGATTTAATAATATTCCCATATTATTAACTGACAACGGACAATTTAAGAATAACCTTTATTCATGGATTTAAACATACAAATATAGGATACAATATATTATAAATTAAACATACCATGTATTTCAATTTATCATAATAATTGTTTAACATCCCTTATCCAAATACTAAATAGATCAATGCATGATAACTCTTGTTGATGGATTATGTCTCAAGCAATGACATTCATACTTGTTGAAAAGACATAAATCATCCAACTTTGATCTATCGGAATTTTAAGAATACTTATTTCAAGAATTCAACTAGTGAAGTTCTTGTATGTGCATACTCAACTATTTTGACAATGCCATATAATATTTCATAAAATGTGAGACATCCTTAACCACCAATTTATGATAATTAAACTTCCAAACATTTTAAAGTTTAAAGTATTCTTATTCTTTTAATGTATAATGCAACTATGCTTTTAGTAAGCACAACTAGTTCATATAGCAAAGAACGAAATCCTTACCATAACTAGTATTGAGTGTCATCTCAATTTCAATAACATCATTGTATGCAACAACAATATGTTATTAGAACTTTCCGTAAACCATAATATCTAATGTGTAATGTTTTATGCCCTTCAAACTTTCAGGTTTGTTGGCTATGACAATTTTCACAACAATAGAAAAATTGTTCATCTATAGAAATTGGAAGTTGTTCCAGATTTTAGGATGTAATTCTATAATCAAACATATTTCTTTTAAGAATATTACACAAGTTATCTAATAACTTTTTATTTAGATATTAATATTGCCAAATCATCTTGTAATCAAGCATGATACAACAAAACATGATATACATGAAAAATCTATGAGTCATACTTAGATTTTATTCATGTCATACATATCTATTTAGACTTTCTATATCATGTTATACATATTAGATTTATTTACCGCACATGTTTCAACAATAAACATTGATTCCAAGGTTATATGTCTTAATTCCTAAATCTTACAAGTAAAATTTCATTCCATTCTAAGACTTAACATTTACTTACATGGAATTTTACCTTTTATATGTTCTACAACATATATGATTTTAAGAAATTAAACATAATACTCCCACTAGCTTTTAGGAATACTTAGAAATTATCTTATTTCAATTATAAATCAAAACATGAATTTAATAATTAAACATAAGAGTAATCTTCTAGATGCATGCATTTATCCATCCATGGATTATTGCACCATGTACACTTCCAAAGATTTATTTGAATTCATTAAACTCCTTTTGATTACTTATCGTCCTCGCTCAAGTAATCTCTCAAGAAAGAGTTTTGATATTCCATTGTCAATTTCATAAATGTGACATCATAATCTTTATATATTTAATGTGTTTATAATAGAATATTCAATCACAGTTAATTGCTTAAATGTGATTAATAATTTTGTCATAAAACATACATAAAATACGTGTACAATTTTGTCCATATGATTTCTATTCAAAGATTCAAACCACAAGAGTTACCTAATCTTTGAAGAAATTCATCTTTATTTTCTAGTCTAACTATTAAGATAAATCAAATTTCAAAAATTAATTATCTTTATGGACAGCATCTTAATCATTCATATCATGTATACTTTACCCAACTTCATATTTGGTAATGTATCATAATGATTATCAGGTTTACAATAATCTTGTAAATCATAGCCCTCAGCATATTTATCAAATATCTGAGATATATATTGCTATTCTATGAATGATAATTCCATCATCTTGAGATTTAACATTTAAATATCAAGCTTTATCATCATCTTGAGATTTAACATTTAAATGTCAAACTTCATCATGATATTTACTAGTGTATTTTTAGAAGATTATGTATTTTGTAATTTTATCTTTTAGAGATCAAAACTCCCACTTGCTTTTAGCAATTTAAAGACTATCTTTAAATACTTAGCAAATAAAGCAACAATACAATGTTCTCTTTTGGGATATTACAAATACTTATTGATAGTTCCTAACTTAACTTTGTTAATAACCTCTTCATAAGCAGTTAAACAAATTTAGAACTTCAATTTAAGACTTAATGTGATTCATACATTCATCACATTCCATCATATGATAATGTCTTATTAATCTTCTATGTTGGAGTTTTATTAAATATGTCCAAGTCATACTCAACATTCTAACCTTGATAACTTTTGGAAGAAAAGAAGTCATAGTTATCTTTAGTCAAACAATATAACAAGAGTTTGATTTTTCCTAACTGAACATACCATAACATTTGATATTTCATTAGTATCAATATTGCAAGACAATCTAACAATATTTAAGATAACCATATTCGTTTTGACTTATCTATTTACCAACTAATTCATTTTAATGGTATAATAATTTCCAAGCCTTTTACATGCCTTATAACACAAGTATTTTTCACAAAGTTACTTCATGTCCATGTCTTTTCCAGAAAAACATAAACTGTTATAATCCCACTATACGTTATAAGTCATTTAATAATTTAATAACTTCATGTATATGTCTTAATTAAAAGACACACAAAGATAACGTCTTACTTTATTATAAGTCTTGTAACAATTAAAAGACTTTATGTTTATATCTTTTCAATGAAACATAAACATGTTTAACTAAAGTAATTATGAACACCATCTTTTGGTTTCAATAGTAATTTCAAGTTAATTTATTACTTCATAATAATGTAAACAACATTATTTATTCATTTATTTATGTCATTCCAAGAACACATAAATATTCATATTGAAGCAACATTAGATTACTTTATTAATTTATGTCATTCCATGAATTCATAAATGTATAAATTAAAGTAGTCTTGATATCATATTGACACATGTTCTAATAGGTATCTAATTTAGAAACTGCAAATTCTCATAGTTCAATTACATCAGTTGATCTGCTAGTAATGAAAATATGAAATTCACCTTATTGTTGCAATCTAGTTAAGTCTCACATAACATAAATTGTAACACCAAGTGTTTCTTGAATTAGCTTAGTATAATTCATATTAGAACATTATTCTAATTTAGAAACTGCAAATTCTCATAGTTCAATTACATCAGTTGATCTGCTAGTAATGAAATATGAAATTCACCTTGTTGTTGCAATCTAGTTAAGCTCTCACATAACATAAATTGTAACACCAAGTGTTTCTTGAATTAATATTAGAACATTATTCTCTTACCTTGTAGTCAAGAGAATCCATTGAATCATATCTTTATGAGTTGTTTCTTGCACACAATAAAGATAACATTTCTCCCACTTGTGCATGGAACAACCTCATATATTTGATAAACAACACGCCATGCATTTGTTTATATGTTCAATATGATTGTGTCAAGTATATGTAAAACAACAATGTCTAGTAAGGAAACGTACAAGACTATCCTTAAAAGTATGAGTGTCTACACTTGGAAAGTAATTATCTTTAGCTACCAAGATATCAAAGCTTGTAACTCCCACTGAATTAAAGATCATTACAATAATTTCTTATTCAGTGATAAGTACACAATACTCCCACTGAATTTGACAAAATTATAAATGTTTCCTATCCAGTGAAAGCAAATAGTGTGCTTTTAACTTTCCTACACCTTTGAATGTCCATACGTAACAATTACTTATGCACTAAAGGTGTATTCTACTACGTAAATGATGGACTATCCACCAAATGCTATTAACTTGAAAAATTGGGCATGCAATTTCTTCCTTAATAGGTCTACCATCCTACAATGTTTGTAGCACCTTTAAAATATTCAAAACAACTAGTTTGTCTCTAAACATTTTGCAGTAATTAGTCTAGCTTCTAATTTAATAACTCATAAAATGTCATACATAATTTTCTGTTAACCAAATATCATATTTGTTACAAAGAATTTGATCACCAAATGAAGATGATAAAATCCTTATGAAAAATGTATGCAATTTTCTTAACCATTAAAAATTTGCTATGAGTTATATTAGAATTTAGACATATCTAATATTCCTATTATCCTTTCTCATTCATGAAAAGGAATAGGATTGTGTCTCACTCTTCCTTCATAGAAAGGAGACTTCTTTTGTCTTTTAAGTAAATATTTCTTAATCAAACATTTGTTTGAAAACAGAACTAGATCAATTTACCAAAGCTCAAAATACGTTTACGGTTTGAACGTTGCATTAATACACTAAAACGAATTACAAAATTCAATTTCAGTATTTTCGATAATTAGATCTTTAAGAAAATAAAATACCCATTGGTAAATATTCATATAAACCGTAGTATTTTCTTAAAGCTAGGATCCTAAATTGACATAGTACCATTACATCAGTTGATCTGCTAGTAATGATAGTATTCAACAAGGTAATTGTCGTACAATAATTGCCAATATCATATTGCAATTCCTAGATTTATGGGATTTACAATCACAAAACTTTTGTAATGTAAGCATGTTTGATCCCCATCTTAATGCCTTGAGTCAAGTCTCACTTCCTACTCAATTTAAGTCGTCTAACTTAAAAACTGCAAACTCACAAATCCATCACATCAGTTGATCTGCTAGCAATGAATTTATGAAATTTACCTCTCCATTGCAATCTCGCCAAGTCTCACATGACGTAAATTACAACTTTAAGTGTTCTTAATTAGATGGCATTCGACTTAATTTTATAAGGGTATAATTATTTTGATGTGATCAAAATAATGTATGAAGAAGCATGCATACAACTTCATAACATTGGTTTTACAAAACATTTTTATTACCAATTTGCTAAGAGTAAAATAACAAAGTTTTGATTGAGGTATCGGGTTCACCAATTAAAGAATAACCATCAATTATCGTCCACTATATCGTACTTTTGCATAAGCCCGAAAGCTTAGTGTTTCGGATAATCATTGTGGAATTGTGGATTATTCACCCTTAAGATGACAATGTACATGTAATGGTTGTTCGGTAAGTTTAATTTACACACAAACGAGCGTTAAGACAGAATGTTGTCTATCTAAGGCCACAATTTAATGCGTTGCTATCCTTATACCCATCTTATAGTGTGTAAACTTCGGTCGAGCCTATTTAACCATTACGTACAAAAACATCAATCAACCAATCCTTTGAAATTTTAAACTCTTAAAAACCAAAATAATTTCGCCATTATTTAGTCCGTATTATTTTTCTATTCAAAAAATTACCCTTTTCGTTTAAATAAACATGTCTAACACAATAAATAAACAAAAACAAGTAATATACAATAAAAAAATAAAACAACTAAATAAACAAATATACATAATCATAACAATTAAATATGTATAAAACATGTAGCCACATGCAAATCTTATTCAATAGTCCTATTAATAATCAAATCTAGGTGTATAACGTATTAATTCAATTGAGGCTTTCTTCTTCTTGGAAAAAGAGTCACATACATCGATAAATCGATTGCGTAAGCCAAAATTAAATAAATACCACATAGCACATAATTGATTACTTAATATTGGAGTTTTCCCCAATTCGACATCTATTAATAAATTTACATGTTCATATATTTAAACAATTTAAATAATTATACAATTAAATCCATGCAAATATGCACTTTTCATGGATTATGCTTAACAATTAACACATTGCACCAAGATCGTTTACTAAAACGCATAACCAATTACATGACATCCTAGGGTTTCTAATCATATTAAAACAAAACCAAAACCCTAAAACCTAATAGGTCAATCGACCTAATAATAAAATAAGGGTTAGGAATCGAAAAAACCCTAAAACATGTAATTAAACAAATCAAAATCCAATTTTTATGCGTTGCGATAGTTAATTACATATTATAACGGCTCATGATGCCACTGTTGGAATTATAATAACATGACAATCATAAATAAACCAAACACATCAAGTAAGCATATAGCGGAAGCAATTATAACAAGACCATAATATGTAATTAATTAATCAAAACATAAATAATAAACGTACCTTTGTGATTCTAGCCCGAACAAGAATCAAAGCAATCTTCCGGAACCAATTCCCCAATATAGGGTTTATGTGAACAAATCCAAGAAACAAACAATAATATGTTTGATTCACGATCTTGTACACACGTACCACTTCAAGCAAACGCTTATGCAAGTAAGACGAGCACAAAACACTAGAAGAATAGCAATAGTCGACTACCTTAAACTTTAATGGGTTTGTCGACTTATGCTAGAGAAAAGAGAAGAGAAGAAAACACACAAGATTAGGTTTTCAAGTTGTGAGAAAAGAATGAAACCTTGTGTGTTTATATAGGGTAGAAATCTTGTGTCAAAAGCTTCACCAAGCGATGTGGGATACACTTCCCAATCGTCCCTACACCCTCAAAGGGTTTACGAAACCTTCTTGACATTCAAAGTTTCATCTATCGTTCTCCCTTTTCATTCGTCTAACAATCGTTATCCTTTTCCGTTAAACGTTAACGATTGTTACGTGTTTGCGTTCTAATAATTAATATAACATTTATATATAATTATTACTCATTTACTTTTCATACGTAAAGTGTGCAATCCCGTGATCTCAAGTTCGATCCTAACACACGACTATTAATTTATGTTCATAAAACTAACAATTTGGGCAGTATTTCTAATGTTTTCCAATACAGCATCTCATCCCATTACTGATACGAATTCTACGTCTGAATTATGGTACACCTTCCTTAACTCAACCAACCTTGCGAAGTCTGGCTGCGACAGCCGATGCGGGGACTTAATTGTTCCTTACCCTTTCGGTGTCGGAAACAAATCAAAGTGTTATATAGAAGAAAATTTTCGCATATACTGCAACACTTCACTAAACCCTCCAAAGGCCACTATTATAGAAGGTGACTACAACTCGATCAAATTGATATCTGATTCCACCATCCGGCTTTCCAATGAATTGGCGAGCGGGTGCTATTCTCCAAATGGCATATACAATTACGATGATAGTGATGGAATCACAAATTATATGGGTGGCACGCCGTACAGCTTATCGAAACTTAACAAGTTCACAGTTATCGGTTGCGATAGTTCTGGTTCGCTGTCCAAATGGAGAAAGACAACATTTAATAGTACACGAAATGGACAATATACAGTTTATGAATCTTTGAAGTCTACTGGTTGTATGGTCTATTGTTCATATCCGGAGGAGGTTGTAGCCGGCGAGTGTACAGGAAATGGTTGTTGTCAATCATCCATACCCAACGGCATAACCAATTACGCAAATAAGTTACGTAATTCAAGCATAACTGAGAGAGGAATTCAGAGCCGTAGGTGGGCGCTTCCTTGTTCATACGCCTTTGTTGGTGAGGAGAATGTATTCAAGTTTAAGGGTCTTGATGATTTAACGGATCCTAATTTCAAAAAGACGACCGAGGCTACTGTGCCGATTGTGCTTGAATGGGCTATTGGTAATCGTAGTTGTGCAACAGATGGTTTTGCCTGCCAATCAAATAGCATATGTGTTAACTCTACAAGGAAAAGTGGTGGGTACCGTTGCGAATGTAAAGAAGGCTATGAAGGAAATCCATATCTGTCTCCTGGTTGCCAAGGTATAATCTAACTTAATTACATGAGTCCTTAAATTATCATTTTTCCTTTTCACAAGATTCCCTCAACTTCAATATAACTCTAATGCATAATTTATTTTATAAATTTTCAAGCGAACATATGTCAACTTTGTTCAATTTCATACTGCATGTGAAAAATTAAACATAGAGTTGTTCATACACTCAAGTATATCCTAGGTGGATTTAAATTCATAGAAAACAATTCATTTTCATGAAATATCCAAAAAGTATGTTACAGGCATAGTAATAGTAAATTATTTATAATATAACCTTGTTCATGTTTTTATGTACATCCAATATGGATTTTGAATCATAAAAAAATCATTTTCATGACCTATATAAATGGTGTAGAACATGTAAATTTGTTTGTTACATGCATATTTATTGTAAAGGCTCTATAATGTGCGGCTATATATGTTACTTAACCAGTGGGAATTGTTCGCGCGTTGCGGCGGAAAAAAAATTAATCAACAATAAATATTCGGTTTCTGAATTTCAATTAATTAATAAATAAATACATGTTAACATCTTTGCAGGACATAATTTGTTTGTTAAATCTTGCAATACGATTTCTTGAATTTCAATATGGACTATTTATGTTATATTTTAAAACACAAGCAATCACTAAATTTAACTACAGACCGTTACTGAAACTAGTAGGTAACTAAAGGGACTATTTGTGTATATTTTCGTTACACAAATGGCCACATAATTTGACGGCAAGGATAAATTTTAAAATTTAGGGAGAATTGCATATATACCCACTAAAACTCAAAAACTTGCATGTATACCCAAAATACAAGTTTTTAATGCATGATGTACAATGTCAATTAAGCATGTTTTGAGTATATATGCAAATATTCAAGTTTTAATGGGTATATATGCAATTGCCCCTAAAATTTATTAAGAGAAATGCAAGTTCACTGGATACTACTGTTGCTGCAATCACATGTAACGACAGGAATGAATTTCAAAATATATTATGAACTGTCTCTGAAATGCAAGTTAACAGAAATGACTATTTTTTGCTATTTCTGAAAATATACTGTAGATTTACAGTAATTTCCCTAAAACAAAAAAAAAAAAAAAAAAAAAAAAAAAAAAAAATCTATTTTTGCAAAGGTTACTTATGTACGTAATATTTTATTAAAATATCATCTGATCGATATCATTTTCGAGAAACTAAATTACTAATACTATTTCTAAATTATTCCTTTGTATTTTAAGATGATATCAAAGTGACAGGCGGTTTTAATATTGCTAGTCATTGCTATGACGCTATTTTGTTAGAGAATTCACACTCGTCATATTTTTCATAAAAGGTTATATCATTGCTTTATTGCTCTATCAAATCTCTGTTTCAAGAGGGATGATGTATATTGAGGTCATCTAAATTTTTAACATTATACATATATACATTTAGCGTGGGCTACAGTTTTTCTTCTGCTACAGTAATTTATGTGTGTGGCTACAGTAGCATATTTTTATATTAAGGGTACTGTAGCGTACTGTAGCAATGCTACTGTAGCTTTTTTTTTTTTTTTTTTTTTTTTTTTTTTTTTTTTTTAATATTTGACAAAAAAATTGATATTTTGATCCACACTTAAAATCCGACTCCCGCGGCAACGCGCGGCTTACAATCCTAGTTAAACACATAAGCCACTCATTTATAGAAATAAATTTATAGGACATCAAACTATATGTTTATTTTTATTTACACCAACTTCGACCAAATAGATGCTTGTAAACTATAAGATATACATAAGGAACCAACCTATAACTTATCCAAGCCAAATATATGCCCGAAAACTATAAAATATATATTATTAAAAGTACATTATAAGGATAAAACTAAAATTCGCGACAGGTTTTTTATTCGTATTAATTTAATATGTTAATGCTAGGTTCATTCTTACCGTTTGGTAATTATACGGATTAAATTTGATTGGATTTGATGTAAGCGAAGATAAATACATACGTTCATTCTATAAGCTCCTACTTCACTCCTATGCCGAGCCTGCAAGAAGCTCCTAACATGGGATCACTAGAATTCGCTCATGCATTAAATACAACCATAAAAACCTAGTACGCATTGGTTCATGTTTCTTAAGACGTTAAAGCAAGTTACACTATGGAAGTCTGCCAGTTTTCTTAAGCCTAACATCGAAATCATTCATCCATTACAACTATAAACAAGCAATCAACCTATAATCAACATCTAGGTTTCACTACATCTAAGCAAACACACAAGAGATCTAGCCTAGCATGTTAAAATCAAGATAAGCGTAAGATATATTCAAACAACACATAGACATATTGAATGAATTGAAAGGATACTTATCTTAATTGAATATGAAAGGATTCAAGGGGTGAAACCCCTTGAAAATACTGTTAAAATCGTGCTAGGGTTTATTCAAGTCGTCCCTAATATTGTCCTCCTCTAATGAATGAAAATTGCAAAACTATATATAGATTTTCCAAGGTGACGGCGTCAAGAAGAAAATTCTGACGCCGTCAACCCGCCGCCTATAATAAAATCGGATTGCCTAGATCTAGATCTGACGCCGTCAAGAGCATTTCTCCTCTGGGCCGTCATGTGTTAAGGGGCCATGACGCCGTCAAGGAAAATTAAGACTTTGCCGTTTTCTTCACTTTTATGCTTCAAAAACGTCCAAAACGTCCAAAATGCTTCCTTTTTCAGAATTAAGACTTTGCCGTTTTCTTCACTTTTATACTTCATAAACGTCCAAAATGCTTCCTTTTCTAGAATTCACTCCAAAAGTACCTAAAATCACAAAAGGAACGATTTAGGGCAATATTTGATCAAATAAATTCGAATTCGGGCTTAAATGATCCCCTAAAAACGGATCATTTTTCGCCTCATCATATACCTTTACACTTGAGATTTGCTTGTCCTCAAGCAAATGCGCTTTTATTCTAATCAAAATACAAGTTAGGGGTCATTTAACACTAATATAAAAGTAATTACAACAAATAATCGTTCCACTAAAGACCAAAGACAAGCACGGAGGTCATACACTAGCACCTCACAAATAGTGTTTAGATACTCACATCTCTCGGGTGTAATAAAGTATATATCACAATATGGAAATGAAAAATATCTCTCACTACCTGTAATAGCCAAATAGATTACCATAGGCATGGGAAAGGATCAAACCTCCATCACATGGCAAAACCACCTAGGATAAACTATCAAAGAGGTCTTTCAAAGGGTTATAACGTTAGGTGTAGGGATATGGAATACACGATTTTGTTGGATAAAGGCAATCTTTACTGGTGGCGAGTTAATCATCTTGGTTAATTACATGTACAATATGGCGTTGCTAAGCCAAGACTTGACTCGACTTAAGCTAATAAATCAAAAATAACAAAAACATATAATGAAACAGGATGGTAGTCCGTATGTTTTTTCTCTTTTCTTTTTCTATTTTTTTTCTTTTTCTTAATTTTTTCGATTTTTTATTTTTATTTTTATTTTTTTTATAGTTTTTTGCATACACTCTTACCCTACCATCCAAATAATACATTATAGGGAATGAACATTCCCTTACACTTGAATTTTTACATACTTTACAATAAACTAATCTAATGACTCGAATTAAGATAATCAAAACACTTGAAGTACTTTTAAGATTAACGCACATATTAGGGTAATAATAGATGTTATTCCCCATTACTCCATGACATTAGTGCTTTACCCATGAGTCCCAATCGTCCCAAAATAATATGTACAAGGATATGACTCGACTTAGCAACCATGTAATCAATTAGACAACTAACAAATGGTTTAAACAATTAACAATAATACACTAAAGATGAGTGCATACAAGGAAGGCTAAGGCGATTTGGTTGCACATTTGGGGTGGATTGTAAAAAAATTCTTTTTTTAAGTAAAAGGTCATATTGTAAACAAATTCTTCCTTTAAGTAAAATGCTTAAAGTTAGAAACGAAAAGATAGGCTCGGAGGGGTGTACTAGGGGTATTGTGTACTAAAAATGAGTACAACGCAAAAGTGTGGGAAAAATTAGTTGACTTAACTAGCCAAGTAATATGACTTAAATGTTCAAGTAATTATGATACGGGTTTAACACAAGGGTGATCCTAATGCCTCTTATCATGTAGTAAATCCTACTACACGAATGTAGTCTCACTAGCGGTCTCGGGATGCATCACTTTTCTAGAATCTAAATGCTACCGGTACACTCATAAGCACTAATAGTAAATGTTTTTCCTATCAAATCTAAAGGCGAACCTCACATATTTGGGTGGAAAATTTTTCTGAATGGTACGGTTTTGTGCTAGTCATACGACTCCTATCCATGAGACGCTTGCTAAGGATAAAGTTTCACTCCTAAATGTTGTAAAAAATTTTAAATTTGGCGCTAAAATTACACTAACAAGTATTTCTCATAATTTTTATTACACACATACTATCAAACAAACAAACTCAAGTGCAATTGTATCCTATAAGGTATTATCATTTACCCTCCCCTTACACTTAGGATGAACATTGTCCCCAATGTTCAATTAAAGAATGTAAAAGTGAAATAGGTAAAAGAATGAAATCAAATACTCCCCTGATTCGTTCGGTGTGGATAGTATGGTAACAAGGTTAGATCTTCCTCCAAGAAAATGAACCATCAAAGCTTCCCTTCAAGAATATAAATCATCTTCTTGTCATACATAACCTGTTAAACCTGAGAAAACAAACAAGGAAACCTCGCGTAAAATCGGCGGCAATCTATATATACTAATAAATCCTAGAAAACAGAGTAATATATAATGCTTGTGGAATGAATGTTTGCAGATTTCCTAGAGTTTATAAAACTAAAAATTCAACAAAAACTTTGAGACTCCGTTAGAAAAACAAAACTAGCAAAATTTCCAGAATTTTACACATGACGCCGTCAGGAATTTCTTCCTGACGTCGTCAGAAGTGACCTGCAGAAATCTTTACGTTAAGTTACCGGAAAATTTCTGGAAAACTTATGTCTTACTTCTTGGAAAATCCTGCAAAACACCATTAAGACTCGATACAAGCATTTGACTCTAACAAATACGAATATACATGTTTATTTAATATTGTGGAGAATCATGATCAATTTTGTTTCTTAAAAACATATTTGGGGTTTCGTTTTACACTTATCTTTTGCGAAATACCTTTGGATGAAGTTAAGACTAAACCAAACGACAAAACTAAGTATTTTCACCATTTTAGTTTTGAAACATGATCTAACAACAATAAAAATAAACCATGCATACGGAAACAAATAACAATCAAACAAATTAAAAATCACACAAAGCATGGGTTGCCTCCCAAGAAGCGTTTTTCTTTATTTACGAGTCTTGTAGCTAGATTCAAGGTCATGGGCTATTACGTGACCTCATCTCTCGAGATGATGTACTCCATATAATTGCAATCATTACTATCATGGTGGTGGTGTTTCAGTCGATCGATACTTGCAGCCACCTCTCCTCCTCCTTTACTGCTCAAGTTAGCTATCCCATCTTGGCTTATGCCTTTAATTGTGAAAGGCCCATACCACCAGGGACTCGGTTTATCGGGAGGTATAGTTATCTCCAAGTGTCTTAAGAGTACTAGGTCCCCTTTCGCGAATGGTGCATGATTCCTTGTTGGCTGACTATGTTCAAAATCGACATGAACCTTGTTGCTTTTGCTTTTACTTCCTTCATGTTTAGTTTCTTTGTAACTTTTGATTCTTGCCTCCCATGCAAGAATCTTTTCCTGAACATGAATAGACGATGTGTCAATGTTGTTTTTGAGCTTTCTCCCCATCAAGCTTTCTTGCGTATATCGCGGGGTCATGGGAAAGCTAATCTTTCTTTTTCCAGATTTAAGCTCAATTTTCTGATTTTCATACCTAATGACAGCTCTTGCGGTGGTAAGGAATGGTGCCCCAAGGACTATTGGAATGCATCCACCTCCTTTATCATCGATGATCATGAAGTCAACGGGATACATGAATCCTGCGACATTGACCAGCACATTCTCTGCGATTCCTAGGGGGTACACATAAGAGTGTCCGGCGAACGATAGCCTAACACGAGTGGCGGCTGGCATTTCTGATGTTAGTTAGATAGTTAGGGGCATAAGATTTACTTCTGATCCTTGGTCGGCTAAAGCGTTCAGACATTGCAAATTCCCAATGCTGGCTGGTATCTCAAAGTTCCCACACGCCATCTGCTTAGTAGCTACTTTTTGTACCAGTAGGTTCTCAAATATCGGTCCCCCAGGTAATGTATCATACTCATCTTTCCCCTCATCCTCCTTCTCTGAATCCTGTTTGGAGGATTGGTTACGCCCGTCACCCTTTACCCAAATTGTTATGGTGTTTTCGTTTATATCATGTTTCAGGTAGTAACTTAAGGATTGGGATTTTGGCGGTTCTTTTATGGTATGTTCACTAGGGGTTTCTACTTTCTCATTATCCGTGTGGACAATTGTGATGGAATTAACAAACCGGGTAGTGGGGGTGGCGCTTTCTTTCCTCAGTAACATCATTTCAGGGGTTTTCTGGTTTGCATACTCCTCCACTAGGCTCATTATCTCCTTCATTTTCTCTTACATTTCATCCTTTTGTTTATAAACTGCTTCCTCGAATCTAGCAAGCCGCTCGGAATGGGTTGCCATATATTCTCTCATTCGAGCTTCAAATTCCGGGCTAAGTTTTTCAGGAGGAGAATAAGGTGGGGCATAATTTTGAAAGGTCTCAACATTTTCCCTAGAAGGTGACGCTGATAATGGCATTGGAGTCATTTTCGAGACAGAATTGACAGCAGCCCGTCTAGGACTTAAAGATCTCTTTTGCCTTTCCTCGAAATAGTCAACTTTTTGCCTCAAGTTTACAAAGGAGTTCATCGAAGATTTGAGTAGTCCCTCCAGGTGTCGAGATTGCGTTGATGGCCGCTTCTATAGTGTGATTAAACTCCCATAATTCTTGATTATCGGCGGCAAGTTCGTCAATAATTGCCCAAGATTCCTCGGCGTTCCTATCACGCAATCTACCTCCGGGCGGCTCGATCGATGGTACGTTTGGTGTGATAGTCGACATGGTCATAGAAGATTTGAACTAATAACTAAAGATTTATACCATGATGAGGGACTTTTTTGGAGTAAACCCTTCAAACGAGCCCATGCTTCGTAGAAAGTTTCACCCTGATGTTGTTGGAACATCAAGATATCATTTCTAAGCTTCGCAGTTTTCCCCGGTGGGAAAAATTGAGTAAGGAAACGAGTGGTGAGATCATCCCATGAGGTGATGGATCCTGCGAGTGAACGTTCAAGCCATTGACTAGCTTGATCACGTAGAGAGAATTGGAATAGGCATAATCGGGTCGAATCTCTAGTTGTAACATCAAGGTCTATAGAATCTACGATTTTAAGGAAGTCCTTGAGATGTTGATTAGGGTCTTCGGAACGAAGTCCATGGAATACACATTCGCTTTACACCAACCGGATGGTGTCGGATCGCAAGGGAGACACATTGACTCCTTGGGCAAGCTCAATAGTGTTTCGATAGCCTTGGTAGCTCGGTCGGGAATACTCTCTAGGGTTCGGGGCCTAAGAGGTTGGTTTGCTAGTGGTGGGTTTTGTAGGTGGTCTTGTTGTGGTGGGTTGATGGGTTCAAAGATGTTACAACCTTTCATGATGTCGGATGGTAAGAGTTATGAACAAAGACACGAAGAAATAAGATAGACTAAAGAAATCCTAAAAATAAAAATAAAACCTTACTAGAAAGGAATCTAGCAAGTATACCTAATAAAAAGAAATTCTAACCAAGACAATAACTATTCCCCGGGCTGCGGCGCCAAAAACTTGATGCGTGGGAATTGCACCAGGCTTTACCTCTCGAAGGATCTCGAGAAGCTTACAACCCCCACCAGGTAGTGTACCTGATTGTTGTAGTATAGTATAGTGACAAGTACCGGGGGATTGATTGTTCAACTCAGGAATAGTGTCGCTAGGATTAGAAAGCCTAAAAACTAGGTCTAGAGGTGAAGGATGATTCTTTTTGTATTTTTATATTTTATGAAAAGCAAGTAAAAATCTCGGGTTTTAGTGGAGTGGGCGAAATTAGTTGCTAATCAACTAACCCAATAACTAAGATGCAATCAAAATAAAATAACAAAAATGAAAATAAAGCTAATTAAACTAGTGGTGTGAACAATAAATGGGAAAAATGTGTTTACTTAGATTTCATTACTCCCTAGATATCTTTTACAGGTTGATAGTTTGTTACAGTTGCGTGGATGATGGGTTATATTCCTTAATACCAATCGTGGGGTGGCGTATGTACTTCCCCATCTCTATAAGCTTCTACTTCACTCCTATGTCGAGCCTGCAAGAAGCTCCTAACATGGGATCACTAGAATTCGCGCATGCATTAAATACAACCATAAAAACCTATTACGCATTGGTTCATGTTTCTTAAGACGTTCAAGCAAGTTACACTATGGAAATCTGCCAGTTTTCTTAAGCCTAACATCGAAATCATTCATCCGTTACAACTATAAACAAGCAATCAACCTATAATCAACATCTAGGTTTCACTACATCTAAGCAAACACACAAGAGATCTAGCCTAGCATGTTAAAATCAAGGCAAGCGTAAGATATATTCAAACAACACATAGACATATTGAATGAATTGAAAGGATACTTATCTTAATTGAACATGAAAGGATTCAATGGGTGAAAACCCTTGAAAATACTGTTAAAATCGTGCTAGGGTTTATTCAAGTCGTCCCTAATATTGTCCTCCTCTAATGAATGAAAATTACAAAACTATATATAGATTTTTCAAGGTGACGGCATCAAGAAGAAAATTCTGACCCCGTCAACCCGCCGCCCATAATAAAATCGGATTGCCTAGATCCAGATCTGACGCCGTCAAGAGCATTTCTCCTCTGGGCCGTCATGTGTTAAGGGGCCATGACGGCCTATGGTGACGCCGTCATGCCCTAGTACAAAAACATTCTGGACCGTCATGGACTCCATCCTCTTCACCTCTTGTTTTTCCTCTTGACGCCATCGTTAAGAAACTTGTGACGCTGTCAGGTACTGTTCCCAGCAAGGAAAATTAAGACTTTGCCGTTTTCTTCACTTTTATGCTCCAAAAACGTCCAAAATGCTTCCTTTTCCAGAATTCACTTCAAAAGTACCTAAAATCACAAAAGGAACGATTTAGGGCAATATTTGATCAAATAAATTCGAATTCGGGCTTAAATAACCACCTAAAAACGGATCATTTTTCGCCTCATCAGCATGATCTTGATATCGATACCACATTTATATCAACATGCATGAAACATGCCATAAACCCCACCACTACACCAAGCACATTCATTTACATTAAGCCACACGTACATCTTCAACACAAAAATAAATCTCACCATCCCACTAAACCCAAAATCCAAATCTGTTAAAAAATATTTGGCTTCTACATTATCCCCAAAAAAATAAAAAATAAAAAAATAAAAATAAAATAAAACAGATCTTTTCTGACCGGGAAGATATCTAATGGTGTATACATTATCTGGTCAAAAAAACAGATCCTGTAAAAAAAACGAGATCCTGCAAAACAACAAAACCCAAATACTATCGTAGATCTGCATCCTTGTTTTCTTTTAGCAATGTAGCAAATAACGAGAGAGATGGATTGTTGAAGACATAAACAAATAAAAACTAGATGAGAAATACTTATGGGCTTTTGATGATGGTTCACTGGTTTCCTTGAGAAAAAGATGGAAAGAGTATCATGAGTTAAAGGTTTGAGAGAGGGAAAGAAACGTTAGATAATGTTTACGTGTGGCTGTCATGATAAAAAGAATAGTAGATTCATATAGGCTATGTTTGGCTACACGTAGCAGTAAGCAGTAAGCGACAAACAGTAGCAGTAAGCAGTAAGCAGTAAGCAGTAAGCAGTAAGCAGTTGCAGTAAGAACGTGTTTGGTAACGTAACTGTAACTATAATTATAAAGTGTAAAACAAGTAAATGCTTACCGCTTGTCGCTTGCTGCTTCTTCATGAAACATTTAAGATTGGAGCGGTTGGTCATGTTTCAGACGCTTGTTGAAGTGTTGATAAATAAGCAAATATTTATCGCTTGTCGCTTGTCGCTCTTAAACGCTTTAGAAATGTTGTTGCCAAACATAACCATATATTGTTTGATTTAATATCCTTATCTCTCTCTGTGTAATAACTTTGATAGGAGGGTATATATGTAATAACTAATGCACAAGATGGTATATATGTAATTTACAACAACACATACTAATGATTAAATTGTATTATATGGGATACGTGTCATGATTTTAACTAGGTAGCCTAGATTCAAAGTAGCTCATGTCTAGTTTGAAAAAAAAATAAATAAATGAATAAATAAATAAAAAAGGGTTTTTGTCTAAAAAACCCCTATCGGGCGATTATCTCTTACTTTAATATGGAAGTCCAAGTGTACACGGAAGAGGTCCCAAAGCTCTTATTCTTTAAGTTACTAAAGTATTTGGATTTGTTCATTTTATCCCGCCTATTTAATTTCCCTTTTCTTTTCAGACATCAACGAGTGTGCAAGCCAAGAAAAGTACCCTTGCTATGGTCATTGCACTAATACTCCTGGGAGTTACAATTGCACGTGCTGGCATGGATACAATGGCAATGCAACAATACTAAATGATTGCAAACGTTCTTCTAAAAATTTAACATTTGCAACAATCATATTTATCGTAGGTAATCCTTTGATCAATGCATGTGTGACCATAACCCGTTTTGTCTTTTATTTATAATCATATATTTAATTGTCTTTAAAAATCAAATCCGGTACAGGTATGGGGATTGGATTCCTTACACTATTACTGACGGGATCAGTGTTGTACTTTATGGCCAAGAAAAGAAAGATAGCCAGGCTACGAGAAAAATTCTATGAACAAAATGGTGGTGCTTTGTTGGAAGAGAAATTAAAAACCACAGGTGGTATTGGTGTTGGTTTCATGAAAGTTTTTCAACATCAAGAGCTAAAAGAAGCGACGAACAATTATGCGGAGGACAGAATTCTTGGCAGAGGAGGTAATGGCATTGTTTACAAGGGAACTCTACCAGGTAAGTGTGTGGTAGCAATCAAGAAATCCCAAAGACTGGATGAAGGACAAAGGGAGCAATTTATAAATGAAATGGTAATTCTTACACAAATTAAACACCAAAATGTGGTTCAGCTTCTGGGATGTTGTTTGGAAACTGATGTCCCATTACTAGTTTATGAATTTATCCCTAATGATACTCTTCATCATCACATTCATAATAGAGAAAGTGGGATGGAGAGATTGTCATGGGTAAATCGTTTAAGGATAGCACATGAATCAGCGGATGCACTTTCTTATCTTCACACAAATGTTAGAATGACCATCATACATAGAGATGTCAAGTCTACTAACATCTTGTTGGATGAAAATTACACCGCAAAAATAGCAGATTTTGGTGCATCGAGGTTAGTCCCATTGGGTCATGATCAAGTCACTACACTCGTTCAAGGGACCTTCGGATACTTGGATCCTGAGTATTTTCATACAGGTCAACTAACAGATAAGAGTGATGTGTATAGCTTTGGAGTGGTTCTTGCTGAACTAATAACGGGGCAAAGACCACTTAATATGGAAAGATGTCTTGACGATAGAAATCTTGCAACATATTTTGTCAAGGCAAAGAAGGAAGATCGATTGCATGAGCTTCTTGACAGACAAATGGTAGCAGAGGCAACTGATGAGCAGCTAAAAGCAGCATGTGATCTAGTGTATAGATGCCTAAACCTAGTAGGCGGGAATAGGCCTAGTATGAAAGAAGTGATTGTGGAGCTTGAATTATTAAGGAAGCTTGACAAACATCCTTGGATTCAACAAGAAAGCTACAATGAAACAAGTAGCTTAATAGGTGAACATGAAGAGCCTGACCCTTGTACTGTTCCTCTTGGAGAATACGGTTCTAGCAGTGTCGGAATGGAAGAAATAATGTTGCAAGTACAAGATCCTCATTGATAACTTTACGAATGAACCAACCTTTTGTGTAAGTGCCATTAATTCCTTATTTCATGTTTCTAGTATCGATCAAGGTTTATGTGTGTGGGCGTATTTAGAGTACTTTACCGCTTATAGTTCAATTATGTCATTTCTAATATGTGTAACTATAGGTTCCAAGTACAAAGTTTATATGTTTTTGTAGATTAATTTCCAAGCATGTAAAGATCCTGGTTTAATAATTTTACTTCTAAATCTGTGTTACATTTTTTGGCTAGTATATTAAGGACAATTTGCAGTGCTCTTTTTCTTATGGTTGTGGTTTGGCTTCTATGCTCTTGTTGTTGTTTTTTGGTGCAAATGGGTGAATTATATTAGAACTCAACAGATTACAAATAATTCTATATCACTGATTTGGACAAACCCAAGATCAGATACAACTAAAAGAAAACAAACTAATAGTATCCAATATCTGCTAAATCACAACAGATATCAGACAATAAAACAAAACAGAACATCAGTCTATATAATCCTCTACTACAACAAGCATCAGGAAAACCAAAATTCACCTCTTTTGCACCCACCATCTAGCTACATTTCCACTCTTTGATCTACTTAGAGCACTCAACCTGCCACCACAGTACCTGATGCGTGGGAATTACACCAGGCTTTACCTCTCGAGGGATCTCGAGAAGCTTACTACCCCCACCAGTCAGTGTACCTGATCGTTGTAGTATAGTATAATGACAAGTACCGGGGGATTGATCGTTCAACTCAGGAATAGTGTCGCTAGGATTAGAAAGCCTAAAAATTAAGTCTAGAGGTGAGGGATGATTCTTTTTATATTTTTATATTTTTATAAAAGCAATTAAAATCTCGGGTTTTGGAAGAGTAGGCGGAATTAGTTGCTAATCAACTAACCCAATAACAAAAGATGCAATCAAAATAAAATAACAAAAATGTAAATAAAGCTAATTAAACTAGTGATGTGAACAATAAATGAGAAAATTGTGTTTACTTAGATTTCATTACTCCCTAGATATCTTTTACAGGTTGATAGTTTGTTACAATTGCGTGGATGACGGGTTATATTCCTTAATACCAATCGTGGGGTAGCGTACGTACTTCCCCAACTCTATAAGCTCCTACTTCACTCCTATGTCGAGCCTGCAAGAAGCTCCTAACATGGGATCTTTAGAATTCGCTCATGCATTAAATACAACCATAAAAACCTAGTACGCATTGGTTCATGTTTCTTAAGACGTTCAAGCAAGTTACCCTATGGAAGTCTGCCAATTTTCTTAAGCCTAACATCGAAATCATTCATCCGTAACAACTATAAACAAGCAATCAACCCATAATCAACATCTAGGTTTCACTACATCTAAGCAAACACACAAGAGATCTAGCCTAGCATGTTAAAATCAAGACAAGCGTAAGATATATTCAAACAACACATAGACATATTGAATGAATTGAAAGGATACTTATTGGTGAGTGCTTATTCACTCACCTTTTCTAAGCCAAAATTGGACCAAATAAACCAAAAACTAACCAATAATGCCAAAGAATGTGTGTTTTTGTGTTTGTGAATGTGCAGGAACGGATATTTAAGAAAAGACGAAGAATCACGAGAAAATGACAAAACGAGCACGAGATTTGGAAAAGTTTGAATAAAGCCGGAGCCGGGGAAGCTAGTGGTCAAAGTGAAGCTCATATGGTCAATTGGAATCCTCAAAGTCTCCGAAATTGCATAAGTGACCCGGGAATGAAGTTTGAAGAAAGTTCACATTTGGTCCCTCAACTTTCAAAGTTGACAACATTGGTCCTTATGAAGATATTTTGAAGAGTTGACAACTCAGGCCCTCCAACATTCAAGAAATGCCACAATAGACCCTTGGGAGTATATTTATGAAGTTTGGCAGATTGGGTCCTTGAAGTTTCAGAATTACACATTTGGTCCCTTGGTTTGCTATACTACTACAACCGGATCCACAAACCTTAGTCCAAAATAATATAACAAAAACAGCCCATAGCCCACTACACAACACAAGCCCAAAAGCCCCTTATTATTACCAAAACCCGATCCAACCCGGCCCACCAAATCAAATTATAATAAAAAAATACCAAGCGTGTGTTACTGTGCTTCTCCCCCATTCTTTACCTCGTACACCATTAAATTACCTCGTACCAATCCCATATTACCCACCTCGTACTAAAATCATTCTAGAACCATCTGACACGTTGTCAGATGGTGTCTTATCCCTCCAACATGGCTCCTCTTTGCCCCCTGATTGGCTTATTAGATGTGGAATCAAGATAAGGATGCTCAAACGGATTGAATGAATATGGGATGACTAGGAAATGGATTGAATCAAAGATTATGTGGCCTCAATTGGTCTTCTGGATCCTTCTCAAACCCTAACACCTCACCTCCATGTTCTCCTATAAAATCCCTCCCCTAGACACGATTAGAAGGTGTAGAGTAATTGTAGTGTTACTCTGCCAGTTTTGTAACTCAAGTTTTTAATTAATGAAAGTTTCCTTTTAATTGTCTTATTTAAAAGTTCACTACAGCTTAAATTCTTATTGTCTTATTTCTTACTGCTTATTGTAGCTTATTTATTCCTTATTTCTGTTTAAAGCAAGCTCTTTTATTACTATTCTAGTTCTTATCTTCTGTTTTAATTCTTCTTTTGTTGTTGTTTATTATAAAAGAAAAACCAAAAAAATCTTAAAATACAAAAAAATCCAAAAATATGTTCTTTTCTTTCCTTAATCCTTTTTAGTGCTTAAATGTTTTTGATTCAAGCTTATTTATACTTCTATACCCTTCAGTAAACTTGTTTCTTTCTTAGTTCTCAAAAACAAAAATTTTCTAAAAAAGTCAACATAAGTCAAAGCCCAGCTTATTTCAATAAGCTGAGCTTTGAGGTGGTAAAAGGCAGCCAAAAAGAAGTCCATTTGGCCTGTCAAGAGACAGGCTAGCTCAGTGAACCCCCTCTGTTTGAGCTGAGGGGGATTTGGTTTTGTAAGTCTCACTTTTAATTTCCATTTTTAGTAGCTTATTGATAATTTAGCTTATATCTATCATTAGTAGTTTATTTACACTAGATAATACTTATTATAGCTTAATATTGTTGTTTCATTGCTTATTGGTCATTTGTGAACATCTGTGGTGTGAATCACTCTTATACTGTCTTATAAGCTTAGATCTGTGATTCTTGTGCTTCTTTGATAAAAGATGTTAATGATCCATGTTTCTGAGTTATTTTATGTGTATGCATCATATTGGATGTTTTGGATTTGATTTGAACTTGAGTTATGAGGCCTGTGTTTGTATTCTTATGTGAGACAGTCAATAAAGGGGTGTTTGGCTACTAGTTGTTAGCTGATATAGGCTTAAGTTAAAAGGGTAAAATTGGTTTAGGTAGTTCACTAGACTAATATTAGGGTAAGTTAAATCATAAAATTAGTCAGTTATTAGTAAAAAGTCAAAGTTGTTTAATAATCTTCTTAACAGTTAGCATAAATAAGTTTTAGGTTAAGAAATCTTAAAAATAGTTGCATTATAATTAGTACTAGCTTATTAAAGTCATATATTAGCTTAATATAACATTAGAGATCATTTTAGAGTAATCAAAAATCAAAATAGTCAACTTTCTGTTTCATATGAAAAGTCAAAAATCCTTTTGAACTCAGAAATGGTCAAAACTTTGTGGTGATGTGTAGCCTTTGATTTGGATTGGAAATACTTTTTGATTGTTGATTTGGATAGCCTGGTACCTATATAACTTATTTCAAAAAGAAAATTGAGCTTTGAAATCCATTTGCTTATCTGAATAAGCCCTTGAAATCAGCTTATTGTCACCTTTGGTGCCCTGCACCATCTGTACTGGCCCAACTTCTTGGGCATATTTAGACCTTTAAATTGCATATAGGATCTCAACTTTTGCTTGTTTAGTGTAGCCCTAGTATCAGTAATTAGAAATCCACCAAAAGTTTGGCCTAAATAGCTTATTAGCACTGCTTAATTAGTTCATCTTATTTGTAGATTATAGCAAAATCTGAAATTAAAATAGGGCTGCAATTCTTCTAATTAGATCACTAGTTTGATATTTTGATTGTTCTGAGCTTAACTTAGTCTCTAGTAGCTGTTTCAAGTGGTTTTTGGTGTTAGCTTATTCTGCAAGTGCTATTTGCCCTCTAAGTGCTTATTTGAGCTACTTTCTTAGCTTCATTGTGTTCCTGTGCATCATAAGGCTTAAATCTTGTTCTGATAAGCTCATTTGAGCATAATAAGCATTTGATAAAAGTTTGGTTAACACTTGGTCAACTGTGCTTAGAAATAAGCACTTTAATAAGCTGTTTTTAAGCTAATAAGCACTTCCAGTGCTTATTTTTCATTTTTTATATTTTTCCTTGATTCAAAATAATATTTTAGATTTTCCCTGAAATTTTCATAATTTTCTGAGTTTTTTTGCTACTTTTCTTAATTAATTTTCATTTTTAATCTTTATTTAATACTTTTAATTATCAGAAAATCCAAAAAAATCAGAAAAAATCCCAGAAAAATCTAAAAATATTTTAGAAAATAGTTTTCAATTATTTGAGAATTTTAGAAATTAAATTTGCATTTTTCTCACCTTATTTACATTTTCTTTTAATTATTAATTAGTTTAATTAGTTTTTAATTCATAAAAAATTATTAAAAAGTCTAAAAAATATTTTTTTTTTTAAATTTTCTTTTATCTTTTTTAACTTTTTAAAATTATTTTGAAGTCCGTAGGATTTGTGTAGCCTAAAACTCGCGTTTTATTTCGCGCGTTACGTTAATAATCGCGCGTGCATTCCCGTTTTTGCGTTTTAGACTTTGGTGCATTACTTGCTTGTACTCTTTGCATAATTCCTAATTGTTAGTTGATAATTGAATTATTTGATCACTATTTGCCTTTTTCACCACTTTTCAAATCACGATTACACGAATCAATATTCTTGATTCCATTCACCTTCACTGGGAAATGACTCGGGTGATCCGTATTTCTTGCGGATCACTTCGATATTATACTATACTATATTATAGTTGGTTTTCACACGAATCAATTTTTGGCACCGCTGCCGGGGAAGGCTTGAAGTGAATTTTGAATCATTGTTTTGAAAAAATCGTGTTTTGTCAAGCCTTCTTCTATTTTCGTATATATATATAAATATTGAAAAATCAGAAATACTTTTCCTAAAGTATTTCCAAAAATACCAAAAAAATAATAAAAGTTACAGCCTCGACTCGATCGAAAGAAAGGGCGTTGTAAACCAAATAAGTCTCCCAATATAACGAAAACGTAATTTGGTTGTTTATCGGACTATTTCAATTACTACAACCGAATAAGCGGGAAATACGGATAGCTTTGACATTAAATTGCAAGCTGAAGAGAGATCCATTCTTCTCTCCCGTCCCGTCGCGCGTGGTTTTGAAAGAAACGGTTTTCGATTAACGTTACGTTTTAAGAAAAGAAAAACAAAAAAATAAAAAATTTTTGAGAAAAAATAAAAAAATTGAAAAATAAATAAAAACAAAAATATTTTCTTTTCTATTTTCTTTTTCTTTTTAATTTTGTTTTTGGTGTATGCACACCCGTTCTACTTCTGAGAATCTTACTTCTCCGCTCTCAAACCCCGAGCGGGTTTTACGACATACGAGTCGTGTTCATTTCCTCGACGACGAGGAGATGAACCATAACGAACAACACAACGGGCCCCCACCGATGGGTGGTCCGCAGCACAATGTTGTCCCACCGATGGGACAACAACCGGCATTTGATCCGCGTCCGATGGAAGAACAACTCCAATCACCATTTAACGGTGTGAGGAGGGCTATTGTGATTCCGGACATCAATGCCAACTTTGAAATTAATCACGGATTACTCAACTTAATCACGGGTATATCATTCCACGGGTTTGATAACGAAGACCCCTATGCACACATCCGAAATTTCACCGACATCGCTGAGACTATTAGGATGAATCAAGTCCCTCACGATGTGGTGAAATTGAAGTTGTTTCCTTTCTCCTTAAAAGGAGCAGCCCGGACTTGGCTGGAAAAGGAACCGCCGAACTCGATTCACACTTGGAATGATCTTGCTTCCAAGTTTGTGAATTATTTCTATCCTCCTTCTAAAACTTCTAACTTACGATCCCAAATCTTTCGGTTCCAACAAGCTTTCGATGAGTCGTTTAGTGAAGCTTGGGACCGATTCAAAGATTTGATGGAAAAATGTCTGAACCATGGGTTCACACCCCTTCAGCAGATTGACACTTTCTATAATGGTTTGAGTCACGTTGACCAAGACTTACTCAACTCTGCTGCGGGTGGGAACTTGTTGGCTAGAAATACGAATGATGCCTTCATGATAATCGAGAACAAGGCTCGTGTGAGAATGTCAAGGAACAAACATCAAATGTCTAATAATGAGAAAAATAATGATGAAATGAAAAATATGATATTGGCTTTAACAAAGAAATTCGATGCTATGTCTATTGAGAAACCGAACCATCAAGTCAAAATGGTGAGTCATGGCTGTGAGACTTGTGGTGGTCCACACCCGTATTATGAGTGTCCGTCGACCGGCTCTTATGCTCAAGAGAACGTGTATGCTGCAAACATGGGTGGCACCGGCTACCCACCTCTTCAAGGAGATCGAAATCTTCTCAGCTACCGTTTGAGCCATTTTCATGGACCACCCGGGTTTAATCAACCAAATCAAGTGAATCAGAACAATAATGTGCAAAACCGTAATCATCAATTCAATCAAAATCAAAACCGGCAAAATCAAGGTTTTCAAAACCAAGTTATAAACCAAAATCGGAATTTTCAGGGAAATCAAAACCAAGCCCCGCCTCAAGGGAACAATTTTCAAAATCATGGAAATTTTCAGAATAATCAAGGGAATTTTAACAATACAAATCTGAATCATGGCAACTTTCAAAACTGTGGGCAAAATTTTAATCAAAATCAAGCTGTTATTCCAAATCCGTCGCCCACGGAAGATTTGATTAAGCAATTGCTTCAAAACCAACAAGCTTTTATGACAAAACAAGAGGAAACAACAAGGTTGTTAGCAAATCAAATCAATGATCTTAATAAGCGTTTAAATGATCGACCCTCGGGCTCTGGAACGTTGCCGAGCAACACGATCGCTAACCCGAGGGGCGATGCTAAAGCGATCACGACAAGGAGTAGTGTTTCTTATGATGGACCAACGGCTCCGACTACCTCTTCTTCTCTACCTCCCAAGGTAGTCGCCCGTGAACCCGAGGCGACAACGGATACGGAAATTCCTATTAATAATGGAAGGACCGAAGACATCCAACCTCCGGTGGTTCCGACGTCCAAGGGAAAGGAAAAAGTTGTTTATGAAAAAGATATTCCCGTTAAAACAAAGTTGCCTTATCCGTCACGTTTAAACGAACACAAGCACCGCGAGAAAGATAAAAACCAAATGGAGAAATTCTATCAAATTTTTCAAGAATTGCATTTTGATATAAGTCTCGCGGATGCTATACTTTTGATGCCCAAATTTGCTTCGATGCTAAAAGGACTTTTAAATAATAAGGAAAAGCTTTTTGAAATGTCGAGAACCCAAATGAACGAGAATTGCTCAGCGGTTCTTCTTAAGAAGCTTCCCGAAAAGCTTGAAGACCCTGGTAAGTTTCTTATACCGTGCAATTTTCCGGGTAAGGTTCAATGCTTCGCCTTGGCCGATCTTGGTGCTAGCATTAACCTTATGCCATTGTCGATATGGAAAAAGTTGTCTCTTCCTAACTTGACACCGACGCTTATGACCCTCGAGCTTGCCGACCGATCTATGTCTCGTCCAATTGGCATAGCCGAGGATATTTTTGTCAATGTTGGGAAATTCCATTTCCCTGCCGATTTTGTGGTTGTTGATTTCGATGCCGATCCACGGGTTCCTCTCATTCTCGGGAGAGGTTTCCTAAGGACCGGTCGTGCTTTAATTGATGTTTACGACGAGGAGATTACCTTACGTGTCGGAAATGAAGCTGTCACTTTTAACCTTGATCAAACCGCGAGATACTCCTCCGACTACGATGTTGCTTCCGTCAACCGAATCGATGTTATTGACGAAGCTACGGAGGAGTATTCTCAAGAACTTCTTGGTTTTACCGATAATGCTTCGAGTGGCAATCCCACTCCTTCTTTTGAACCGATCGTCTCCGATTCTTCCCCTTCCCTCACTCCGTTTGAGGGAAGTGATCTCGCTTGGGAAGAAATTAACGCTTGTCTTTCAAATAAATCATTTTCACCGGAAATTGATAAAAATAACTTTGATCCGGAGGGGGACATTTCATTAATTGAAAAACTTTTAAATGAAAACCCGATTGTTTCTCCCCCTCTGATGACTTAAAAATGGCAGACGTAAAAGAAGTAAAGTCGTCTATTGAGAATCCTCCGGAGCTCGAGCTCAAGGATTTACCTCCTCATCTCGAATACGCATACTTGGAAAAAAATGATAAATTACCGGTTATAATATCAAAAGACCTTAAAGATGAGGAGAAGACACGACTCTTAGATGTGCTTCGGAAGCATAAAAGTGCGATTGCTTGGCAAATATCCGACATTAAGGGAATCGACCCTCGATTTTGCACTCATAAGATTTTGCTTGACGATAATCACAAAGCTTCCGTCCAACAACAACGACGGGTTAACCCACAAATCCACGAAGTGATCAAAAAGGAAGTTATTAAACTTCTTGACGCTGGAATGATTTATCCGATCTCGGATAGTTCTTGGGTTAGCCCGATTCATTGTGTTCCAAAGAAGGGCGGAATCACTATTGTGAAGAATGATGATAATGAGCTTATACTGACTCGACTTGTGACCGGATGGAGAGTTTGTATCGACTATCAAAAGTTGAATGATGCGACACGTAAAGACCATTTCCCGCTTCCTTTTATGGACCAGATGCTTGAACGTTTAGCGGGAAATGAGTTCTATTGTTTTCTGGATGGCTTTTCTGGGTACTTTCAAATTCCCATTGATCCCCCGGATCAAGAAAAGACCACTTTTACTTGCCTGTATGGAATGTTTGCCTATCGTAGAATGCCCTTTGGCTTATGTAACGCTCCAGGCACGTTTCAACGGTGTAGGATGGCTTTTTTTTCGGATATGATTGAAAAAACCATGGAAGTATTCATGGACGACTTCTCCGTCTATGGAGATTCTTTCGATTCTTGCCTTTCCCATTTAGAAAATATGCTAGTTCGGTGTAAAAACACTAATTTAGTTCTGAATTGGGAAAAGTGCCACTTCATGGTTAAAGAGGGAATAGTTCTCGGCCATAAGATATCCAAATCTGGAATTGAGGTGGATCGGGCAAAAGTTGATGTTATTGCTAAATTACCACACCCGACGACCGTTAAAGGAATTAGAAGTTTTCTCGGTCATGCCGGCTTTTACCGACGTTTCATTCAAGACTTTTCTAAGATAGCCCGGCCTCTGACCCACTTACTTGAAAAAGATGCTCCGTTTATCTTCTCAAATGAATGCATCGAAGCATTTAATGTTCTTAAAAAGAAGTTAACGGAGGCTCCCGTCTTAATTGCCCCCGACTGGGACTTGTTCTTCGAGCTAATGTGCGATGCCAGCGATTATGCCATTGGTGCAGTCCTGGGGCAACGCAAGTCAAAACATTTTCAGCCGATACACTATGCTAGTAAAACAATGACCGACGCTCAATACCATTATACGACTACTGAGAAAGAAATGTTAGCCGTCATTTACGCTTTTGAAAAATTTCGATCTTATTTGCTTTTGAAGAAATGCATAGTGTATACGGATCATTCGGCTCTTAAGTACCTTATGGCAAAGCAAGACGCTAAGCCACGCTTGATGCGGTGGGTTCTCCTCCTTCAAGAATTCAAAGTTGAAATTCGAGATAAAAAGGGAGCCGAGAACCTTGCTGCCGATCATCTTTCTAGACTTGAGAACCCCCATCAAAGTGTTCTCGAGAATAAGGAAATTAAAGATGCTTTTCCTCTCGAGACACTTGGGAGTGTGACCGAAATTGACCAAAGTACCCCATGGTTCGCCGATTTTGCGAATTACCATGCGGGAAATTTTATTAGGAAAGGGTTGTCGTCCCAACAAAAGAAGAAATTCTTTAAAGATGTCCAACATTATTTTTGGGACGACCCCTATTTGTTCAAAGTCTGTGCGGATCAAGTGATCCGGCGGTGTGTTCACGGTACGGAAGCCGTTGAAATTCTTAAGGCATGCCATAGTGGACCCACGGGGGGACATCATGGTGCCAACTTCACCGCAAAGAAAGTGTTCGATTCCGGCTTCTATTGGCCGACGATATATCGGGATGCCCATGAATTGGTGAAAACATGTGATTCTTGCCAACGTCAAGGAAAAATCTCTCAAAAAGATGAAATGCCGCAAAATGCGATTCAAGTTTGTGAGATTTTTGACGTTTGGGGCATCGATTTCATGGGTCCATTCCCGTCATCAAGAGGAAATAAGTATATTCTCGTGGCCGTCGATTATTTGTCCAAATGGGTTGAAGCGAAGGCGCTCCCCACTAATGACGCCCGAGTTGTTGTTAAGTTTTTGAAAAATCTCTTTGCCCGATTTGGTGCACCTCGAGCCATCATAAGTGATCGTGGGACCCATTTTTGCAATGACCAATTCGCTAAAGTTATGCTTAAATATGGTGTCACACATCGTCTTTCCACGGCTTATCATCCACAAACGAGTGGTCAAGTGGAGGTGTCCAATCGGGCTTAAAATGGATATTAGAAAGGACCGTAGGAGAACACCGTGCCTCATGGGCCGATAAGCTAGACGATGCTTTATGGGCTTTCCGGACCGCTTACAAAACCCCAATCGGGTGTACTCCATATAAGTTGGTTTACGGGAAAGCTTGTCATTTGCCCATCGAACTTGAGCACAAGGCCTACTGGGCCTTAAAACATGCAAATTTTGACTTAAAAACCGCGGGTGATCACCGAAAAGTTCAATTGAACGAATTAGTCGAACTCCGTGATCAAGCTTACGAGAATTCTTTAATTTATAAAGAGAAAACAAAAAGACTTCATGATGCCAAGATCAAAGACCGCGTTTTTAACGTTGGTGATCAAGTGCTTCTTTTTAACTCTCGGTTAAAGATTTTCTCAGGTAAGCTTAAAACCCGTTGGTCTGGACCATTCACCATAACACAAGTATTCCCTTATGGAACTATTGAGTTGGCTCAACTTGATGGGCCCAACTTTAAGGTGAATGGTCACCGTTTGAAACACTATTTCGGAGGGAACGTACCAACCATGGTAGTCCCGGATCTCCAAACTTTCCCCAAGGACGAATGAATTCGGGGATCGAGTCAAGCTACGTGACTCGGTAATCAAAAACAAAGCGCTTCGTGGGAGGCAACCCATGCTTATCCAAATCATCTTCTTATATTTCTATTTTCTAATAAATAACGTGAAGAGGGGGTACCTTTTCCAATCTTGTGTTTCGTGGTTGTTTGTGATGATTGTCCAGGATTGTCCCCGATTTATGATGATTCTCGTGCTCGTGGTTTTGTCTTTCTCTCCACTCGAGTCTCATTCATCGATGCTTTTGGAAATCCAATATCCGAACATCTTATCGACTAACGTTTTCTTTGGCATACTTAATAAACGTCCCTAGATATTTGTTAGGATTACCTTTGCCCGTAAAACATTGAGGACAATGTTTCATTCTAGTCCGGGGGGGTGAATCTTCGATTCGATTTTGACCTTGCAGTTTTCACCATGTCATGTACTCTCGTAACTCCGTTTTTCCACCAAAAAAAAAAAAATATTGAAAAAAATTGAAAAATTTCAAAATTTTTGAAGAAAAGTGAATGAAAAAGTCATGAAAAAGCACAAAAATATGAGAAAAAGTTAGAAAAGTTGTGCAAAAATATAAAAAAGTATGAATAAGTGATTTGACACCTTGTTGACTTCCTTGCTGGCGAGAGTAGGAATAAATATTTTGACTTGACCGGGCGTGTTAAGCCCTAGCTTGTTCCCTTAACCATTGATAATCATAAAAGTTTGTGCTAGTCTTGTACACTAGGAGCTACTCTTTTGTCGGCTCCCGTACTTGGCTTTATACATGCACGACTTGAAAAGCTTTCGCTAGTCACTTACATTAGGAGCTACAAAACGCGAATTCTTTCCAAGAGTTTGCAAAGCTCCCGTATTTGACTTTATATATGCGTGGCTGATTATCGGCTAAGCTTCTGCTAATCTCATTATTTGAGGTCTTAAATTTGCAGAGAACGAGAAATGATAGAGTTTATTTACAAGTATAATGCTAAACGTGGAGTAGTGGTTCTCTTTAGAGCTCATAAGAGGTACTCGTGGCTTTTTACTCCCATCAGATACGTCACCGATATATAATAGATGTTCTAGGTTAATTAGTGGTATTTAGGTTTGAATAATACTTAGTTATTTGTTTTCTTAAGAGAATTTTTGCTTTAGAAATTGGGTACATATCAAGGAACATCAAAAATAAGAGCAAAAAGTGAAAAAAATCAAAAGTCAAAAGTTGATTATGCATGTGGTTTTGGAGCTACCTAATAAGCTTCCATTTGATGTATGAAAAAAAAAAAAAAAAAAAAAAAAAGAAAAAAAAAAGTGAAAAATATGAGAAAAGTGAAAAAAGTGAGAAATGAAAAATATGAAAGTTGTAGTATTGTTGAATAAGAGTTATGTATGTATCAATAAGTTGTTGGCGCGTGAGGTGCATGTGATACGTGATTAGTAATCAGTCACATGAGGTGCACGTGATCGTACTCCGCAACTTATATTCTTGATATTGTATGTACCCCAAATTCCTTGAAATGGACCGAATTTCTATTGCAGTGGTTCTTAAGAGAAAATGAATAACTATTTATCGTTTTAACTTAGGTGTCACTATCGGACTAAAAATTATTGAAACGAGAAAATATGAAGCGATTTATTTCTCAACAAAAATAAAATAATGAGATACAAAAACTTAGGACATGGGAGTAACAAGTTTCCACGAGTAACTTTTATGAGTAGTGTTAGCATTAAATTTGTAGATAAGTTGTGATCTCGTTTTTACGCTTAGTTTGGGAGCTCGTGAAAAATCAAGGATGACGATTTTTATCCGTATGGTCACTTCTTAAATAGAAGTGTTTCTACTCATAGACCGTAAAAATTATTGCAAAAATAATGAAAGTTCAACAAACCGTCACAAGTATGAAGTGTGAAAAGTCCAAAAATAGAATAAAGTGGAATAAAGAAATAAATTTTGGAAAACGGAGCGTTTACGGGATTAAATGATTTTGTAATCTCTTTTGAACCTCTTTGCTACTTTACAAAGTTAGTAGAAAGAAGTTATGAAATTATTTATCTCGTGAGTGTGAATTGATCACATTGCGTGAGGACACGGCAATACTTTAGTCCGGGGGATTTTGGTGAGTGCTTATTCACTCACCTTTTCTAAGCCAAAATTGGACCAAATAAACCAAAAACTAACCAATAATGCCAAAGAATGTGTGTTTTTGTGTTTGTGAATGTGCAGGAACGGATATTTAAGAAAAGACGAAAAATCACAAGAAAATGACAAAACGAGCACGAGATTTGGAAAAGTTTGAATAAAGCCGGAGCCTGGGAAGCTAGTGGTCAAAGTGAAGCTCATATGGTCAATTGGAATCCTCAAAGTCTCAAAAATTGCATAAGTGACCCGGGAATGAAGTTTGAAGAAAGTTCACATTTGGTCCCTCAACTTTCAAAGTTGACAACATTGGTCCTTATGAAGATATTTTGAAGAGTTGACAACTCAGGCCCTCCAACATTCAAGAAATGCCACAATAGACCCTTGGGAGTATATTTATGAAGTTTGGCAGATTGGGTCCTTGAAGTTTCAGAATTACACATTTGGTCCCTTGGTTTGCTATACTACTACAACCGGATCCACAAACCTTAGTCCAAAATAATATAACAAAAACAGCCCATAGCCCACTACACAACACAAGCCCAAAAGCCCCTTATTATTACCAAAACCCGATCCAACCCGGCCCACCAAATCAAATTATAATAAAAAAAATACCAAGCGCATGTTACTGTGCTTCTCCCCCATTCTTTACCTCGTACACCATTAAATTACCTCGTACCAATCCCATATTACCCACCTCGTACTAGAATCATTCTAGAACCATCTGACACGTTGTCAGATGGTGTCTTATCCCTCCAACATGGCTCCTCTTTGCCCCCTGATTGGCTTATTAGATGTGGAATCAAGATAAGGATGCTCAAACGGATTGAATGAATATGGGATGACTAGGAAATGGATTGAATCAAAGATTATGTGGCCTCAATTGGTCTTCTGGATCCTTCTCAAACCCTAGCACCTCACCTCCATGCTCTCCTATAAAATCCCTCCCCTAGACACGATTAGAAGGTGTAGAGTAATTGTAGTGTTACTCTGCCAGTTTTGTAACTCAAGTTTTTAATTAATGAAAGTTTCCTTTTAATTGTCTTATTTAAAAGTTCACTACAGCTTAAATTCTTATTGTCGTATTTCTTACTGCTTATTGTAGCTTATTTATTCCTTATTTCTGTTTAAAGCAAGCTCTTTTATTACTATTCTAGTTCTTATCTTCTGTTTTAATTCTTCTTTTGTTGTTGTTTATTATAAAAGAAAAACCAAAAAAATCTTAAAATACAAAAAAATCCAAAAATATGTTCTTTTCTTTCCTTAATCCTTTTTAGTGCTTAAATGTTTTTGATTCAAGCTTATTTATACTTCTATACCCTTCAGTAAACTTGTTTCTTTCTTAGTTCTCAAAAACAAAAATTTTCTAAAAAAGTCAACATAAGTCAAAGCCCAGCTTATTTCAATAAGCTGAGCTTTGAGGTGGTAAAAGGCAGCCAAAAAGAAGTCCATTTGGCCTGTCAAGAGACAGGCTAGCTCAGTGAACCCCCTCTGTTTGAGCTGAGGGGGATTTGGTTTTGTAAGTCTCACTTTTAATTTCCATTTTTAGTAGCTTATTGATAATTTAGCTTATATCTATCATTAGTAGTTTATTTACACTAGATAATATTTATTATAGCTTAATATTGTTGTTTCATTGCTTATTGGTCATTTGTGAACATCTGTGGTGTGAATCACTCTTATACTGTCTTATAAGCTTAGATCTGTGATTCTTGTGCTTCTTTGATAAAAGATGTTAATGATCCATGTTTCTGAGTTATTTTATGTGTATGCATCATATTGGATGTTTTGGATTTGATTTGAACTTGAGTTATGAGGCATGTGTTTGTATTCTTATGTGAGACAGTCAATAAAGGGGTGTTTGGCTACTAGTTGTTAGCTGATATAGGCTTAAGTTAAAAGGGTAAAATTGGTTTAGGTAGTTCACTAGACTAATATTAGGGTAAGTTAAATCATAAAATTAGTCAGTTATTAGTAAAAAGTCAAAGTTGTTTAATAATCTTCTTAACAGTTAGCATAAATAAGTTTTAGGTTAAGAAATCTTAAAAATAGTTGCATTATAATTAGTACTAGCTTATTAAAGTCATATATTAGCTTAATATAACATTAGAGATCATTTTAGAGTAATCAAAAATCAAAATAGTCAACTTTCTGTTTCATATGAAAAGTCAAAAATCCTTTTGAACTCAGAAATGGTCAAAACTTTGTGGTGATGTGTAGCCTTTGATTTGGATTGGAAATACTTTTTGATTGTTGATTTGGATAGCCTGGTACCTATATAACTTATTTCAAAAAGAAAATTGAGCTTTGAAATCCATTTGCTTATCTGAATAAGCCCTTGAAATCAGCTTATTGTCACCTTTGGTGCCCTGCACCATCTGTACTGGCCCAACTTCTTGGGCATATTTAGACCTTTAAATTGCATATAGGATCTCAACTTTTGCTTGTTTAGTGTAGCCCTAGTATCAGTAATTAGAAATCCACCAAAAGTTTGGCCTAAATAGCTTATTAGCACTGCTTAATTAGTTCATCTTATTTGTAGATTATAGCAAAATCTGAAATTAAAATAGGGCTGCAATTCTTCTAATTAGATCACTAGTTTGATATTTTGATTGTTCTGAGCTTAACTTAGTCTCTAGTAGCTGTTTCAAGTGGTTTTTGGTGTTAGCTTATTCTGCAAGTGCTATTTGCCCTCTAAGTGCTTATTTGAGCTACTTTCTTAGCTTCATTATGTTCCTGTGCATGATAAGGCTTAAATCTTGTTCTGATAAGCTCATTTGAGCATAATAAGCATTTGATAAAAGTTTGGTTTACACTTGGTCGACTGTGCTTAGAAATAAGCACTTTAATAAGCTGTTTTTAAGCTAATAAGCACTTTCAGTGCTTATTTTTCATTTTTTCTATTTTTCCTAGATTCAAAATAATATTTTAGATTTTCCCTGAAATTTTCATAATTTTCTGAGTTTATTTGCTACTTTTCTTAATTAATTTTCATTTTTAATCTTTATTTAATACTTTTAATTATTAGAAAATCCAAAAAAATCAGAAAAAATCCCAGAAAAATCCAAAAATATTTTAGAAAATAGTTTTCAATTATTTGAGAATTTTAGAAATTAAATTTGCATTTTTCTCACCTTATTTACATTTTCTTTTAATTATTAATTAGTTTAATTAGTTTTTAATTCATAAAAAATTATTAAAAAATCTAAAAAATATATTTTTTTTTAAATTTTCTTTTATCTTTTTTAACTTTTTAAAATTATTTTGAAGTCCGTAGGATTTGTGTAGCTTAAAACTCGCGTTTTATTTCGCGCGTTACGTTAATAATCGCGCGTGCATTCCCGTTTTTTGCGTTTTAGACTTTGGTGCATTACTTGCTTGTACTCTTTGCATAATTCCTAATTGTTAGTTGATAATTGAATTATTTGATCACTATTTGCCTTTTTCACCACTTTTCAAATCACGATTACACGAATCAATAATCTTGATTCCATTCACATTCACTGGGAAACGACTCGGGTGATCCGTATTTCTTGCGGATCACTTCGATACTATACTATACTATATTATAATTGGTTTTCACACGAATCACTTATCTTAATTGAACATGAAAGGTTTCAAAGGGTAAAAACCCGTGAAAATACTGATAAAATCGTGCTAGGTTTTCTCCAAGTTATCCCTCTAATTATCCTCTCTTAATGAATGAAAATTACAAAACTATATATAGATTTTCCAACGTGACGGTGACAAGAAGAGAAATCTGACGCCGTCAACTCGCCGCCCATAATAATATCGGATTGCCTAGATCCAGATCTGACGCCGTCAAGAGCATTTTTCCTCTGGGCCGTCACGTGTAAAGGGACCATGACGACCTATGGTGACGCCGTCATGCCCTAGTGTAAAAACTCTCTGCACCGTCATGTACTCTATCCACTTCACCTCTTGTTTTACTCTTCATGCCGTCATGTAGAATTTGGTGACGCCGTCAGGTACTGTTCCAAGCAAGGAAAATTAAGACTTTGCCTTTTTCTTCACTTTTATGCTCCAAAAACGTCCAAAATGCTTCCTTTTCCAGAATTCACTCCAAAAGTACCTAAAATCACAAAAGGAACGATTTAGGGCAATATTTGATCAAATAAATTCAATTCCGGGCTTAAATGACCCCCTAAAAACGGATCATTTTTCGCCTCATCATATACCCTTACACTTGAGATTTGCTTGTCCTCAAGCAAATGCGCTTTTATTCTAGTCAAAATACAAGTTAGGGGTCATTTAACACTAATATAAAAGTAATTACAACAAATAATCGATCCACTAAGGACCAAAGACAAGCATGGAGGTCATATACTAGCACCTCACAAATAGTGTTTAGATACTCACATCTCTCGGGTGTAATAAAGTATATATCACAATATGGAAATGGAAAACATCTCTCACTACCTGTTATAGCAAAATAGATTACTATAGGCTTGGGAAAGGATCAAACCTCCACCATATGGCGTAAGCACCTAGGATAAACTATCAAATAGGTCTTTTTAAAGGGTTTTAACGTTAGGTGTAGGTATATGGAATACACGGTTTTGTTGGATAAAGGCAATCTTTACTGGGGGCGAGTTAATAATCTTGGTTAATTACATGTACAATATGGCGTTGCTAAGCCAAGACTAGACTAGACTTAAGCTAATAAATGAGGAATAAAAAAACATAAAACAAACATTGAATGAAACGAGATGGTAGTCCGTATGTTTTTCTCTTTTCTCTTTCTATATATATATATATATATATATATATATATATATATATATATATATATATATATATATATATATATATATATATATATATATATTTGGATTTTTTGATTTTTTTTTTGCATACATTCTTACCCTACCATCCAAAATAGTACATCATAGGGAATAAACATTCCCCTTATCCTTGAATTTTTACATACTTTACAATAAACTAATCTAATAACTCGAATTAATATAATCAAAACACTTGGAGTACTTTTTAAGATAAACGCACATATGGGGGGTAATAAATGATGTTCTTCCCCATTACTCCATAACACAAGTACTTTACTCATGAGTCCCAATCGTCCGAAAACAATATGTACAAGACATGACTCGACTTAGCAACCATGTAATCAATTAGATACTTAACTAAGGGTTTAAACATGTAACAATAATGCACTAAAGATGAGTGCATACACGGAAGGTTAAGGCGATTTGGGTGTACATTTAAGTGGGTTGTAACAAATTCTTCCTTTAAGTAAGATGCTTAAAGTTAGAAACGAAAAGATAAACTCGGAGGGGTGTACTAGGGGTTTCGTGTACTAAAAATGAGTACAACGCTATGCTGTGGGAAAATTAGTTGACTTTACTAGCCAAGTAATATGACTTAAATGGTCAAGTAATTATGAAACGGGTTTAACAAAAGGGTGATCCTAATGCCTCTTATCATGTAGTAAATCCTACTACACGAATGAAATCTCAATAGCGGTCTCGGGATGTATCACTAACGCAAGTTCTAGAATCTAAATGCTACCGGTACACTCATAAGCACTAATAGTAAATGCTTTTCCTATGAAATATAAAGGCGAACCTCACATATTTGGGTGGAAAATTTTTCTGAATAGTACATTTTTGTGCTAGTCATACGACTCCTATCCATGAGACGCTTGCTAAGGCTAAAGTTTCACTCCTAAATGTTGTAAAAAAATTTAAATTTGGCGCTAAAATTACACTAACAAGTATTTCTCATAGTTTTATTACACAACTACCATCAAACAAACAAACAAACTCAAGTGAAAGTGTATCCTATAAGGTATCATCATTTACCCTCCTTTTACACTTAGGATGAACATTGTCCCCAATGTTCAATTAAATAATGTAAAAGTAAAACAGGTAAAAGAATGAAGGCAAATACTCCCCTGATTCGTTCGGTGTGGATAGTGTGGTAACAAGGTTAGATCTTCCTCCAAAAAAGTGAACAATCAAAGCTTCCCTTCCAGAATGTAAATCATCTTCTTGTCATACATAACCTGTTAAACCTGAGAAAACAAAAAAGGCAACCTCGCGTAAAATCGGCGGCAATCTATATAATGTTTATAAAACTAAAGAATTAACAAAAACTTTAAGACTCCGTTAGAAAAACAAAACTAGCAAAATTTTCAGAATTTTACACATGACGCCGTCAGGAATTAATTCCTGACGCCGTCTGAAGTGATCTGCAGAAATCCTTACGTTAAGTTTCCGGAAAATTTCTGGAAAATTTATGTCCTACTTCCTGGAAAATCCTGCAAAACATCATTATGATTCGATACAAGCATTTGACTCTAACAAATATGAATATACATGTCCATTTAATATTGTGGAGAATCATGATCAATTTTTTTTCTTAAAAACAAATTTGGGGTTTCCCCTTACACTTATCTTTTGCGAAATACCTTTGGATGAAGTTAGGACGAAGTCAAACGACAAAATAAAGTATTTTCACCATTTTATTTTGAAACATGATCTACCAACAATAAAAATAAAGCATGCATACGGAAACAAATAACAATCAAACAAATAAAAATCACACAAAGCATGGGTTGCCTCCCAAGAAGCGCTTTTCTTTATTTACGAGTCTTGTAGCTAGACTCAAGGTCATGGGCTACCGTGTGTCGCTTACGCTCACATAACCAAGGGTGAGCCATCTAATAGTCGCCTCATCTTTCTTATAATCATCACTTAACTCTAAACATCCACGATAGTGCCTTTTATTTTTTTCATGAGGATATTTAAGCCCTTTTCTTTTATCATTCTCACTTAGCATTTCTAGGGGCGGATACCTACTACACTTCTCCATGGAAAAATCCTTGAACCTAGGGTGTGCACGGGGCATTTGGTAAACAAAATCTTCATCCCTATCCGAGAATGTAATTAACCCTTCCATAAGTTTTTCATCAAGGTTGGTCAACCTTTTGAAAGGTTTCCCAGACACAACTGGGTTAACTTACTATCGATAAATTCTCCTAGATTCTCCATAACCATGAACTCAACAAGATAAACAAAGCTTCCTACAAACACATGCAAGGACATGGCCCTAGCAATTATATTATCTCCTTTGTATTCTAACTCATCTACCATGATTTTATTATATTCACTACGCGAGATTATGTTCATTGGGAGAGATGAGTTAAGGTAGGCATCAAAGCTCCTAAATCCAATCTTACAAGGAAATTGCATATTGAATGAGCTATCACTCTCAATCCTTGTTCTAGGGTCGACATACCTAAGAGGGTTCACTTCCTATTCCATCCTATCCTCATTAATCACATCACCATCACCTAGATCCTCATCGGAGTCTGAATAGTAAAAAGGACTAGCCCTATGGTCATCATCATGGTCAAACTCCTCCATTTCAGAATTATTGTCAAAGTGGTGGTTAGGCGATAGGTTAGTGGGTTCTCATTTTCCACTAAAGGGATTGGGGCGGGCATTTGGAAAATCCTACGACGAAAAACACGAATAACAGGAATCAAACGATCAATGCTATTGTTATCCATCGAGATAGTTTACGGACAAAGGAAACAAAGAAATAAGATAGACTAAAGAAAATCTAAAAATAAAAATAAAATCTTACTAGAAAGGAATCTAGCAAGTAGACCTAATAAAAAGAAATTCTAACCTAGACAATAACTATTCCCCGGGCTGCGGCGCCAAAAACTTGATGACGCCGCACTCTTTTGTGAAAGTTGAGGAATAAATGTAAAGATGAACAATCCCGCAGCGGTGCCAAAAACTTGATGCGTGGGAGTTGCACCAGGCTTTACCTCTCGAGGGATCTCGAGAAGCTTACAATCCTCACCAGGCAGTGTACCTAATCGTTGTAGTATAGTATAGTGACAAGTACCGGGGGATTGATCGTTCAACTCAGGAATAGTGTCGCTAGGATTAGAAAGCCTAAAAATTAAGTCTAGAGGTAAGGGATGATTCTTTTTGTATTTTTATATTTTTATAAAAGCAATTAAAATCTCAGGTTTTGGAAGAGTGGGCGGAATTAGTTACTAATCAACTAACCCAATAACTAAAGATGCAATCAAAATAAAATAACAAAAATGTAAATAAAGCTAATTAAACTAGTGGTGTGAACAATAAATGAGAAAATTGTGTTTACTTAGATTTCATTACTCCCTAGATATCTTTTACAGGTTGATAGTTTGTTACAATTGCGTGGATGACGGGTTACATTCCTTAATACCAATCGTGGGGTGGCGTACGTACTTCCCCAACTCTATAAGCTCCTACTTCACTCCTATGTCAAGCCTGCAAGAAGCTCCTAACATGAGATCATTAGAATTCGCTCATGCATTAAATACAACCATAAAAACCTAGTATGCATTGGTTCATGTTTCTTAAGATGTCCAAGCAAGTTACCCTATGGAAGTCTGCCAATTTTCTTAAGCCTAACATCGAAATCATTCATCCGTAACAACTATAAATAAGCAATCAACCCATAATCAACATCTAGGTTTCACTACATCTAAGCAAACACACAAGAGATCTAGCCTAGCATGTTAAAATGAAGACAAGCGTAAGATATATTCAAACAACTGATACGTGGGAATCGCACCAGGGTTTACCTCTCAAGGGATCTTGAGAAGCTTACAACCCCCACCAGGCAGTGTACCTGATTGTTGTAGTATAGTATAGTGACAAGTACCGGGGGATTGATCGTTCAGCTAGGAATAGTGTCGCTAGGATTAGAAAACCTAAATACTAGTTCTAAAGGTGAGGGATGATTATTTTTGTATTTTTATATTTTCTAGGAAGATACTAGAAATGAAAATACTAGAAATGAAAATAAACTAAATTAAACTAAGGTTGTGAGCAATAAGTGGAGAAAATGTGTTTACTTAGATTTCACTACTCCCTAGATATCTTTTACACGTTAATTACTTGTTATAGTTGCGTGGATGACGGATTGTATTCCTTAATACCGTTCATGGGGTGGCGCACTTAATTCCCCAATCCTATGAGTGCCTACTTCACTCCTATGTCGAGCCGGCTAAGAAGCTCCTAACATGGGATCATTAGAATTTACTCATGCATTAAATACAACCAATAAAACCTAGTGCACGTCAGTTCATGTTTCCTAAGATGTTCAAGCATGTTACCATTTGGAGATATGCCAGTTTTCTTAAGCCTAACATCGAATTCATTCATCCAATACAACTATAAACAAGTAATCAACACATAATTAACATCTAGGTTTCATTAGATCCAAGCAAACACAAGATAGATCTAGCCTAGCATGATGGAATTAAGACAAGAACAAGATATAGACAACCAACACATAGACATATTGATTGAATTAAAAGAATACTTATCTCAATTACACATGAAAGGTATCAAGGGCTTAGAACCCTTGAAAAACCTGTAAAATTCGCACCAAGTTCGTACTTAGGGTTTCTCCAAAAATTCTCTCTTTTTTAATGTGAAAATTAGAAAACTATATATAGGAAATAGGGTCTGACGGCGTCAAGACAAATCTTGTGACGCCGTCATCTCGCCGCCAAAATACTTCTCGGACTGCCTTGATCTACTTTTGACGCCGTCATGTGTTATGCATTTCCAGGCCGTCATGAATTTTACTCTTGACGCCCTACTTCGTGACGCCGTCAATTCTGTACTGGGTCGTCATGGAAATTACTCTTGACGCCGTCAGAAATTTCTTCTTGACGCCGTCACCTACTGTTCCCAACAAGGAAAATTAAGACTTTGGCGTTTTCTTCACTTTTATGCTCCAAAAACGTCCGAATTGCTTCCTTTTCCAGATTTCTCTCCCAAAGTACCTAAAATCACAAAAGGAACGATTTAGGGCAATATTTGATCAAATAAATTCAATTCCGGGCTTAAATGACCCCCTAAAAGTGGTTCATTTTTCGCCTCATCATATACCCTTACACTTGAGATTTGCTTGTCCTCAAGCAAATGCACTTTTATTCTACTCAAAATACAAGTTAGGGGTCATTTAACACTAATATAAAAGTAATTACAACAAATAATCGTTCCACTAAAGACCAATAGACAAGCACGGAGGTCATATACTAGCACCTCACAAATAGTGTTTAGATACTCACATCTCTCGGGTGTAATAAAGTATAAATTACAATATGGAAACGGAAGATATCTCTCACTACCTGTCATAGCAAAATAGATTACCATAGGCTTGGGAAAGGATCAAACCTCCACCACATGGCGTAAGCACCTAAGATAAACTATCAAAGAGGTCTTTTTAAAGGGTTGTAACGTTAGGTGTAGGGATATGAAATACACGATTTTGTTGGATAAAGGAAGTTTCACTGGTGGCGAGTTAACAATCTTGGTTAATTACATGTAAAATGTGGCGTTGCCAAGCCAAGACAAGACTCGACTTAAGCTAATAAATGAAAAATAACAAAAACATAAAATGAACATAGAATAAAAAGGGATGGTAGTCCGTATGTTTTTTCTCTTTTTCTTTTTCTATTTTTTTTTTCTTTTTCTTGATTTTTCTAATTTTTTTCGATTTTTTATTTATTTATTTATTTATTTTATTTATTTATTTATTTATTTTGCATACACTCTTACCATACCATCCAAAATAATACATCATAGGGAATAAACGTTCCCCTTACACTTGGATTTTTACATACTTTACAATAAACTAATCTAATGACTCGAATTAAGAAAATCAAAACACTTGGAGTACTTTTAAGATTAACGCACATATGGGGGTAATATATGATGTTCTTCCCCATTACTCCATAAAATAAGTACTTTACCCATGAGTGCCAATTGTCCCAAAACAATATGTACAGGGATATGACTCGACTTAGCAACCATGTAATCAATTAGATAGTTAACTTAGGGTTTAACAAATAACAATAATGCACTAAAAATGAGCGCATACACGGAAGGCTAAGGCGATTTGGGTGTACATTTAAGTGGGGTGTAACAAATTCTTCCTTTAAGTAAAATGCTTAAAGTTAGAAACGAAAAGATAGGCTCGGAGGGGTGTACTAGGGGTTTCGTGTACTAAAGATGAGTACAACGCTAAGGGTGTGGGAAAAATTAATTGACTTAACTAGCCAAGTAATATAACTTAAATGGTCAAGTAATTATGATACGAGTTTAACACAAGGGTGATCCTAATGCCTCTTATCATGTAGTAAATCCTACCACACGAATGTAGTCTCACTAGCGGTCTCGGGATGCATCACTAACGCAAGTTCTAGAATCTAAATGCTACCGGTACACTCATAAGCACTAATAAATGCTTTTCCTATCAAATCTAAAGGCGAACCTCACATATTTGGGTGGAAAATTTTTCTGAATATACGGTTTTGTGCTAGTCATACAATCTCCTATCCATGAGACGCTTGCTATGGCTAAAGTTTCACTCCTAAATGTTGTAAAAAATTTTAAATTTGGCGCTAAAATTACACTAACAAGTATTTCTCATAGTTTTATTACACATCTACCATTAAACAAAACAAACTCAAGCGAAAGTGCATATGTAAGGTATCATCTTTTTACCTTCCCCTTACACTTAAGATGAACATTGTCCCCAATGTTCAAGTAAAGAATGTAAAAGTTAAAAAAGTAAAAAGAATGAAATCAAATACTCCCCTGATTCGCTCGGTATGGATAATAAGGTGGACAGGTTAAATCTTCCTCCAAGAAAATGAACAATCAAAGCTTCCCTTCCAGAATATAAATCATCTTCTTGTCATACATAACCTGTGAATCCTGAGAAAATAGACAAGACAAACCTCGCGTAAAATCGGCGGCATCTTATATAAGTTACTAAATCCTAGAAAACAAGATAAGATATAATGCTTGTGGAATGAAGTTTGCAGATTTCCTGGAGATTATAAAACTTAATAATTCATAAAAACCATAAGACTCCGTTAGAAAAACAAAACCGGTAAAATTTCTAGATTTTTACACGTGACGCCGTCAAGAATTAATTCATGACGCCGTCAGAAGTGACCTGCAGAAATTCTTATGTTAAGTTTCCGGAAAATTTCTGGAAAAACTTGGTCCTACTTCCTGGAAAATCCTGCAAAACTTCATTATGACTCAATACAAGCATTTGACTCTAACAAATACGAATACACATGTTCATTTAATATTGTGGAGAATCATGATCGGTTTGTTTCTTAAAAACATATTTGGGGTTTCCCCTTACACTTATCTTTTGCAAAAATACTTTTAGGTGGAGTTATGACTAGGCCAAACAACAAAGTAAAGTATTTCCGCTGTTTAGTTTAGAAACATGATCAACCAACAATAAAAATAAAGCATGCATACGGAAGCAAATAACAAACAAACAAAATAAAATCACACAAAGCATGGGTTGCCTCCCAAGAAGCGCTTTTCTTTATTTACGAGTCTTGTAGCTAGACTCAAGGTCACGGGTTACGTTTTCCTTTCTCACTTTTGCGCTAACTAAAAACATCTAACCCAATTTTCATCACGCTTGTATTCCGGGCCTAGATTCATGCAACCCGAATAGTAAGTTCTCCTCTCATAATAGGCTGAATCAGTAATTCCATCTTCCTTAACCTCATAGGGTCGAATCTCATAAATTTGTAGATTCTTGATGTCCTTTAATTCTTCCTTCATGTGAGGCATTGATGAGTGCTCAAACACTCATCGTTTTTGATATATTTATACTGCCAAAACGCACAAAAACAATCAAAAAGATATCAAAATACTTAAATTATCCCAGGGATTGTGTTTTATGTGTTTTAAATGCAAAATGTGCAAAAACAAAGGAAAAACGTATAAAGTTTGCAATTTTGGCAGTTTCAGTCCCCCAAGTTTCAAAACTTGTCAATTTTAGTCCTTATGCATTTATTTTGAAATGAAAAGTCAACCCAAGGATTTAAAAGTAAAAAATCAAAATATTACACTTGGGTTTCAAGTTTTACAAAATTACAAGTTTGGTCCCTGAGATTTCAAATTTGGCAAATCAGGTCCCTGGGAATTTTGAAAATTGGAAAAATACAAAAATGGTTCTTGGAGTTATGATACTTGGCATGATTGATCCTCATAAGTAATTTGGAAAAGTTTTAATTTCAGTCCCTAAACTTTTCCAAAATTACAAAATTGGTCCCTATGGTTATTAACTACACAACCGGACCCTTGTTTATATTATCAACCCAAAACCAAACCCTTATCCACCCCACCCATTGATCCAGTCCTCCCAAAGCCCAACCAAACCGGCCTAATCTAATAATAATAAAAAGGGCAGGTCAAACAGTCAACCGGGTCAAACACCCGGTCAACTCCTTCTTCCCCCCAACATGGCCGCGCAAAACCAGGGACAAAATCCCCCCCTCCTCACCTTTTCACCAACTCAAACCCCCACAATTAATTCCCACACCTAACAAACCCACCACAATAAATTCTAACACCAAACCCCCCACCAGAACCACTCAGTTTGCCCCGTAACCAATTTGGCGCCAAAAATGGTAATCAACAGCTCAAATCGATTTCAAAGCAATTGAACGCATGAGATTTGGTCAATAGGTCAACAAGAGCCATGTGGGTCATCCATAATTCAAAAAAAGTGCCATGTGGGAGGTTCTAGGATTTATTTTTTTGCTTCGATATATATATTGTAGCTCACACATGAGCCTAAGGGGGGGGGGGGGGGGGGTAATCTTTCAGTTTTATGTATTTTTCAGTTTATTTGTAATGTATTGTGACCTTTTTTTTTATCAAAGAAAAGTTTGTTTTAAAGTTTAAGTCTTATTTTCACTTTTCAAGTTCCATTTCCAATTTGCAAGTTCTAATCAAAGCTTCTAATGTATGTTTAATCTGTTCATAAGCTCTCACAAACAAAGATAAAAAGGTTTTATAAGCTTTTTAAGTTTGTATGAACATCCTAAACTCAGTTTTAAATAATTACTAAAAAATTAAGAAAAAATCAAAAATAAATAAAAATATGGTGATCAAGGATTGAGCAAGCTTGGAGCACAGTTTATTAAGGATGGCTGTGGGTTAGGAACCTCATGGGAAGGCATTAGGATTGGTTCATTTGGTTCTTTGGTCCTTAACAGATAGCTTGGAAGGCTTATGTAAGCCTTACTTTTGATTTTTACTCTCTCATGTAGTTTAGTTGTTTGTTACTGTCTAATTTACTTAATTATTGCTTAATATAGTAGTTGTATACAGTGGATTGTGTTGTACACTTGTTTGAATCAAGTTTTCATCTTAAACTGTTTTTAAAGGGGTGTTTGGTTGTAGCTTGTTCATAGTGTTCCATCTGTCTTATTGTGCAAGTCTGTGTTTCTACATGTTGTTTGGTTGAATACTAGGTCAGGGAAACCAAATTCTGAGTCTCAAACTCAACCAAAGTCAAAATCACAAGGTAATACTCACCACAGTCAACTGTGGTGAGTTTTGAAATCCAAAATTCATCAAACCATTTCACAAGGTGTTTTGTTTATTTAAGTAACTTTTTTACAGCTATTCATAACATTTTAAGTCATTAAATCAGCAATCAAAGTTCCCAAAATTCAAATCTCAAGTTTCTCTAAAAAGTCAAAAAGCTCAAACTCAGATTTTTGCCAAAATGGAATTAATTAAATTGATTTTTGTGGTTTGATTCAAGGTCTGAAAATTGTTGTGTGTTTACCCTACCAGTAGAACTACAAGTCCATGTATTTGTTTGATTTTTACAAATTTTTCTTAATGACCAAAATGGCCTTGGAAGTAACCTGCAGGGCTAACTAGTTGCCCTGTCTCAGACCACTCAATTCACCCACCAAACTTTATTGGTGGTTTGTGACTGAACCAGTGGGTCCCACACCTCCAGCTTGGCACCATTCAACCCCCCTCCTACCCAGGATTAAGGGTTGACCATTTGTTTGACCTGTAGACCAGTGGACCCCACTTTGTTTGACCCTAAAAGTCTGTCCCCAGACTGCCTCAGAACCAAATAAGCCAAGTGCTTATTTTGGTGTTTTTTCTTATTTAAGCAGCTTATTTGTGCTTTACCTGCTTTAACTTGTTCATTGTACTTAATTACATCTGTTTTCACCAAAGTGGACCCCACATTAGCTCATTTGAGCTTATTTCCACCTCTGGTCAAATAAAGTGAACTGTTAAGGTAATAAGCACTTGAAGTGCTTATTTCCTTGACCACAGTCAAAGTCACTTCACAAAAGTTCCTTATAATCTTATATTAAGCAGTTTGGAAAAGGAAAATCTCAAATAAGCCCAACTTAATAGAAGTGATAGCTTCTATTTATGCCATTTGGCTTATTCATCAGCTTATTTATAAGCAATTTCCATTTTTACAATTTTCCTAGGCTTCTGGTGTGTTAAAACTATTTTTGTAATTTTTTCAGATTTTTCTTGCATCATTTAGTATTTTTCTTAATTTAAAATAATTTTTAGTAATTATTAAATAGTTAATAATTAATAATAATTAATTAGTAAACCAGAAAAATATAAATTAAATTTTAAAATTAGTTTTTAGTTATTTTTAAGTTTTAAAAATTTTATTTTCACTTTTCTAGTGTAATTTAATAATTATTTAGAATTTAGGTTATTTTAAATAATTAAAAAGTAATTAATAATTAGTAATAATTAATTAAATAGTTTTAAAAATATATTTTCATGTCTAAAATTAGTTTTATAGTATTTTAGATTTTTCTAAGTTTAATTTTTATTTTTCCAAGATAATTTCATAATTATTTATAATTTAGGTTAATTTAGTTAATTCAAAGTAATTAGAAAAATAGTATTTAATTAATAGTAATTATTAAATTAGTGTAAAAATTAGTTTTAAATTTCCAAAAATTTTCTATTATCATTAGGTTTGTAAAAAGTAAATTTTCATACCAGTAGCCTTTCCAGATCACCATATTCACGTTTTTGTACGTTTGTTCACGACTTAGGTAAACGTACGGTTTTAAGTTTCAGGTGATTTCTTCTCGATCTCAATTCCAGTAACCATTCACTTAGCTTTCCTAAGCTATTTCTGTTTATAATCTCCAAATAATTCTCACAACAAACCCTTTCTGTGAATAAACACCCGATCACAAAAGCACGCTAAAGTTACAATTCATACCTCAACGGGATTTAACGACCCGGTGATACCTTATATTACCCGGAGCATTGATCTAAGCTATTTGACTTTATTGACCATTCCTTGGTCAATTTAAGTTGGTGGTTTAGCATCAATCAGGGTGGACCACCCGGGTTTCCTCAAAATCCAAATAGGTTTAATCCTAATCCACCAAGGGGGCCTAATATGCAAAATCAAAATCCTGCCCCCGTCAATCAGTACCCACCCCAAAGGGGTAATCAAGGGTATTCAGCTCCAAATTATCAAGATCCCCTCCCAAACGAGCTCAATAACTACATCAAAGTTAATGAGACCAAAATGAGGGCAATGCAAAATCAAATCTCAAATTTGAAGAATGATTTCCAATCATCAATAGCCAAACAGGGTCATGAGTTGAAGAGTGAGTTGATGGTAACAAACAACAAAATTGATCAATCTCAAAGCAAGATTGAGAATATGCTTGCCAGTCTTATGAATCATCTCACTCCACCCTCTACATCAGGAGGTCTCCCGGCTAATACAGTTGTTAACCCCAAGGGTGAACTCAAAGCTATTACTACACGCAGTGGTAAAGCTTATGAAGAGCCGCCACTTCCTCCTATTCCTCCTCCTCTTTATTCCGAGGAAGTGGAAATTGAGCCTGAGGCAACCACGGACAAGGTGCAATCTCCTAGCCCACGAAGTACCGCACACGTCCACCCTCAGGATGTTCCAGAAATTGTACCAAAACCAGGACTTGTACCAAAACCGGGAGTTGTGTTTGAACCATCAACAACTCCTGGAGAGAACCCTAAATCCAAAACTTCACTACCATATCCATCTAGGTTACAAGACCAGAAGCTCCGCGAAAAAGCAAACCATCAAATGGAAAAGTTTTTTCAAATCTTCCGTGATATTCATTTTGATATCAATTTCGCGGATGCTCTCTTGTTGATGCCTAAATTCGCATCGACAATCAAAAATCTGTTAAACAATAAAGAGAAAATATTCGAGATGGCTCGAACTTTGCTCAATGAAAACTGCTCTGCAGTTCTTCTGAAGAAGCTTCCCAAGAAGCTAGGAGATCCGGGAAAATTTCTCATTCCATGTGTTTTTCCCGGAATGGTTGAGTGCTTCGCCCTGGCCGATCTAGGTGCGAGCATTAACTTGATGCCTTATTCAATATGGAAAAAGCTCTGTCTTCCAAATCTCACAACCACATGCATGACTCTCGAGCTGGCAGACCGCTCAACATCTCGTCCCCTCGGCATTGCCGAGGATGTATTTGTGAAAGTGGGAAATTTCCACTTTCCGGCAGATTTTGTGGTTGTGGATTTCGATGCTGACCCTCGAGTTCCTCTCATTCTTGGGAGAGGATTCTTAAGGACGGGTCGTGCGTTAATTGATGTGCACGAAGAGGAAATAACTCTTCGTGTTGGTAATGAAGCTGTAACCTTTAACCTCGATCAAACTTCGAGGTACTCCTCTAATTATGACGCCGAAACGGTTAACCGAATTGATATCATTGATGTCGCGTCTGAGGAGTACGCTCAAGAGGTTCTAGGTTTTGTCGATGATTCTCCGAGTGAAAACCTCACTCCATCTCCTTACCCCATTGTTGCCAATTCTTCTCCTTCCCTCACTCCGTTTGAGGGAAGTGACTTCATCTTAGAAGAAATTGAGGCCTTTCTCAAAAGTGATTCGATTCCCGATGGAATGGATAGCAAAGAGATTGACCTCGAGGGGGATATTCTCACGCTTGAAAAGTTATTAAACGAAGATCCCTCTCCTCTTCCTGTTCTACCACAAACACTTCATAAGGAGGAAGTCAAAAATGTTGAGAAAACTGATGACTTTCCTGCGGTTGAACTTAAGGACTTGCCGCCTCATCTTGAATATGCATTTCTGGAGGGTGATGATAAATTACCCGTCACAATTGCTAAAGACTTAAGTGTTGAGGAAAAGGCTGCTCTTATAAAGGTTTTGAAATCTCATAAGCGAGCAATTGCTTGGCGTCTCTCCGACATCAAGGGCATCGACCCTGAGTTTTGTACTCACAAGATATTAATGGAGGATGACTTCAAACTTGCGGTCCAACATCAAAGAAGGGTGAATCCAAAAATTCATGAGGTTATCAAACAAGAGGTTTTAAAACTTCTTGATGTCGGATTGATTTACCCTATCTCGGACAGTCCTTGGGTCAACCCAGTTCATTGTGTTCCAAAAAAGGGTGGCATTACTGTTGTCACAAACGAGGAGAATGAGTTGATTCCAACTCGTTTGGTTACGGGTTGGCGCGTCTGCATTGATTATCGTAAATTGAATGACGCTACCCGTAAGGATCATTTTCCTCTGCCCTTTATGGATCAGATGCTCGAGAGATTAGCGGGGAATGAGTACTATTGCTTCCTCGATGGTTTCTCGGGTTACTTTCAGATTCCCATTGACCCGCAAGACCAAGAAAAGACCACTTTTACGTGCCCCTATGGAACTTTCGCATATAACCGTATGCCATTTGGCCTATGTAATGCTCCGGGCACGTTTCAAAGATGTATGATGGCCATTTTTTCCGACATGATCGGGAAAAGTATGGAGGTCTTTATGGACGATTTCTCGGTCATTGGGGATTCGTTTAAATCATGTCTCTCCCATTTAGACAGCATGCTAAAACGTTGTGAAGACACAAAGTTATGTCTAAATTGGGAGAAGAGTCACTTTATGGTCAAAGAGGGCATTGTCCTCGGCCATAAAATTTCAAAAACCGGGATTGAGGTTGACCGTGCCAAAGTGGACGTCATTGCAAAATTGCCTCATCCCACGACTGTGAAAGGTGTTAGGAGCTTTTTGGGTCACGCCGGTTTTTACCGTAGGTTTATTCAAGATTTTTCTAAAATCGCCCGGCCTATGACCCATCTCCTCGAGAAGGATGCTTCTTTTATCTTCTCCCCTGAGTGCATCGAAGCCTTTGAAACATTAAAGAAAAGGCTTACCGAGGCACCGATTCTTGTTTCCCCCGATTGGGACTTGCCCTTCGAGCTCATGTGTGATGCTAGTGATTATGCGATAGGGGCAGTCTTGGGGCAACGCAAAACAAAACATTTTCAGCCTATACACTATGCCAGCAAGACTATGACCGAGGCTCAAAGTCATTACACCACCACTGAAAAAGAATTATTAGCTGTGGTGTATGCTTTTGAAAAATTCCGGCCATACTTGATTCTGACTAAAAACATAGTGTATACGGATCACTCGACTTTGAAGTATCTATTTGCAAAACAAGATGCAAAGCCGAGACTCCTCCGATGGGTTCTCCTCCTTCAGGAATTTGATATCATCATTCGTGATAAAAAAAAGGAGCTGAGAACCTGGCTGCTGATCATCTCTCCCGTCTTGAAAACCCTCACCAAAATGCTTTCGAGAAAATGGAAATTAATGAAACATTTCCTCTCGAAACCCTCAATGTGGTTTCATTTCGTGGAGATTCGATTACCCCATGGTTTGCCGACTTTGCAAACTATCTTGCGGTAACTTCATTGTGAAAGGGATGTCGTCCCAACAAAAAAATAAATTTTTCAAAGATGTAAAACATTACTTTTGGGACGACCCCTACTTGTTCAAGATATGCGCGGATCAAGTCATCCGGCGGTGTGTGTATGGTCAGGAAGCCGCTGAAATTTTAAAGGCTTGCCATGCTGGTCCCACGGGGGGCCACCACAATCCCAACTACACCGCCAAAAAGGTGTTTGATTCCGGCTTTTATTGGCCCTCGATCTACAAGGATGCCCAAGATTTGGTCAAGTCCTGTGACGCTTGTCAACGTCACGGGAATATTTCACAAAAGAATGAAATGCCTCAGAATGCAATTCAAGTTTGTGAAATTTTTGATATCTGGGGCATCGACTTTATGGGGCCATTTCCATCCTCTCATGGAAACAAATACATACTCGTGGCAGTTGACTACTTGTCAAAATGAGTTGAAGCAAAAGCTTTACCCACAAATGATGCCCGAGTAGTTGTGAAATTTTTAAAAGCTCTTTTTGCCCGATTCGGAACTCCAGTGCTATTATTAGTGATCGTGGTACGCATTTCTGTAATGACAAATTTGACAAAGTCATGCAAAAGTACGGTGTGACTCACCGTCTTTCCACTGCGTACCACCCTCAAACGAGTGTACAAGTCGAAGTGTCCAATCGGGGCACGTAGGTGAGAATCGTGCATCGTGGTCGGACAAATTAGATGATGCACTTTGGGCTTTCCGTACGGCTTACAAAACACCCATTGGGTGTACGCCTTATAAACTTGTGTACGGGAAAGCGTGCCATCTTCCGATCGAGCTTGAGCATAAAGCCTATTGGGCCCTCAAGCATGCCAATTTCGACCTCAAAACGGCGGGTGATCATAGGAAAGTTCAACTAAATGAATTAAACGAACTTCGTGATCAAGCTTACGAGAACTCTTTGATCTACAAAGAAAAGACAAAGAAGATTCATGACTCAAAAATCAAAAACCGCGTTTTCAACGTTGGTGATCGAGTCCTTCTTTTCAATTCTAGACTCAAGATCTTCTCGGGAAAGCTCAAAACCCGATGGACTGGTCCATTCACTATCACAAGAGTTTATCCTTATGGTACCGTCGAATTATCTCAAAATGACGGTCCTAACTTCAAAGTGAATGGACATCGGTTAAAGCACTACTTTGGAGAGGACATACCATCCATGGTTGTCCCGGATCTCCAAACTTTCCCCAAGGACAATTGAATTCGGGGATCGAGTCAAGCTAGCGAATCGATGAACAAAAACAATAGCACAATACGGGTTTTCACCCGTATCTCTGATTCTTTCTATTTTCTACCACCTAGTGTGGGGGAATGGCCAACCCCCCGCTGTTTGAAAAAAATGTATATATGTATATAAAGTTCAAAAAAAAAAAAAAAAAAAAAAAAAAAAAAGAAAAAAAGAAAAAAAAAGGTTGTATATATATAGAAATAAAGTGAAAATTGGTATTTCCGCAGTTAGATTCGAATCTTGGCTTTTTACGTTCATAGCTTCGGCATAATAGCCGGGACTTTGAATATTGAGGACAATATTCATTTCTAAGTGTGGGGGGAAATTCTAGTGAATTTTATCAAAATATCTTCAAGTACCCCCGTTTTTGGCCAAAATTTTCAAAATTTTTCACTTTATTTCAAAAATTTTTGTGGTAATCAGTCCGCCAGGTCTAACCGACAAAGGGATTGGCTAATCCAGGAGCAAACGGCTCTTGGTGAAGATAACTCAAATCCGTTGACGGCTTGCAATTTGCCCAAAATTGTATGGTTCCTCAGCTCCCCAAAAACAAATGAGTTGGCTAGCCCGCAAGATTATGGCTTGTGGTAAAGGCCGTGGAAAATTCATAATTGGTAATCAGCTCACCAAGATGTTGACTAGGTCCATCAAGATGCTGGCTAGTCCAGGAGCAAACGGCTCTTGGTAAAGACTTAACAAATCCGTTGAAAGCTGGTGGTTTGCTCAAAATCACACGGTTATCAGATGTGCCACAGTTCTTACACCTGGCTACTCCAGAGGTGATGGCCTTTGGTAAAGAGCTTAAAATCCATCAAGTTTTCTAAAAAGATTGCTAGGGACTAGCAATAGTTTAGTGTGGGGGATTGATGAGTGCTCAAACACTCATCGTTTTTGATATATTTAAACTGCCAAAACGCACAAAAACAATCAAAAAGATATCAAAATACTTAAATTATCCCAGGGATTGTGTTTTATGTGTTTTAAATGCAAAATGTGCAAAAACAAAGGAAAAACGTATAAAGTTTGCAATTTTGGCAGTTTCAGTCCCCCAAGTTTCAAAACTTGTCAATTTTAGTCCCTATGCATTTATTTTGAAATGAAAAGTCAACCCAAGGATTTAAAAGTAAAAAATAAAGATATTACACTTGGGTTGCAAGTTTTACAAAATTACAAGTTTGGACCCTGAGATTTCAAATTTGGCAAATCAGGTCCCTGGGAATTTTGAAAATTGGAAAAATACAAAAATGGTTCTTGGAGTTATAATACTTGGCATGATTGGTCCTCATAAGTAATTTGGAAAAGTTTCCATTTCAGTCCCTAAACTTTTCCAAAATTACAAAATTGGTCCCTATGGTTATTAACTACACAACCGGACCCTTGTTTATATTATCAACCCAAAACCAAACCCTTATCCACCCCACCCATTGATCCAGTCCTCCCAAAGCCCAACCAACCCGGCCCAATCTAATAATAATAAAAATGGCAGGTCAAACAGTCAACCGGGTCAAACACCCGGTCAACTCCTTCTTCCCCCCAACATGGCCGCGCAAAACCAGGGACAAAATCCCCCCCCCCTCCTCACCTTTTCACCAACTCAAACCCCCACAATTATTTCCCACACCTAACAAACCCACCACAATAAATTCTAACACCAAACCCCCACCAGAACCACTCAGTTTGCCCCGTAACCAATTTGGCGCCAAAAATGGTAATCAACAGCTCAGATCGATTTCAAAGCAATTGAACGCGTAGGATTTGGTCAATAGGTCAACAAGAGCCATGTGGGTCATCCAGAATTCAAAAAAAGTGCCATGTGGGAGGTTCTAGGATTTATTTTTTTGCTTCGATATATATATTGTAGCTCACACATGAGCCTAAGGGGGTAATCTTTTAGTTTTATGTATTTTTCAGTTTATGTGTAATGTATTGTGACCTTTTTTTTATCAAAGAAAAGTTTGTTTTAAAGTTTAAGTCTTATTTTCACTTTTCAAGTTCCATTTCCAATTTGCAAGTTCTATTCAAAGCTTCTAATGTATGTTTAATCTGTTCATAAGCTCTCACAAACTCAGATAAAAAGGTTTTATAAGCTTTTTTAAGTTTGTATGAACATCCTAAACTCAGTTTTAAATAATTACTAAAAAATTAAGAAAAAATCAAAAATAAATAAAAATATGGTGATCAAGGATTGAGCAAGCTTGGAGCACAGTTTATTAAGGATGGCTGTGGGTTAGGAACCTCATGGGAGGGCATTAGGATTGGTTCATTTGGTTCTTTGGTCCTTAACAGATAGCTTGGAAGGCTTATGTAAGCCTTACTTTTGATTTTTACTCTCTCATGTAGTTTAGTTGTTTGTTACTGTCTAATTTACTTAATTATTGCTTAATATAGTAGTTGTATACAGTGGATTGTGTTGTACACTTGTTTGAATCAAGTTTTCATCTTAAACTGTTTTTAAAGGGGTGTTTGGTTGTAGCTTGTTCATAGTGTTCCATCTGTCTTATTGTGCAAGTCTGTGTTTCTACATGTTGTTTGGTTGAATACTAGGTCAGGGAAACCAAATTCTGAGTCTCAAACTCAACCAAAGTCAAAATCACAAGGTAATACTCACCACAGTCAACTGTGGTGAGTTTTGAAATCCAAAATTCATCAAACCATTTCACAAGGTGTTTTGTTTACTTAAGTAACTTTTTTACAGCTATTCATAACATTTTAAGTCATTAAATCAGCAATCAAAGTTCCCAAAAGTCAAATCTCAAGTTTCTCTAAAAAGTCAAAAAGCTCAAACTCAGATTTTTGCCAAAATGGCATTAATTAAATTGATTTTTGTGTTTTGATTCAAGGTCTGAAAATTGTTGTGCGTTTACCCTACCAGTAGAACTACAAGTCCATGTATTTGTTTGATTTTTACAAATTTTTCTTAATGACCAAAATGGCCTTGGAAGTAACCTGCAGGGCAAACTAGTTGCCCTCTCTCAGACCACTCAGTTCACCCACCTAACTTTATTGGTGGTTTGTGACTGAACCAGTGGGTCCCTGATTGGTTCTAAACGGTCAACCTAAATTGACCAGGGATGGTCAACCAAGTCAATCGTCTAGAGTCAATGCTCCGCGGAAGTATAAGGTTTCCCCGGGTCGTATGTCCCGACGAGGTGTGAATTGTAAACAAACGGTTATTTGATCGGGTGAATTTGGATGAGAAAAAGGGTTTATGATTGATTGAACTGAGGAATCTACAATGAAATAGCTTAAACAAGCTATGTGAACAAGACGGGAAGCTAAGAAAAACCAGAAATGATTAAAACCTAAAAACGCGTACGTTACGTTTAAATAAAACGTAAACGTACAAAATAAAAAGTGAAAACGTAAATCTGAAAACACCCAGGGGGTGAAAATGACTTTTTTACAAACTTAAAACTAAAAGAAAATTTTTAGAAAAATAAAATAAATTTTTACACTATTTAATTATTTAATATTAATTAAAAACTATTTAATACTTATTATTAATATTTAAAATACTTAAATATAATACAATATTATTTAAATACTAAAAAGGTGAAAATAAAATTCCTAAAATTATAAAATAACTAAAAACAAGTTTTAAAAATAAAAATAAGTCTTTTTGTCTTTTTGTGGTTTTTTAATTAATTAATTACTTATTAATTACTAATTACTAATTAAACTATTTTAAATTAAGAAAATTACTAAATGAACAGTAAAAATTCTAAGAAAATTTCTAAAATTACTTTATAACATATAAAAGCTATAAAAAATATAAAAACTTGATTTCACTAAATAAAAACTAATAATGCTATTTTAAACTTAATATTAATTAATAATTAATAAATCTAATATTAATTCTAATAAGTACTAAATAACAAAATAAAAATCTGAAAAATTTATTATAACTATTTTAATATATGAGGTAATTAATAAAAATATAAAATTGACAAGTACTTAATAAAAATTTAAAAATGAAAATTAAAATTAAATTACATTAAATAGAAACTATCACTTATTTTTAAATTGATTTTTCTTGGATTTTCTTTTACAAACTTATTAAATACTTAAAAATAAACACTTTTTGTAAAAACAACTTTTTTGTAAACTGAAAATAAGCTAGAATAAGCCAATAAGTCAAGACAGTTGACTTTGGTTGACCAAAAGGGAAAAATAAGCTAAATCAGCTTTGGTGGGACCCACAAGGGTGAAAACAGATTCCAATAAGCTATGCTAACTTGTAAAAGCTGAAATAAGCTAAAAGGAACCTCAGAATAAGCTGAAAGCTACAAATAAGCCATTGGCTTATTTTGGTGAACACTGATCTGGGACAGATTTTGTGGCCTGGTTTAGGTGGGACCCAGTGGTTTCCAGGTCAACCCAATGGTCAATCCTAAGAGTGTGGTAGGAGGGGGGTTGTGAGGAACCAAGGTGGTGCAGGTGGGTCCACTGAGTTGATCAGAAAACCACCACCAAGTGGTGGTGGTGGTGGTGGTGCTGCTGAGACAGAGCAGCAATCTGCCCTGCAAGTCACTTTGGTGGCTTGTGGGGCCCACAAGAAAAATAGAAAAAATGTAACAAAGATGGACACTCAAAGTTGAGCTGGTAGAGAGTAAATAGAAACAAGTTTTAGGATCAGAGAGCAAACACAAAAATAATTAAAATTACCTGAAGTTTTGGGAAAACCTGAGAGTGCACAAATTGACTTTTTCTAAAAACTAATTGCTTTGACTTTTATGGATTTCCAGAGCTTCTAATAAGCTAGAAATGTTATGAAAAGCTAATGTAAAGCTAAAATGAGTTACATGGATCAAATATGAGCTAATGAAATGGTTTTGGGGTCCTGACTGTTGACAGATATGAAAATATTGATGAGGAAATGAGATTTTAACTTTGGCTGTTTAAGGTATCCTTTTTGTGTCACACAAACCTTATTTAGACCTAAAATGAGTTATTCAAGCCAAAACATGCACAAAGTAACTACCAAACACCCCTGAACCAGTGTAATGCCAAACACCCCTTATGGGGACTGTTTCACTAACTTTGTGAGTTTAAGACTTATTCTAACCCAACTGATGATCCACCTAGATTACTAAACCATATTAAAGACTAATGAATACCTAAATTAGGCAAAGAACATTAAGTACACAAGTTTGTGAGGGTGACTAAGTAGGGACAGTGGGTTCACTACTATTGTTTAGAACATGAGACAACTAACCAAATCACTTAAACAAACAAATTAAGCAATATTTAACACAAGTGATTAACAACCTAGAACTACAAAACACTGTAAAGAGAGAAATCCAAAAGATTAGACAAATTCTTACTTGAAAATATGGTTCATCTGAGCTTGCTATCTGAATGGGTCAAATAAGCTCACATAAGCTATAACAGAGCTTACTAAGCTTAATTAGAGTACAATAGAGCTAATGCACACCAGGAACAACAACTTTCATCACTTATAACAAGAATTTGAGCTTTTAAATGAAATTGTAAATTTGGAAATTGAAACTGAAAATCTTACATTAATGAGTAAAATGAGTTCAAAAAACATTAACCACACTAGTTACAAGGAGTTTAAGCCAAGAGTACCACTGAATTTGGAAAATAAAACTAAAACATGAAAACTAAGTTACACTAATTCTAAACTATATTAACTACTACTTTTCTTCACTCTTTTCTTTTCTTTTTATACACCCTGAGGTCTCTGACTTTTCCCACCTCTGTTTGCAGCCGTTGGATGAGCTAAACATGATCTCAACCTTTAAATAAGTTTTTGGCGGGAAAACTGAGGTTAGACAGTTGTGAGTGGTGTTTGGTAAGCATTTATTGAGGAGGGGGGGTGGTTTGGTTGGTGTAGAGTATTAATGAGGGTGGTGGAGGTTTGGTGAAAAGGAGGGAGCAGGGGGAGGGTTTTCAGGGATTAGGGGTGTTTAGAGGAGATGATGAACAGTAAACCTGGGTTTGTTTGTTTGACCGAAGTCAACGTACGGGGTGAGTTATTATAAAAGGGATGGGCCGGGTCTTAGGTGGGCTTGGGGATTTGGTTTACTGGATCAGACCATAAAAAGGGCCAAAGGGTGGTGTTTGTTTGGTTTGTTTAGGTTTTGGTTTGGTTAGTTAATAAAACCACAAGGACTATTTTTGTAATTTAGCAAAAGTAAAGGGACTGAAAATGTAAAATCCCCAAAGTAGTCACAAGGGACCATTCATGCATAGCTTCAATAAACCAAGAACCAAAAATGTAATTTTCCAAAATAAAACGCCCGGGGACCAAATTTGTCATTTTTCAAAAGTCCAGGGACCAAACATGAAATTTCCTCAAAGTTTTCACTCAAGGGTTAAAAATGATTTTTGTAAATTCCCAAGGACCAAAATTGATTTTTCTTTCAAAATTATCCCACCAGGGACCTTTTCTGCCAATATTTGAAACTCCAGGGACTTAAACTGTAAATTTCCAAAACTTTCCAATTTTTCACCAAAGGACCAAATATGACAATTTATGATTACAAAATGACCTTTGGTGATAATTTTCCATATTTTGAATATCCAGGGACTAGATTTGTAATTTTATGAAAGTTGAGGGACTGAAACTGCCAATTTTGCAAACTTTGTGCGTTTTTCATTTGTTTTTGCTCATTTTGCATCTAAGACATATAAAACACAATTTTGAAATATTTTTAGTATTTTGATGCATTACTGAGTGTTTTTGGATGTTTTGGCAGTTCATATAAGACAAAAATGATGAGTATTTGCACACTCATCAATCCCCCACACTAAACTATTGCTAGTCCCTAGCAATACTGTTTTGAAAACTTGATGGATTTGAAAAACTCTTTACCAAAAGCCATCACTTCTGGAGTAGCCAGGTGTAAGAACTATGGCACACCTGATAACCGTGTGATTTTGAGCAAACCACCAGCTGTCAACGGATTTGAGAAGTCTTTACCAAAAGCCGTTTGCTTCTGGACTAGCCAGCTCTTGATGGAATAGTCATCATCTTGGTGAGCTGATTACCAATTATGGATTTTCCACGGCCTTTACCACAAGCCATAATCTTGCGGGCTAGCCAACTCATTTGTTTTCGGGGAGTTGATGAACCATACAATTTTGGGCAAATTGCCAGCCGTCAACGGATTTGAGATGTCTTTACCAAGAGCCGTTTGCTCCTGGACTAGCCAATCCCTTTTGTCGCTTAGACAAGGCGGACTGATTACCAAAAATTTTGAAGCACCAGTGAAAAATTTTTAAAATTTTTGAAATTTTTGGCAAAAACGGGGGTATTATATAGTAAAATGTGATAAAATTCGCTAGAATAGCGAATACCCCCCCACACTAAACATGAATATTGTCCTCAATATTCAAAATCCCGGCTATTATGCCGACATTTTGAACGTAAAAGGGCAACATTACAAGCTAAGCGTGGAAAATACCATTTTGTTTTTTCACTCAATTGTGACCATAGCATGGGGGACTCCCCCACACTTAGGGTGAAAACCCTATATGCCTGCTATTGTTTTTGTTTACCGAGTCGCTAGCTTGACTCGACCCCTAATTCATTTGTCATTGGGGAATGTGGAAGAAGTGATCTCCATCGGACTTTCATTCAAAATGTTTGGACAAACATATGAAGCACGTGAAAGTTCCACACCGATGAGATATGTAGCCGGCTCAAGATAATGATTCATGAAAATGCCGGGATCAAATATAGTGTCCTCATTCCCGAAGGAATAAAGAACAGGAGAAGTCACCATGTAGGTGAAGAAAGGAAGAAAGATCTTGATGACAATCAAGATTGATTCATCATCATCGGAAAGAGAATTCATGATTGGTGTATCATGGATCTCATCAGTAAAGCTCGTATGATCTAGACGTATTATGGGCGGGAGGGTTGGGATTTTGATATCAATCAAATTCTCAAGGTTGAGAATATTTCCCTCCGGAAAACAAAGATCAACTTTGTCTAGATCAAAGTAAAAATTATCATACTCTGGTGGAGGTATGATATGAGTGAGTTCACCGGAGAACTCCTCAAAGGTGAATGAATCATAATCGGGGAGAGAAATTTGAGAATGAGAAGTGGTACTGTCACTAATCTTCTCTCCCATATGATCAAAGGTAAAGGCTTCAAACTCCGGAATAGGATCGTCGGAGACAATGTCACTATCCTTTATGGGGATAGGAGATGAAATAGGTTTCATTTTGAAAGCCTCGATTTTAGAAATGAGGAGATCGACATTCAATAATGTTGCACGAAGTGCTTCATCCTTGATTTCAGTGTCAATCTCGTCATTCTCTTCTTCTAAGCTGACTAGCTCAGAAGGCAATTCTTCCATATAAACGATGTCCTCACAAGATAACGAATTGTCATCAGTAGAATCGGAGAACACCTCATCATGATTAGATGGGAAGAATAGAGGAGGAGGAATATCACACATATGGTCAAAAGTCCCCTGTGACTCTCTCGGGATTGGGACAAGGATCTCAACACTAGACTTTATTAATTCGTCCGATTCCTTATTAGGAATAGTGCTAAGATGCTCATCCCCCATGATCAGAGAGTGAGTGTGAACTTCTGGTGTGATAACAGCAGACTGAGGGAGATACAAAAGACTAGCACACATAGATTCTATATTTTTCATGTGTTCTTCTGCTAGCAATTCTTGCATACTCTTATCTCCCTGTGCTTTCACGGAAGGAATCTCAACTGATGAACTGGATGAAGCTTTGTAATATTCTTTCATTTGAATAGAATCCTCATCATCATCGTCATCATGAATAAAACGGAACAAAGAGCTAGATTTGGCTGCTTTTTCTTTTGCATAAGCTTCCGTAACAGCTTTTTCAAAATCATCTATGGTTTCAATTTTAGCAACCTGCTCTTCCGTCAATATTTTAGCCATGCATTTCTCATGTGAATTTAGAGTAAATGAAAATTGCGGGGGTGGGGACTTGTCAAAACCAGAAGGTTGACATTGGTAATCCTCATGAGGACCCCCACAATTCACACAAGAAACACTGGGTGCATTATGAAGTTTTGTGGTACCCAACCCCTTAAGTTCTTTCAATATCTCAAGAATCTCTACTATAATGTCAGTAGCAGAAGGAGTTGTGTGAATCATTTGGTGCTGTGGAGGTGGGTCTGAAAATGAATAGTCGTAATTGTTACAAGGAATTGGATTCCTTGTTTGACAATCCGAGCTAAAGTGAGGACCTCCACAGTACTCACAACAGTAAAACTGTTGAGTTTGGATTGGTGTATTTTGATACGAAGCATCATTGAAATTTGGGTAATATGATTCTTGCTCGTATGAATGTGATGGGTAATCGAAAAAATTTGGAGAGTCGTTGAATGAGTTTTGATTAGGATCATAAGTAAATGAATTACTCGACCCACAAAACAAACAACTCCCGTTTTGGATATCATTACCACATTGCACACATGTACACCAATGACATGGAAAACCGAAAAGTGGCTCACCACAACCGACACAAGGAACAAAATCTGGAGGTGGGACAAGTGGTGTGCTCTTAGAGCTAGCAATTTCCACCACTTCCGTTATGGTCTCGGGTTTTGGTTCTTGATAAATGTGAAGGTTAGGTAAGTCGTTCTTTTCAGTCTCCGCCCTAAGCTCAGCACGTATGCTTGACAAACTTTTGACCGTAAACCGTGAAAGGTTAGGATCAATTTTTGAAGCTTTAGGAGCAATTGTGAGCTTAGGTTCTTGGACAACCGTAGGTTGGACGTATTTAGCACTTCCATCGTCAGAGGGAAGTACAGGGTCCTTTGTCACCTCGGTTTCTTGATTCATTTCCCTCACCGGAGAGGGAATATGAATCGAAGGTCCATCATAATCACTATAACATCTCGATATTTTTGACAAGGCCATAAGTTTTTCAATTTTGCTCTCAAAGGCCCATTGCTCAAGGAAATCGTCATCGAGAGATGTCATATAAAATTATACATGAGAGGGGTATAAGAAGGTAGAATCAAACTGATAGAGGGTAAGGAAAAATATTTTTGGGTTTTTATAAAAATATATGAACAAAGATGGATAAATGTACAATGGAACGAATTCCAAAGACACTAATCAGAAAAACCGTTTAGATACGCACATAACCTCCCCGGCAGCGGCGCCAAATTTTGATTGGTTCTAAACGGTCAACCTAAATTGACCAGGGATGGTCAACCAAGTCAATCGTCTAGAGTCAATGCTCCGCGGAAGTATAAGGTTTCCCCGGGTCGTATGTCCCGACGAGGTGTGAATTGTAAACAAACGGTTATTTGATCGGGTGAATTTGGATGAGAAAAAGGGTTTATGATTGATTGAACTGAGGAATCTACAATGAAATAGCTTAAACAAGCTATGTGAACAAGACGGGAAGCTAAGAAAAACCAGAAATGATTAAAACCTAAAAACGCGTACGTTACGTTTAAATAAAACGTAAACGTACAAAATAAAAAGTGAAAACGTAAATCTGAAAACACCCAGGGGGTGAAAATGACTTTTTTACAAACTTAAAACTAAAAGAAAATTTTTAGAAAAATAAAATAAATTTTTACACTATTTAATTATTTAATATTAATTAAAAACTATTTAATACTTATTATTAATATTTAAAATACTTAAATATAATACAATATTATTTAAATACTAAAAAGGTGAAAATAAAATTCCTAAAATTATAAAATAACTAAAAACAAGTTTTAAAAATAAAAATAAGTCTTTTTGTCTTTTTGTGGTTTTTTAATTAATTAATTACTTATTAATTACTAATTACTAATTAAACTATTTTAAATTAAGAAAATTACTAAATGAATAGTAAAAATTCTAAGAAAATTTCTAAAATTACTTTATAACATATAAAAGCTATAAAAAATATAAAAACTTGATTTCACTAAATAAAAACTAATAATGCTATTTTAAACTTAATATTAATTAATAATTAATAAATCTAATATTAATTCTAATAAGTACTAAATAACAAAATAAAAATCTGAAAAATTTATTATAACTATTTTAATATATGAGGTAATTAATAAAAATATAAAATTGACAAGTACTTAATAAAAATTTAAAAATGAAAATTAAAATTAAATTACATTAAATAGAAACTATCACTTATTTTTAAATTGATTTTTCTTGGATTTTCTTTTACAAACTTATTAAATACTTAAAAATAAACACTTTTTGTAAAAACAACTTTTTTGTAAACTGAAAATAAGCTAGAATAAGCCAATAAGTCAAGACAGTTGACTTTGGTTGACCAAAAGGGAAAAATAAGCTAAATCAGCTTTGGTGGGACCCACAAGGGTGAAAACAGATTCCAATAAGCTATGCTAACTTGTAAAAGCTGAAATAAGCTAAAAGGAACCTCAGAATAAGCTGAAAGCTACAAATAAGCCATTGGCTTATTTTGGTGAACACTGATCTGGGACAGATTTTGTGGCCTGGTTTAGGTGGGACCCAGTGGTTTCCAGGTCAACCCAATGGTCAATCCTAAGAGTGTGGTAGGAGGGGGGTTGTGAGGAACCAAGGTGGTGCAGGTGGGTCCACTGAGTTGATCAGAAAACCACCACCAAGTGGTGGTGGTGGTGGTGGTGCTGCTGAGACAGAGCAGCAATCTGCCCTGCAAGTCACTTTGGTGGCTTGTGGGGCCCACAAGAAAAATAGCAAAAATGTAACAAAGATGGACACTCAAAGTTGAGCTGGTAGAGAGTAAATAGAAACAAGTTTTAGGATCAGAGAGCAAACACAAAAATAATTAAAATTACCTGAAGTTTTGGGAAAACCTGAGAGTGCACAAATTGACTTTTTCTAAAAACTAATTGCTTTGACTTTTATGGATTTCCAGAGCTTCTAATAAGCTAGAAATGTTATGAAAAGCTAATGTAAAGCTAAAATGAGTTACATGGATCAAATATGAGCTAATGAAATGGTTTTGGGGTCCTGACTGTTGACAGATATGAAAATATTGATGAGGAAATGAGATTTTGACTTTGGCTGTTTAAGGTATCCTTTTTGTGTCACACAAACCTTATTTAGACCTAAAATGAGTTATTCAAGCCAAAACATGCACAAAGTAACTACCAAACACCCCTGAACCAGTGTAATGCCAAACACCCCTTATGGGGACTGTTTCACTAACTTTGTGAGTTTAAGACTTATTCTAACCCAACTGATGATCCACCTAGATTACTAAACCATATTAAAGACTAATGAATACCTAAATTAGGCAAAGAACATTAAGTACACAAGTTTGTGAGGGTGACTAAGTAGGGACAGTGGGTTCACTACTATTGTTTAGAACATGAGACAACTAACCAAATCACTTAAACAAACAAATTAAGCAATATTTAACACAAGTGATTAACAACCTAGAACTACAAAACACTGTAAAGAGAGAAATCCAAAAGATTAGACAAATTCTTACTTGAAAATATGGTTCATCTGAGCTTGCTATCTGAATGGGTCAAATAAGCTCACATAAGCTATAACAGAGCTTACTAAGCTTAATTAGAGTACAATAGAGCTAATGCACACCAGGAACAACAACTTTCATCACTTATAACAAGAATTTGAGCTTTTAAATGAAATTGTAAATTTGGAAATTGAAACTGAAAATCTTACATTAATGAGTAAAATGAGTTCAAAAAACATTAACCACACTAGTTACAAGGAGTTTAAGCCAAGAGTACCACTGAATTTGGAAAATAAAACTAAAACATGAAAACTAAGTTACACTAATTCTAAACTATATTAACTACTACTTTTCTTCACTCTTTTCTTTTCTTTTTATACACCCTGAGGTCTCTGACTTTTCCCACCTCTGTTTGCAGCCGTTGGATGAGCTAAACATGATCTCAACCTTTAAATAAGTTTTTGGCGGGAAAACTGAGGTTAGACAGTTGTGAGTGGTGTTTGGTAAGCATTTATTGAGGAGGGGGGGTGGTTTGGTTGGTGTAGAGTATTAATGAGGGTGGTGGAGGTTTGGTGAAAAGGAGGGAGCAGGGGGAGGGTTTTCAGGGATTAGGGGTGTTTAGAGGAGATGATGAACAGTAAACCTGGGTTTGTTTGTTTGACCGAAGTCAACGTACGGGGTGAGTTATTATAAAAGGGATGGGCCGGGTCTTAGGTGGGCTTGGGGATTTGGTTTACTGGATCAGACCATAAAAAGGGCCAAAGGGTGGTGTTTGTTTGGTTTGTTTAGGTTTTGGTTTGGTTAGTTAATAAAACCACAAGGACTATTTTTGTAATTTAGCAAAAGTAAAGGGACTGAAAATGTAAAATCCCCAAAGTAGTCACAAGGGACCATTCATGCATAGCTTCAATAAACCAAGAACCAAAAATGTAATTTTCCAAAATAAAACGCCCGGGGACCAAATTTGTCATTTTTCAAAAGTCCAGGGACCAAACATGAAATTTCCTCAAAGTTTTCACTCAAGGGTTAAAAATGATTTTTGTAAATTCCCAAGGACCAAAATTGATTTTTCTTTCAAAATTATCCCACCAGGGACCTTTTCTGCCAATATTTGAAACTCCAGGGACTTAAACTGTAAATTTCCAAAACTTTCCAATTTTTCACCAAAGGACCAAATATGACAATTTATGATTACAAAATGACCTTTGGTGATAATTTTCCATATTTTGAATATCCAGGGACTAGATTTGTAATTTTATGAAAGTTGAGGGACTGAAACTGCCAATTTTGCAAACTTTGTGCGTTTTTCATTTGTTTTTGCTCATTTTGCATCTAAGACATATAAAACACAATTTTGAAATATTTTTAGTATTTTGATGCATTACTGAGTGTTTTTGGATGTTTTGGCAGTTCATATAAGACAAAAATGATGAGTATTTGCACACTCATCAGTCCCACACCTCCAGCTTGGCACCATTCAACCCCCCTCCTACCCAGGATTAATGGTTGACCATTTGTTTGACCTGTAGACCAGTGGACCCCACTTTGTTTGACCCCAAAAGTCTATCCCCAGACTGCCTCAGAACCAAATAAGCCAAGTGCTTATTTTGGTGTTTTTGCTTATTTAAGCAGCTTATTTGTGCTTTACTTGCTTTACTTGCTTTACTTGCTTTAACTTGTTCATTGTACTTAATTACATCTGTTTTCACCAAAGTGGACCCCACATTAGCTCATTTGAGCTTATTTCCACCTCTGGTCAAATAAAGTCAACTGTTAAGGTAATAAGCACTTGAAGTGCTTATTTCCTTGACCACAGTCAAAGTCACTTCACAAAAGTTCCTTATAATCTTATATTAAGCAGTTTGGAAAAGGAAAATCTCAAATAAGCCCAACTTAATAGAAGTGATAGCTTCTATTTAAGCCATTTGGCTTATTCATCAGCTTATTTATAAGCAATTTCCATTTTTACAATTTTCCTAGGCTTCTGGTGTGTTAAAACTATTTCTGTAATTTCTTCAGATTCTTCTTGCATCATTTAGTATTTTTCTTAATTTAAAATAATTTTTAGTAATTATTAAATAGTTAATAATTAATAATAATTAATTAGTAAATCAGAAAAATATAAATTAAATTTTAAAATTAGTTTTTAGTTATTTTTAAGTTTTACAAATTTTATTTTCACTTTTCTAGTGTAATTTAATAATTATTTAGAATTTAGGTTATTTTAAATAATTAAAAAGTAATTAATAATTAGTTAATAATTAGTAATAATTAATTAAATAGTTTTAAAAATATATTTTCATGTCTAAAATTAGTTTTATAGTATTTTAGATTTTTCTAAGTTTAATTTTTATTTTTCCAAGATAATTTCATAATTATTTATAATTTAGGTTAATTTAGTTAATTCAAAGTAATTAGAAAAATAGTATTTAATTAATAGTAATTATTAAATTAGTGTAAAAATTAGTTTTAAATTTCCAAAAATTTTCTATTATCATTAGGTTTGTAAAAAGTAAATTTTCATACCAGTAGCCTTTCCAGATCACCATATTCACGTTTTTGTACGTTTGTTCACGACTTAGGTAAACGTACGGTTTTAAGTTTCAGGTGATTTCTTCTCGATCTCAATTCCAGTAACCATTCACTTAGCTTTCCTAAGCTATTTCTGTTTATAATCTCCAAATAATTCTCACAACAAACCCTTTCTGTGAATAAACACCCGATCACAAAGCACGCTAAAGTTACAATTCACACCTCAACGGGATTTAACGACCCGGTGATACCTTATATTACCCGGAGCATTGATCTAAGCTATTTGACTTTATTGACCATTCCTTGGTCAATTTAAGTTGGTGGTTTAGCATCAATCAGGGTGGACCACCCGGGTTTCCTCAAAATCCAAATAGGTTTAATCCTAATCCACCAAGGGGGCCTAATATGCAAAATCAAAATCCTGCCCCCGTCAATCAGTACCCACCCCAAAGGGGTAATCAAGGGTATTCAGCTCCAAATTATCAAGATCCCCTCCCAAACGAGCTCAATAACTGCATCAAAGTTAATGAGACCAAAATGAGGGCAATGCAAAATCAAATCTCAAATTTGAAGAATGATTTCCAATCATCAATAGCCAAACAGGGTCATGAGTTGAAGAGTGAGTTGATGGTAACAAACAACAAAATTGATCAATCTCAAAGCACGATTGAGAATATGCTTGCCAGTCTTATGAATCATCTCACTCCACCCTCTACATCAGGAGGTCTCCCGGCTAATACAGTTGTTAACCCCAAGGGTGAACTCAAAGCTATTACTACACGCAGTGGTAAATCTTATGAAGAGCCGCCACTTCCTCCTATTCCTCCTCCTCTTTATTCCGAGGAAGTGGAAATTGAGCCTGAGGCAACCACGGACAAGGTGCAATCTCCTAGCCCACGAAGTACCGCACACGTCCACCCTCAGGATGTTCCAGAAATTGTACCAAAACCAGGACTTGTACCAAAACCGGGAGTTATGTTTGAACCATCAACAACTCCTGGAGAGAACCCTAAATCCAAAACTTCACTACCATATCCATCTAGGTTACAAGACCAGAAGCTCCGCGAAAAAGCAAACCATTAAATGGAAAAGTTTTTTCAAATCTTCCGTGATATTCATTTTGATATCAGTTTCGCGGATGCTCTCTTGTTGATGCCTAAATTCGCATCGACAATCAAAAATCTGTTAAACAATAAAGAGAAAATATTCGAGATGGCTCGAACTCCGCTTAATGAAAACTGCTCTGCAGTTCTTCTGAAGAAGCTTCCCAAGAAGCTAGGAGATCCAGGAAACTTTCTCATTCCATGTGTTTTTCCCGGAATGGTTGAGTGCTTCGCCCTGGCCAATCTAGGTGCGAGCATTAACTTAATGCCTTATTCAATATGGAAAAAGCTCTCTCTTCCAGATCTCACAACCACATGCATGACTCTCGAGCTGGCAGACCGCTCAACATCTCGTCCCCTCGGCATTGCCGAGGATGTATTTGTGAAAGTGGGAAATTTCCACTTTCCGGCAGATTTTGTGGTTGTGGATTTCGATGCTGACCCACGAGTTCCTCTCATTCTTGGGAGAGGATTCTTAAGGACGGGTCGTGCGTTAATTGATGTGCACGAAGAGGAAATAACTCTTCGTGTAGGTAATGAAGCTGTAACCTTTAACCTCGATCAAACTTCGAGGTACTCCTCTAATTATGACGCCGAAACGGTTAACCGAATTGATATCATTGATGTCTCGTCTGAGGAGTACGCTCAAGAGGTTCTAGGTTTTGTCGATGATTCTCCGAGTGAAAACCTCACTCCATCTTCTTACCCCATTGTTGCCAATTCTTCTCCTTCCCTCACTCCGTTTGAGGGAAGTGACTTCATCTTAGAAGAAATTGAGGCCTTTCTCAAAAGTGATTCGATTCCCGATGGAATCGATAGCAAAGAGATTGACCTCGAGGGGGATATTCTCACGCTTGAAAAGTTATTAAACGAAGATCCCTCTCCTCTTCCTGTTCTACCACAAACACTTCATAAGGAGGAAGTCAAAAATGTTGAGAAAACTGATGACTTTCCTGCGGTTGAACTTAAGGACTTGCCGCCTCATCTTGAATATGCATTTCTGGAGGGTGATGATAAATTACCCGTCATAATTGCTAAAGACTTAAGTGTTGAGGAAAAGGCTGCTCTTATAAAGGTTTTGAAATCTCATAAGCGAGCAATTGCTTGGCGTCTCTCCGACATCAAGGGCATCGACCCTGAGTTTTGTACTCACAAGATATTAATGGAGGATGACTTCAAACTTGCGGTCCAACATCAAAGAAGGGTGAATCCAAAAATTCACGAGGTTATCAAACAAGAGGTTTTAAAACTTCTTGATGCCGGATTGATTTACCCTATCTCGGACAGTCCTTAGGTCAGCCTAGTTCATTGTGTTCCAAAAAAGGGTGGCATTACTGTTGTCACAAACGAGGAGAATGAGTTGATTCCAACTCATTTGGTTACGGGTTGGCGCGTCTGCATTGATTATCGTAAATTGAATGACGCTACCCGTAAGGATCATTTTCCTCTGCCCTTTATGGATCAGATGCTCGAGAGATTAGCGGGGAATGAGTACTATTGCTTCCTCGATGATTTCTCGGGTTACTTTCAGATTCCCATTGACCCGCAAGACCAAGAAAAGACCACTTTTACGTGCCCCTATGGAACTTTCGCATATAAACGTATGCCATTTGGCCTATGTAATGCTCCGGGCACGTTTCAAAGATGTATGATGGCCATTTTTTCCGACATGATCGGGAAAAGTATGGAGGTCTTTATGGACGATTTCTCGGTCATTGGGGATTCGTTTAAATCATGTCTCTCCCATTTAGAAAGCATGCTAAAACGTTGTGAAGACACAAAGTTATGTCTAAATTGGGAGAAGAGTCACTTTATGGTCAAAGAGGGCATTGTCCACAGCCATAAAATTTCAAAAACCGGGATTGAGGTTGACCGTGCCAAAGTGGACGTCATTGCAAAATTGCCTCATCCCACGACTGTGAAAGGTGTTAAGAGCTTTTTGGGTCACGCCGGTTTTTACCGTAGGTTTATTCAAGATTTTTCTAAAATCGCCCGGCCTATGACCCATCTCCTCGAGAAGGATGCTGTAACACCCCCAAAAGTCGTTAATAACAGCGGAAGACTTAACATGTCGGCGGAAGACTTTCGGGGTATTACTTCAAGGATCTTTGTCACAATCATAGTAAACAACACAAAGTGAAGTATTAAAGTTTAATTTATTTCAAAATACCAAATATCTGAGATACAAGACTTTATTAAGTTAAGAACGTGTTTTATTCTGAAGGAAAATAAGTAGTTTATTATGGTTCTTGTTATGCTTTTGCCCACTCCGTGCCATCCAGATCTGTCTTGTTTAGTTACCTGAGATAAACATGCTAAAATCAACATAAAGTTGAGTGATATTCATAGGTTTGAGTTTAAGAGTTTGAATCACAAGTTAAGAGTGTATTGTAATCACATACAATCAATATGTTAAAAAAAATCAATGTTCCTGTTATTGCCTTAAGCTCATGATACTCAACGATTAACAGCCAATCATAAGTATGTATTATGATGGTAAGTAATAGGCCCCCAAAGATAGGTATTTGTCAATAACCTATTTATAAGAACAATAAAGTGCGCCTGGTGTTTTCTTCAACAACCAAACGAGGATTGTCAATCACTAATAGTACTATCCACAATTATTTACGTTCACCCTTCAGGTGATTAAGGTTCATGATTGAGGGACTTCTGACAATAGTAACTTAAGCAAATAACATTGGCCTGACGGTATTTCAATACCCGGTATAAAAGACTTGTGTTCGAGTTTTAAGCATGTATCTCCCCACGGGAAAATAGTTAAAAAGTGGGCTATGAAATCACCTTAGTAGTACAGTGGTATCGTAGTCTCAACAAAGCAAGGAAACGGCTTCACACAACACAACCTAAAAGATAATGCAAGTTTCAGTTGATAGTCTAAATCTGGTTTTTATCGCGATTACTTGTTATTTAGTTATGAATAAATCTCGTGTTTGTTTAAGTGTTTTAAGTTCAAAAATAAAGTTATATATACATATAACTTGTAAGTAAAAATGATCGATGATTGATATAAAGTTAGTTTTTATAACGGAAATAAACGTATCGTTTTACAAGAAATAAATAACGTATTGTTATATCGTTTAAATTTGATTATCGTTATATAAGTTTTATTCGTATTATATATATATATATAATAAATTACGTTTTATTATTTATCGTTTAAATATATATAATAAATATAGAATTATTATCAAAAGTAAATATTTCAATTCGATCCTTAATGTTTTCTCAATCTTACACTTTTTACCCTTAACGGAAAATATTTACGCCGTTAGTCCAAAAGTTATATATATTTACATTTTTAGTCCAAATATCAAATATATACATTTATTATCCTTAAGTTTCAATATTTACAGTTTATACCCCTTAGAAAACAGTTTTTATATTTTTCACTAAAGTTTACCAATTTGGCAATTTTAGTCCTTATCTCTCGTATTTTTGCAAAAATGGTCCCAACTTTACCAAATTCAAAACTTATCAATTTTATTATTTCATTAAGCTCAAAACATTTTGAAAAGCTTATTTTCGCAGCTTATTTTCTTAAAAAGCACTTATTTCACTTAAATGGGCTTAACGAGACAATCTCAAGGCCCGTTAAGGTTTCGTGATCCAATGGGCTTACGAACGGTTTGGGCCTGACCTTGGACTCATTTTTATAGTACAAAAATGTTATGAAATAGCTTAAAGCACCAGCTTATCGAATAAGCTTAGTGGACAGCTTATCGGGCTAATAAGCCCACTTGGCTTATTTAGTTTCATACGAAAACTGCTTTAGGCAGGTTCAAAAAGGGTCGCGTAATTGGTTCAAATGAGCTTGTTAGGTCGAATGAAAAGTGTTCTCTAATTGTTTACCAATGTGACAATGGGGTCGAGCAATAAAAAGGCATGGTTATGTGTCGAGTTTACAAATGACAAGACCAAAGCTTATGACCAAAACTTTATATTAAAAATAGTTTCTATACTTAGAAATATTCTAAGTGTTTCGACTAGGTCAAGTGATGTTAGGAACGTGTCATATTTTACGTATGCATGTTATTATTAGCTTCAAATCTTTATTATACGTGATTGCTAGCATGGTCAAAAATGAAAAGAAGGAAAAACATATACATGTTACGTTTTAATATTTCAAAATAAAAGGTCAAAGTAAATGTGCAATTCAATACTAATGAAAACAAAGAAAATGTTCTAAGTGTTTTGAAATGACACGAATGGGTCAAGTGACCTCCTAAACGTGTCGAATATATTAGTTTAAACGTTAGCTTTAGGTTCAAAAGTTTATATCACTCGTTTGTCATCATGTTGGATAATTAGAATGTCGAATAATATGGTTATGTCACGTTTTTATATAACGAATTAATTTAGTAAAGTAAACGTGCAAAATTTAATGGTAACGAGATAAAATAGAAAAGGAGTTCGTGAGTTCTTACCTCACCTCAAAAGGGTGGGGTAAATGGTACGTATGGTTCGATTTTATGGTTCAACGTGTTGTGGTTCACTTCTCGTCCTTCCAAGGTTCAAGTAGACTCCAAGCTTGCTTCCTAGGTTCGTCTTGAAACGTGGTACACTTGAGAATCCTTTCGTCCCTCTCTAGCTCCCTTTCGTTAGTATTTTTGGTGGTAGTGGTACGTATGAGGGTATGTAGTGATGTTGTTTGCATGTAAGGTTTATATAGGCTGAACTTTGGAGGGTAGAAACGAGTTGATATCACAAGCGTTAGAGCATGCATGTGAGAGCGAATAGTGTTGCCACAATTGATGTCCAATCGGTTTTGTACAAGGTTGTATCATGTATGATTTTGTTTCTGTTCATTCCTGACCATGTCATGATGTTTAGAGTTCGTTTGGATGTGATTGGAAAGTATGGGAGGTGCTAGGAGATATCTTGCCACGTTTTGGCTTATCACTTCAAAGTGAGTTTGTAGTTTTACTTTGGGCTTATTCAAGGTAGTAAATGAACGAGAGAGTGAGTAAACTTTATCATTCTCAAATCTTTGCTAGCTCGTAAATTAAGTTATGTAAAAATATGTGTGTGTTATGTGTCGAATTCAAAGGATAATAGGGGTGTTCCTTGGCTCGCTCGCGACTGGCAGAAACTAAACTAAATATCAAAAAAAAATAGTGCGTTTGGGCTTTGAGCCCTTTGGGCTTGCGTTTTTGTCTGGCCCAGCAGAAAAGAAAACAAGATATATAAAAAGGGTCCGTTTGGTTTGTTAGTTGGGTTTAAGGCCCAATGAGTCAATGGGGCCCACCTGATATGTTTTGAGAGTCGGGTTACGATCAAATAATATTAATGAGTGATCTCGGGAATTTTCGTAGGCTCCGGGAATATATAAATATTATACCTTAAATATACGAAACGTATATTATAAAAATATAAACGTTTTTAATATAAGTATTCGCGATAATTTAGACTATATAGGTTTGTGTGCAAGCAACGTTTCTAAGCAAAAGATAATTCAAAATTTTACCGTTGTGATTTATATATCAAGTCTAATAAAAAAAAATTTCATACGTAAAAGTGGGTATTTAAATAACGTAATAACTTGTAAGTATTTACTAACCGTTGGGAAAATTACGAGAGGCTACAGTACATACATCTTACAGTGAATTCCGTCCCGGAATTCGAGTTTAGGAGGGTTGCCAAGGGTGTCTAAGAGAAGAGGTGTGGGTACTTGGTGCGAAACTGGTCCTCGCGTTCCCAAGTATACTCTGGTCCTCGTTTAGAGTTCCAACGAACTTTTATGATAGGGATACGGTTTTGTTTCAGTTGTTTAACTTCTCTATCCATGATTTCTATTGGTTCCTCGGTAAAAATGAGTTTGTCATCAAGTTGTAATTCTTTCAATGGAATGACCAAAGATTCATCGGATAAACACTTCTTGAGGTTTGACACATGAAAAGTGTTGTGAATTCTACTAAGTTCCTCGGGTAGTTCAAGTTTATATGCCATGGGTCCAATTCTTTCTAGGATTTTGAATGGACCGATGTATCTTGGGTTTAACTTTCCCCTCTTTCCGAATCGTATCATTCCTTTCCATGGTGATACTTTTAACATAACTTTATCTCCAATCTGAAAATCCATGGGTTTTCTTTTTAGGTCGGCGTAACTTTTCTGTCGGTCTCTAGCGGTTTGTAAACGTTGTTTGATTTTGATGATTTTCTCGGTTGTCTCATGAACTAGATCCGGTCCTGTGAGTTGTATTTCTCCAACTTCTGCCCAGCAAACGGGTGATCTACACTTTCTACCGTAAAGTGCTTCGAATGGTGCTGCCTTGATACTGGTATGATAACTGTTGCTGTATGAGAATTCTGCCAACGGTAAGTGTTTGTCCCAACCTTTTCCGAAGTCTATAACACAAGCGCGTAGCATATCCTCTAAGGTTTGTATTGTTCTCTCACTTTGACCATCGGTTTGTGGGTGATAGGCTGTACTCATATCCAGCTTTGTTCCTAAAGCTTTTTGTAATGATTTCCAAAAATGAGACGTGAAACGACTGTCACGATCTGATATAATAGAAATTGGCACTCCATGTCGTGACACAATTTCTTTCAGATATATCTGAGCAAGTGTGTTCATTTCATCAGTTTCTTTGATTGGTAGGAAATGAGCTGACTTGGTGAGACGATCAACGATAACCCATATCGTATCGTAGCCAGTAGAGGTTTTGGGAAGTTTGGTGATGAAGTCCATTGTAATATGTTCCCATTTCCACATGGGGAGTTCAGGTTGGGTGAGTAATCCGGAGGGTTTCTGGTATTCTGCTTTTACTCTTGAACATGTTAGACATTTACTGACGTACTCAGCGATGTCGGCTTTCATATTCGGCCACCAATATAGTTTCTTAAGATCCTGGTACATCTTGTCGGAACCTGGGTGAATGGAGTATTTTGATTTGTGAGACTCATGCATGATGAGGTCACGAATACCTCCGAAGAGAGGAATCCAGCTTCTTTCCTTGAAACAAAGCATTCCATCTGATCTTTTCACAAATCCGTTTTCGTTTTCTGGCATACCAAAAATCTTTTCAATTGGTCGATTTTCTTTCTTGAGAGCTTCGCTCTGGGCGATAACGATTTGTGTTGGGAGGGGTGAACAAATAGTCATGCCTAACGATCTAACCCTGAGAGGTTTTAGTCTTTCTTTCCGGCTTAGTGCATCTGCTACTACATTAGCCTTTCCTGGGTGATAACGGATTTCACAATCATAATCACTAAGCAATTCTAACCAACGGCGTTGTCTCATGTTTAAATCCTTTTGATCTAGGATGTGTTGGAGACTTTTGTGATCTGTAAACACGATACATTTAGTGCCGTATAGATAGTGTCTCCATAACTTGAGAGCGAATACTATTGCTCCTAGTTCTAGATCATGGGTTGTGTAATTTTCCTCATGTTTCTTCAGTTGACGTGAGGCATAAGCTATTACCTTATCCCGTTGTATCAAAACTGCACCTAAACCATGGTACGAAGCGTCACAATATAGCACGAAATCTTTGCTTCCTTCTGGCAATGCTAGTATTGGAGCTTCACAAAGCTTTTGTTTTAATAGTTGGAAGGCTGATTCTGCTTCTTGTCCCCAGACGTACTTTTCGTTCTTTTGGGTCAACTTGGTCAATGGTTTTGAGATTTTAGAGAAACCTTCAATAAATCTCCGGTAGTAACCTGCAAGACCTAAAAATTGACGTACTTCTGTGGGAGTTGTAGGTGATGACCATTCTTTAACTGCCTCTATTTTTGCAGGATCCACGTGTATTCCTTGACTATTGATTACGTGTCCCAAAAATTGCACCGTAGGAATCCAAAAGTCGCATTTTGAGAATTTTGCGTACAACTTTTCCTTCCTAAGTAACTCTAGGATTGTTCTCAAATGATTGGCATGTTCCTCTTTGTTACGAGAGTAGATCAGAATGTCGTCAATGAATACTATCACGAATTTGTCCAAATATGGCTTGCATACTCGGTTCATTAGGTCCATAAACACAGCGGGTGCGTTCGTTAGACCAAATGGCATTACCTGAAATTCATGGTGTCCATAACGGGTTCTGAAGGCTGTCTTGGGAATATCTTCTTCCCGAACTCTCAATTGATGGTATCCTGACCTTAGATCAATCTTCGAGTATACACTCGATCCTTGTAATTGATCAAACAAATCGTCTATTCTAGGTAAAGGATATCGGTTCTTTATAGTGAGTTTGTTTAACTCTCGGTAATCTATGCACATTCGGAATGATCCGTCTTTCTTTTTAACAAATAGAACTGGGGCTCCCCAAGGTGATGAACTTGGTCTAATGAAACCTTTATCGGATAATTCCTTTAGTTGTTCCGATAGTTCCTCCATTTCGGAAGGTGCCAACCTGTAAGGTGCTTTTGCTACTGGTGCCGCTCCAGGCACTAGTTCAATTTGGAACTCTACTTGACGAGTCGGTGGAAGACCGGGTAGATCTTCAGGAAATACTTCGGGGAATTCCTTAACGATAGGTACATCTTTAAGTTGTTTCTTGGTTAACTTACTTTCCGTCACCTGAACCATGAATACATGACATCCTTCGTTCATGTATTTTATCATTCTGAGGCATGAGATGATTCCGTATCGGTTTTTATTCTTGTCGCCATGGATAACGAGGGTTTCGTTCTTAAAAGGAATGTGTATGGCTTTCTCGTCACAATGAATCTTAGCATGATGTTTGGATAACCAATCCATTCCGATGATAGCATCAAAACTACCGAGTTGGACAGGCATCAGGTCAATAGGAAAGGATTCTCCTACGAGGGTTAAGGTACAATCTTTTAAAACAGAGTTGGTGCTAATTAAGTTTCCATTGGCCATTTCTATCTCGTATGTGGTGTTTAGCTTAGAAGGGTTAGAGTTAATGAAAGGGGCAAACGTATCTGACACGAAGCTCTTATCTGCTCCAGAATCAAATAATACTCTAGCATTATGATGATTTAATAAGAACGTACCCGTGACAACGTCAGGGTTTTGTGGTTCATTTTCATTTCCCATCACGTATGCTCTTGCTCGTGCAGTGTTCTGACCATTTCCTTTTGGACAGCGGTTCTTGAAGTGTCCGGTTTCTCCGCATGAGTAACATGTTGATGCTATTGGTTGTAGGTTGCTGCCGGTAGCAGGGGTCCTACAATCTTTTGTGGCATGACCTATCCTTTGGCATTTATGGCATTTTACTGTACAAGCACCATTGTGATGAAGCTTGCATCGGTTGCACTGTGGCTTAATACCTTGGTATCCATTACCATTGGTTGCCGTAAATATCTTAGGAGGTTCTTGTCGTTGGTTCTGTTGTTGGCGATGTGGGTTCTTGTTCTGGTGTTGTTGTTGGTTGATCCTGTTGTAGTTGTTGTTGTTGTTGTGGTGATGGTTGTTGTTGCGATGGCCGTTGTGGTAGTGATTGTGGTTTTGGTGGTGGGTGGTTCTCCTGTCATCGAGCTTTCTTTTGAGTTCGTTGCACTTGATTTCGCGGTCTAGGAGTTTTTGTGCTAACTCCATTGCGACTTCTAGTGATGGTGGGTTGGATGCTGTGACGTTTCCTTCAATATTCCGGGGAAGACCTTCAATATACTTCTCCAGAGTTTTCTCTAAATCTGGTACGATAGAAGGACATAATGCCATTAGCTCGTGGAATCTCCTGTTGTAAGCCCTAAGATCGATTCCTTTGACTGCAAGGACATGGAATTCGTCTTCCAGTTTTCTTATTTCGGATCGAGGACAGTACTTCTTTAGGATCTTGGCTTTGAATTCCGTCCAGGAGAGTCGGTACGCTGCTTCTGTACCTAAAGTTTGAGTTGTAGCGGTCCACCATGACAAAGCGTCATCCATTAAGGTTCCTGTGGCAAATGTGACCCTGTTGTTTTCTGAGCATCCACTCCTTTGGAATACCGTTTCGCATCTCTCGAACCAATGGGCGAGTTTAGTTATCCCTTCAGTACCCATGAAGTAAGTCGGCTGACAAGCCATAAAATCTTTATAGGTACATTGGCGAGGTGCGGGAGCAACATTTCTTGCCGGTTGTGTGTTAGCATTTGTTTGTTCGGCTAAGGCTGCATTGATTCCATTGGTGATTGCTTGTTGGATTTCTTCCGGGGTCATGGTTGCTGCTGAGGTAGTGGTCGTGGTTCTCTTAGGTGCCATATTCCTAAAAATGAGAATATATTTTCAGAATTTTCATAATAACCATCTTGTGTTAGACTATTTAGTAACATCAATAGGTTCAAAGTTATAATAGTGTCACATATATCACGATGCAATATACGATATCATAACACTTATGAAAATAAAGCAAACATAACATCATTGATTAGACTGTCGTTTTGAGTTTACATCACTTATTTATTCTTGTTGACATATCTCTAGGACATTCAAATACAAGTTATTACTGTGATGTGGGTGAGGCTACATCGACAATCTATGGCATTCTAGGGTTTTCCTTGGTTATCATCAAGACGACGTTCTAGTTCCTGAATTTTGGCGGCCATGGTTTCTATGATTTGGTCTCGGTCTCTCTCCCTAGCTTGTGTTTCTTGTTGTGCACGTCGCAGAGACATGACTTGGGCTCTTGTGGTGTCGAGGGCTTGATTGATGTCACACATGATGTCCTTGTTTACGGTGTTAGCAGAGCAAAGTAATCCGATGAATTCCATAGCTTCACCGAACTGGGTACTTAGTTGTTCAATCATGGTTCCCATCTCTAGGTGTCCCATCACAAGTTGTTCTATCTCAGCTGACATGACTTCTATTAGTTCATTAGGGATGTTGTTCACCAAGGTGGCTATGGCGTCTAACCTGTCTTCATGTCTTACTAACCTAGCTGCCAAGAGTGGTATGGTATGGTGAATGGGTTCTCCAGTGACTGGAAGGATCTTAGATGCAGCAAATGATGATCTTTCACCAAGTTCTCTGTTGGTGGGTGTACCTTCTTGAGATCTCCAATACTTAAGGATTGGTAGTAGAAATGACCATTTGCGAGCATTGACCCGCTTACGAGCCTTATGGTTGGTTCTTGCATAATAGTAAGGATCTGAGGAGGTAGGACGAATCTGGTAATTCATTGGTTGATAAGTCAGAGGAGCACTGGAAGTTTTCACAGGTGGTGGACTGTTGATTGTTACTGGTACAGTAGTAGTCTGCTGATAAAATATACTAGGTAGTATCACTGGTTCTGCAGTTGGAGCAATTTCCTTTTTCCATTTAGTATCATTCCAGATGTCTTTTTCTTCAGCATATGAAAGAGCTTTTCCAGCTGTGGCTGGTTCATAAGGCTGGAATGGAGAAGTTTGCTTACTGCGTCTGATTGGACCAGATGATGCTTGAGGTGAAGTAGAGGATTGCTGACTTTCCTTATTCTTGTCTGTTGTAGGTGACACAGTCATTGGAGTAAGAGTTGGTACAATAGGTGTATAGCTCTCAGTTTCCGAATCCGATAACAAAACAATGAAGTTGGGTTTGGAAGACATGGTACTGTAATAATCCCGATTAGTAAACATAGTTATTAGCAAAATCATAGCATGTAAGCATATATCAAGTTATATAAGTAAGAAATAATGAGAAGTAACTTTTCTACCAGATGTTGGAATGTAGGCACGGAGGGCATGAAGTGGTATTTTGTAAAAATGGTCCAGTTAAAGTGTAGTTATAGTCCAATGTTTAAAAACATCTGGTTCTCTATAACCGTGGCTCTGAATACCAATCTGTAACACCCCCAAAAGTCGTTAATAACAGCGGAAGACTTAACATGTCGGCGGAAGACTTTCGGGGTATTACTTCAAGGATCTTTGTCACAATCATAGTAAACAACACAAAGTGAAGTATTAAAGTTTAATTTATTTCAAAATACCAAATATCTGAGATACAAGACTTTATTAAGTTAAGAACGTGTTTTATTCTGAAGGAAAATAAGTAGTTTATTATGGTTCTTGTTATGCTTTTGCCCACTCCGTGCCATCCAGATCCGTCTTGTTTAGTTACCTGAGATAAACATGCTAAAATCAACATAAAGTTGAGTGATATTCATAGGTTTGAGTTTAAGAGTTTGAATCACAAGTTAAGAGTGTATTGTAATCACATACAATCAATATGTTAAAAAAAATCAATGTTCCTGTTATTGCCTTAAGCTCATGATACTCAACGATTAACAGCCAATCATAAGTATGTATTATGATGGTAAGTAATAGGCCCCCAAAGATAGGTATTTGTCAATAACCTATTTATAAGAACAATAAAGTGCGCCTGGTGTTTTCTTCAACAACCAAACGAGGATTGTCAATCACTAATAGTACTATCCACAATTATTTACGTTCACCCTTCAGGTGATTAAGGTTCATGATTGAGGGACTTCTGACAATAGTAACTTAAGCAAATAACATTGGCCTGACGGTATTTCAATACCCGGTATAAAAGACTTGTGTTCGAGTTTTAAGCATGTATCTCCCCACGGGAAAATAGTTAAAAAGTGGGCTATGAAATCACCTTAGTAGTACAGTGGTATCGTAGTCTCAACAAAGCAAGGAAACGGCTTCACACAACACAACCTAAAAGATAATGCAAGTTTCAGTTGATAGTCTAAATCTGGTTTTTATCGCGATTACTTGTTATTTAGTTATGAATAAATCTCGTGTTTGTTTAAGTGTTTTAAGTTCAAAAATAAAGTTATATATACATATAACTTGTAAGTAAAAATGATCGATGATTGATATAAAGTTAGTTTTTATAACGGAAATAAACGTATCGTTTTACAAGAAATAAATAACGTATTGTTATATCGTTTAAATTTGATTATCGTTATATAAGTTTTATTCGTATTATATATATATATATAATAAATTACGTTTTATTATTTATCGTTTAAATATATATAATAAATATAGAATTATTATCAAAAGTAAATATTTCAATTCGATCCTTAATGTTTTCTCAATCTTACACTTTTTACCCTTAACGGAAAATATTTACGCCGTTAGTCCAAAAGTTATATATATTTACATTTTTAGTCCAAATATCAAATATATACATTTATTATCCTTAAGTTTCAATATTTACAGTTTATACCCCTTAGAAAACAGTTTTTATATTTTTCACTAAAGTTTACCAATTTGGCAATTTTAGTCCTTATCTCTCGTATTTTTGCAAAAATGGTCCCAACTTTACCAAATTCAAAACTTATCAATTTTATTATTTCATTAAGCTCAAAACATTTTGAAAAGCTTATTTTCGCAGCTTATTTTCTTAAAAAGCACTTATTTCACTTAAATGGGCTTAACGAGACAATCTCAAGGCCCGTTAAGGTTTCGTGATCCAATGGGCTTACGAACGGTTTGGGCCTGACCTTGGACTCATTTTTATAGTACAAAAATGTTATGAAATAGCTTAAAGCACCAGCTTATCGAATAAGCTTAGTGGACAGCTTATCGGGCTAATAAGCCCACTTGGCTTATTTAGTTTCATACGAAAACTGCTTTAGGCAGGTTCAAAAAGGGTCGCGTAATTGGTTCAAATGAGCTTGTTAGGTCGAATGAAAAGTGTTCTCTAATTGTTTACCAAGGTGACAATGGGGTCGAGCAATAAAAAGGCATGGTTATGTGTCGAGTTTACAAATGACAAGACCAAAGCTTATGACCAAAACTTTATATTAAAAATAGTTTCTATACTTAGAAATATTCTAAGTGTTTCGACTAGGTCAAGTGATGTTAGGAACGTGTCATATTTTACGTATGCATGTTATTATTAGCTTCAAATCTTTATTATACGTGATTGCTAGCATGGTCAAAAATGAAAAGAAGGAAAAACATATACATGTTACGTTTTAATATTTCAAAATAAAAGGTCAAAGTAAATGTGCAATTCAATACTAATGAAAACAAAGAAAATGTTCTAAGTGTTTTGAAATGACACGAATGGGTCAAGTGACCTCCTAAACGTGTCGAATATATTAGTTTAAACGTTAGCTTTAGGTTCAAAAGTTTATATCACTCGTTTGTCATCATGTTGGATAATTAGAATGTCGAATAATATGGTTATGTCACGTTTTTATATAACGAATTAATTTAGTAAAGTAAACGTGCAAAATTTAATGGTAACGAGATAAAATAGAAAAGGAGTTCGTGAGTTCTTACCTCACCTCAAAAGGGTGGGGTAAATGGTACGTATGGTTCGATTTTATGGTTCAACGTGTTGTGGTTCACTTCTCGTCCTTCCAAGGTTCAAGTAGACTCCAAGCTTGCTTCCTAGGTTCGTCTTGAAACGTGGTACACTTGAGAATCCTTTCGTCCCTCTCTAGCTCCCTTTCGTTAGTATTTTTGGTGGTAGTGGTACGTATGAGGGTATGTAGTGATGTTGTTTGCATGTAAGGTTTATATAGGCTGAACTTTGGAGGGTAGAAACGAGTTGATATCACAAGCGTTAGAGCATGCATGTGAGAGCGAATAGTGTTGCCACAATTGATGTCCAATCGGTTTTGTACAAGGTTGTATCATGTATGATTTTGTTTCTGTTCATTCCTGACCATGTCATGATGTTTAGAGTTCGTTTGGATGTGATTGGAAAGTATGGGAGGTGCTAGGAGATATCTTGCCACGTTTTGGCTTATCACTTCAAAGTGAGTTTGTAGTTTTACTTTGGGCTTATTCAAGGTAGTAAATGAACGAGAGAGTGAGTAAACTTTATCATTCTCAAATCTTTGCTAGCTCGTAAATTAAGTTATGTAAAAATATGTGTGTGTTATGTGTCGAATTCAAAGGATAATAGGGGTGTTCCTTGGCTCGCTCGCGACTGGCAGAAACTAAACTAAATATCAAAAAAAAATAGTGCGTTTGGGCTTTGAGCCCTTTGGGCTTGCGTTTTTGTCTGGCCCAGCAGAAAAGAAAACAAGATATATAAAAAGGGTCCGTTTGGTTTGTTAGTTGGGTTTAAGGCCCAATGAGTCAATGGGGCCCACCTGATATGTTTTGAGAGTCGGGTTACGATCAAATAATATTAATGAGTGATCTCGGGAATTTTCGTAGGCTCCGGGAATATATAAATATTATACCTTAAATATACGAAACGTATATTATAAAAATATAAACGTTTTTAATATAAGTATTCGCGATAATTTAGACTATATAGGTTTGTGTGCAAGCAACGTTTCTAAGCAAAAGATAATTCAAAATTTTACCGTTGTGATTTATATATCAAGTCTAATAAAAAAAAATTTCATACGTAAAAGTGGGTATTTAAATAACGTAATAACTTGTAAGTATTTACTAACCGTTGGGAAAATTACGAGAGGCTACAGATGCTCCTTTTATCTTCTCCCCTGAGTGCATCGAAGCCTTTGAAACATTAAAGAAAAGGCTTACCGAGGCACCGATTCTTGTTGCCCCCGATTGGGACTTGCCCTTCGAGCTCATGTGTGATGCTAGTGATTATGCGATAGGGGCAGTCTTGGGGCAACGCAAAACAAAACATTTTCAGCCTATACACTATGCCAGCAAGACTATGACCGAGGCTCAAAGTCATTACACCACCACTGAAAAAGAATCATTAGCTGTGGTGTATGCTTTTGAAAAATACCGGCCATACTTGATTCTGACTAAAAGCATAGTGTATACGGATCACTCGGCTTTGAAGTATCTATTTGCAAAACAAGATGCAAAGCCGAGACTCCTCCGATGGGTTCTCCTCCTTCAGGAATTTGATATCATCATTCGTGATAAAAAAAGGAGCTGAGAACATGGCTGCTGATCATCTCTCCCGTCTTGAAAACCCTCACCAAAATGCTTTCGAGAAAAAGGAAATAAATGAAACATTTCCTCTCGAAACCCTCAATGTGGTTTCATTTCGTGGAGATTCGATTACCCCATGGTTTGCCGACTTTGCAAACTATCTTACGGGTAACTTCATTGTGAAAGGGATGTCGTCCCAACAAAAAAATAAATTTTTCAAAGATGTAAAACATTACTTTTGGGACGACCCCTACTTGTTCAAGATATGCGCGGATCAAGTCATCCGGCGGTATGTGTATGGTCAGGAAGCCGCTGAAATTTTAAAGGCTTGCCATGCTGGTCCCACGGGGGGCCACCACAATCCCAACTACACCGCCAAAAAGGTGTTTGATTCCGGCTTTTATTGGCCCTCGATCTACAAGGATGCCCAAGATTTGGTCAAGTCCTGTGACGCTTGTCAACGTCACGGGAATATTTCACAAAAGAATGAAATGCCTCAGAATGCAATTCAAGTTTGTGAAATTTTTGATATCTGGGGCATTGCCGAGGATGTATTTGTGAAAGTGGGAAATTTCCACTTTCCGGCAGATTTTGTGGATGTGGATTTCGATGCTGACCCACGAGTTCCTCTCATTCTTGGGAGAGGATTCTTAAGGACGGGTCGTGCGTTAATTGATGTGCACGAAGAGGAAATAACTCTTCGTGTTGGTAATGAAGCTGTAACCTTTAACCTCGATCATACTTCGAGGTACTCCTCTAATTATGACGCCGAAACGGTTAACCGAATTGATATCATTGATGTCGCGTCTGAGGAGTACGCTCAAGAGGTTCTAGGTTTTGTCGATGATTCTCTGAGTGAAAACCTCACTCCATCTTCTTACCCCATTGTTGCCAGGATTAGAAAACCTAAATAGTCGTTATAAAGGTGAGGGATGATTATTTTTGTATTTTTATATTTTCTAGGAAAGCAAGTAAAAATCTCGGGTTTGAAAATTTTGGGCGGAATTAGTTGCTAGTCAACTAACCCAATACTAAAGATGCAATCAAAATAAAATACTAGAAATGAAAATAAACTAAATTAAACTAAGGTTGTGAGCAATAACTGGAGAAAATGTGTTTACTTAGATTTCACTACTCCCTAGATATCTTTTACACGTTAATTACTTGTTATATTTGCGTGGATGACGGATTGTATTCCTTAATACCATTCATGGGGTGGCGCACTTAATTCCCTAATCCTATGAGTGCCTACTTCACTCCTATGTCGAGCCGGCTAAGAAGCTCCTAACATGGGATCATTAGAATTTACTCATGCATTAAATACAACCAATAAAACCTAGTGCACGTCAGTTCATGTTTCTTAAGACGTTCAAGCATGTTACCATTTGGAGATCTGCCAGTTTTCTTAAGCCTAACATCGAATTCATTCATCCAATACAACTATAAACAAGTAATCAACACATAATTAACATCTAGGTTTCATTAGATCCAAGCAAACACAAGATAGATCTAGCCTAGCATGATGGAATTAAGACAAGAACAAGATATAGACAACCAACACATAGACATATTGATTGAATTAAAAGAATACTTATCTCAATTACACATGAAAGGTATCAAGGGCTTAGAACCCTTGAAAAACCTGTAAAATTCTCACCAAGTTCGTACTTAGGGTTTCTCCAAAACTTCTCTCTTTTTTAATGTGAAAATTAGAAAACTATATATAGGAAATAGGGTCTGACGGCGTCAAGACAAATCTTGTGACGCCGTCATCTCGCCGCCAAAATACTTCTCGGACTGCCTTGATCTACTTTTGACGCCGTCATGTGTTATGCATTTCCAGGCCGTCATGAATTTTACTCTTGACGCCCTACTTCGTGACGCCGTCAATTCTGTAATGGGTCGTCATGGAAATTACTCTTGACGCCGTCAGAAATTCCTTCTTGACGCCGTCACCTACTGTTCCCAGCAAGGAAAATTAAGACTTTGGCTTTTTCTTCACTTTTATGCTCCAAAAACGTCCGAATTGCTTCCTTTTCCAGATTTCTCTCCCAAAGTACCTAAAATCACAAAAGGAACGATTTAGGGCAATATTTGATCAAATAAATTCAATTACGGGCTTAAATGACCCCCTAAAAGTAGTTCATTTTTCGCCTCATCAACAACACATAGACATATTGAATGAATTGAAAGGATACTTAACTTAATTGAACATGAAAGGTTTCAAAGGGTAAAAACCCTTGAAAATACTTATAAAATCGTGCTAGGGTTTCTCCAAGTTATCCCTCTAATTATCCTCTCTTAATGAATGAACATTACAAAACTATTTATAGATTTTCTAACGTGACGGCGTCAAGAAGAGAAATCTGACGCCGTCAACTCGCCGCCCATAATAATATCGGATTGCCTAGATCCAGATCTGACGCCGTCAAGAGCAATTTTCCTCTGGGCTGTCACGTGTAAAGGGACCATGACGGCCTATGGTGACGCCGTCATGCCCTAGTGTAAAAACTCTCTGGACCGTCTCGTACTCTATCCACTTCACCTCTTGTTTTACTCTTGATGCCGTCATGTAGAATTTGGTGACGCCGTCACGTACTGTTCCAAGCAAGGAAAATTAAGACTTTGCCGTTTTCTTCACTTTTATGCTCCAAAAATTCCAAAATGCTTCCTTTTCCAGAATTCACTCCAAAAGTACGTAAAATCACAAAAGGAACGATTTAGGCCAATATTTGATCAAATAAATTCAATTCCGGGCTTAAATGACCCCTTAAAAATGGATCATTTTTCGCCTCATCAGTACCCTAGGCGGAACAAAGAATGGCATCACTAGGAACCATATCCCCTCCAAGTCAAGGGCTATACCAGACTCTCTACATTTCCATCTCTAAAATGGCTTCAAGAGCCTGGGAACACACACCTTGAGGGAGTAACCTACCATTCCTCCTGTGGGAATGCAATGAGAAGACCATGAAGTGTCATCTTGCACCACTCTCAATTCAACTCATCTTGTACCCCCTTCCTAGATCAGATACCCTTCATGATAGGAAACCTACTTTATGCTTCAAAACAAACCAAAAGATAATTTAATCCATTATACGACACAATTTCTACTCCAGACCTATTGCTCCATATAACAGATTCTAGCATATTTGTACTAGTTTATCAAGCTTTGCTTGAGATTAATGTGGTACCTTTGCCACATTCCATTTGTAGTTAACATTTTTTGGTTATATATTTACCGGGGTAAACTCCTTTACCCAAAAAAAAGTTTCTAGTATATTTGGCCTATTAAGAAACAAGATACAAGGCCATCTATCACTTCTGATATGAAAATCTCACCTTTTTATGTAATGAAAAAGATGCAGATTCTTAGGATTAAACCAATCAAATACAAGAATCATTAATTCTGATCCTGCAATTCTTGAAACAGAAGATATTTGACCTAAGCCAAACACTCCTTTATACTGGGAATCAATACCAATTTCATAAATCCAGCCTAACAAGCAACAAACAGCCCTTTATTATTCCACCGCAGACCCCATTTTCTTGCTACCACTTGAGCTTTAATAGACTTTTTGACACAAACTGTCATTAATTTTGTTTTCACACTGTATTTAATACAAGTAAACAACACTTCCTCATTTCTACTCTCACCCTTGAACAATCTTCCATTTCTTTCTTGCCAAATGAAGTACACAGTAGCAGCAAGAATAAGCTTATCCACCACCCAAGAAAAGTTATTTTTAATCTGCTTTTCAGCAACGTAACTGCAACAGTGCATCAATCCACTATTAGATTTCAAATTAGAAGCATTTCTGATAATAGCCATCCACACTTTGCTAGCATAAGAACATTGAAAGAACAAATGCTCATGAGACTCACTCCTACTATTGAAGAGTCTACAAATCAATCTTCCACCAGTATGCCATTTATCCATTCTATCCTATGTAAGTAGCTTGTCTTGAACAGCTAACCAAAGAATAAAACTATGTTTAGCGATTAACTATTTAAACCAAACTACTTCATTCCATGTAACTTTTGGCCAATTATCCCTCAAATCAGTCCAAGCTTGAGCAGTTGTGAATTTGACTTTCAGCCCACCATTAATAACCCAAACCACTTTATCCATTCTGTTTTCATGAATAGTAGGAACTCCAATATATTGTAACTCAGGATACTTATTAACTAGATAATCAGGCCACATCCACCCATTTGAATTAACCATATCTGCCACAGTTGCTTCTTTGTTGACTCTTGCATCATACATATCTCTAAATGTAACATAGTCACCAATTATCCTTTGAGTATACCCCATAAGTAATACTACTAAAAATGTATTACTTACAATCCTTAGGAATTTAGATTAAGTAGTTTTGACACCTTAGAACCCAACACCTCATAAGATGGAAGAATATTCCTCAAGAATATTGTTCTTGAACTTTAGGCATTATTAGGTTAAACCTAGGATATTACCCTTTAGATAGCTAGTAAGTACTGATAAAGTTGGCTCCGACAAATAAATACACTCCCTATAAACACTTTTCCCACAAAAACTCCCTTCCCTTTTCATGCCCGACAATTTGCCCAAAACCTCCATCTTTTCTAATCACATGCGGCATAAATAGTGATATTGTTAAACTTCTAGTTATGACAAGTTATTTATGACCTTATGCGATTGTGATTTCATTCCTTAATTCATGACATTGTATGTCATGAGTTACAACTCCTCCCGTACACTATCTTTTTACACTTAAACCCTTAAATCCCTTAAAACACTTCCCCTATCATTTCCCCTAATGATGAGAATCTCTGTTCTACATCATAACGATCTAAATTCATTTTGAATTCAGTAAACTATTCTTCCTCCATCTCTAATCCTCATTCTTCCAAAACTTCTTTGTTTCCCTAGTTAGAGAGCCTTCCCCTAACTACTCCTATATGCAAGTATATAATAGTATTATATACGAGCATACTTTTATCCTTCCTTCTTTACTTCTTATTCCCCTAGATCACTATGATTCCCGAAGTAGTTTTTCCCTCTTAGAAAACCCGTAGGATCTCCATATTTAGGTTAGAAATAATTTTAGGATACCCTTAGGAAAACCTAAGATTAGAAATAGGATACTTTGAAACACTAAAATAGGCTATCTAAGAAACCCTTTAGGAAATAGAAAATAAGATTAGGAACCTTTGAGGTTTAATTAGGTTAGAAACTGAACTAGAACCCCAATAGGTAGAAACTAGGAAAGACATCCCTATAAGATAGGATTTAGTCTAAGATAAGAATTATACTTGGTATCGAGGATATTAGAATTAGATTAGAAGCCTTTAGGATACAATATAGGAAACTCAGGAATAACAAAGGATTAGATTAGTACATCACCAAGAACCTTAAGCCTTTAGTACCTAGTCTAGTAGCATGGGTAGAACACTTATGGAATATTAGACCCATATTAGGATTTTCCACATAGTCATAAGTATAAGGATTTAGAAACCCCTGGGAATAAAATACCTTTAGGTTAGTTTCTTAGGAATTGACACTCCTTAGGTTACACATTAAAATCCCACTAGGAAGATACTATGGATATTACCCTACCTGGTTTTAAGTACCTAGGACATAAGATAGACAACTTAGGTCAAAAGACTAAACCTAGAACTTTACCTAGAAATAGTAACAAACCCCTTGTTATAGAATCACCTATCCCGTCTAGCCCTTCTCCCCTTTCAGGATCCCCTTCACCAATTAGGTCAAAAGTATCACCTTTAGATTTTAGGGTTATCTTTAGAAAACTAGATAATTCCTTAAGGATTATACCGAGACCTTTAGGAGGGAAATAAACTTCGAGGGACTCTAGTAAATCTAATCCACCTTAGGATACCATCCTTCCAGGTATCTTACTTCTCCATCTTTACTCACTCTACTGTTTAATCCTATACTCCCATCTTTTCCACCCCACCTATTCCTACTCTTCCATTTTAAATCCCACTCTTCCGTTATTTCCTACTCCTTCGTACTTTCCTATTTCATCCATTGCCTTCATTCCTTACTTTTCACTTCTTCACTTCCTCCTATCCTTTCGTTTCATCCCTCCGTCATTTTTCACTCTATTTTTCCTACCCTATACTCTTTCCATACCCCACCCTACAATGTTCTAGGAGTTAGAACTTGTAGTTCTCGTCATTTCACAAGTTTCTATTAGTTAGAACTTGTAAGAATATCTAAGTCGGAATTTTCGTAATCCTCATTTTGACTAACTTATGATATTATCCTACCAATCTTGTGTTATCTTGCAAAGCCATAACTCAGGGTGCCATCCGGCAACTAGTTGTTGACAGTAGTACTGCAACACTAGAAACCCGAGTTACTAACATGGCTAATGCCGATAACCTACGTCTAGCCAGTTGGCCCATAACCCACAGGTTCCCATAATCTCTAAACCTTTCCTCAAAACATTGTAAGTCTCACAATGTTTTTTCTCAACTTCATTGGTCAATCCCATCAAGTTTCCCAATTTCTGAGTCAAAACACTTGTCCACTCTCTCAAAACATTCCCCCACCACATTCCCTTAAGTGTGGTTAACCCTCTCCTTTTTCCGCCGATACTACTTAAGGGTGATTTATAATCATCTTATTAAGATGAATAAGTGCACTTCTTCACCTTAATAAGAAATTATAAATCAGCGGACCATGAATTTATAAACTCTTGCTTACAAGAATTGGGACGCCTCTGCTTGTAAGTAATTGGATATAAATAAATGAGTCTGAGTATTTGGCACACGTATAAACACTTCCTAATTCATTTGTACAGAACAATTCCTTTCCTTTGTCTATACCATCCTTTCCTTCGAATCGTAAACTCGTTCTTCTATCTCCACCTCTACTCTTACTTTAAACAAAATCTAGGGACGAGATTTTCTCTAAGGGGGTAAGACTGTAACAACCCATAAAATTTCATCAACATAATTTCCACCACAAGGTAATTTCACAGGTAAATTTTTACTTTTCATTGCATGCATGACTCTTTAGACCTGCTCACGTATCCACCTATGCCCAACACCATGTGTTCACGGTTATCTTTAGAACCCTAATTGCTTATCTGAACTAATTTGAAAGTGTTCAAGTCTTAAGTATAAGTTACCTTAGGAACATTAGGATACCTTAGGACCCTTAGACTATAGTACAAGTCCCTTAGGTACAAAACCATAACTAGGTCAAAACTTCCCGAAATTAGGTCTAAAATATCCTAAAACTTCACTATAAACTACCACCACTTAGTATACACCTCTTAGGACTTAGGATTAGTCATTAGGCACTCATAGGACACTAACCAAGGCACTAAACCATAGGATAAACCCTAATCTCTCACTAAGAAAACTTAGGTCAAAACCTTCCCGAATCTTTAGTATAAACTACCACCACCTAGGAAATGATCTCTAAACCTTAATACTAGTCACTAATCACTCTTAGGACCCTAATCTAGACACTAAACCTTAGGTGAAACCCTAACCTATAACTAGACAAAACTATGCTAAAACTAAACCTAACACTTAAACTAAGCTACCAAAGTACCACAAACCACTCAAGCAAGCACCCTAGCAGCTTAAGCACCTCAAGTAGGCACCCTAGCTCCTCCCAAGCTAGCACACAAGTAGGTGCATCACCTACTTGTCAGCTACTTGGTGTTTCGGCTGTTTTACACTACAAACAACCTATACCAGCCCCCTACGTAGTATTAGCTCGTCCTTGTCATTCCCTAGACTCACCACATCGACTCCTAGCTGCCATCAGTCAACCTTCCCCCTCCTTGACACCTAGCACACCAAAATTACACTTACACCACTCGTTAACCCTATAAATACCCACTCCCTTTGCCATTTCACTACACACCTCTCCTCTCTTCTATCTCACTCATATTCTGTAGTACTAAGCCCTCAAGACCAGTAGGAGTCGAGTGGTAGAGCCTTAGTCCTTGTCGAGTCCTAGTTTTAGCTTAGAAAACCCTAGTCTTCACTTTTAGCCTTCCCCGACCTAGGTAAGCCTCAACCTTGACTCTAATAGCCTTATTACTGACCTAGGATAGTTAGGATATGCCTTAGAACCCTTAGATAAGGCTTGATCATTTTCATTTAGAACTTTTCATTTTAAAACCCTAATCTTGCATAATTATGTATTTATGTGGTAAATTGCTTTATTATATGCTATAATCTGATTTGAGTGACTTATTTAAGTATATATTAGTTTAACATAAGCTAGGAAACTTTTTTGTTACATGAAAATATAGTTTACTTGAATTTAGGACTAGTTTTGCAATAGTTTTCATGCATAGGGGTATATATAGTAAATTTCTGAAAATATTAAGTTTAAGTACTGTTTTTGACATATCTTAGAAGTAATAAGTATTAGGACCCTTTTTGCAAAGTTCTAAAACCTTAGGATACTAAGTAAAATAAGTTATAAACTTAAAAGGACTAGTTTTGCAAATATTATTAAGTTAAGGGTATAAAGGATAAATATAGAAAGTTAGTATAGTTTAAGGACTATTTCTGTCATTACTTGAAAATATATGAGTATAGGGTCTAGTTGTGTGAAAGATAGAAAGTTATATGCTTAATTGTTATAAGTTTATAAGTTTAGGGTAGAAAATATAAATATATAAACTTGAAGGGTATAAATGGAATATTTTCATAATAAGTATAAAAACCTATTTTTGAGTTAGAAACATAACACGATACTAGGGATCTTCATGTGAGGAGTACCATGTGGATATTTTGTTTTGATGAGTTTGCTGGGTTTACGAATTAAAGTGCCCTGACACCTCAAATCATTATTGCATGTACTTCTGGATTATGATGGCCTAAACGGTGTTATGCTATAACTAAAAATTAATAACAACATAACTAAATAATAGGGAGCTTTATGTGAGGAGTATTAACTTCTGAATTATGATGACCCAAACGATATTATGTTGATAACATAATACAATAGTAGGGAGCTTCATGTGAGGGGTCATATACTTCTGAATTATGATAGCCCGAACGTTGTTATGTTATATCTAGAAACCTTAAGAGTAATTACTTAAAAACCTAGACTAATACTTGACATACATGCAGACACACACACCAAACCCTACCCCCAGGATACGTGAGTCAGCAGTCTAATCCTTGAGTCACTTTTCACATCAATCATAACATCCTAAAGCCCAGGTGAGTTCATAGCCTCACACTCTTTTAAATTCTGTGAGTTTTCATAGCCTCACATCTTTTAAATGCTTTCTAAATGCTTTACAAACCCTGTGAGGGGGATACATGCTACTTGCTTTACTTTAAACCGAATACAATTCTTTTCACTAATTATTGCACAAGTAAACAATCCGCCACCACTATATAACCAAAATTCATGAACTTTAATCGTTTGGGATATTTTACCTACGCGAACGCGAGTATAGTTGATAGATCTATTGGACTTTGACAACTCCCGTTGGTAGCTCTCTTACTGGGAGAGTACCAATAAGTACTACACTTGAAACCCTAAGTATTAACTTTGGCAAGTTATCTTTCTCCTGCCCTCATGGTGGGTATGCAGCCCCCATGACCCGGACTGTCAGTACGGTTTCATGAGCTTAGTGCAATAACACCCCTGTCTGTAGTATTGTACTGATCATACAACACTGACAGATAAAACTATTTAAATAAGGTTTTTACCACTCTACATGGGCATTGATGCGTGGGAATCGCACCTTGCTTTACCTCTCGAGGGATCTCGAGAAGCTTACAACCCCCACCAGGCAGTGTACCTGATCATTGTAGTATAGTATAGTGACAAGTACCGGGGGATTGATCGTTCAGCTTAGGAATAGTGTCGCTAGGATTAGAAAACCTAATTAATAGTTCTAGAGGTGAAAGATGATTATTTTTGTATTTTTATATTTTTATTAAAGCAATTAAAATCTCTGGTTTTGAAGGAGTGGGCGGAATTAGTTGCTATTCAACTAACCCAAAGCTATTATATAATTAAAATAAAATAATGAAAATGAAATTAAACTAATTAAACTAAGGTTGTGAGCAGTATTTGGAGAAATTGTGTTTACTTAGACTTCACTACTCCCTAGATATCTTTTACATGTTAATTACTTGTTACACTTGTATGAATGACGGGTTGTATTCCTTAATACCATTCGTGGGGTGGCATACATAACTCCCCAACTCTATGAGCTCTTATCTCCTCCTACACCATGACCCAGCACAACTATAGGGATTGTAAACAGTGGCTCATGCATTAAATACAACCAATAAAGACCTAGTACGCCTCGGTTCATGTTTCTTAAGACGTTCAAGCATGTTACCATTTGGAGATTTGCCAGTTTTCTTAAGCCTAACATATAAATCATTCATTCAAAACAAGAATAGACAAGTAATCAACACATAATCAACATCTAGGTTTCATTAGATCTAAGCAAACACAAGAGAGATCTAGCCTAGCATAGTAGAATTAAGATAAGAACAAAAGATAAACAACCAACACATAGACTTATTGATTGAATTAAGAGTATACTTATCTCAATTACAATGCAAGGTCTCAAGGGTTTGGAACCCTTGAAAAACCTGTAAAAGAGGCACCAAAATCGTCTTTAGGGTTTCACCAAAACTTCTCCCTTTTAATGAAAAAACTAGAAAACTATATATAGGAAAAACAGTCTGACGGCGTCAAGAGTTAATTCTGACGCCGTCACCTCGCCGCCATAAACTTCCCCGGACGGCCTTGATCCACTTATGACGGCCTATGTGACGCCGTCACCACCCACGGTAAATTATTCTTGGCCACTTTGACGCCGTCACCATTACGTCTGACGCCGTCACCACCTTCGATATTTAATTCTTCATGTCTGACGCCGTCAAGCTTTTGGTCTTGACGCCGTCACCTTGTATTTTCAGCTTGGATTTTTGGTACTTTGCCGTTTTCTTCACTTTATGCTCCAAAAACGTCCAAAATAGCCTCTTTTCCAGAATTCACTCTCCAAACACCTAAAATCACAAAAGGAACGATTTAGGGCAATATTTGATCAAATAAAGTCGGATTCGGGCTTAAATGACCCCCTAAAAACGGATCATTTTTCGCCTCATCATATACCCTTACACTTGAGATTTGCTTGTCCTCAAGCAAATGAGCTTTTATTCTACTCAAAAGACAAGTTAGGGGTCATTTAACACTAATATAAAAGTAATTACAACAAATAATCGTTCCACTAAAGACCAATAGACAAGCACGGAGGTCATACACAAGCACCTCACAAATAGTGTTTAGATACTCACATCTCTCGGGTGTAATAAAGTAATATAACATTATGGAAATGGAAGATATCTCTCACTACCTGTCATAGCAAAATAGATTACCATAGGCTTGGGAAAGGATCAAACCTCCACCACATGGCGTAAGCACCTAGGATAAACTATCAAAGAGGTCTTTTAAAGGGTTATAACGTTAGGTGTAGGGATATGAATTACACGGTTTTGTTGGATAAAGGAAGTTTTACTGGTGGCGAGTTAATAATCTTAGTTAATTACATGTACAAGATGGCGTTGCTAAGCCAAGACTAGACTCGACTTAAGCTAATAAATGAAAAATAACAAAAACATAAAATAAACATAGAATAAAAACGGGATGGTAGTCCGTATGTTTTTTTCTCTTTTTTTTTTTTTTTTTTTTTTTTTTTCTTGATTTTTTCGATTTTTTTTTTTTTTTTTTTTTTTTTTGCATACACTCTTACCCTACCATCCAAAATAATACATCATAGGGGATGAGAATTCCCCTTACACTTGAATCTTTACATACTTTACATTTAACTATTCTAGTGACTCGAATTAAGAAAATCAAAACACTTGGAGCACTTTTAAGATTAACGTACATATGGGGGTAATAAGTGATGTTCTTCCCCATTACTCCATAAATTAAGTACTTACCCACGAGTCCCAATCGTCCCAAAACAATATGTACAAGGATATGACTCGACTTAGCAACCATGTAATCAATTAGAAAGTTAACTTAGGGTTTAACAAATAACAATAATGCACTAAAAATGAGCGCATACACGGAAGGCTAAGGCGATTTGGGTGTACATTTAAGTGGGGTGTAACAAATTCTTCCTTTAAGTAAAATGCTTAAAGTTAGAAACGAAAAGATAGGCTCGGAGGGGTGTACTAGGGGTATCGTGTACTAAAAATGAGTACAATGCTAAGGGTGTGGGAAAAATTAGTTGACTTAACTAGCCAAGTAATATGACTTAAATGGTCAAGTAATTATAATACGGGTTTAACACAAGGGTGATCCTAATGCCTCTTATCATGTAGTAAATCCTACCACACTAATGTAGTCTCACTAGCGGTCTCGGGATGCATCACTAACGCAAGTTCTAGAATCTAAATGCTACCGGTACACTCATAAGCACCAATAATAAATGCTTTTCCTATCAAATCTAAAGGCGAACCTCACATTTTTGGGTGGAAAATTTTTCTGAATATACGGTTATGTGCTAGTCATACAACCTCCTATCCATGAGACGCTTGCTATGGCTAAAGTTTCACTCCTAAATGTTGTAAAAACTTTTAAATTTGGCGCTAAAATTACACTAACAAGTATTTCTCGTAGTTTTATTACTCATCTACTATCAAACAAAACAAACTCAAGCGAAAGTGCATATGTAAGGTATCATCTTTTTACACTCCCCTTACACTTAAGATGAACATTGTCCCCAATGTTCAAGTAAAGAATGTAAAAGTTAAAAAGTAAAGAGAATGAAATCAAATACTCCCCTGATTCGCTCGGTATGGATTTTAGTTGGCCAGGTTAAATCTTCTTCCAAGAAAACGAACAATCAAAGCTTCCCTTCCAGAATATAAATCATCTTCTTGTCATACATAACCTGTAAATCCTGAGAAAAGTAGACAAGGCAACCTCGCGTAAAATCGGCGGCATCCTATATAAGTTACTAAATCCTAGAAAACAAAGTAAGATATAATGCTTGTGGAATGAAGTTTGCAGATTTCCTGGAGATTATAAAACTTAATAATTCACAAAAACTATAAGACTCCGTTAGAAAAACAAAACCGGTAAAATTTCCAGATTTTAACTACTGACGCCGTCAAGAGCAAACCCTGACGCCGTCAGAATGGACCTGCAGAAATTCTTATGTTAAGTTTCCGGAAAATTTCTGGAAAAACTTTGTCCTACTTCCTGGAAAATCCTGCAAAACTTCATTATGACTCAATACAAGCATTTGACTCTAACAAATACGAATATACATGTTCATTAAATATTGTGGATAATCATGATCGGTTTGTTTCTTAAAAACATATTTGGGGTTTCCCCTTACACTTATCTTTTTGCAAAAATACCTCTAGGTTGAAGTTAAGACTAGTCTAAATAACATAATAAAGTATTTCCACTTTTTAGTAGAGAAACATGATCAACCAACAATAAAAATAAAACATGCATACGGAAGCAAATAACAATCAAACAAATAAAAATCACACAAAACATGGGTTGCCTCCCAAGAAGCGCTTTTCTTTATTTACGAGTCTTGTAGCTAGACTCAAAGTCATGGGTTACTACGTGATCTCATCATTGGTTCCACTCTCTAGGTCGTCTTCTAAACCAGTTTTGTATTCCGGACCTAGTTGCAAACATTCTTTGTAGAAACCAAGCATCCTATTTCTAACATACTCTACTCCTCTACGTCTATCCTCATCATTCCTATAATAAGCCGCTTGCTTACGTTCCTTTTCGAAATTAGAGAGAAGGCGGTATTGCTCAATTTTGTAGGGCATTTGATAAGCAACCTCATCATTGTCTTTCTTGAACCTAACTATCCCTAACGTCGGATCATAACTCATCCTAGTGGCCTCAACAAATGGTTTCCCAAATATTATTTGACTTAGGCAAGCATCTATCACCGGACGCGTGTCTTCCACTATCATAAAATCAATCTCATAGGTGAGATTCCCTATAATCACATGTACTCCCTTAACTCTTCCTGCAAAATTACTTATCCAACTTTTACCGGGCATTATCCTAAAATTGAGTTGCTTCTTCATCACCCAATTGTAATAAGTCCTAGACATGATGTTCACGGGGGATCTAGGGTCTATGTAAGCTTTCCATATATGCATGTGCCCGATATTGCATGGGATGTTAATATTAGAGGGGTCTCCCATTTTGATCAGGGGTCGCCAAAGATATATGTTGTCTCGGGACTATCGAATAAATCCTTATGGTATTCCCGTTCTTCCTTGGTTGGCAACTTATCGAAATATTCCTCTATAGGTTCTACCTCCTCTAATTTCTCATCCTTATTAACCTCAACTTCCCTACTCTCATCCTCACTATTGGCTTCTACTCTAACTTCATCCTTGTCACTCTCCTCTATCTCCCTATCTATCGGCTTGATGGTGACAACATTGACAAAGTGGACATGTTTGGATGATGAGGGGTCCTTAACTTGGATTCCACTATTGGTGTCCCTAGTGTCCTTCCTAGGTGTGGCTAATGTTTGGTTGTTGAGGGCTTTCAACAAGTTGTCGATCTTGTTGGTCATCTCCGTTTGTTGTTGGTTGAATTCGGTTTCAAACCTAGCTATGCGAGCTTCTTGAGATGCCATAAATTTCGACATCAATCCTTCAAGATTGTTGGTACTACCATAGTTGTTAGAAGGATTGTTGTTGAAGGTACGGTTGGATGGTGGACCGTTTGATTGGTAACGATTAGGTGGGTTGGATGAATTGGGTTGATTTTGTTTCCACCTAAGGTTTGGGTGATTTTTCCATGAGGGGTTATATGAATCACCGTATCTGTTTGGCTCGGGCTTGAAAGTGTACCACTTATCTCCCGCTTCGTCGGTACGCGTGGATGCGTAGTCCGCAAAAGCTGTTCCGGGGAGTTCCACACAATCACGAGTGTCATGGGGACCACTACATAATTCGCATGAAGAAGTGATTTTGTTCACTTGGCTTGAATGCTTCGGAGCTTTGTAAGATTTCATGAGAAACTTGACTTGGTCCTCAAGTTCCATGATCCTACGGTCGGGAGTGCTTGAATTATTCGAAGGCAAAGATATTGCCTTGACCGTTTTGTTCAAATCACGGGGATCATTCCAACTTTCGTTGTCATAGAGAGCAAGATCTTCTATGAGTTCCCATGATTGTTCCGCACTAAGATCACGTAGCTTACCACCGGCCGATTGGTCAATGGTTCGCCTCGTGGAGATGTCGATATGGTCATAGAAGATTTGGACTTGGAGCCAAAGATCTATGCCATGATGAGGGACTTTTTGGAGTAAGTCCTTGAAACGAGTCCATGCTTCATAAAGAGATTCATTTTGACGTTGTTGAAACATCAAGATGTCATTCCTAAGTTTAGTAGTTCTCCCCGGTGGGAAAAATTGAGCAAGGAAACGAGTGGTGAGATCATCCCATGTGGTGATGGATCCCGCGGGTAAACGCTCAAGCCATTGACTAGCTTGATCCCGTAGAGAGAATTGGAATAGGCGTAAACGGGTAGTCTCTCTAGTTTCAACACCTAGGTCTATGGAATCTACGATTTTGAGGAAGTCCTTACGGTGTTGGTTTGGATCTTCGGAACGAAGTCCATGGAATGCACATCCGCTTTGCACCAACCGGATGGTGTCGGATCGCAAGGGGGTCACATTGGCTCCGGTGAGCTCAATGGTGTTTCGGTAGCCTTGGTGGCTAGGTCGGGAATACTCTCCTAAGGTTCGGGGCCTAAGGGGTTCTAATGGTGGGTTTTGTTGTGGTGGGATGATGGGTTCAAAGATGTTACCACCTTCCATGATGTCGGATGGTAAAGAGTTACGAACAAAGGCACGAAGAAACAAGATAGACTAAAGAAGACCTAAAAAATAAAAATAAAAATCTTACTAGAAAGGAATCTAGCAAGTAGACCTAATAAAAAGAAATCCTAACCTAGACAATAACTATTCCCCGGCAGCAGCGCCAAAAACTTGATGCGTGGGAATCGCACCTTGCTTTACCTCTCGAGGGATCTCGAGAAGCTTACAACCCCCACCAGGCAGTGTACCTGATCGTTGTAGTATAGTATAGTGACAAGTACCGGGGGATTGATCGTTCAGCTTAGGAATAGTGTCGCTAGGATTAGAAAACCTAATTAATAGTTCTAGAGGTAAAAGATGATTATTTTTGTATTTTTATATTTTTATTAAAGCAATTAAAATCTCTGGTTTTGAAGGAGTGGGCGGAATTAGTTGCTATTCAACTAACCCAAAGCTATTATATAATTAAAATAAAATAATGAAAATGAAATTAAACTAATTAAACTAAGGTTGTGAGCAGTATTTGGAGAAATTGTATTTACTTAGACTTCACTACTCCCTAGATATCTTTTACATGTTAATTACTTGTTACACTTGTATGAATGACGGGTTGTATTCCTTAATACCATTCGTGGGGTGGCATACATAACTCCCCAACTCTATGAGCTCTTATCTCCTCCTACACCATGACCCAGCACAACTATAGGGATTGTAAACAGTGGCTCATGCATTAAATACAACCAATAAAGACCTAGTACGCCTCGGTTCATGTTTCTTAAGACGTTCAAGCATGTTACCATTTGGAGATCTGCCAGTTTTCTTAAGCCTAACATATAAATCATTCATTCAAAACAAGAATAGACAAGTAATCAACACATAATCAACATCTAGGTTTCATTAGATCTAAGCAAACACAAGAGAGATCTAGCCTAGCATAGTAGAATTAAGATAAGAACAAAAGATAAACAACCAACACATAGACATATTGATTGAATTAAGAGTATACTTATCTCAATTACAATGCAAGGTCTCAAGGGTTTGGAACCCTTGAAAAACCTGTAAAAGAGGCACCAAAATCGTCTTTAGGGTTTCACCAAAACTTCTCCCTTTTAATGAAAAAACTAGAAAACTATATATAGGAAAAACAGTCTGACGGCGTCAAGAGTTAATTCTGACACCGTCACCTCGCCGCCATAAACTTCCCCGGACGGCCTTGATCCACTTATGACGGCCTATGTGACGCCGTCACCACCCATGGTAAATTATTCTTGGCCACTTTGACGCCGTCACCATTACGTCTGACGCCGTCACCACCTTCGATATTTAATTCTTCATGTCTGACGCCGTCAAGCTTTTGGTCTTGACGCCGTCACCTTGTATTTTCAGCTTGGATTTTTGGTACTTTGCCGTTTTCTTCACTTTATGCTCCAAAAACGTCCAAAATAGCCTCTTTTCCAGAATTCACTCTCCAAACACCTAAAATCACAAGAGGAACGATTTAGGGCAATATTTGATCAAATAAAGTCGGATTCGGGCTTAAATGACCCCCTAAAAACGGATCATTTTTCGCCTCATCAGGCATTAAAACGTAGTCCATATTTACTAAACTTGTATTCACACACTATCACTTAAACCTATGACTCTCACTCAACACCTAATGTTGACTCTTTAAGCATGTATTCTAGGTATATAGCCGTTACGGAGCTATGGCAGGGAGCGGCACTGAACTTGGAGGACTTTCAAACCGGTTATCATTCAAACATAACATTTCACACTTAGATTCATGGGATTTTATCTTAATAAAACTCTGATATTTTAATGAATGATAACTTATTTTTAAAAAAGTTTCTTTTCGAGTCGTTTTCTATTATTGTGACTGTGATACCATGGAGTAATACCCCAACCCTAAATCCGCTGCGAAGTGTGAAAATGGGGGTGTTACAGTTGGTGGTTTGTTGATTTAATAGTTTAAATGCAAAAATGATATAAAGATATAAAATATGATAAAATTAATAGACAAATAAATATATGACAATTTTCTCAATTATAAGCATCAATTTCTATGATATATGAAGTATAATCGTAATTCAATTGTATTAAGTACATTCACAATATATTTAATCCACATCCAACATAAAAAGGCATGTTATATATTTTATTTTTAGAGTCTTATATACTTAAACGGGTTCACGGGTTGACCTGTTTAATTTTTACTCAACCCAAACACGACCCATTTATTATACGGGTTAGACAGGTTGACCTGTTTTTGACTCAAACCTTTTTATCCTCAACCCATACCAGTTTAACTTCATGTCGGGTTCTTGTCGAGAATTGCAACCCCCATTAGGGGTGGCAATCGAGTCGTGTTCATGTTGACCTATTCGGGTTGACGGGTTGAAATAACCTCTACCCAAACACGACTCATTTATTAATCGTGTCAAGAAGCTCAACCCTAACTCAGACCTGCATAACACGCGTAACCCGTTTGTGACCTGTTTAATCTGTTTAAGTAAATATGTCAAGTAGTTAATAAGGTTGGTGGTTTGTTGATTTAACTAGTTTAAATGCAAAAAATAATATAAGGATCTAAACTATGATCGAAATAACATATAAATAACTATATGACAATTTCAATAATATCTAAGTTATAAACGTCAATTTCAATATATAATATCTGAGTTATAATTGTAATTCACTCATATTAAGTACATAACAAAATACTTTTAATCCATTTTCAACATTAAAACCAAGTTCTATATTTTATTTTTAGATGCTTATATACTTAAACGGATTCACGTGTTGACCTGTTTAATACTTACTCAACCCAAACATGACCCGTTTATTAAACGGGTTAGACGGGTTGACCTGTTTTTTACCCAACTTGTTTATCCTCAACCCACACCTGTTTAATTTCGTGTCGGGTTCGTGTTATTTACCGTGTCGTGTCGAGAATTGCCACCCCAGTTTACCCAGCTTACAAGTTAACAATGCATAATGTGCAATGACTTTGATGTATTTTTGAGGAAATATGAAATTTTGCTGTTTATATTTAGGAAATATGAAACTACGTCGAGAAAGTATCTTACAAGAAAATTTTATTCAATAAAAATTTATCAGTGAATTACTTGATAGTTAAGAGGTAGGGTTATGCAATGCACTACCAAAATCTCCTTAGCTAGTATCTCTAATACAAAACACCTCTTCACTCACGACATGTCATTTGAGCTCCACCAAACCCATTTAAAACACAACACCCACACATAAAACTTATTTAAAAAGACACAAAAAATATATATATAATTAAATACCTTTGTTTTGTCTTTATCCTCGCCACTTAAGTGGCAGATGCTCCTTCAGCGGGCAGTGGAGTTGTATTGCCGGGCATCCGGCGGCATCGTTTCTTCTGCAACGCCAGATTCGGTGAGACGGCTCGCTACCATACCTTTCTCTTTAATGGTTATGTTCTTGATTTTAAATCACTTTTGAACCAAATGACCTTAGTACATCTCTTGTTTCTTCATCCTCTTAAGTCTTACCACACACACATTTTTATTTGTACACTTTTCGTTTATAAACTAATTGAAAACCTACATTCTCACCTTTAAAGTAATACAATTTACACTTTTGAGTTAATGAGAAAATGTATTATTCATATTAAATCACTAAATCTAAAAGTCTAAGAATGAAGATATGTACTCTCTCCGACCTAAATTTATTATCCTGTTTGAATTTTCAAAGTCCAAATAGTTCAACTTTGACCATAAATATTTTTTTTATATATAATACTTGATAAAAATTATATCATTGAAAAGTACACTCTAAACCCAATTTATTTTTATATTTTGCATCGAATATTATATAATACCCACAAAAATATTTAAGGTCAAATTTGAAGAAAAAAAACTAAAAAAATCAATAGTGGACAATAAATTTGAGACGGAGGAAGTATATCATTTTAGATTTCAATAACCTTTTACAACGTTTATATCCTGTAAACATTCGATCAATTTTTGGTTGGTTTTTTCTATATTTGTTAATTACAGTAACTTACAAAATAATAATAATAATAATAATAATAATAATAATAATAATAATAATAATAATAATAATAATAATAAATAAATAAATAAAATAGTACAAATTGGTAAATAAAAAATATAAATGACATTCACGTTTCAACACCATATTATAAAATTTATGCATGATGTGAGTTATATATTTTTGATACAAATAACATGCCGATATTTGTTAGAAACCGATTTCCGCAACGAAGTGCGGTCAATATTCAAGAAAAAGAAACATAAAAAGGCTTACTATATTAATCATTTGAATATTTATTTCCTTCCTTTTTTTTTTAATTCTTTTATTTTATTCACAAAAAAAAAAATTGATGTATGCTTTTTGTAGTGTTGTAACTTAATGATGTTATAAATGTCTATACCATAAAATAACTTTAATACATCGTATTTTTCCGATAACCCTAAAATAATATTATGAAATATTTGTTTATGTAATTGCTATACTTTTATTTCGTTATTTTTAAACTGAAATGTGAAGTCTTTTTCAAAATTTCTAAATTGAATAACCTACTTACGGATATTTTAATGTTAGTAATGTATTTTCAAAATTTTGAGAATGCAACTAAAATTGTTAATTATTAAGTGTTAATGGACCAAAATACCCTTGACTTTTTCCTCTTTATTATTTCTTTTTAATACACAACTAAAAATATCAAGAACACTGGTACCGACTTACCGCTTCAGTCATCTCACAACTACCACCCTCATCCCACCCCCTCCTTCAATTTATTCTTGGAATTTAGTTGTTTATTTGTAGCTAGTATAGTGTTTTGATAATCTATGAAGTTTTCCACCGTCTTAAATCAAACATTCATAAATTTATAGAATTCATCCATAAAATCATAAAAAAGAATCACTGCCAATTGACATGAAATTTCAAGTGAACACAAGTTTATTCGACGCAAAGGAAAACTTGAAATTCCATCTGGCTTTATCAGGTGGCTTAATAAACACATGAAATGCATTTAATGAGCAAAGAAACATACATGAGTGGGTCCTTGATACTCGTAAATGTATTTTGGATGTGTTCTTCTAAGGGGGTTGGCAGTGCATGCGAGGAGGCACGGCAAGGCAATCTTTCCTGCGGGAACACCGCCGCCGGTGTCCTCCTACCGCACGGTAAGGGGCTTGTGCGGGGAAGTTTACCGCACGGAGAGGGAAGAAAAAGTGAACGTTGGACATTAATATTTTTGATCGTTTGGGGGAAGTTTGGGCCAACGGTCATTTTTCTTATTTTATTTTATTTTTATTTAGCCTATATATAGTTTGTAATTTGATTGAAATGAGAAAAATAATAATAATAATAATAATAATAATAATAATAATAATAATAATAAATCCCACTGTTTAAAAAAAAAACAGCCTACAAGTTTACTATGGAGCCAAGAAAAAAAATGGACCCTAGAAAAACTACCCGCAATCACAAACTACATTGACTGAAACATCAATTTTTGCTAAGCCATTGACTGAAACATCACTTTTTGCTCGCTGCATTTGTTCATTTTGTTTGAAATATTTATTTGAGGTGATTCACGGGGAAGCATACAAAGAATGATAAGGATGAGAAAAAAATGTGAAGAACCAGTTGTTTATGTATGTTGAATGGACAAGTGGAGGGATAATAGCAAAGTTTTATATTTCATTTGGTGTATACGTGTATGGATCAGTGAAAGGATAATATCAAAAGTTTATATTCCATTTGGTGTACAATGTATTATGTAATTTATAATGAAATTTTGTATTTTAGTATTATGTAATATTATTTTATAAGAGTTAATGGTTTTAAGTTTAGTTTTATGTTTTTAATAATATTATGTAACGTTTTTTAAGTTTTAATGGAATTTTAGTCTTTTAATAATATTATGTAATGTTTATTTAAGTGAGTGAATGGATTTGAAGTAAGGGGTGTGATGCCAATAAAAAGTGAGTGAGTGAAGAAAAAAGTGGGAGAGTGATATGGCATAAGGGGATTGGTTGTAAGTGAGTGAAGGGATTTGAGGTGATTGGTGTGTTGCCAACCCGCTAACTTGTATCACGGGATACAAGTTAAGCACATCAGAAAAATGGTAGGACTCGCGGAAAAGGACGGTTGGACTCACACAAAAGTATAGCCGGCTCCATATCTTTTATTTTAACAGTGTACTTTTGTGTGGGTCTGGCCGTTCTTTTCCGTGGGTCTCACCGTTTTTTTAGTATGCTTAATTTGTATCCCGGGATACGAGTTAGAAAAACCCATTTTGGATGAAGGGATAATTTAAAATGAGAAAAATATGAAAGATTTCTAGACACACAATTCAAATAATGAGGGAGAAATTAAGGTGAGATGCATTCACTTTTTATACGCATCTGAAATGTGCAGTTGTAATATTTCTCATTTTTTTAATTTTACTCTTATTTCTCATTTGATTCTAACTCGAAAATAAGCCGGAAAGTGGAATCGTGTTTTTTTTTTTTTTTTTTTTTTTTTTTTTTTTTTTTTGTTTTTTAAATTTGTATTTAAAAAGAAAATAATCAAGAACAAATTACATGTGGGAGAAGACAAGCGTCCATACACATATAATAATCAACAATGTTAGTAACAATTTCAAAATTTTGAAAGTATATTCACAAAGTTAAAATTAAGTTATTCAATCTGAAAAACTAAGTTGGTTTCTTTAGCATTCACCTTAAATTAAATAATCTAAACATAAAAAATATGTTTATATAAATGTAGTATAAATACAAACAAGTGTTTGTAGGAGCCGCGTGTTATAACAGCACCTATAAAAACATACATTTCCGGTTTAATGATTTAGAATCGACATACTAAAACATACATTGTAAAACTTATCACAGCGTAAATATTGAATTGTTGTTTAAAATATATACAATACAGTTAATTTATTTTAGTTTAGACAAATATAGTATAACTTTTTTTTTTTTTTTTTTTTTTTTTTTTTCTTTAAGCAAATTACCAAATAAATGGTAAATTAGAAGAAAGATGATCTTAGAGGAAAGAAACAACTTATATTTTTAGTTCTCCCTTAGGCCGGCTTTAGTCAAACGATGTTGAAATAAATGTTTTCATGCAACAAACGTGAGTTCTGGAAATTTTAAACTCTGTTGACCCGTGGATATTGGACCAAAAGTGTTACGGGTCAGCGGATATTGGACAAGATCCGTTACAAAATTTCATTTTGGACCAAAAGTGTTATACCCGGTAAACCACGAGGACCAAAAATGTAGTTAACTCAAACTTTATTAAAGAAACTCGCAAAATATAGTTAATCGAACATTCTGGTAAACTATTGAGCAACCAAATCTGATAACAACGACATCTTATTTTTACAATGAGTTACATCACACGGGTCAGCATGCCTATTGATAATAATAATACGATTAAACATTTTCGGTTGAAAAGAAAATGAAATGAAGAATTAAAAAACAGAAATACAAACCAATTCTACTACAATTCAGGAAAATGAAATGAAGAAGACAGCAAGTAGAGAAGTGAATTCAAATGGTTACAGTAAAACTTTGACACTTTTCCATTTGTAAAATCTTATTGCAAAGTGTTTTTGGATAATGAGCCAAAAAAGAGGTATTCTATGGCCCAAAGTGTTTTAGGATAATGAGCTAAAATAGAGCTATCCTATGACCATGGGCTTTTATAGGTTTGGGCTAACTAGTGTCATATGTATAATTTCTGAACCAATATCAAAAAATCCCCATATGTAGAATACTTTCAAGGCCCGTTTGGTTTGTAAGTGGGATTGAAATTGGATTTGGATTTAGGAAATGTCTGAAAGAAATTGAATTTAAGTATGGGTTTGAATTAAATGAGGAAAGAGAAAAAAAATTAATAAAATATATTATTTAATAATAAAAAAAGTCAAAAAACAAAAAAGGATAAAAGAAGATGTGGCTAACAAAATACATAAAATAAAATATAGCACTTATTATCGTGATTCCACCCCTTACCACTCGAGTGACCCTGGTTTCAAGTTTTTATTCAAAAGTGATGTGTCAGAGAATCAAATTTATACCAAACACTTGATTTAGAATTTGAATCAATCTATTTGATATTTAGGGGAAAAAAGGCGGGGGGAGGGATAATACTCATAAAGTGCAGTGTTCCCTAGTATGATTCGTAACCTTCATAGTGCCCAAAATGAACTACATATCATGAACAGCTCCATAAAGATAATGAGTGATAGGTGACATTTAAATAGAAAACGCGTTGATGTCAAACAACGTACTCCTAAAAGAAATAAAAACCATACAAGCAAGTATTTGTACGTGTCACAGGGCTTTGGTCCACTTCCTATTAGCATTCTCCTCTTGCGATATTTCTCCTTTCATATAGACAAATATTGTAAGAGAAGAAGGCATAGGAAGTGGACAAAGTGACACAAATAAATGATTTTATGGTTTTTACTAGCATTTTGAAGGTGTTTTGCATCCATGTGAGAGCTTTTTACAAGATTACCCATACTCAAACCTTTACGGAGTTGTACATAAGCAAAGGTTTCTTAGCAATGTTCTTTGTAGAAGTATCAGACTCAGGCGTTTCTTTGAGGAAAACACTTTTTGATTTGGTGGCGCCAGTGATTTATTTAATTCTTCATACTTAATTTAGAGGGTAGAATCCAGTGTCCTTGTTGTGATTGATTGGGCAATTGGACATGATAGAAATTGTTCTCAGGCTACTAAACGCAAAGAGAACAGTGACTGTCATGATTTAGACGGTTGTGGATGTCGTTGTAGATGCAACCAAGGGTACGAGGGTAACCCTTATCTTGATCAAAGCTGCCAAGGTCATCATATGATTTTAATCAAATATCATTGTTTGTTTTTAACAAATAAATGTGGAATGGCCAAAATACAATAAATATAAGGGAAAATTCTGAAAAGGGATCAGCCGCGCTAGTGCATATCACCATTTGTCCCTTAATTTTTTAAAACTCCAACAGAGTCCAGGGCGACTATATAATTGGGCAACTCTACGATATTTTGACACGTGTTCTCTATGTGTAAAGTATTGTTTTTTGGGCAATTAATACTTGTTGAGCAACTATATTTAGGGCGACTAATTTTTTGGCCATTTTACAAAAACACTTTTGTACTTGTCAATTACACACGCTAAATTAGGCAACTTGTACTATTGGGCAAACAAACATTAAATATTTTGGGCGACTATTTAGTGAGTAAATTATTTTGTGTTTTATACCATTTTTTACCTGTATAATCTACCTCGTAAACCGTACAAAATACACTTTTCAAAATTAAATACACATTTAAAAACTCTATTCAAAAAAAAAATAAAAAAAATAAAAAATTGTCTTCCTCTATCTTCTCCCACACACCAAAACATACAATGTTTCTTGTTTCCCTCTACTCATCTTCTCCCACGCACTAACCAATACTCATACCCTACTCTTATCCATCTTCTCTTCTTCTCCCACACACATATCAAACCCATTATCAACAACATTTCTGTCATCTCCTACCACACACACGGTTCATCACATATTTCAAATGCACTTATAGAAATAGATGCATCGCCTTTTAAATTTCTCTCTTATTTATAATGTTTGACTACAAATATCTTCTCATTTTAATTTTTCTTCTTATTGTATCCCTTGTACAAGGTTGATTTTGCTTCTTTAGTTTCTATAGTGACAGAAAAGGTGAAAACTTAGAGAAGCAGATTTGGGTATTGTTGTAACGCATTCGTTTTGTAATTTCAAGCCACTTATTATATTTATTAAAAGTGAAAAACACAAAACGAATAGAAAGAACATAAAATAGCCTTAGATTGTACAGCCACATGTTGTCGTAACCTTATTACAGGACGACAACACCGCCAATGTCCAAAGTTAAAAGGGAACAATTAGAAAACTAAAAAAATATCATAATACATTTGTTTGGGACCAATGGGAAAAGTAATTGATATTTTATCGATCACGGCTTTTAAATTATGCCTTCTCTAAAGGACAAGATCACAAGTTGCCTAAAATTACCATTTTAACCTTTTGTCTGATTTTATATTGAATAAAATATACCATTTAATAAAATAATTACTAACTCAAACAAAAATATAATATAAAGAAAGTAATGTTGGAATAAATAAAATAAATAAATAAATCGTCTTATTGAAAGATCATAAAACAATATAATTTACGAAATAATCTTAGGTCGAAGCATTTAAAAATAACTCATTAGCAAACTTGTTACGGAGATTAGCCATATATTCATTGCCTTGGGGACGCCATTGTATGTCGTCCATGCCTTGTCCCCCACATCCTTCACCTTGTTCTTTTGTAGTAATCTTACCTAGTAGTATTAATGTGCACAACTTACAGTAAAAACTAAACAACAAGAGAGTTATCATTTTTAATGTGGACGTCTTACTTTACAATTATATCTAAAAAACCGATTTGAATTATTTGTAAAGATGATAGTAAATTACTGATAAAACCATGATCTATATTTTGCCAGTTATCACAAGTTGTTCAAACAAACATATCTTTATCAAATCGGAATTATAACTACATTAACCATTGACGGTCAAATTAATAATAGGTCATACATATTTGATTACAAAACCCACAACCTAATCTAGATCATAGCCCATATTCCCATAACATAACCTACACCACAACCAATAACATAGCATAGATCATCGTTGATAATATTATCAGAATTCAGAATTACAAGTGAACACATAGATGACAAGATATTCAGCTATATATCAAATGACATGTCCGATAACATAGATGAGGATGTGTTCATAAGCAAAGATGCAATAATGATTGAAAAAATATATACTCCATAAATTAATAAAATTTTTACCTGCAACTGTATGGGATCAGGAAAAACTAGCAGATTCAAGAATAGAATTTTTGTGAGTTAGGTGCGACTTGTGAGGTGGATTGCGTCTGTAAAAAAAAAAGGTATTTACAATAATTAGAAGCTGCTGAATCACTGGCCATCCCCATAGAGGCGGCCCATTCAGAACCCTCTGGCCCATGCAGTAACTTTTTTTTCCTATCAAACGGTGTTGCCTCTGACCGACTCAGGGTTTAGTGCTGAGTTGTGTTATTAAGAGGCTATCAAACGAGGCCTAACACTGATTACATGTCTAGAAGTTAAAGTGAATAGGTTACTGAGTAACTCTCTAAGATATTACATAAGCATGTTTCATGGCCTGTATATATTAAGTTTGACAATCCTAAAAATACTATAGCACATAGTATTTTTTTCAATTGGAGTGAGAACTTAGGTATTTTAGCCGAATTCTCATCAGTACTGAAGGAGGAAAATAGTAATAATAAAAAAAAATAAAAAATAAAAAAGTGTATGTATTAAGTAGTCCAGTCTAGTGTATGCCTGGCGTTAGCCACGGGGTTACTTCTTTAGAGCACAAGGTATGGTGACGGTGGGTTATTATTTAACTCAGTGCCATGTCAGCGCCACATCAGCTTTAACCTTTTCACCTTAACTCACCAAAAAACACATGTTACAATAACTCACCTTAACTCAACTTTAACTCAAATATTTTCAAATTCAACCCTAAACTAAAACTAATATTTCATTTAATAACTAATATAAATATTTATAAAACACAAATTACATTAAACATAAAACTTAAAACACGAAATACATTAAACACGAATTATATAAAACATAAAAAGTGCGATGAAATGAAAATACATTAAACATCTAAATGAAACTACGAATTAGGAAAAGGAATCATCTAAGACATAGCCCTCCTCACTCGAAGTCGAAGACTCTGATTCCTTAGGGCCTAGCCCCATGGCCCATCGATATCGTGCTTCTCTGTTCAACTGCTCTCTACGAGCAGCTGCACACTCCCTACGAGCAGCTGCCTCAAGTTCTTCGGCTTGTTCATACTCTCTGAGTACTGTTAAATCTTGCTCAAAGAGTTCTTCATTATTAAGCCCAAACGAATTGGGTTGGTTTTCCACCGGTGGAGTGTTTGCCGGTTCATTTTGAGTTGAGAGTATGGGAAAGAGAACTTCCGGTGGAGTGTTTTGCGGTTGATTCTCATACGGGAATACAAGAAACAGATCTGCAGGTGGAGTGTTTTGTGGTTTGTTTTCATTAGGGAACATCGGAAAGAGAAATTCCGGTCGGGTGTGATAAGCAGATTCATTATCCGGTGGACTTGGGAATTGTTGAGAGAAATCTTTGTGTAACATTGTTATGTATATGAGTTGTGTGTGAATTGTGGGTGTATTGTATGACTCTGTGAATGCCTATTTATAGGACCATTTTTGAATTTGAAATTTAAAAATATCCCGCCCATTCTTTGAATCTGAAATTTAAAAATATCCCGCGCGTCTTTTGAATTTGAAATTTCAAAATATCCCGCCCGTCTTTTCAATTTGAAATTTAAATATGTCCCGCCCGTCTTTTGAATTTGAAATTTAAATATATCCCACCCGGCTTATGAATTTGAAATTTAAAAATATCCCGCCCGTGTTTTATTTTCTTACCCCTTTAAATACCATACCATAACATACTATTCTTCACACACTTCAATATCTAAACCATTATACAATGAATACTCATTGGTCAATGGAAGAAGAAAGCTTGCTAATTGACATGTGGCTTGAAGTTACCCAAGACAGAGAGAACTACAATGAACACTCTTTTTGGAATTAGGTTGTAGAAAGGTTCAATAATCAGTCTGACGGTGACCATCGTAACAAAAATATGATCACGGGTAAATGGTCAAGACTTAACAATGAATGTAAAAAATTCAATGATATTTACAAGCATTTGCAGTGTACAAACCAGGACAATGATCATCTCCACAATGCAATGAACATTTTCTAAGAACGCTATGGTGGGAGAGGGTTCCAATATCTTCACGTGTGGTTCTTTTTGAGAAAAACCCTGTATAGGACAAAAGCAATGCTTAATGGTGTTTTATGTTTTTTATTTCCGTAGCGTGTTAATTTGTTTTCCGTATCATTTTTAACATGTTGTAATATTGCTTTAAGTTTGAATTTGAATAAAATGCTTAACGGCTAGTTTCATCCAGCTATAAATAACACACTTCTACATCTAAACATTTTACAAAATTTGTTCACATTTCAAACATTTGAGATGAGTACTAGTTTGTGGAAAGAAGAAGAAAAAATGCTGGCTAAACTTTAGTGTGAAGTTTCCCAAGAACAACATGGCCAGAAAGATCACACATTTTAGAATCGGGTTGTAGACATGTTCAACAATCAAAATGAGGGTGACAATCGTAGCAAACATATGCTTTTTGGTAAATGGAAAACAATTAACTTGGAATGTAAAAGATTCAACGCTATTTACAGGAAGGTGTTTATGAACAGGGAGGTAAATGACAATGATCGTCTCGCCACTGCAAAGACCATTTATGAGCTACGCTATGGTGGGAAAAACTTCAAATATGTTCACATGTAGGATGTTTTGAGAAACCAACCCATATGGCTAATTTATGGTTAACGGTGTTGTATGATTTAGTATCGTTTTTAACTATTTTCGTATCGTTTTTAATATGTTGTAATGTTACTTTATGTGTGAATTTAAATAAAAGGCTTGATGGATAGTTTCTCCTAAAAAAGTCATCCAACGGTTAGTTTCCCTTATAAATGACACTTTAATAACACTTCGTATTGTCATACAAGTATAAGTAATTTTCACACAAACACTATGGCTAACGAACTAGTTGAGCTGCAAAAAATAATCCTTACCCGATTACGTAATGAACAAGAAAAAGAGCTCAGGCTGATTGACAATTTGCTAGGTGAGATAACTCGTATCATGCTACAGAATCATGATCGTGCTCCAGATATCGAAAGGTTGCGTGAGCTGCCTCAAGACCATCCAGCTATTAGGGTCGGTCTAGAAACTTTATTAAGAAACGATGAAACAGATTTGCAACTTCATATCGCCTTGAAGATGGTTAGGGAACAAGTGTTGCAACTGTGGGAAGAGAAGTCAGTTCTCATCGACAATTACAAATCTATATAAAAGCTTCATGAGTATCATTGGATGATTTATGTTTTCGTATTGTTTTGTATTTGATACTGAATTTTAAATTATGATTTGAATTTTTAATCAAAGGGGGTGTTTTGGAATTTTTGGTTTTTGGAATTCAAATAATATAGAAGATTACAAGGGCCAAAGTGTAATTTTTTATTCAATATTGCAGCTTAACGCTACGTTAAGTAGTTAACTTCCCATGTTAACGTGGGTTTAACACAACATCATGGTAAGGGTTAACGCACCTTAACGTGAGTACATTAACATATAACGTAGGGGGCGGTCACCATACCATTTTCTCTTAGGCTAGACATAGTGGTGACCTGGGTCAGCAGCTGCCACGTCAGCTTTCTCTTTCCGACGACTAGACATGTTTGATTGAACTTCAAATCATTTCCTGTAAGCTATTTTAAAGAAACCATTTGATCCGTTAGAGATAAAAGATAGCCCTAAGCGGACCACTAACATCGAGCAATAAGTACACCAAATAGTAGTATTTCAGTTAACATATCTTATTCAATGACAGATGAAAGACGTGGAAGTGACTGGTTTAACTGCTCCAATACCAGAACTGAGCTTCTCCTCCTTGACATCAGGACTAGCAGTTGGCAATCAACTTGGTTTGGTAGGAGTTTTATATAGCCGCTAATTCTATAGCTTTTAATTGTCTTTACCTTGTCTGATCTAGTTGCATTAAATTCTGAGTTTGTAGGTACGTGTATATAAATTCAATTCCAGCTCGAAAGAGACGAGTCTTCACATCGTCACAGGAGCTAAAAAAAAAGTTTGCTATTTCCTACATTTGAATTCCGTAGTACCCCTTATGGGTTGTTGTGTACTTCTTTTTTCTTTTTTTCCCCAAACTTGTGTTAAACTTTTTTCAAGTCAGCATTTTTTGAATTCTTTCCAGGTCAGAAAGAACCTCAAGTTGAAGGGCCCAAGTGCAGTGCTTGTTTCCAAATTCTTGATTCCCCGGTTCAAGCACTTCAATATGTGGACCATGGAGCTAAACTAGCTGTTGCATATGAGTGTGGTCGTGTAAGTCTTTAGTCTATACGCTTTCACTGATTAACATTCATATAACAGTTGATCATGGTCGGAAATTCTCTCATTGCAGGTTGCAGTGCTTGATATGAATGCGTTCTCAGTTTCAATCCTAACCGATCCTTTACCTAACCCTAGCAGTCCAGTTATTTCCATGACCTGGAAATCATTTGTGTATAATGGGGGTCATGTCAAAAGCCCAAAAGGCTCACGACCAAAGGATCTTGACAAACCTGTTGATAAATTGATGTTTGTATGTACCAAGGATGCAACGTTAACACCAAAAAGGTGATCAAAATGAACTTATATCCAAATATCAACATTACTCACTCACAAAAACAACACCACGCAAAGGGATTTAGTGCCAAAACTCACCTATATCACACATATATCACTTCAATCACCTAAGACACACCAAACAAACGTCAACCGAGTCAAGACTATCAGTCAAACTGACCTGCTAAAACCACGGTTGTTACAATATCTTTTGCGTTTTCTATGTTTGGTGAACTCGATTCGGAGGCTCTGGATACACTTTCTCGTATTAAGTCTATTGTCATTAGCCACTCAAATAACGCAAAAGGTGGTGTTTTTATTTTTCATAGAGTTAGCTTTTGTATTTAGAAATGGGTGGGAGCACAACTTGTGTCTAGACTCCCATCCAACTTTATGTAAATTTTATTATGTTTTCCCACAGGGTTTTAGTTGGCAAGGTTTTTTAAGGAGACAGGGCTTATGGTTGATCACTTATTTGGTGTTTATTTTTATTTCAAGATTGCACCAGGCCTGCTGCTTGTTTGTATGGTTGCAGAATGTATGAAAGGTGTAATCTGGAGCATTGTGATCAAGATTTATGAAGAGTTCTTGGGCTGCTACTTGGAATGTCACGGCTGTTATCATTTGTTTTCTAGATCTTCATCAGGTTATTATTTTATGTAGTGTTCTTGCATCTCCCATTTCCTCAGTCTTAGTATCTTTGCTTTTTATGAGTTGTATGTGTATGGTGATGTTTGGAACTCCATTGGTCACTAGGCCAAAAACTGGAATTGGTTACACCAAATATGTGTGACGATATACATATAGTCACACATGGTTTTTTTCGTATGTGTGACTAAAGGTCGTGTGACCATAGGGTACCTACGGTCACATGTTTTGGTTCTTTTTAGTCTCACTTAAAAAAGAGTAACCAAAACGTTAAAATGTGTGACTAAATAGGTACAATTTTAGTTGGATTAATCAGCTTTGTGTGACCAAAAACTCTTATAGTCACACGAAGCATTTTCTTTTTGTATATTCAGTCACATACAATTAACCATAAAGTGGCCAAAAGTATTAATAAGTGTGACCATATGGTGTTGAAAGTGAAGAAATGTATGGTTTGTGTGACTATAGATCATCCAATTGCCACATAAATTTGGTTTTCGTGTGGCCTTTTGTACCATTTAGTCACACAACTCATGTTTCTTTTGGGTATTTAGTCGCATACAATTAACATAAAGTGGCAAAAAATGTGAATAAGTGTGACCATATGTTCTTTAAAGTGAAGAAATGTGTGGTTTGTATGACTATTGATCATCCAATGGCCACATGAATTGTATGTTTGTGTGGCCTTTTGTTACATTTAGTCACACAAAGCATTTTTCTTTTGGGTATTTAGTCACATACAATAAATCATAAAGTGGCCAAAAGTGTGAATAAGTGTGACCATATGGTGTTCAAAGTGAAGAAATGTGTGTTTTGTGTGACTATTGATCATCCAATTGCCACATGAATTTATTTTTTGTGTGGCCTTTTATTACATTTAGTCACACAAAGCAGTTTTCTTTTGGGTATTTAGTCACATACAATAAATCATAAAGTGGCTAAAAGTGTGAATAAGTGTGACAATATGGTGTTTAAAGTGAAGAAATGTGTGTTTTGTGTGACTATTGATCATCCAATCGCCACATGAATTTATTTTTTGTGTGGCCTTTTGTTACATTTAGTCACACAAAGCAGTTTTCTTTTGGGTATTTAGTCACATACAATAATTCATAAAGTGGCCAAAAGTGTGAATAAGTGTGACCATATGGTGTTTAAAGTGAAGAAATGTGTGTTTTGTGTAACTATTGATCATCCAATGGCCACATGAATTTATTTTTTGTGTGGCCTTTTGTTACATTTAGTCACACAAAGCATTTTTATCTTGGGTATTTAGTCACATACAATAAATCATAAAGTGGCCAAAAGTGTGAATAAGTGTGACCATATGGTGTTTAAAGTGAATAAATGTGTGTTTTGTGTGACTATTGATCATCCAATGGCCACATGAATTTATTTTTTGTGTAGCCTTTTGTTACATTTAGTCACACAAAGCATTTTTCTTTTAGGTATTTAGTCACATACAATAAATCATAAAGTGGCCAAAAGTGTGAATAAGTGTGACCATATGGTGTTCAAAGTGAAGAAATGTGTGTTTTGTGTCACTATTGATCATCCAATGGCCACATGAATTTATTTTTTGTGTGGCCTTTTGTTACATTTAGTCACACAAAGCAGTTTTCTTTTGGGTATTTAGTCACATACAATAAATCATAAAGTGGCTAAAAGTGTGAATAAGTGTGACAATATGGTGTTTAAAGTGAAGAAATGTGTGTTTTGTGTGACTATTGATCATCCAATCGCCACATGAATTTATTTTTTGTGTGGCCTTTTGTTACATTTAGTCACACAAAGCAGTTTTCTTTTGGGTATTTAGTCACATACAATAAATCATAAAGTGGCCAAAAGTGTGAATAAGTGTGACCATATGGTGTTTAAAGTGAAGAAATGTGTGTTTTGTGTGACTATTGATCATCCAATGGCCACATGAATTTATTTTTTGTGTGGCCTTTTGTTACATTAGTCACACAAAGCATTTTTATTTTGGGTATTTAGTCACATACAATAAATCATAAAGTGGTCAAAAGTGTGAATAAGTGTGACCATATGGTGTTTAAAGTGAATAAATGTGTGTTTTGTGTGACTATTGATTATCTAATGGCCACATGAATTTATTTTTTGTGTGGCCTTTTGTTACATTTAGTCACACAAAGCATTTTTCTTTTGGGTAGTTAGTCACATACAATAAATCATAAAGTGGCCAAAAGTGTGAATAAGTGTGACCATATGGTGTTTAAAGTGAAGAAATGTGTGTTTTGTGTAACTATTGATCATCCAATGGCCACATGAATTTATTTTTTGTGTGGCCTTTTGTTACATTTAGTCACACAAAGCAGTTTTCTTTTGGGTATTTAGTCACATACAATAAATCATAAAGTGGCCAAAAGTGTGAATAAGTGTGACCATATGGTGTTTAAAGTAAAGAAATGTGTGTTTTGAGTGACTATTGATCATCCAATGGCCACATGAATTGTATGTTTGTGTGGCCTTTTGTAACATTTAGTCACACAAAGCATGTTTGTTTTGGGTGTTTAGTCACATTTAATTAAGCATAAAGTTGCCAAAAGTATTAATAAGTGTGACCATATGCTATTTAAAGTGATTAAATGTATATTTTGTGTGACTAATGATCATCCAATTGCCACATGAATTTTTTTTGTGTGGCCTTTTGTAATATTTAGTCACACAACGAATTAAGCAAACAACGACCAAAATTGTTAATAAGTGTGACCATATGCATCTTTTAGTCACATTTTAAAAAATACATATATATCAAAACAAATTCAAATATATATCAAAACAAATTCAAATACAATAAAATTGGAATTTATATAAACATTTTCAACTATATGAACCAACAATACTAACATATACCTAACAATTGTAACTAATACACTAGCAGTATTAACTTCGAGCAATCTTAATTTCTGAGTAGTCTTGACTTTGTACTAGCAATTTCTTAGAACCTAAGCTGTTGAACCACTGGAGATCAGCACATTCTTCCAACATATGAATTATTGCAGACTGTGTAATTATGTTGTCTATCTTCTGCTCACCTAGACCTACTATAGGGATGATCTTCATTCTGTACTTTGAGAGTAGTAAAAGCATGGTCAGAAAGGAGTTTGATGTCTGCAACTCTAGAAATGGAGCCCAATGAAATGATCCCAAGATGTATTTAAATTGAGTTATTATAAAGTATTTGAATGAAACCAAAAAGGGAAAATGAATTTTGATAAATTCTGGATGAGAATAAACGAATATAAATTAGTTAGAAGCAAAACCTTTGTACTTTTATAGAAGAGGAAGTTAATATCTCAAAAAATTTCTAGCAGTCTTAGGCGATTCAGGTAGTGAGCTTCTATATCTTGGAGAAGACACCCCACTGGTTGCTGCAGCAACAACTGGTCTCATAGAGCCCTCAAATGCATCCAAGCAGCCATTCTTTTCTGCCTGTACATGTAGCGTGAGATTACAGCTACTCAGTTTTTTTCCCTTGATAGGCCATACTAATAATTTGACAACTTAATTAAATATCTAAGATTCAAGAAAACTAATATTCCCATACCTTGTAATCTTTGCCTTGAACTGCTAATGACCATTTCTGGTATTCGCTTTGGGGTTCGTAATGGCCCGGGCCAATCTTCATAGCCTCCTTGTCATCAATAATGGCTCCATAAACATCTCTCTCCGCCTTTAAGATTTTAACCTACACATCACACTACACGCAAGAGATCGATAGTGTGTTAATTTTAGTTTGTATAATGAAATACTCCATTACTTATACCTATCTTTATGATACTCACTGTACTTCTGCAAGAGATCGATAGTGTCTTAACACACACATACACAAAAATATACACTAATAGGAGATAAGTCAATACCTGTGTAGAACCAGTGGCGTGATTTTCAATAAAGGCAACAGCACGAAAGGGCCACCAGCCAACAATGCCCGGAGGTTTTCCCTTTGAATCACTTAATCTCCGGTATTCACATCTTTCAATTGATGGGGTGGGGTTTGGGCTGTTGAGAATAGCAGTTGTGAGGAGTAAGCCTGATTTTTGATAGATCATCCAAGTTAAGTTTGTGAGCAACTCTCTCAACCACGTCATCATATGTATGCAACTTTGACCTGTCAATTAATTTAGCAAATATTAATCAGCCGTAAGAGTGCCATATGTAATCTACAAGGTTTATTAGTAACAAGGTTGAACTCACAACTCAAGACAGAAATCGTCCTCCTTTGGTCTATCCAGTGATCGAAAATGAACCATCTGCAAAGAGCAAATTGATAAGGCATGAGAAGAGTAGGTAGGCTTACCCATGACCATTATACATTCAATTGCAACACACAAAAATCTACATACTGAACTTTTACACAAGATATTTCAATTTTGGAACTGCCAAGGCTAAAAATTAGTGTAACAGACCTGGCGATTTTTGTATACTGAATAATATTGGTTTATACAACATTTTCGGTTTAATGAATTTGCTATTGCTTCATTAGTTGAGTTCCCATTACTGACTTTGTGCTTCATTATGTTTCTGCTCATTTTCAGCTTCAATAGAGATCATACACAGTCTCTTGCCCCTAGCCATGTTAGAGTACACAAGAAAGTAAAAATTCAAACAATAAGAGTTGCAATATATCATAATATGCATGTATTCATTACTATAAGACCTGAGCTCAATAAACAAGAACATATAACGCCGAAACATAATGAAATGTTACAGAACCAAGAATAAAACTCGAATTCCAAACACCCCATGTGATCAGTCACATATTGCCACACACTCGAGTAATTCCAAGTCCCACTAGATAACAAAACAACCAAATAAACAAGTAGGTTCTGGACAACATAAAAGAAAACAACAAACAAGGCTTGACTTGACTCATTTCTTAAGAGCAGAAATGAAAGATATGGATGTTTAGCATAACCATTTCTTAACAGCAAAAATGGAACCCATGGGTGTTTGGCATAGCCATTTCTTAACAGCAGAACTCTAAAGCTTAACCCTTTTCTTAATAGCATAACTGGAACACACGGCTGTTTGGCATAACCATTTCTTAATAGCATAACACTAAAATTGACAGTAAGGTTTCATTAAAAATCACATAACCATTAGGCTAATCCTAATTGCAAAAGTTGCTTGTTGATTACCCGTGGGGTTTTTTCTACTGATGCAACAGTTGTAGCATCTGCACTCTGTCAATACATTATAATTTAAATAGATTAGACCACATCTTTTAAATCCACTTCAAGTTCATTGATTATATAAGCTAAACAATAGATTTACCTTTCTAATCAATGGTTGACGCTCATGGTGATGGAGTGCCAATTGTAACTTATACATCAATAGTTTGCGGGTGATTCAATGCAACTGCTGATGTCAAAGTAGCATGGTGATGGAGGTACTGAACCTCAAGCTGTAAAAAAGGAAGAAACACAATGTTTACTTAAGGCAATTTGAATGAAGCAATTGTCTTTGTTGATGGCAGAATGTCTCTGAAAGTTAATGTCGTGGCAATCTACAGAATAGTTGTTAATCACTAACATACTTTGTTGTTTCATTATATAGCTCATAAGCTTGACTTTCCATAATCCATACACTTTAATGTAACTACTCTATTCAACTAAACGGGACCACAGCCCTCTTTTTCCATTCTTTGAGCATTCTAGTTGCTTAATTTAACTATTCAAGTGAAGCGTGACAGTGGATCATTTTGGAGCAGTTAGCGTCTCATAAACATGGGTAAGATCTTGGACCTTATCCTTGTTTGCATCCTCAATGTTATCCTCGTCAAGAACATCAAGCATTTAAGTGTACAATGGCTTAGCTATCATGACTCTCCTACTAAAGTTTGTCAAACAACAGTTGTATGCAAAAATATATGGCCACTAGCATGCGTACAAATCACGAGTTCACTACGTGAAACATAGTATTAAAGTGTGTCTATGTTTGCTTATTTACCGGGCATACAAGCTTATGGAAATTTGGAAAAAATCACAATCCCACCTTTTTGAATTATGAGGTAATCAAGTTGAGCTTATGACCTTATATATGCCATAAGCTCAACCCGATAAGCTCATATGCCCGGTTAATATAATAACAACAAACACACCCTAAGTAGCTTCCTCAAAAACACACAAATCTAGTAGCAAACATATATCGATCCCTATCCCAAAAATATCAAAAACTGTGGAACAAAAATCACCCACACATATTAGTATTAACAACCAGTAATCAAATTTATCACAATACAAAGTCAATCCTCATATAATCAACCAAAACTAAATACTTAAAACATATAATTATATACCTCAAAACGCAAAATGAATCACAAATTAAAATAATTATTATAATAAAACAAACAATGAGTGACCTTATGATAATTATTTGGATTTAAAATCATGGAATTGAGATACGCAGGGTTATGATTAGAAACATATATGGAACCATCTGAACCATCTGGAGACGACAGCCATGACAAGCATCCTACCCGCGACTTGCAACATCTGATTTTGCAAATTAGTGGGTGTGAGTGTGTGATATTTTGATTTTTTATCTTTTGATTTTGGGGAAAAGGATATTTGTGAATTGTGACTGAAAAGGGAAGGTGGGGCGGGATATGATGAAAATTTTTGATTTTTGGGAAAAATGAGATTTTGATTTTGGGGGAAAATTGAGGCGGGATATGACTAAAAATTGTAACGGGGATGAGCATTTCGACCCGAATCCCGAAACCGAATCGGAACCGTACCGGTACCGTACCGAAACGGTACCGTTCCTGATATACGATAACCAACTTTGAGCATCTTACATGTATGTTACTTTTGGTATGCAGACATGTAGATTTAGTATAAGATAATTGATAGATAACCAACTAGTACCGAATAACATATTTTTTTAGAATCTTATATAGTTAGACAATTAAAAATTACATAAGATGACTCAGTTAAAATGACAATGAAAGCATAAGTCAACATATGTAACATACAATGACTACACAAACTTTTACGATGTAATGAACTTCAATAGTAGCAAACTGATATATATAGAAAATAACAAAATCACTAATGCGTAAACACTTCAAATTGATTCCCTAACTGAAGATATAATACAATAAAGTACCTAATTTATGAATAAAGGAACTTGAAATTGGTGTCGATAGCTCGACCGGCGACTGATGGATGGTGACTAGTGATGGTTTTCGGTTCACCGCAGAGACGAGAGAGGCTGTTAGATAGATTATGAAAATTAGTTTGGGGAGAACATATTATGAAGATGATGCGTGAGATGTGAGAAAAAAGATAAAGATGGGTGAAGGGGCAATTTGATTTTGGGGAAAAATTTAGGCGGGCTTGTGAAAAGTTGAGTGGAAAGTTTTATTTTAGGAAAAACTAAGTGTGGTACATGTAAAATATTACCAATAAATTTAACACATGAAATATCTTAGTCTTTGTTTTTATTAGCGGCGGAAATGATCCGAGTCGCTCGTGAAAAACTCAGGATCATATTAGTAAAAAGTCTGAATGAGCCGAGCTTGAACGAGCTCGAGCCTAAGTTGGAGCTCATCTATCAATAGGGCTCGAGCCTGAGTTTTACACACAAAACTTGATTGGGCTCACAAGCCTAAATGAACTATGATATTTTACATATTAAACATATATAAAATATTATGCATTTGTATTATAGGTCAACTAATTAACAAGCTCGATAACAAGCTTGTTAACAAGCTCAAAATAGATATATTACTAGCCAAGCTCGAGCCAAACTTTAATTTTTTAAGCCTGAAAGTGAAAGCTTGGTTGAACTTAAGTGAAGTTTTGATCATTGAATTTCGTACTCAACTGAAGTTTTGATATTTCAATTCTATAGTTAAGGTAAGCTTGACAAGTTCATACAACGTTTGGGGAATACAAACATACAATGACTACACAAACTTTTACAAATCGAAAATCTTTACGTGACTTAAGTTTGTGTGACGATCTAAACTCAATTTTGCGTGAGCTAGTTGACCAAAAAATGCCAATCACCGTAACACGTTACCATAAAAAAAACTACGTGAAATTTTGTATTGAAATTGACTCGATTACGTCTTAAATCTAATAAAGAAAACTTCACATGTGATTTAAAATTTATATCGACTTAGGCATTATAAATCTGAAACTTAATGATATAAAATTTTAATCACTAAAAATTTAATCAATAAATCATTAATATTTTACATAAGTCAAGTGTTTGTAAAACTAGGGATGAGCATATTGGACCGAAAACCTAACCGAATCGGAAACCGAGCCAAACCGAATTGAAATGACAATATTCAATACGGTTTCGGTTCTATATACTAACGGTTTCTGATTTCGGTTCAATTCGACCAAAAACTGAGAAAAACACACCTAACCATATAAACTGAATCAAACCAACCAAACTGACACAAAACCATACCGAACCGACCACATTCAGTTCAATTTCAGATATATATACTAATATTTTTCGGTTTCGGTTCGGTTCGATTTTGGACCGATGCTCGGCCACTAATAATTCTTTTGATGAAACAAAATATATTTAGCACTTTCCCTCCCTTTTTTTCACCTAATTTTTTTTTTGTGTACATCCTGCCCTTTGTTAAGCCCAAAGCAAAACTATTGCTATTCCCCTCTCAATATTTTTACTAGATCTGCTTTTCCCCTCCTATTATCTCTCGACACAGTTACAACCAGGCACCAGCTTCTCACAAAACCTAACCTCACCTTTTATTTCCCCCAAAAATAAAATTAAACTTTCACTATCCGAGTCATCCAACTATTCTAGCTATGATTGTTTGCATTCTTTCAATTTTGTAGGTTTACGGAGGCACATATCATTTAATTTACACTTGTAACAGATATCTTCAGGTTTTCCTTTGATGATCCTAACATATTTAATAACAGGTGTACGTGCCTTAGAATTCACTACTACAGATTCTGAAATAGAGCCCCCTTAACAAAGCCATGTTTATAAGAAACCGGGCTATATAGAGATTTCCCTCAAATCCTCAACCATACAACCCGATTATAAAATGAAAAAAAGGGCTCTACATCATGTTTTAAATAAGGAAAATGCTGAATGTTCCTACAATATCTTCCTACTTGTATGCTTACCCATGAAGTGAAAAACGATTGGATAAAATGATGAGTATATGGAATCCAATTGTCATGTTTTGAAGTGAGTAAAAAAAAAAAGGTAGTATGATGGGGGTATTTGTTTAAGCTTATATGTGGCTTATGACCTTATTTTTGTTTTGAATTATATTTCATAAGCCCTTATTTTCTGGCTTATTTTGAGACTTGTAGGCTTTTGTTAGTTTATTATGATATGATAAACTTATATAAGCCCATAAGTCTTGAAAAAATACGGCAAATTGGGGCTTATGAAATATAAGCCGAAATCAAATAAGCTCATAAGGTGGCTATATAAGTCGAAACAAACACCCCCATATAGGGGTGAGCAAACGGACCGGACCGACCACATTCAGTCCGGTCTCGGTCTAGGGTTTTTCATAATTTCGTTCTTGGTCCGGTCTGGTCCGGCTTAAAAACCAGACATTTAGCCTATTTGGACCGAGACCGGACCGGACTGAGACCGGACCGACCACATTTGGTCTGGTCTCGGTCTACATTTTTTGCCGGATTCGGTCTCGGTCCGGTCCGGTCTGGTTTTCGCTCGATGAGCACCCTTAGCCCCATATATCAATGCTCTTTAAATTTAAAAAAAAAAAAAAAAAAAAAAAAAAGTGCTTTATTTATTTGATTTTTCATGCCAGCATTGAGCGGGATTTCTCCCTCATTTTTTTTTTTTCTTTTTCACTTGGCTTCTTTTTCTTCTTTTCACCTACCAGACCCATATATACATGAACCCTAAATCACTTTGTACTTATTCACAGTGGATGACTTTTGGAATTTTTCAACAATCAGGTAACAATCTTTATCCATTTTCATAAATTCGGGATATTGATGGGTTAAATTAAAGGGTTGTTTGTCCGAATTCTTAGATCCTCCAATACCACCATTAATGGTGATTTTAAACTCGATTGCATATATACTAATTTCTATTATGTGTGAAATTTGTTTATTGAGGTTTTCATTTTTCTATTTAGTTATAATTATAAGTTTAAATTGATATTTTAGTTTGTTTATAATTAGGGATCTCACCGGAAAGATGTATATTTAGGCTTTGTACAAAGGTTACTACCAACTGTTTATGTTAATCACAATTGTGTAATCTGAAATATATTTAACCTCAAATGTTTATTTATGGTCTCACATTTAGGTGGTTCTTTTATTCACAATATAGTTTGTACAGTGAAAGTTTTGGTCAAACCCGATGGTAAATCTATTCTCTAAATTTATACATGGTATGAATTACATAATTGTTGGCAATTATATAGTTTTAGCTTAAGATTGGCAAAAGGTGTGACATGTTTCTATAAAGATAAGAGTTACCATTGACAAAGTACAAAACGCAGCCACCTTATATGTAAGATACACTATATGCAACCCCAGTACACTATTATGTGTAAATTACTTCTTGAACAGGTGTGTTACCGTTGACAATGAAGTGAAGAACTAAAACTATTTATTCAGCACCTATGAAATGTTAGATTTTTTTTTGTTTCAACTCAGTACCGGCACGACTAAAGAGTAGCCTAGTATGATGAGACTGACCATTTTTCTTTGCTCATTCATGGTATATACAGGATATAAACTTATGCTTCAAAACATGTCCTCTATAGTTGATGGGTCGGCAAAGAATGAAAGCTCAAGACCAAGATGACTTAACGCTACTCTCTATACAGGTATACCTAATTACTTACGACTGTTTGCCTATAAAGCTTGGATGAGATGTTAAGTATGGTATGAAAATCTTTATAAGAAATTCATTGAATGAAAATAAAGTTGGGAAATCTAAAAATTGTTTTAGTTAGTTCAGTAGTTGGTGATGCCTACTTAGTACTTCTGTTCTTTTACCTTGGCATTCTAGTTTATCATATTTTATCCCATCCCATAACTAGCTATCTAATTTGAAATATCAGTATGTAATCTCATGGTGCTATTTAGTACTACTTTCTTCCACTTTAAGCAGAAAATCAATGCAACAATAAACAAAATGCAATGTAGCAGATATTGACATAGTATTTGAATATGCTTATTCTATGACGGAATGCAATGATCAGATATAAACTTTGCTTCGAGTGTAAAAGATACTCTTTGCGAAACTGAGAAGAGTGTAAAAGATGTTGCTGACACTTCCTTGGGAAAACTGAGAAAAGTGTATCCAATTTTTGTCTCCTTATCTCATGGCCGACATATATAATCTATGATTGTAGTCATTTGCTTAATGTTTTAACAACTCGAAAGAAACTTTGTTGGATAAAGGAAGCGGGTACTTCATTTGTGGTTGATGGTGAATATGTACATTTGTTCCCTCATTCTCATATTTGTCTCACTATATTACGTGTTAATAATGAAGATTAGTTTATTCATTGGTTAATGTTTTATAATATGAACCACATCTTGTTATGTTGTTAACAAGTTTTGAATTCAATTCAATGCCATAGAATTATGAATTGTACAATGGGATTTCGGGTTTGATTTCATCTTTTATATATTGGAAGATTTAGCAGTTCACTTACTCAATTTAATAAAAAATTGGTGATCACTTATTAGCTCTTAACTTTATTTTCATTCTTTGCGATTAAGTTGTACCAAACCTAAATGTTTACAATCACATTGTTTGAATGAAATACTAACTATTTGTGAGCTAAAATCATGAAGTGCCAAATGAGATTTGTTGGAATTTTGCATTTTGTAAGTACTTATAAGGTTTTTTTGTTGTGTTTTCACCTTTTAGATTATTAGTTTATGGGGTTTTAATTTGATTTAGTGTCATGTTTTAGTTCCTTCAAACTTGTAACATAACTCAGTATATAGCATTACATTACAGGGGATGTTTTTATACCGATCTGACTATTCTCGCTACAAATATAGCATTACAAGGGCTGATTGCTTATCTTAAGTATGCGTTATACAAATCCGACTATTCTAGCTACTATTCTTATATAGGCATGAATATAAATAGTGATTGAAACAATTTTGTTTATTAAGCTTAATCTGATAAACTTATTTGATTTTTTATCGAGTATTATCTGAGAGTTGGTTTACCTCTCGAAAGTAAACCATTATTGGGAGGGCTTGCTCATCTCATGAATATAACCTGTTTTCTTTTGCTATAGTTGAGTATTGGGTGGGAATGTGAATGGTGAGACGAATCTGTTTGTTGTTACATGTAAGAGTGGATGCACAGATGAGTTGTTCTCTGTGTTAGTTCGCTAATTTCACTTTTTTCACAGATCTCTCCACATCTGAGACAAGAAACTTTATCGAGGCATTCTTTTTCTAGGCCCTAATGGTCTTCGGGGGTTAGTGGTCAGGTCCTAATGCCCAGATAAAGGTATATAATTTATGTTTTATTGTACTTTAGATTTGAAATGTGATACTAATTTGTGTGCACTATCCAACATATGACTTAAGCTCTAGTGATCATTTGAGGTCAGTATCTTTACAAAACTCGGCATACCCAGATTTACCTATAAAGCTAGCTCTACAACTAGTGTTTCAACTTTTATGAATTAACAGATATCTATATTCATCAACAAATCTATTTTGAATCTTCTCTTTTATGTTGTTGCTAGACCTTATGTGCTACTATATCCTGTAAATATCACAGTTTAATACAGTCCACGTCCCTGGTATCAAAGATAGCAACTCAGGAGTGGATACAATGGATTCATTACTCCCTTAAATGATGGTAGATGGTCACGTCCTACTGCTGAGGATGTGTGCTCTCAGTTTGAAGTTGATGATTTTCTTTCTGGAAATATAGAACATACCCATATTTCTCCAGCACAAGTTGCTGACCCATGACCTGGAGCTGCAAATATGTTTCAAGATGATGCTCACACTACTACGACATATCAACATTTACATATTGTAAGTTCCGATTATGAGAAATATTCCTTCCATTCTTCTAATTTGATCAGTAACAAATACTAGTCAAAACTATTCACAGTAGACCGTATAATGTACTGATATAGTTGGTTTGAAATAGATTTGTTGGTTTGAAAGATGACAAAATGGGTTGGTTGTGAGGTTCAGTAATGGGTTAAACACGTCATTTGACTATTTATGTTTGCTGATTTTTTTCTATTGTTATTTTGTGTATCAAACGTTTTTATTGTTTCATACATATTTCTAATGTTGGGATATTATATTATGCAGGGTTTGTGATGAAAACGTGATCCGATGAGCTTTATTCATTTCTGTTAGTAATAAATTATCTTAGTGATTAAAATTTAGTTCTAGTTACGACTTTGTCATTCTAAAGACCATGATTTACAAGAATGTTGGACATATTGTTATTTACTTTATGGTATTCAAAAGATCATGTTCAATTGATTTTATGGATGATTAATAAAAATTGAGTTCAATTTATTTTTGGCTTCGATTGAATTATATTTGCGCATATATGAGATGGTTGATTGATACGATGGTGTACTAAAACCTATTTTAACAGAAAATGGTGTTAATTCATGTTAGAAGTGATTACGAAAACCGTGCCAAATGATTTTATAACGAACACAAAAGCGTGCCAAATGTTTTTTGGCAAGGCGGATAAATGTGCCAAATATGTTTGGTAAAAAAAACTAAAAGCGTGCCAAATACCGTTTGTTACGGTAGATTAAACCGTCTTAGTTAATTTTGGCATAGTAAATAAAAATTGTACCAAATAGGCATTCGACATGCGAGATGAATTGGCACCAAATAAGCATTTGGCACGAGATAAAAGTGTGACGAATACCCATTTTGAAACGGAAGATTGTCAGTTGTGCCAAATACCTCACACATGACACCCTAAAGTTAAACCGTCACACAAATTAAAGCATGTTTCTTTTGGGTATTTAGTCACACACAACTAACCATAAAGTGACCAAAATTGTTAGTAACTGTGACCATATATGCTGTTTAAAGTCAAGGAATGTGTATTTTTTATGACTATTGATCATCCAATTGCCACATGAATTAGGTTTTTGTGTGGCCTTTGGTAACATTTAGTCACACAAACCATGGTTTTGGGAGTGTATTTACTCTCATATAACTAGCAATAAAGTGACCAAAAGTGTTAATAAGTGTAACCATATGATGTTCAAAGTTAATGAATGTGTATTCTGTGTGACTATAGATCATCCAATTGTCATATAAATTTGGTTTTTGTGTGGCCTTTACTAACATTTAGTCACACAAAACATGTTTTTGGGAGTGTATTTAGTCACATACAACTAACCATAAAGTGACCAAAAGTGTTAATAAGTGTGACCATATGTTGTTTAAAGTGAAGGAATGCATGGATTGTGTGACTATAGATCATCCAATTGCCACATAAATTTGGTTTTTGTGTGGCCTTTACTAACATTTAGTCACACAAAGCATGTTTTTGGGAGTGTATTTGGTCACATACAACTAACCATCAAGTGACCAAAAGTGTTAATAAGTGTGACCATATGCTGTTTAAAGTGAAGGAATGTGTATTTTGTGTGACTATTGATCATTTACTTGCCACATGAATTTGGTTTTTGTGTGGCCTTTGGTAACATTTAGTCACACAAAGCATGTTTTTGGGAGTGAATTTAGTCACATACAACTAACCATCAAGTGACCAAAAGTGTTAATAAATGTGACCATATGGTGTTGAAAGTGAAGGAATGTATGGTTTGTGTGACTATAGATCATCCAATTGCCACATAAATTTGGTTTTTGTGTGGCCTTTACTAACATTTAGTCACACAAAGCATGTTTTTGGGAGTGTATTTAGTCACATACAACTAACCATCAAGTGACCAAACGTGTTAATAAGTGTGACCATATGCTATTTAAAGTGAAGGAATGTGTATTTTGTGTGACTATTGATCATTCACTTGTCACATGAATTTGGTTTTTGTGTGGCCTTTGGTAACATTTAGTCACACAAAGCATGTTTTTGGGAGTGAATTTAGTCACATACAACTAACCATCAAGTGACCAAAAGTGTTAATAAGTGTGACCATATGGTGTTGAAAGTGAAAGAATGTATGGTTTGTGTGACTATAGATCATCCAATTGCCACATAAATTTGGTTTTTGTGTGGCCTTTACTAACATTTAGTCACACAAAGCATGTTCTTGGGAGTGAATTTAGTCACATACAACTAACCATCAAGTGACCAAAAGTGTTAATAAGTGTGACCATATGCTGTTTAAAGTGAAGGAATGTGTATTTTGTGTGGCTATTGATCATCCACTTGCCACATGAATTTGGTTTTTGTGTGGCCTTTGGTAACATTTAGTCACACAAAGCATGTTTTGGCTACACTTAAATAATGTGTGACAAACTGTTTAGTGTGACTATTTGTACTGGATTTTGGCTACACTTAAATAATGAGTGAGAAACTGTTTTGTGTGACCGTATATGGCATTTGGTCATACTATTAGAAGCAAATGTGACTATAAGTTTAGTGTGACCATATATGGCATCAAGGTTACTTGTATTTGTCACACGTTCCAAATGCATATGTGACTAAATGATCTGGAACAAAATCACCAGTTACGTTTAGTCACATAAGGGTCGATTGTGTGGCAATAGAGGTCTTATGGTCACACATTCGAAATGCTCATGTGTGACTAATTCGTAAATGCTGTCAATTTTCCTACATTCAGCCACACATATATTTGAATGTGTGGCTGTTCCAAATCAAGCATGTGTGACCATAGGTCGTTTTTGGCCTAGTGGAACCTATGATATCAAATAAAGTGCATTTGGTGACTTTCCTCTAGCAACCAAAGGGGATTGTCAATCCCTAATAGATCTATTCACAATTATTTACGTTCACCCTTCAAGTGATTAAGGTTCATGATCGAGGGACTTTTGGCAATAGCTACTTAAGCAATAATAATATCAGGAAAAGACTTGTGTTCGATTTTTGAGCATGTATCCCCCCCCCCCCCCCCCCCCACAAAACAAGTTAAATGTGAGCTATGAACTCACCTTAGTAGTACAGTAGAATAATCGTAATCTCAACGATGCAAGGCAACGGCTTCACACACAACCTAAAAGATATGGCAAGTTTCAGTTTCTAAGTCTCGTTTTATTGCGAACATTAGTCATGAATAATCCATAATGTGCATAGGTGATGTGTTACGTCGTAGATGTAAAAAAAGAAAATAATTACGTATTATTTTATCGTCTAAAATTTAATTATAGTTATATAAATTTTATACGTATATATATATATATATATATATATATATATATATATATAAGTTACGTTTATAATTTTTATTATCTCAAGATATATATATATATATATATATATATATATATATATATATATATATATATATATATATATATATATATATAGGGTAAAGATCAAATAAAAAGACAAATTTCCGTAAAAAGAATAAAAAGATTTTTTTTTTTTAAAAGTTCTCGAAAAATTCCAAAAAAATTCCACAAGATCGGGTATGTTGGTGCATGAAAAAGTTCTAAAGGAAGTTTATCTAAAAGTGGATACTTTATCCGAAAAAAATTTATAAAAAATACGTTTGTGCATTAAATCGCTTTTTTGTACATCAAAAATTCATTTTTGGACCCAACTTCTTTTGACTTTTTTCATCAAAATAACATTGCGCATCTAACTAAAACAAGTTGAAAATTTTGTGCATTAAATTTTTTTTTTTGTGCATTAAAATTTTTTTTGCGCATTAAAATTCGTTTTTTGTGCATTAAAAAAAACGTATAAAAACTCAAAATTAGAAAAACTTCTTTCACAAAAGTTTTATGCACCAACACACCCGATCTTGTGGAAATTTTTTAGAATTATTCGAGAACTTTTTTTAAAAATTTTTATTTTTATTCTTTTTACGGATATTTGTCTTTTTATTTTAACTTTACCCTATATATATATATATATATATATATATATATATATATATATATAATTATATATAAAATTCATTATTCAAAATCAATATTACTATTCGATTCTTTAAGTTTCTCCAATTTACACATTTTACCCTTAACGGAATATATTTACGTCGTTAGTCCAAAGTTATATATATTTACGTTTTAGGTCCAATTATATCAATATTTACATTTATTAACTCCAAGTTTCCATATTAACAGTTTTATACCCTTAGAAAACTGTTTTGACAGTTTTGTCCCAAAGTTTATACGTTTGACAATTTTAGTCCCTCGTTAACGAAATTTTTCAAAAATAGTCTAAAAATTACCAAACTTGAAACTTAACATTTTTATTATTCCACTAAGCTCAGAAGATTCAAAACAGCTTATTTCAATAGCTTATTTGGTTAAATCTCTTATTTTTCATAAATTGGGCCTAACGAGTTTTAAATAAGGGCCCATTAGTGTTTTTCGATACAAAGGGTTTGGGGAAACACTAGACTTATCAAAGTCCATCATTTTAAGTTACAAAAACATTTCAAAAGAGTTTTTACGATCAACTTATTGTAATAAGCTGAAAACAGCTTATTGGGCTTTACGGCCAAACCTTAGTTTAAGTTTCATGATAACCTTATGAAAATCACGCTTTGCTTTAGGGTCGATTAGGTGACAAAATTAAGTTTTTGGGTCTAGTTATTTGTCATTCTCGTTAGTTTCCCAGATAGACAATTAGTTCGTGTTCAATGGCGAGGCCAAAGTGCATGGCCAAAACTCAATACGCAAAACTATAAAACCTGAAAATAATTCTAAGTGTTTTAGTATAATATCGTATAGGTTTAATACTACTTAGAAATGTATGATTTCACTTGTGTATACGTTAATATGAGTTCAAAGTCGTTATAGGTCCTCGTTAAGGACTTAACTAGCAATGGGTACGATGTATAAAACATATGTGTTGTGTTTATAGTTTACAATTTATTTATAGTTAATGTTTGTGCAAAAATATAGTGTACGTATATATATAAATAGAAAGAAAGTTAAGGTCTCACCTCACCTCTAAAAGGTGGTGTAAAACGATGTGTATGGATCGTGTAAGGGTACAAGGGCTTCGTGATTCACTTCTCGTTCCACCAATGGTTTAGGAGGCTACAAGCTTTATGTCCTAGGTTCACTTGAGGCGTGGTACACTTGACAATCCGTTCGTCCTTCAACACTTCTTTCTCTCGTTATATTTTTAAGTCGTGGTGCGTTTTAGTGTATGATATCAACTGAGTTTGCATGGGGGTCTTTTATAGTTAGTTTTGAAGGGTAGAAACAAGCTAAGATCACAAGGGTGGAGGGTGCATGTTAAGCGAATAGTATCACCTCAAACTTTAACCAATCGCAAGTTTACATAGCTTAGATTTTGTGAGATTGTTCCATGTTCATTCCTGGCAGTCACAAGGTGTATAGTGATCGATTACTTGTCATTGGGGAGCAAGGGTGGCGATAGGGAATGATGTAACACGTTTTGGTCTTATCCTTGCATGGAACGTTTGGTGCTTTGCTTTGGTCATTTCTAGGGTAGTAAACAAGTGAGTGAGGGTGTAACAATTATCATTTCTGTATCTTGGGCACTAGGTGAAACGAGGCAAGCAAAAATATGTAAGGGTTGTGTATAAAAATCGTAAGATAATAGGGTACGTTTGGCTGTGTATCGCGACAGGAAAAGAAGGAAAAGAAAAAAAATTAAAAGGTGCGTTTGGGCTTGTGGCCTGGTGGGTTTGTGGTTTGCGTCGGCCCAAAACAAAAAAAGAAAGAAATACTAGTCCGTTTGGTTTGTAATTGGATTTCGTGGCCCATAGGGTGTTGGGGGCCCACATGGGGTGTTTCGGGTATCGTGTCGAAGTTCAAAAATATTAATGATCGTTCTCGGGAATTTTGTAGGCTCGGGAAATATATAAATAGTATACGGTTTTTAGACGAAACGTATAGTTATAAATATAAAAGTTTTATATATATTTATAGTTCGCAATAAACATAGATTATCTAGGTTCTGTGTAAGCATCATTCCTGGGTAAATAGTCAATCACAGTTATCGTAGTGGTTCCAATATCAAGCCATAAATAAAAAAAATTTTGTTACCCGTAAAAGTGGTGTTAAGTTATCATAACATCGTTTTATTTCTTCGTGAGCATTTACTAATTGTAAGGGAAAATTACGAGAGGTTACATTACCTACCTCTTACAGGGAATTCCGTCCCAGAATTCTAGTCAAAGATAGTTGCCAAGGGTGTCTTAGGTGAAGAGATGTGGGTACTTGGAGCGAATCTGATCCTCGCGCTCCCAAGTATATTCCGGTCCTCGCTTGGAGTCCCAACGAACTTTGACAATAGGGATACGGTTTTGCTTGAGTTGTTTGACTTCTCTATCCATAATTTCAATAGGTTCCTCGGTAAAGACAAGGTTGTCATCTAGTCGAATTTATTTCAATGGAATAACGAGAGATTCATCGGATAAACACTTCTTAAGGTTTGACACATGAAAGGTGTCGTGAATCCGACTAAGTTCTTCAGGTAGTTCGAGTTTATAAGCCACGGGTCCTATCCTTTCCAGGATTTTGAATGGACCGATGTAAATTGGGTTCAATTTTCCATGTTTTCCAAATCGTACCATTCCCTTCCAGGGAGATACCTTCAATAAGACTCTATCCCCTACTTGAAATTCCATGGGTTTTCTTCTTATGTCGGCGTAGTTTTTCTGTCGGCCTCGGGCTGCTTGTAAGCGTTGCTTAATCTTAACGATTTTCTCAGTAGTTTCCCGAACAAGGTCTGGTCCTATAAGTTGTTTTTCTCCAACTTCTGCCCAACAAACGGGCGATCTGCACTTTCGACCGTAAAGTGCTTCGAATGGTGCTGCTTTTATGCTGGCATGGTAACTATTGTTGTATGAAAACTCTGCTAATGGTAAGTACTTATCCCATCCTTTTCCGAAATCAATAACGCATGCTCGGAGCATGTCTTCCAAGATTTGAATAGTTCTTTCACTTTGACCATCAGTTTGAGGGTGGTATGCGGTGCTCATATCTAGTTTAGTTCCTAATGCTTTCTGTAAGGATTTCCAGAAATGAGAGGTGAAACGACTATATCGATCCGAGATGATTGAAATTGGTACTCCATGTCGTGTGACAATTTCCTTCACATACAGCTGAGCCAGTGTATTCATCTCATCGGTTTCTTTGATGGGTAGAAAATGAGCGGATTTTGTGAGATGATCAACAATAACCCATATTGTGTCGTATCCGGATGAGGTTCTTGGAAGTTTGGTGATGAAGTCCATAGTGATTCATTCCCATTTCCACATAGGAAGTTCAGGTTGTACAAGTAGACCTAAAGGTTTTTGATGTTTTGCCTTTACTCTTGAACACGTCAAACATTTACTAACATATTCTGCAATGTTAGCCTTCATGTTTGGCCACCAATATAGTTTCTTTAAATCCTGATACATCTTGTCGGAACCTGGGTGAATGGAGTATTTTGACTTGTGGGACTCATACATGATGAGCTCACGAATACCTCCAACCATAGGGATCCAACTTCTGTCCTTGAAACACAGTGTTCCATTGGATTTCTTCACGAAACCGTTCTTATTTTCGGGCATGCCATAAATCTTTTCCTTTGGTTGGTTTTCTTCTTTAAGAGCTTCGTTCTGCGCGGTAAGGATTTTGGATGGAAGAGGTGAGTCAATAGTCATCCCTAGTGATCTAACTCGGAGTGGTTTTAATCGTTCTTTTCGGCTTAACGCATCTGCTACTACATTAGCCTTTCCTGGGTGGTAACGTATTTCGCAATCATAATCGCTGAGTAGTTCTAACCAGCGACGTTGTCTCATATTTAAATCCTTTTGATCCAAAATATGCTGGAGACTTTTGTGGTCTGTGTACACGGTACATTTGGTTTCATACAAGTAATGTCTCCACAACTTGAGTGCAAACACTATAGCTCTTAACTCCAAGTCATGAGTCGTGTAGTTTTCCTCATGTTTCTTCAATTATCGAGATGCATAAGCTATCACTTTGCTTCTTTGCATCAAAACTGCTCCTAATCCATGATATGACGTGTCGCAATATACTATAAAGTCCTCATTTCCTTCTGGGAGGGCCAATATTGGAGCTTCACAAAGCTTTCATTTTAACAACTGGAAGGCTGCTTCTTCCTTTTCTTTCTAGATGTACTTCTCGTTCTTTTGGGTTAACTTAGTCAAAGGTTTTGCAATCTTGGAAAAACCTTCAGTAAATCTTCGGTAGTAACCTGCGAGACCTAAAAATTGACGTATCTCCGTGGGGTTTGTAGGAGACGACCAACCTTTTACAGCCTCAATCTTTGCCGGGTCTACGTGAATGCCTTGACTATTGATGCGTGGGAATCGCACCTTGCTTTACCTCTCGAGGGATCTCGAGAAGCTTACAACCCCCACCAGGCAGTGTACCTGATCTTTGTAGTATAGTATAGTGACAAGTACCGGGGGATTGATCGTTCAGCTTAGGAATAGTGTCGCTAGGATTAGAAAACCTAATTAATAGTTCTAGAGATGAAAGATGATTATTTTTGTATTTTTATATTTTTATGAAAGCAATTAAAATCTCGGGTTTTGGAAGAGTGGGCGGAATTAGTTGCTATTCAACTAACCCAAAGCTATTATATAATTAAAATAAAATACTGAAAATGAAATTAAACTAAATTACACTAAGGTTGTGAGCAGTGATTGGAGAAATTGTGTTTACTTAGACTTCATTACTCCCTAGATATCTTTTACACGTTAATTACTTGTTACACTTGTATGGATGACGGATTGTATTCCTTAATACCATTCGTGGGGTGGCATACATAACTCCCCAACTCTATGAGCTCTTATCTCCTCCTACACCATGACCCAGCACAACTATAGGGATTGTAAACAGTGGCTCATGCATTAAATACAACCAATAAAGACCTAGTACGCCTCGGTTCATGTTTCTTAAGACGTTCAAGCATGTTACCATTTGGAGATCTGCCAGTTTTCTTAAGCCTAACATATAATATCATTCATCCAAAACAAGAATAGACAAGTAATCAACACATAATCAACATCTAGGTTTCATTAGATCTAAGCAAACACAAAAGAGATCTAGCCTAGCATAGTAGAATTGAGACAAGAACAAGATATAAACAACCAACACATAGACATATTGATTGAATTGAAAGTACACTTATCTCAATTACAATACAAGGTCTCAAGGGTTTGGAACCCTTGAAAAACCTGTAAAAGATGCACCAAAATCGTCTTTAGGGTTTCACCAAAACTTCTCTCTTTTTTCTAATGAAAAAACTAGAAAACTATATATAGGAAAAACAGGCTGACGGCGTCAAGAGTTACTTGTGACGCCGTCACCTCGCCGCCATATACTTCCTCGGACGGCCTTGATCCACTTATGACGGCCTATGTGACGCCGTCACCACCCACGGTATTTTATTCTTGCCACTTTGACGCCGTCATGAAGGCTTCTGACGCCGTCACCACCTACGGTATTTAATTCCTCATGTCTGACGCCGTCAAGATGGTGGTCTTGACGCCGTCACCTTGCATCTTCAGCATGGAAATTAGGTACTTTGCCGTTTTCTTCACTTTTATGCTCCAGAAACGTCCAAAATGGCTTCTTTTCCAGAATTCACTCTCCAAACACCTAAAATCACAAAAGGAACGATTTAGGGCAATATTTGATCAAATAAAGTCGGATTCGGGCTTAAATGACCCCCTAAAAACGGATCATTTTTCGCCTCATCATATACCCTTACACTTGAGATTTGCTTGTCCTCAAGCAAATGAGCTTTTATTCTACTCAAAAGACAAGTTAGGGGTCATTTAACACTAATATAAAAGTAATTACAACAAATAATCGTTCCACTAAAGACCAATAGACAAGCACGGAGGTCATACACAAGCACCTCACAAATAGTGTTTAGATACTCACATCTCTCGGGTGTAATAAAGTAATATAACATTATGGAAATGGAAGATATCTCTCACTACCTGTCATAGCAAAATAGATTACCATAGGCTTGGGAAAGGATCAAACCTCCACCACATGGCGTAAGCACCTAGGATAAACTATCAAAGAGGTCTTTTAAAGGGTTATAACGTTAGGTATAGAGATATGAATTACACGGTTTTGTTGGATAAAGGAAGTTTTACTGGTGGCGAGTTAACAATCTTGGTTAATTACATGTACAAGATGGCGTTGCTAAGCCAAGACTAGACTCGACTTAAGCTAATAAATGAAAAATAATAAAAACATAAAATGAACATAGAATGAAAAGTGGGATGGTAGTCCGTATGTTTTTTCTCTCTTTTTCCTTTTCTATTTTTTTTTTCTTTTTCTTAATTTTTTCGATTTTTTTTTATTATTATTATTATTTTTTTTTTTTGCATACACTCTTACCCTACCATCCAAAATAATACATCATAGGGGTTTGAGCAATCCCCTTACACTTGAATCTTTACATACTTTACAATTAACTAATCTAATGACTCGAATTAAGAAAATCAAAACACTTGGAGCACTTTTAAGATTAACGTACATATGGGGGTAATAATATGATGTTCTTCCCCATTACTCCATAAAATAAGTACTTACCCATGAGTCCCAATCGTCCCAAAACAATATGTACAAGGATATGACTCGACTTAGCAACCATGTAATCAATTAGAAAGTTAACTTAGGGTTTAACAAATAACAATAATGCACTAAAAATGAGCGCATACACGGAAGGCTAAGGCGATTTGGGTGTACATTTAAGTGGGGTGTAACAAATTCTTCCTTTAAGTAAAATGCTTAAAGTTAGAAACGAAAAGATAGGCTCGAAGGGGTGTACTAGGGGTATCGTGTACTAAAAATGAGTACAACGCTAAGGGTGTGGGAAAAATTAGTTGACTTAACTAGCCAAGTAATATGACTTAAATGGTCAAGTAATTATAATACGGGTTTAACACAAGGGTGATCCTAATGCCTCTTATCATGTAGTAAATCCTACCACACGAATGTAGTCTCACTAGCGGTCTCGGGATGCATCACTAACGCAAGTTCTAGAATCTAAATGCTACCGGTACACTCATAAGCACCAATACTAAATGCTTTTCCTATCAAAACTAAAGGCGAACCTCACATCTTTGGGTGGAAAATTTTTCTGAATATACGGTTATGTGCTAGTCATACAACCTCCTATCCATGAGACGCTTGCTATGGCTAAAGTTTCACTCCTAAATGTTGTAAAAAATTTTAAATTTGGCGCTAAAATTACACTAACAAGTATTTCTCATAGTTTTATTACACATCTACTATCAAACAAAACAAACTCAAGCGAAAGTGCATATGTAAGGTATCATCTTTTTACCCTCCCCTTACACTTAAGATGAACATTGTCCCCAATGTTCAAGTAAAGAATGTAAAAGTTAAGAAGTAAAGAGAATGAAATCAAATACTCCCCTGATTCGCTCGGTATGGATTATAGGTTGGCCAGGTTAAATCTTCCTCCAAGAAAATGAACAATCAAAGCTTCCCTTCCAGAATATAAATCATCTTCTTGTCACAAATAACCTGTAAATCCTGACAACAATAGACAAGGCAACCTCGCGTAAAATCGGCGGCATCCTATATAAGTTACTAAATCCTAGAAAACAAAGTAAGATATAATGCTTGTGGAATGAAGTTTGCAGATTTCCTGGAGATTATAAAACTTAATAATTCACAAAAACCATAAGACTCCGTTAGAAAAACAAAACCGGTAAAATTTCCAGATTTTAACTCCTGACGCCGTCAAGAGCAATACCCTGACGCCGTCAGAATGGACTTGCAGAAATTCTTATGTTAAGTTTCCGGAAAATTTCTGGAAAAACTTTGTCCTACTTCCAGGAAAATCCTGCAAAACTTCATTATGACTCGATACAAGCATTTGACTCTAACAAATACGAATATACATGTTCATTAAATATTGTGGAGAATCATGATCGGTTTGTTTCTTAAAAACATATTTGGGGTTTCCCCTTACACTTATCTTTTGCAAAAATACCTTTAGGTTGAAGTTAAGACTAGGCCAAACAACATAATAAAGTATTTCCACATTTTAATAGAGAAACATGATCAACCAACAATAAAAATAAAACATGCATACGGAAGCAAATAACAATCAAACAATTAAAATCACACAAAACATGGGTTGCCTCCCAAGAAGCGCTTTTCTTTATTTACGAGTCTTGTAGCTAGACTCAAAGTCGTGGGTTACTACGTAACTTCATCATCAAACATCACATCCTCCTCATTAATCATTTCATTGTTATTTTCTTGGTAATGTTTTACACGTTGTATGTTAACCGTGAATTCCCTACCCTCATCATCAACTAACACTACTGCTCCAAATTTAGAGGAATTCTTCACCGTGAACGGCCCATACCATCTAGACTTAAGTTTTCCCGGAAATAATCTCAACCGAGAATTGTATAATAGGACCTTGTCTCCTTCTGAAAATTCTTTGGGTTTCTTAATTCTTTGATCATGCCATCTTTTAGCTCTCTCTTTATATGTGATGGAGGATTCGTAGGCTTCTAATCTAAGCTCATCAAGCTCGTGTAATTGCAAAAACCTACTATTCCCCGCAGTTGTGTAATCTAAGTTGCATGCCTTAAGCGCCCAATAAGCCTTGTGTTCTAATTCTACCGGTAAGTGACATGCCTTACCATACACGATGCGGAACGGGGTCGTTCCAATAGGTGTTTTGTAGGCAGTTCGGAATGCCCATAAGGCTTCGTCGAGTTTGAATGATCAGTCCTTTCTGTTTTGACTAACTGTTTTTTCAAGTATTCTTTTAATAGCTCTATTGGTGTTTTCGACTTGGCCATTGGTCTGTGGATGATAGGCGGTGGAGAATCGGTGGGGCACTCCATACCTCTTCATGACCTTTTCCATTTGTGCGTTGCAAAAATGTGTCCCCCTATCGCTAATGAGAGCTTTCGGAATCCCGAATCTTGCGAAAAGCTTTTTCAGGAAATGAATGACCACTCTAGCATCATTAGTCCTAAGGGCTTGTGCTTCAACCCATTTTGAAACATAGTCAATGGCGACTAAGATGTACTCGTTTCCCCCTGAGGACGGAAAGGGTCCCATAAAGTCAATCCCCCAAACATCGAATACCTCACAAACTTGTATAAAGTTCTGAGGCGCCTCATCCCTATGTGATATATTTCCAGCCCGTTGACATGCATCACACGCTTGTACCATATCTTTTACATCACGAAAAATTGTGGGCCAATAGAATCCTGCATCGAGAATCTTTCGGGCAGTAACATTTATCCCATGATGCCCTCCAGAGGGACCGGAGTGACATTCCCTCATGATTTTTACTGCCTCATTCTCCGAAACACAACGCCTTATAATGTGGTCAGGACACCTTCGGAATAAAAATGGTTCATCCCAGAAGTAATATTTTAGCTGGGAAAAGAACCTCTTCCTCTCGTATTTAGTCAGGTGTTCAGGAACAAGTCTACATCTACTTGCGAAGTAATTGGCAAAGTCGGCGTACCATGGTTCCGAATCAAGGATAGACATCAGTTGTTCGTCAGGAAACGAATCCTTAATCTCACTTTTATCGTGTTTATCCAAGGGGTTTTCAAGACGAGATAGATGATCGGCGGCTAGATTCTCCGCCCCCCTCTTATCGCGAATCTCAACATCAAATTCTTGTAGCAACAAGATCCACCGAATTAGTCGTGGTTTGGCGTCCTGTTTCGCAAACAGATATCTAAGAGCTGAGTGGTCAGTGAAGACGACTATCTTTGAAAGGACAAGATATTGTCAGAATTTTTCGAATGCAAACACTACGGCTAATAATTCTTTTTCGGTGGTGGAGTAGTTCTCTTGGGCAGGATTCATGGTTTTGCTAGCGTAGTAGATAGGTTGGAAAAGCTTGTCACGTCGCTGACCTAGTACAGCCCCGACAGCGAAGTCGCTAGCGTCACACATTATTTCAAATGGTAACTCCCAGTTGGGTGTGATCATGATTGGAGCTTGAGTGAGTTCCCTTTTTAGGAGGTCGAAAGCATCTTTGCATTCTTGGGAAAAATCGAATGGAGCATCCTTCACAAGCCATTGAGTCATTGGCCGGGCAATTTTGGAGAAGTCTTTGATGAATCTCCGATAAAATCCGGCGTGCCCCAAAAAGCTGCGTATTGCCTTAACAGTCGTGGGGTATGGTAACTTAGATATAGCTTCAACCTTAGCTTGGTCCACCTCTATCCCGTTCCCTGAAATCTTATGCCCCAACACAATCCCTTCATTTACCATGAAATGACACTTTTCCCAGTTCAACACCAAGTTGGTTTCCTCGCAACGTTTAAGCATCTTTTCAAAATTAGCAAGACAGCGGTCGAAGGAGTTTCCGAAGACTGAAAAGTCATCGATGAATACTTCCATGCTGTCTTCCATGAGTTCGTGAAAGATTGCGGTCATGCAATGTTGGAAAGTGGCGGGGGCATTACATAGCCCAAAAGGCATCCTTTTGTAGGCAAACGTTCCATAGGGGCAAGTAAACGTGGTCTTTTCTTGGTCCTCAGGTGCTATGGGGATTTGAAAATATCCAGAGAATCCATCTAAGAAGCAATAGTACTCGTGTCCAGATAATCTTTCTAACATCTGGTCAATGAATGGTAAGGGAAAGTGATCTTTCCTCGTGGCGTCGTTGAGCTTTCGATAGTCAATGCATACCCGCCATCCAGTGACAGTTCTCTGGGGCACCATCTCACCCTTGTCATTTTTTACTACAGTCATTCCACCCTTTTTAGGTACAACCTGCACAGGACTGACCCATGGGCTATCCGAGATCGGGTAAATCAGTCCTGCATCCAAAAGTTTGATAACTTCTTTCTTCACTACTTCCTTAATGTTAGGTTTCACTCGCCTCTGGGGTTGCACAGTGGGTTTATAATCTTCCTCCATAAGAATCTTATGTGTGCAAAAAGTTGAGTCAATCCCCTTAATGTCGGCCACACTCCATGCGAGTACCCCCTTGTATTTCTTCAGGACCTCTAAGAGTTTAACTTTTTGTTCCTTTTCCAAGGAAGAGTTTATGATTACCGGAAGTTGGTTTTCTCCCTGAAGAAAGGCATACTCCAAATGATTAGGGAGCTCTTTAAGATCAACGTCAGGGGGCTCGATAATAGAAGGTTTGAGCTTGTTCTCGGGCTTTCGGAGCTCGAGATGCTCCGTTGCCTCTTGTCTGGGGTAGAAGGAGACTGCATTAACCTCCTCCGTCTTTTCCACCTCTAGCAAAGGCAGAAAACTCTCGTTCCGTAGCCAGCCTTCATCGATTTGTTCATCGATGCAATCATCAATGATATCTGTGAGCTTATCTACTTCCCCGATAAAGTAGAGCCGGTTGGATGCTTCGAGGGAGAGGTCCATAGAATCCTTAATGTCGAAGGTTGTGCTATCGTCTCCTACTCGCAAGGTCAATTTGCCATCGTAGACATCGATGACTGCACGAGCGGTAGCAAGAAATGGTCTACCTAAAATGATAGGCACCACGTCGTCTTCCTCCATATCCAGGATTACGAAGTCGACCGGGAATTTGAATTTCCCAACCTTGACTAGCACGTTCTCACATATCCCTTCGGGGTACTTGACTGATCTATCGGCTAGTTGGATGTTCATACGGGTAGGCTTCAATCCGGAATATCCTAGTTTACGGAACATAGAGAGAGGCATGAGATTGATACTTGCTCCCAAATCGGCAAGAGCATTCTTGATTGATAGAGGTCCTATAGAGCACGGCAAGGTGAAGCTGCCCGGATCGTCTACCTTCTTTGGTAGCCCTCGATGGGTCACCACTGAGCATTCTTCCCCCAGGGTTACAAGACCCTCGAGCTTCTTCCTGTTAGCGAGCAGCTTTTTGAAGTATGTGCTATACTTTGGCATGTGATAGCAAGCATCCAGGAGAGGTATGGTGACAACCGAGTCTTTTAGGTATGACAAGAACCTCTTGTTATCATTCTCAGTTTTCTGGTTCCTTAGTCGGGATGGGTATGGAATTCTCACAGGTGGGTTAGGAAGGGCTGATGGGGAGGGGGTTGTCACGGGTGGTTGGTCCGGGGTGCCAATGCCGACATCCTGCTCCTCCTCCCCAGGCTTGTCTGAATCGAGTGTAACGGGGGACGAGTTTGGGTAAGGAGGGTCCTTGGTTGTCGTCCCGTCCCGTGTGGTTATCGCGAGCATGGGGTCTTTTCTTCTTTCTAACGGTGGTTGGAGGTTATCTAGGGCTGAATTAAGCTTGCTGAAAAATTCTCCGACATCCTCCTGCTGTTCGTCGAAAAGCTCATTAAGCCCTTTCATTTGCAAGTCTTTTTCTTGAGTGAAGTGACCAAGGTCATCTTCGAAATTGCTCCTGATCTTGAATTCAGGGCCTCCCTCCCCTTCTCTTTTCCTCACCAGATTTCCCCAAAGGGTATAATCATCATTTTGGTAGAAAGGCAAAAGGGAGGGATCAACATAAATGTCTCCTCCTGACAAGCACGCATGTTCAGTTGTGGCTGCTCCTCCGCATTCCTCCACCTCATGCGGACCTCCACAGTAATCGCAGATCAAGTAAGGATTTGACAGCATCTTAGGTGGTTGCGATCCAGCTAGGCAATCCATTCTTTTGTGAACTTTACTTAATCGATCCGAGGTGGTTTCAGAAATGCCGATAGTCGACTCAGGTTCATCCCAAGTGTCATCCTGGTCTTGGGCATATTCTTCAATCCTGTCCCATCCTTCCTCGGCGCTAAGATTGGCCAATCTTCCTTTCCTAGATTGGTTGATTCCGTTCCGGTCATTAGAGGAGATATTTTCGTAAAAGATTTGGACCAAGAGCCAAAGTTCGATGCCATGATGTGGAACTTGTCTTATTAAATCTTTGAATCTAGTCCACGCTTTATGGAAAGGTTCATCCTTCCCCTTTCGGAAACGAAGGATCCTATCCCTAAATGCTGAGGTTTTTCCAGGTGGAAAGAACTTCTCATAGAACTTGGATATGAGTTTCTCCCATGTGAAAATAGATTCGGAAGGGAGTTTGTTATACCATTCTTGGGCTTTTTCGTATAAGGTGAAAGGGAAGAATCGCAGCCGGGATGTGTTTCTAGTAGCCCCACCCGTATGGATGGTGTCCACTATTTTTAGGAAGTCCTTGATGTGTTGGATTGGATTTTCCTCATCAAGTCCGTGGAACTTACACACACTTTTGACAAGCCAAATATCATTTTCATGCAAGACCTCGTTGGTATGTTCGTTTGGATAAACAATGGCATTGGAAAACCCACGAGGAGTTGGGGAAGAGTAATCCTTGAGACGCTTAGGAGGAGGTATTATAGGAGTATTCGTCTCGTTGTGGGAGCTCGGGGTTGTGATGTGATTTTCTGAATTTTCTTCAGAGAGAGGTGCATCAAAGTCGATAGCAATGCTGGATGGTTCAGGTGTTGAGTGAGTTCGTCTTAACCTACACATTTCTCTTTCGGGTTCTGCATAAGGCAAGACGAGGTCTTTAGTGGTGCTACGACTCCTAGTGATCCTAAGGTTGGAGAATTCGTTGGTTGCCATGATGGTGAATGGTGAAGAGTTACGAAAAAAGGCACGAAGAAATAAGATAGACTAAAGAAGACCTAAAAATAAAAATAAAAATCTTACTAGAAAGGAATCTAGCAAGTAGACCTAATAAAAAGAAATCCTAACCTAGACAATAACTATTCCCCGGGCTACGGCGCCAAAAACTTGATGCGTGGGAATCGCACCTTGCTTTACCTCTCGAGGGATCTCGAGAAGCTTACAACCCACACCAGGCAGTGTACCTGATCGTTGTAGTATAGTATAGTGACAAGTACCAGGGGATTGATCGTTCAGCTTAGGAATAGTGTCGCTAGGATTAGAAAACCTAATTAATAGTTCTAGAGATGAAAGATGATTATTTTTGTATTTTTATATTTTTATGAAAGCAATTAAAATCTCGGGTTTTGGAAGAGTGGGCGGAATTAGTTGCTATTCAACTAACCCAAAGCTATTATATAATTAAAATAAAATACTGAAAATGAAATTAAACTAAATTACACTAAGGTTGTGAGCAGTGATTGAAGAAATTGTGTTTACTTAGACTTCATTACTCCCTAGATATCTTTTACACGTTAATTACTTGTTACACTTGTATGGATGACGGATTGTATTCCTTAATACCATTCGTGGGGTGGCATACATAACTCCCCAACTCTATGAGCTCTTATCTCCTCCTACACCATGACCCAGCACAACTATAGGGATTATAAACAGTGGCTCATGCATTAAATACAACCAATAAAGACCTAGTACGCCTCGGTTCATGTTTCTTAAGACGTTCAAGCATGTTACCATTTGGAGATCTGCCAGTTTTCTTAAGCCTAACATATAATATCATTCATCCAAAACAAGAATAGACAAGTAATCAACACATAATCAACATCTAGGTTTCATTAGATCTAAGCAAACACAAAAGAGATCTAGCCTAGCATAGTAGAATTGAGACAAGAACAAGATATAAACAACCAACACATAGACATATTGATTGAATTGAAAGTACACTTATCTCAATTACAATACAAGGTCTCAAGGGTTTGGAACCCTTGAAAAACCTGTAAAAGATGCACCAAAATCGTCTTTAGGGTTTTACCAAAACTTCTCTCTTTTTTCTAATGAAAAAACTAGAAAACTATATATAGGAAAAACAGGCTGACGGCGTCAAGAGTTACTTGTGACGCCGTCACCTCGCCGCCATATACTTCCTCGGACGGCCTTGATCCACTTATGACGGCCTATGTGACGCCGTCACCACCCACGGTATTTTATTCTTGCCACTTTGACGCCGTCATGAAGGCTTCTGACGCCGTCACCACCTACGGTATTTAATTCCTCATGTCTGACGCCGTCAAGATGGTGGTCTTGACGCCGTCACCTTGCATCTTCAGCATGGAAATTAGGTACTTTGCCGTTTTCTTCACTTTTATGCTCCAAAAAAGTCCCAAAATGGCTTCTTTTCCAGAATTCACTCTCCAAACACCTAAAATCACAAAAGGAACGATTTAGGGCAATATTTGATCAAATAAAGTCAGATTCGGGCTTAAATGACCCCCTAAAAACGGATCATTTTTCGCCTCATCAACTATCTATGATGTGTCCTAAGAATTACACAGTATGAATCCAAAAGTTGCATTTGGAGAACTTAGCGTACAATTCTTCTTTCTTGAGTAGTTCTAGAATGATTCACAAATGTTCCGCGTGTTCCTCTTCGTTGCGAGAGTAGATCAAAATATCGTCAATGAATACTATTACAAACTTATCCTAGTAAGGTTTGCACACTCGATTCATCAAATCCATGAAAACTGCTGGTGCATTGGTCAACCCGAATGGCATTACTTGAAACTCGTAGTGACCATAGCGTGTTTTGAATGCAGTTTTTGGAATATCCTCTTCTCGAACTCTTAATTGATGATATCCCGATCTCAGATCAATTTTTGAGTACACACTCGATCCTTGCAATTGATCAAATAGGTCATCAATTCGAGGCAATGGGTATCGATTCTTTACCATAAGTTTATTCAACTCCCGGTAGTCGATGCACATTCGAAAGGATCCATCCTTCTTCTTAACAAACAAAACTGGAGCTCCCCAAGGTGATGAGCTTGGTCGAATAAATCCTTTTTCGGAAAATTCCTTTAATTGTTCTGACAATTCTTCCATTTCAGATGGCGCTAGCCTATAAGGTGCTTTAGCCACTGGTGCCACTCCAGGCACTAGTTCAATCTGAAATTCTACTTGACCTACGGGTGGAATACCAGGTAATTCTTCAGGGAATACTTCAGGAAAATTCCTAACGATAGGAACGTCATCAAGCTGCTTTTCTGATGACTTATTTTCCGTAACACGAGTCATAAATACCTGACATCCTTCATTCATGTATTTTACCATTCGCATACATGAGATAATTCCATATCGAGGTTTACTTTTGTTGCCTTGGACAATGAGTGTTTCCTCCTTGAGTGGTATGTGAACGGCCTATTCGTCGCAGTGAATCCTAGCACGATGGTGAGACAGCCAATCCATGCCGACGATAGCATCAAAACTACCAAGTTGAATCAGCATGAGATCAATGGCAAAAGGTTTTTCTGATAGGGTTAGGGTACAATCTTTCATGATAGTATTGGTATCTATTAAATTCCCGTCAGCCATCTCGACTTCGTAAGTGGTGTTCAGCTTAGAGGGGTAGCATTAAGTAAAGGGGCAAACATATCTGATACAAAACTCTTATCTGCGCCCGAATTGAATAATATTCTAGCATTATGATGGTTTAGTAGAAACGTACCGGTGACTACGTCGGGTCCGTTTCCATCTCCGAGGAGGTACACTCTTGCTTGAGTAGGAGCTTGTCCGTTTCCTTTTGGGCAATTCCTTCGGATGTGTCCTACTTCTCCGCATCCGTAACAAGTGGGTGATACAGCCTGTGTGTTGCTTCCTGTAGCTGGAATCTTGGAATGTCAGGTTTGGTGACCTATCTTACGACATTTGTCACACCGGACGGTACAATGACCCTCGTGATGAAGTTTGCATCGTTGACATTGGGGTTTCTGACCGTTGTATCCTACACCTTCTGTGGCGGCATAGACTCGGGGGTTCTCTTGTCTTTGATTATCTTGTTGGTGGTGAGTGTTCCGATTGTTGTGGTATTGTTGGTGGTTTCGATTATTGTTGCGGTTGTTGTTGTTGCGGTGATGGTTGGTATTGTTCTGATGGTTGTTGTTGTGATGATGGGTGGTCCTCTTGTCGTCTAGTTTCCTCTTGAGGTCATTGTATTTCACTTCTCGATCAAGAAGCTTCTGTGCCAGTTCCATGGCAGCTTCTAAGGTTGGTGGGTTTGCTGAAGTAACATTTCCTTCAATACTACGGGGGAGTCCTTCTACGTATTTCTCCAGAGTTTTCTCAAAATCGGGTACCATGGATGGACATAGTGCTTTGAGTTCTTGAAATCTCCTATTGTAACCTTTCAAGCCCACACCTTTTACTATTAAAACATGGAACTCATCTTCAAGCTTTGATAGCTCAGAATGGGGACAATACTTCTTTAGTATTTTATCCTTGAACTCCGTCCATGTAAGTTGATGTGCTGCCGCTGTTCCCAGTGTTTGAACAGTAAAGTTCCACCTGGAAAGAGCATCTTGCATCAGTGTTCCCGTTGCGAAGCTAACCTTGTTGTTTTCCAAGCATCCACTTCTTTGGAAAACGGTTTCACTTCTTTCAAACCATTGAGCTAATTCCGACACTCCTTCGGTTCCTTTGAAGTATGTGGGTTGGCACGCTATAAAGTCCTTATAAGTGCAGTATCGCGGTGTAGGCGTATTTCCTGCCATTTGCACACCGGTATCTCTGTTGCGGGCTTGTCCAGCTAAAATGGCATTGACACCATCCGCAATTGCTTGTTGTATTACAGCTGGGGTCATAACTTCAGGGTTTTTTTGTGTTGCGTTTGTGGTTGTACTCCTAGTCATAGCCATGTTTCTATTATAAAAGAAGGTATATCATTAGAACATTCATATTAATCCTATTACGTTGAAATATATCGAGTAGTAAATATAGGTCATAGTTGCAATGATTCGGTCATTGAAAAGGTCTAATTTGTAATATGTTGGAATGACATACATAGGAATTACGAATAAGTTTGACCTGCATAGACCCATATGTTACGATATAATGCATAAGGTTGCAATGTAAATAAAGATAAAATAAATTCCATAGATCAATGTCAAGGTGTTACAACACTTATTGATACTTGTGCAAATGTTTACAAAACATGACAATGTGGAAGGATTCTCTATATTGATTTGTGCAAACACTTGGGATGTTAATCTCAGTAATGTGTTTAGGATATTTATGAATGAATGTGAGTTAGCACGCGGAATTTACTAAAACACACTAAAGGAACAAAGGTGGTGATTAAGTAAATGAGAATGAACACAACATGAATAACACAAAACGATTCAATATTATTGATGAAATAATACGGGTGATCTAAACTATCACCAGGATTACAATTGTAACCTTGAATCTTTGATACGTGAAAGGGTTTTAAATATGGAAGTTATGCATGGGAAAGATGAGTGTAAGAGATGTCTAAGAAGGTGTCTTAAGGGTTCCTTTTATAGTATAAGGAGCCCTTATTGCAAGTTGTCAAGTTGCTTAATATAATATATTAGAGGTTTATCTTATCCTAATATTACACCTTTCAAGGTAAAACACTCCATTATATCTACTAAGACTTCTGTACTACTTCCACTTAACGTATAACTTTTTACAAAGACTAATAATACCACTAAATATCTCTAAATAAAATATAACAACTTGTCATGAAAACTGGCAGGACCTTCTTTAACTAGCAGTACCTTCTTACCCAGAAGGTACTGTTAGTATATCTTCAACATCAGCAAAACTGAAGAGGCAGGCTTAACTATCACTAGCAGGCTCTTCTGGCAGACTCTTTACTTTGTGCATTTTATTCCCAACAATCCTCCCCTAAACTTGTTATTCCCATATAAAATAACCAAGTTTCTTTGTGAATAAAATTCATACCTTGAGGATTTGAGGGAACTCTTCCAAAAACCTTATCTTTTTCTCCTTAGGCTTTCATACTGATCAAATATGCTCTCCTTCAATCTTTTGACTGCATCAGTTTCTTCTTCACACAAAAGCTTATTGGAGATCAAGACTGATAATACTTCATAGCTTAAAGGATACTCCTTCTCACCTAGCATAAAGAGCTCTATTCCACTCTGAGTGGAAAGATGATGAACATGACTCATGCTAAAGTATTCCCATGTAACAGATAAATCATAGTAAGGAAATTTCCAATGAGTATCAGAAGGATTTGGATCATATAATCTGCTGAACTCAACCCATAGCTCTTGTTCCTTTGTATCTGGCTTATACTTGGTTTTCAGCTTCTCTTGAACTAATACCCATAATTCATCTAAATCCATTCTGTTACATGCTCTAAGAAGATTTTCAAAGTTCTTGAAAATCTCAACCTTGTTTCCAACTCTTGTTATCTTCCATGCTTTGCCAAACTTATCATTGTAGATTTCCCAATCTATGACTGGATGCCTTGCATGTAAAGGTTCAGCAAAAATAATTTGTGGAACATGGACAACCATTTCTCTTGTCTGAACAGAAGGCAATTTTGCTTTCTCTGCTTGTTCCTTCTGATCATCTTTTCTTCCTTTGGAAGACTTTTCTTGTGTATCCATAAGAAAACTGGTTTTGTTTCTTCTGTAAGCCTCTAAGTATAGAAACTTCAATTAATCAAAATATTTACCTTTGAGTTGATGATCCTTCATGTTCACCTCTCTTTTCAGATATATCTTGAAGAACTTCTTCTGATCTGCTTCAGAATGTGGCATTTTAAATCCTTTCTTCTGATTCTTCTGGATCTGCTGATAGACATCATCCAATGCCTCTTGATTGTATTTCTTGGTGATGAAATCATTGAGCTTGATTGTTATTTCATCTGAGCTGAGAGACTCATCACACACCAGAGTGTAAGCTTCACCTCTTACAATTGGATCAATGGAAACGATGTATTGCAGCTGAGCATCAAACTTTTCTTGCAACATTCTTGATTCTTCTTCAGCCCTCAAAACTTCTTCTTCATGAAGCTGTTTGGACAACTTTTCATCTACAGCCAATTGTGCTTGCTCTTTCTGCTTCATCTTTTTAGGCTTTGGTTCATCTTCAACTATAATTTTCTTGCCTTTGTCTTTTGGAGAAGATACTGGACTTGGAGCAGCAGATTGTTCATCAGAAACAAGAAACCTCCCCTGAGGTTGTGATCCTCTCTTTCTTTTGTAAGACACTTGATCAGATCCTTTTAAATTCATAGCTAATAGCCTCTGAATCCCAGCAGGCTCTTGCTCTACTTCAGCAGTATCTTGCTCTGCTTCAGCAGTATCTGTTGCAGCAGTATCTTTCAGGGTAACAGGCTCTTTTTCTTGAGTAGCAGGCTATGTTTCTTGAATAGCAGGCTCTTCATCAATCAGCTCTTCATCAATCACTGGAGTTCCTTCATGAAACTGAAATTGAATCTCTTCTTCATTTTTAGAACTACCCATCCTCCCCTTTTTGGAAGAGAGACCCAAACCCTCTGCATCTGAACTTGAGGAACTAGAAACAACCAACTGAGATGTTCCTTTACCCTTCAACAATTTCACCTTCAACTCTAATTTCTCAACCCTCTTAACTAACTTGGTGTTGATCTCTGTAAAATGTTTGTTTTGACTTTCAAGAGTAGTTCGCAAGTGCTGCACTTGCTCCTTTAATTCCCTGATAGTCTGAGCATCCACACTTTGTTGTGGAGGAGATTGTGGTGGTGAGTTATGATGTGATAATGATGGTAATGTTGCAGATGGTGTTTGTGTTTGTTGATGAGATGGTAATGGTACTGGTGATGGTGGTGTGATTAATGGTACTGTTGGTGTGAGTGATGGTACTGGTGATGGATGTGGTGATGAATGATCAGGTTCTTCAGAATGTTGTGTTAACATTTCCTCAAAAAGTGGTACTTCTTCTCCTTGAAAACCAATTTTCATGTTTGAAAACACCTTGTGTGTAAGTTTGGGAGTTTTAAAAGGTTTGTTTGGGGGAAGTAACAAATGTTTGGATTTGTTGATGAGGCACTGAATGAACCTTGGGTACATCAAAAACTTTGTTTCACTGTCCACATTTTTAACTAATCCTTCAAAAATATATTTTGAAAAGTTGAATTTCTTGTTTGTTACCAGGCAAATGAGAGCTGCAGCCAAGTTACCACTAAATTGCTCCCATGAGGTTTTTTTTTGGCTTAAACAATGAAGGATGGTATGAATCAAAAATCTCCATTGAGGGGTAAAATGCTTTTTAAGAAATGTAAGCTTTGTAGAAGTTACATTATACCCCATTTTTGTCAAATTTTCAAAAATTTTAGTATCAGGTAATTGACTAATGCCATCTGAATCATCCAAACGAAGATGTCTTCTAATGGATGATTCGGTAAAAGTCAAGGTTCTACCATCCACTTTGACCATTAACTCTTGAATCCCATCCCTAAGAGTGTTAACTTTAGCAGTTTGCCAAAATTGTGAAATTTGAGATTCAAAAATAGTGGGATTCACGAGTAAAGCAAACCTGACATAAGAATTGTTTAGAAAATCCACTGCTTGATGAAAAGTTTCATTGTCATCAGACTTTTCCAAAAATGCTAATTGGTTGTGACGTTTGACAAAACTTAGACAAGCCATGGTGAAAGGTTTGATGAAAATTTTGATTTTGATGGTGGGATTTTATTGTTGTACTGGTAGAAGATGAAAGGTGAGTGTGAATTATGATAAGGATTGATTATGAGAAAAATGACTTTTGACCGACTATAAAAGATATGGATAAGTAATTGAAGAGGCGGTCAAAAAGATCTTTTATTATAATAACTATATCCTTAATTCGAGGAAAACATGAATAATTCACAAAAATACCCTTTAAAAACAACGGCTATATTTTAACCTGACAGACTCAACGGCTATGTAGCAGTACCATTTTACTCTACCAGTACTAAAATTTGAACTACCAGTACCTTGTTTTTGAAATAAAACTTGGCAGTCTCTTTGAAATTTTAGAAAATATCCCTTATAGTTTTTAGCAAACTATCAGCTATCAACGGATTTGATAAGTCTTTACCAAAAGCCGTTTGCTTTGGACTAGTCAGTTCGTTAAGTTTTTGAAACTGGGTGAACTGATTACCTTATAGTTTTTAGCAAACTATCAGCTATCAATGGATTTGAGAAGTCTTTACCAAGTGTCGTTTGCTTTGGACTAGTCAGCTCTTAAAGTTTTGAAAAACTTGGTGAACTGATTACCATTTCCACATCCTGATTTTGTTAGCAATCATGAGTAACCTGAAATGGTTAGTTGTAAACCAAAAGAACAGAGTGCAAAGCACTTGTTTTATAGCATTGTAAACATTTGAACATCAAGATGAGCAAAAACAGAGCAAACTTTGAACTAACAGTACCAATTTTGTACTGACAGTACCTTATGACTAACTAGCAGTACCATGATTAGAGGCCAGAACTTGTTTATTTATATACAAAACACATGTTTTTCAAAGATTTAACATACCAATACCTGCTACCAGGTATTTAAACCTACCTAAATCAAATGCTTTGGTGAGAAGGTCTGCAAAATTATTTTCAGAATCAATTTTGACAACTTGTATTAACCTTTTCTCATTGCAATCTCTTATGAAATGGTGTCTGATTTCAATGTGTTTTGTTTTTGAATGTTGAACTGGATTTTTAATGATACAAATAGTACTGTTGTTGTCAATGTAAATAATGGTGTTAAGAAAATTGTACCCATAGTCAAGTAATTGATTCTGGATCCAAAGAACTTGGCCACAACAACTTGCACTTGCAACATATTCTGCTTCAGTTGTAGAGTTGGCCACCATTGTTTACTTCTTGCATTGCCATGATATGAGTCTGCAGCCAAGAAATTGACATCCACCAGTTGTGGATTTTCTGTCTAGGGTTGCACCAGCATAGTCACTATCTGAGTAAACTACCAAATCAAAAGATGATTCACTTGGATACCATAGACCCAACTTAGGCTGGCCCTTGAGGTATCTGAAGATCCTTTTGACTGCTGTGAGATGAGAAACTTTTGGATTGACTTGAAATCTTGCACATACACATACTGAGAACATGATATCTGTTCTTGATAATGTAAGGTACATTAGGGACCCAGTCATTGATCTGTAGTTGTGCACATCAACATCTTCACCCTCAACATCTTTTTGTAACCCCTTTTCTGGATCCATTGGTGTACTTGCAACCTTTGAATCTTCAAACCCAAATTTCCTTAGGATCTCAGCTACATACTTATCTTGGCTGATAATTATGCCTTCATTTGATTGTTTCACTTGGAGACCCAGAAAGAAAGTAAGTTCCCCCATGGAACTCATTTCAAACTTACTATGCATAAGTTTTTCAAACTCTACACACAATTCCTGATTTGTAGATCCAAAGATAATGTCATCAATATAAATCTGCACTAGCAAGATGTCTTTCTTGGTTCTTTTGATGAACAAAGTTGGATCAATCTTGCCTCTTTGAAATCCATTTTCCAATAAATAGAAAGCCAATGTTTCATACCATGCCCTGGGAGCTTGGTGTAGACCATAAAGAGCTTTAGTAACCTTGTACACCTTGTCTGGATATTATGCATCAATGAAGCCTGGAGGTTGAGAAACATACACCTCTTCTTTAATAGTACCATATAAAAAGGCACTTTTGACATCCATTTGGTAGACAGTGAAGCCTATGAAAGAAGCATAGGCCAAGAATAGCCTAATTGCTTCAATTCTTGCAACTGGAGCAAAAACTTCTTCATAATCCACTCCTTCTTCTTGAGTATACCCTTGGGCCACCAATCTGGCTTTGTTTTTTTATCACTATTCCCCTTTCATCTTTCTTATTTCTGAAAACCCATTTGGTTCCAATTGCCCTGTAACCTTTGGGCAAATCAACCAGTACCCAAACCTTCTGCAGTTTGAATTGAAGTAGCTCTTCTTGCATTGCTTCAACCCAGCTTGAATCATCTAAGGCTTTTGTAATGTTTTTGGGTTTTACTTGAGAGAGAAAGCATGAAAACAGGCATATGTGGGCTACTTCATGGTTCTTTTCTTCATACACAGCTAGGACAAACTCATCTTTGTTTGAAGATAAGACTTGAGTTCTTGTTTTAACACCAGAATCAATGTTGCCAATCACATTATCAATGGAGTGATCTTTGAGAATTCTTGTGTTGCGTGTTGTAGGAACATCATAGGAAATTGGAAGGTTTCCAATCCCTACATCTTCTGGTAAGGAATCTTCTGATAGAACATTTAATGGTTCAACAGGACCAAATTGTGAACTGGCAGTACCATCTGTTGAACTGGCAGTACCATTTTCATTTTCAGAATTTTGTTGATTCCTTTGATCTTGAGTTCCATGATCATCTTCAACACCTTCATTTGTAGTATTTGAAGGCTCTCCATGACTTGAAGATGAATCCAATCCTGTCTAAATTAGCATCAAGATGTAATCTTGATCCTCAGTTGTTTCATCATTGTCTTCAAAACCTGCATTATCATTAGCATTTGTACCTATGACAGGCACATAATTCATAGATTCTGAAAGCTTATCAATGTCAAAACATAAATCTGGTCCAGTGCCTGCAACATTTGGTAGTTTCTCTTGAAACTCTATGTGGTTTTCTTCCACTAGCCCAGTGCATTTATTATACACCCTATAGGCCTTACTTTGCAAAGAATACCCTATCATATAGCCTTCATCAGCTTTTCCTTCAAACTTTCCTAGATGATCTTTGGTATTGAGAATAGTGACATGACATCCAAAAGGTCTCATAAAACTTAGAGATGGTGTTCTACCAAACAAAAGTTCATAAGGAGTCTTTCTATGAGGTTTAATCACAAGAACCCTATTTTGTACATAACAAGCAGTACCTACTGCTTCAGCCCAAAATGAAACAGGTAACTTAGAATCTACTAGCATTGTTCTAGCAGCCTCTATAAGTGTTCTATTTTTCCTTTCTGCTACTCCATTTTGCTGTGGGGTTCTAGCTACACTATATTCTCTTTTTATTCCTTTTTCCTTGCAAAATTCATCCATAACTCTATTCTTGAATTCTGTCCCATTGTCACATCTAATTACTTTTACTTTCTTATCTATTTGGTTTTCTATCCCTGTAATGTAGGACTTAAGGATCTCACTTGTTTCATCCTTAGTTTTTAAAAAGAAAACCCAAGAGAATCTGCTGTAATCATCAGTAACTACAAGACAATATCTTTTACCATTCAAGCTATTCACAGAAGTAGGACCAAAGAGGTCCATATGAAGCATGTATAAAGCTTGAGAAATTGAGTTATGGGTCTTGGGCTTACAAGAAGCTCTATGTTGTTTGCCTTTTAGACAATCAACACAGGTTTGGTCATTTTGAAAAATCTTTTTGGGTAAACCTCTAACCAAATCATATTTTGCAATTGTATTGATTGTTTTAAAGTTTACATGACCAAGTCTTCTATGCCAAAGCATAGATTCATCCAATGAGGCTTTTGCTACTAGACAGGTTAAACTCTCTTTAGGAACAATGTTCTTTAAATCAACAATGTACATATTGTTCTTTCCAGGGATTTTAAGAAGAATCTGACTTTCATCAGGGATTTTAAAATCAGGAGAAAGTACAATGCATTCAGTGTCAGTAAAAAGAACTTTGTTCTTTGTGTCACACATTTGTGAGACACTTAAGAGATTAAACTGTAGTTCTTTCACAAAGTACACATTTTCAAAATATAATTTACTGGTTTTAATTGTACCTTTACCAGTAATCTTTCCTTTGATTCCTCCCCCAAAGGTAACATATCCTCCATCAAATGATTTGAAGTCTGTGAGGTAAGACATGTTGCCTGTCATGTGCCTTGAACATCCACTATCTACATATCCTAGATCTGCAATATCATTTGAATGTTCCTACACATGTATACACATATTAGTTTCCTTGGGGTACCCAAGCCATGACTGACTTGGGTTTGCCTCGTGCATCAATGTAATCAAACCTTTTTAGGATTGTTGATTCACCATTTGATTGGAGTGGTCTCCAAATCCAACCTGCTGAGGACTTAACAGCATTTTCATTTTTGACACATTTTGTGGTTTTTGGTCTGACAGTACCATTTTTGGCAGTACCATTTGGTCTAGCAGGACTTCTTGGTTTTGGTCTCCAGTCTTGTGTTTTATCCACAAAATTCCTTTCAATATGACTTTTCACAACTTTTGGTGTATGTTTGAAAGAATTACTTGCACCCTTAGTAGTGAATTTTGGGTAAACAGGCTCATTTGGTCTAACAGTATGATTGACTTTTCGTGTGTTAGATTTCACAGAACATTTTCTGGGGTTTGTTTTACTTGTTTTAGACCTTGATGTACTCCCAGAAACGCAATTGTTACAATAAGCATGAGTATGATTAAAACTACCACAGTAATAGCATGCTTTATTGTACAAAACAAAGTTATCACCAAGTTGATGTGACTTAAGATTGTTCCAATTTCTCTGACTACCTCTAGGTTTGCTATTACATTTAGCACAACATTTAACTGTTTTTAGAACAACATTAGTCTTTGTTATACTCTCTACACTTTTAGGACTGATTGGTCCTACTTTGTTTCCTTTCTTAGAAACAGTCTCTTTTCCATTCTCATCAGATGTACAACCTTCAATAGTTGTAACATCTGAGCTCTTATCAGTGAGCACCTTTTCTTTGGAGAGTGAAGTATCACTTGTACTCTCAAAAGGTTCACTATTTTCTACAGGTTTTACCTTTTCTAGTGGTTTATTTGTGAGTTCATGTAAACCTGATTCAGCAAGATCTAAACCTGGGGACAAGGAATTCCTCTGTAAGGAGGTGGACATGTGTTGTATCCAATCCCAGATTTGATTTTCTTGTTCATTTGGTTCTCAACTATACTTTTAGTACATGCAGAAGCATTTTCTAATGCTGTAACAGTTAGTTGAATATTATCTTTTGCTTGTTTCACTTTAGCAAACTCAGTTCTTAACAGATTTATTTCAGCATCTTTAAGAAGTATGTCTCTATTAAGAATAACTTTTGTGTCAGAAAAGGTGAGTTCATTTTCTCTAAAGTGAATTATCTGTTTTTCAAGTTTGGACATACCACACTTATGATTAACTAGGTCTTGATGAGTTTTTCTTTCTTCTACTTTCAGTTCATCATAAAGTTTTCTTAAGATTTCTAATTCTTTAAAAACTTCACAAGTAGCAGAATATTTAGTAATTTGTACCTCAGGATTGGAGAGAGCCATTAAAGCTAATTCATTTGAGGATGACTCTTCTTCACCCATAAAGCTCCAATCAAAACCCAGCCCATCAATAGCTACCATAGCTTTTGTTTCAGTGATGTCCACTTCCTTGCTCTTGTTCTCATTGTTTCCCCTGTTCTTGTTCTCAAAACCTCTTCCCTTATCACCCTGCTTCTTTGGTCTTCTACATTCTCTTGAGTAGTGACCCTTCATGTGGCAGTTGTAGCACTCCACTTTAGACTGGTCATACCCAGCAGGTTCATTGCCATTGATGACAATCTTCTTTCCAGTCCTCATCAAATATTTCTTAGCCCTCATGCTAAGAAGTGAAAGCTGCCATTTTATGTCCATTTCTTCAAGATCATCATCACTGATCTCTTGAAGATCTTCAAAGGTCAATGTGGAACCATTGTGTTGTGATGTTAGGAAAGCACAACCAATTGTTTCATCTAACATGGTTTTGGTACTGCTGGAAGTGCTGGCAGTACCAAAATTTGTGTTGGCAGTACCTTCTTCTCCACCATCTTTTTCTTCATCAACTTTCTTGGAAGTACCATGAGATGACATAAATGCCATATTTCCTGAGCTTGAACTAGTAGACTTCTTTTGTTCATGCTCTACTATTTTGAAGTTGCTGTAAAGATCATTGAGACTCATGGAATCAATATCTGGTTTGTTTTTCCAGACAATGACATGCATGGCCCATTCAGAGGGTAGACTTCTAAGAAATTTGGAGTTTAAGTCTTCTTGAGATATTATCACTTCATGAATGGCTAACTGACTAGAAAGCTTTTGTAGTCTATTGAACATGTTGTCCAAAGACTCATTTGGTGTGGCTGAAAAGTTTTCAAACTGTTGTTTTAAAAGCGTTTTCTGGGTTTTCTTGGTGGCATCATTACCACCAAATCTAGCCACAATAGCTTGAAAAAGGGTTTTAGCACACTTGTATTTGTTAAAGACTAAAAGCTGGTCATTTGGAATAGACATGAGAAGCATACTCCTGGCTTTAAGGTCATTTCTCTTTTGAATTCTTTCTTCAGCAGTTATTGGATTTACTTGCACAGTTGTGACAAGTGCATCATTTACTGTGGAGGTGGTGGTTACTGGTTTAAATGAGTTTCCTTCTTCAATAATCTCCCAAAGTGCATAGTCTTGCACTTGGAAGTATTGTTCAACCCTCAGTCTCCACATTTCAAACTCATTTTGTTTGAGTAATGGAATTTTGCAGCCACATTGGTTTGAATGTGCTCAACATCCATTTTTGCTTTGTTCTTTTATGTCGTAAATATCAGCCTTACTCTGATACCACTTGTGGAAGGATTCTCTATATTGATTTGTGCAAACGGGATGTTAATCTCAGTAATGTGTTTAGGATATTTATGAATGAATGTGAGTTAGCACGCGGAATTTACTAAAATGCACTAAAGGAACAAAGGTGGTGAATAGGTAAATGAGAATGAACACAACATGAATAACACAAAACGATTTAATATTATTGATGAAATAATACGGGTGATCTAAACTATCACCAGGATTACAAGTGTAACCTTGAATCTTTGATACGTGAAAGGGTTTTAAATATGGAAGTTATGCATGGGAAAGATGAGTGTAAGAGATGTCTAAGAAGGTGTCTTAAGGGTTCCTTTTATAGTATAAGGAGCCCTTATTACAAGTGGTCAAGTTGCTTAATATAATATATTAGAGGTTTATCTTATCCTAATATTACACCTTTCAAGGTAAAACACTCCATTATATCTACTGAGACTTCTGTACTACTTCTACTTAACGTATAACTTTGTAAAAAGACTAATAATACAACTAAATATCTCTAAATAAAATATAACAACTTGTCGTGAAAACTGGCAGGACCTTCTTTAACTAGCAGTACCTTCTTACGCAGAAGGTACTGTTAGTATATCTTCAACATCAGCAAAACTGAAGAGGCAGGCTTAACTATCACTAGCAGGCTCTTCTGGCAGACTCTTTACTTTGTGCATTTTATTCCCAACAATCCTCCCCTAAACTTGTTATTCCCATATAAAATAACCAAGTTTCTTTGTGAATAAAATTCATACCTTGAGGATTTGAGAGAACTCTTCCAAAAACCTTATCTTTTTCTCCTTAGGCTTTCATACTGATCAAATATGCTCTCCTTCAATCTTTTGACTGCATCAGTTTCTTCTTCACACAAAAGCTTATTGGAGATCAAGACTGATAATACTTCATAGCTTAAAGGATACTCCTTCTCACCTAGCATAAAGAGCTCTATTCCACTCTGAGTGGAAAGATGATGAACATGACTCATGCTGAAGTATTCCCAAATCATAGTAAGGAAATTTCCAATGAGTATCAGAAGGATTTGGATCATATAATCTGCTGAACTCAACCCATAGCTCTTGTTCCTTTGCATCTGGCTTATACTTGGTTTTCAGCTTCTCTTGAACTAATACCCATAATTCATCTAAATCCATTCTGTTACATGCTCTAAGAAGATTTTCAAAGTTCTTGAAAATCTCAACCTTGTTTCCAACTCTTGTTATCTTCCATGCTTTGCCAAACTTATCATTGTAGATTTCCCAATCTATGACTGGATGCCTTGCATGTAAAGGTTCAGCAAAAATAATTTGTGGAACATGGACAACCATTTCTCTTGTTTGAACAGAAGGCAATTCTGCTTTCTCTGCTTGTTCCTTCTGATCATCTTTTCTTCCTTTGGAAGACTTTTCTTGTGTATCCATAAGAAAACTGGTTTCTCTAAGGTTTGGTCTCATGGTTTCTCTAAGGTTTGGTCTAGGCGGTGTTGGAGTTTTTGGATGGCAGCTGACATGGTTTCCATTATTTGATCTCTAGTCATTTCCCGTTCTCAGGATTCTAGCAAGGCTTGCCTAAGGCGTAGGTTCTTAGTGTTAATCTTCTCAAGTTCTTAGTCCAATGTTCCCATCATTATTTCTGTTGAAGTGTTGGCCCCACATAGTGCTCCTATCAATTCCATTGACTCCCAAAATAGAGAATCCATCTTTTCAACCTTATCTTCCATAGCAAGATGACCAATTATGAGACTGTTCATATCATCTTCAAAGGTTTCGAGATGCTCATGCGGGATCTTGTTGAGTATGCTAGCAATGGAATCAAGTCGATCTTCGTGACGAACCATTCTTGCAGCTAACAATGGTATGGTGTGATGTATGGGTTCCCCAGTGACTGGGAGAACTCGCGAAGTGGAGTAAGAACTTTCCCCAAGTTCCCTTGTTGATGGTGTACCTTCCTGAGATCTCCAATATCGCATGATGGGCAACAAGAATGACCATTTTCGAGTATCCACTCGTTTATGAGTCCTTCTACGTCTTCAGTGAATACAAGAATATGAAGTTGTTGGGCGGATCGGGTAGGTCCTTCGGTGAGGTGTTACGGGTGTACTACGGTTAACAGCAGGTGGTGATGCTAATGGTGGAGATGATGCTAATGGTACAGTAGTGGTTTGGCTGAAGAAGATAGTAGGTGGTGGTATCACAGATGATGCAGGTGGTGATGGCACAGCTGATTCAGGTGGTATGACAAGAGCTGGTAGTGCTACAACAGTACTTGATTCATACGGCTGAAGTTGTCTAATTTGCCGAGTTCGGTGAATTGGACAAGATGTAGCCAAAAGAAGGAGACTCTGAGTCAGATGCGGGCAGAAACTGCTGGCTTTGCATGTAACTGTCTGTTGCAGGAGACATAGGCATGACTGAAGGAGCATAAGCAGAAATAGCATCCTCAGTTCCTGAGTTTGATGACAAGCTGATAGGGTGGGTGTTCGAAGACATGACACTGTAATAATTTCCCGATTAGCAAATGTAAGCATAATCATAATCAATTTAAAATGCTATAAAGTAAATAATACTTTTTACCAGTTATTGGAATGCTCAGGCACGAAGGGCGTAGGATGGTATTTTATAAAAGTTTTGTCCCGTTAAAAAGTGTAGTTATAGTCCAATGTTCCAAAAACACTTGGTTCACTATAACCGTGGCTCTGATGCCAATCTATAACACCCACAAAAACGAACAATACAGCGGAAGAAATATATTGACAGCGGAAGACTTTTGGGGTATTATATCGAGGATCTTTGTCACAATTATAGAAAACGACTCAAATTAGACGTTTTTAAATTTTATTTAAAATACCAAATATTCATGTTTCCAAGAGGTTTCATTATTTAACAACAAGTTTTTATTCAAAGAGAAATAAACGTTTCTTTATTTGCCCACTTCGTGCCTTTGCCATCCATTCCATTTAGTTACCTGAGATAAACATGCTAAAAATCAACAAAAGTTGAGTAAAATTCATATGTTTATAATTAATAGTTTGAACACAAGAGATAGATGTTTATTGTAATATTGATACAAATAAACAAGTTAAAAATCACATTCATTATTGCCTTAAGCTCATGACACTCAACGATTCAACAGACATCAAAATTATCCATAATAATGATGTGAAATAAGTTGCTCCCAAGATAGGTATTTGCCAGTAACCTATGATATCAAATAAAGTGCATTTGGTGACTTTTCTCTAGCAACCAAATGGGGATTGTCAATCCCTAATAGATCTATTCACAATTATTTACGTTCACCCTTCAAGTGATTAAGGTTCATGATCAAGGGACTTTTTGCAATAGCTACTTAAGCAATAATAATATCAGGAAAAGACTTGTGTTCGATTTTTGAGCATGTATCCCCCCCACAAAAACAAGTTAAATGTGGGCTATGAACTCGCCTTAGTAGTACAGTAAAATAATCGTAATCTCAACGATGCAAGGCAACGGCTTCACACACAACCTAAAAGATACGGCAAGTTTCAGTTTCTAAGTCTCGTTTTATTGCGAACATTAGTCATGAATAATCCATAATGTGCATAGGTGATGTGTTACGTCGTAGATGTAAAAATAGAAAATAATTACGTATTATTTTATCGTCTAAAATTTAATTATAGTTATATAAATTTTATATGTATATATATATATATATATATATATATATATATATATATATATATATATATATATATATATATATATATATATATAACAGGAGGCATTTGAAGAATATGCCACCTCATTGCCCAGTCAATGCCCAGTAATTCATTTTCAGCCATGTCATCAGCCATGTTATCACATATCAGCCATGTAATCACATTTTCGCCATGTAAGCACTTTTTTAAATTTATTTTATTTTCATATTTTTAATTATTTATTTTGTTTGCATTTTTTTAATTAATTTCGAAAATGCAAGGTTTTAAATTTAATTCAGCTGTTTTTTTTAACAAAAAAACACCTAGATGGATTCGAACCATGACCTAGAAGATGTTGTGTGGCATCTTAACCACTGGATAACCACTAAACCAACATCTTTTTTGTTTTATATTTTGCAACACTTAATATATAAACCTCTATGATTAACGATTTTGGCTAAATAGATTATGCAAAATATCGCCTGATTCATTCATTATATCATTCTTTAAAAAAAAATATCAAAACTCTAATATCATTCTATTCCACATGCCGACTCTCTCAACAATGTGATACAAAAAGCCATATGAGCCACAAGCAGCAACAGCAGTAGATTGCAGCCAATGTCTTCTGTTATCATATATATTTTTTGTGTATCCTCTAAATGTGTTGTTTATACATTGCAGGTCAATCTGAAAGATATGGTTGTGGTTGGTGGAAACAATGAATCTGGAAGTGATAAAACCCTAAAATCCTTTTTTACTCAAAATCTCATCTAATGATTTCTTCATCACAGGTTTGCAAGAAAAAGAAAACATTGTTATTGAGATAAAATATATGTATGTCTTGCAGCAGTAGCCAAGATAGATCGACTAATGTACATTGGTAAGCTTTTTTTTTTTTTTTGATTATTGTTTTGTTTTCTTAACAGCAGCTATTAATGAATACGTATATAAAAAATATGTATGTTGCCATCCTAAATATTAGATATATCTCACACAAATCTACTTCTACCATAGTGTTTCGTAGTTTTGTCATGTAAGATTTTGGATGTCATTCTTTAAAATACGCATCGCTGGATGATGATGCAGCTGAACAATTGGTCAAAGGGAATAAGGTCGTAGTTGTCGGTTTAGGGAAATCAGGCCTTGATATTGGAAGGGGTTGCACTGAGATTAATGGTTAGTTAGATTATTTAATTTGGAGCTACCTATCTTAATAAATTCCTTTATTTCTTAGCTCAGGTTATGGTGCTAATATTTTTTGGATGAATCAGGGCCAGAAAAAGCATGGGTTGAGCTTTTTGGATGGATGAATATACTAATGCAGAGAAACCAGTGGTGATTGCTATTAGTTCTTGCTGGGTAAGATCAATATTGATACTGCCATTATTCCAAAAACATATTCACATATTGCAGGTTTACAATTGGCCAGTACGCTAGATACACACTATTACCTAAACCTTGAAATCCCTGAAACGCAAGAGATCCGGAATCTGTAAGTAACTCGCACACAAATATAATACTGAAAATATAGACTCTTATACAGTGAAAATAACACATAATACAGATATGACCAGTTCCTCAAACCTGCAGTTATCTTAGGTACCCAAACCCAAAAATATACTGACATGGAACGGGAACGATTGAGGAACTGTGTTACAATAGTGGAATTTTTGCGAGAAATCCTCAGTACCAAAAGGTATATGAGATCTGATTTCAAAAAACTAATGACAAAGGCTTAAAATGCTAATATTTAGCTACATATGTAGAATGTTCGGTTCTCAGTTGTCTGCTACTATCTCAGAAATTGATATAAAAAAGCCTGGTATTTCAATAAATGTCATACGTGTAAGTGGAAAATATTCGAACGATACCCGCATCGACACTGCCAGGGTTCAACCTCAGACACTTCACCTAACTACAGGTAACGTTACAAATACAGCCAATACATTACTGCAAACCCGCTCCCAAATACCCATATAACTGCAGACCTGCTTTCCGATTCACCCATATACTGCAAACCCACTGACCAATGATGTTCAATGATTTGTGAATTGATTGAGGGACCTTTGTTAGTTGTGTGGATATAATTATTGTAATGTGTATGCTTCTTGACTTAGTTTTTTGTTTTGTAAATAAGGATCTAAAATTTGGTGTTTGTATGTTTACTACATTTTAAGGGTTATCACTTTAATGAATCTTTTATTTTAATTTGATTTCTTAGTAAACAAAGATTATTATTAATTTTTTTAGGAATTTGGTAGTACTCTCCTGATTTGAACAAAAAAAATCGAGTTTTCGGTGATATAATTTGGTTCTCTGCGTTTTTACTTTTTAGTGATTGATATTGTTAAGTTTAAGCCTGCAATTTAATTCGATTCACAATTTGCTTGATTGGAAACAGATATTTGTGGTGATCAGTGGATCGGTGAAAATGATGACGAATGTAGCGCACAAGTTTATGATTTCTGCTATATTTAGCTTATTAATTATTGCAGAATTAGAGGTTTATATCGTGATGATTGAAGGAGATCCAGTGATAAGTTATAGGGGTGACATTGATGATTTTGAAGCCACTGATGTCGATTCTGACTCTGCTCAGAAACTTGATGTCACAAGGTTAGTAGTATTTTTGAACGATTTAATGATAAATGATATACGAGTAGTATTTTTTGTAACTATTTTGCTATGTGCTCAGTGATTCGGTTGCATCATACACTCAACACCTTGAAACGAGACATGACACGCTTCTAGAAACACTATTTGAAGAAGAAACGTACACGAAACTGTATAGCAACAAGCATCTTATCAATGGTTTTGCCGTCCATATTTCACCTGAACAGGTCACATTTACTTCCATATATGTGACTTTATTTATAAACAAATAGAAAACAACCATAGAAATTTGTTTTTGGATAACCATATTATATTCCTGATTATTCTATGTATTTGTTTCATTTAAGAATCCCTATAGATAGTGTTGCGATTTTCTTATACGTTTATACGAATATTAGTAGGCAGAAATGCTTAGGCGGACCACTGTTGTGAAGTCAGTCGATTGAGACTGGAAGGTGAGGAAACTCACCACCCACACTCCCCAATTTTTAGGCCTTCCGGCTGGAGTCTGGCCGACGGGTGGTGGATTTTATTGAGCCGGAGAAAATATAGTCATTGGGTTTGTGGATTCGTGTATTTTCCCACACCATCCAAGCTTCCAAAACCCTATAATCGAGCCTTATGAACCGCTTCCAAGATACAGAGGAAAATGTGAAGTTGATCCAGATACTAAAAAGAGCTTCTGCAATGGAAAGATTGTTGGCGCCCAGCATTTTGCGAAAACTGCTACGGTTTCTGGTGCCTTTAATCCTTCGACTGATTTTTCTTCTCTTTTAAATGGTGATGGACATGGAAGGTTGGTGTTGATCAAATTATTTGTTTTTCTTTTGTACGCACATTAAGCTTCAAGCTACATGTTGTTTGGAGCTTTTTGTATGCAGATTATGTCATGACAATGTCGGTGACCATATATTACCGGTCATACTTATGTGACCATTTTGTTCTTATTTGAATATTTAACTCTAACCTAATTTGTGTAAGTACATGGCCGGCCCTGGGGGTGGGCAGAGCGGGCGACCGCCCAGGGCATCAAGCGAAAAGGGCGCGTCAAAGTTTATAAACGTTGGGACTCACTTAGCCATGTTTTAAGCTTTCATACGATGAGACATTCAGGTACGAATTATCATAAAAGATTGTTTTATCTACTTTGATCCTACCAAGTATGAGCTAAAATTGTTAAAATTTATGTGATTAGAGCTTTTTTGTATTCAAATAATGGAGATCTCGTGAAACAGAAGTAAAAAAATTGTATAACAGGGAAGAAGATGATTATTTGGGACTATTTTCGAAACTGCTGAACAAAGATCGAGAGGAAAATGATTGATAAAGAATTAAAACAACCTATTAATAAGTCAATCCTTAATTTACCTTCATTGTAGTGCATTCAACAAACCCTTACAAGACTCCAATGAGATTCAGGTATCTTTATTATTTATTTTTAATTTGATAATATATTACATGAAAATAGATTGGAGGGTGGTTGATTTTAAGTTTATTATAGAGTTAGAAAGAGATGAAGTGTATGCTAATTATTAGACTAGGTTGAGTCCTCTTGGATACAATTTTGATAATTATGATGATGAAATAACTTTGGTGGGGACTTATAGTGGGTCGGAGTAAAAATTCTTCTTTTTAATGCTCACATCGACAACTAATTTACTTAAACCGAAGTGATTGATTTTTTAAATTTATTTCCAGATCTTCTTGCTATGTTTAGTAATCATCTGTTTGTATTTAATTGTTGATTTATGTGAAAAGTTTGCAAATATATTGGGTTTGGGAGTTTAGATTGATGTTTCTTGCAGATATAATGCTAAATGAGTAAATGGTTCGATTGTTACTTTTTGCAATAACGTGTTGTGCTTAGTAAAAGATATATGTAAACGGTATGATTGTTTCTTTCAATAAACTGTTGGTACCATATGTTCCAATTTTTTAACCATTATGTTATCCTTATTGTATTGTAGGCCTTTGATTCTTTTCTTCTATTCGTTTGGCTTCTGGTAGTAATTAGAGAATGCAAAATTTAATCTTAATTGTAATAATAGCTTTTCATATGCGGGCGTAGGAGTAAATCTTAGTGGATCATGACAAGATAGTTATTTTCCACTTAGTTGATGGTAACGAGTATAATAAGAACATATGCCTATGTTATAAATCTTGACATCCACAGGTTAGGTGTGCATCACTAATTTCTGCATTATAATGAAGGTTACATGTGATTTTGACCTTACAAAGAACCAATCTTATCTCACTTTAAATTCTAAAGAGTGGTGCTTATAAGCATAAAATGCATGTAATAAGTTAGGCTCTCTAATTCCGTACTAATCCCACTTGACGATCAGAATGTTGAAATTGATTCTTAATATAAATCACTTTTAGCTTTTTTAGAAAGAAAATAATAATAATAATAATAATAATAATAATAATAATAATAATAATAATAATAATAATTCTTACATCTCAAAGGAAAACACTTTGTGGCCTGATTACTTTAGAATTTTTTTCATTATTGAGCCTTCATTATGAGTTACTTGTGTACATTATTGTTTTATTGGGAGGCAAAATTTATGTGAAAGGTTCTCAATCTAAGTGATGATCTCGATCCAAATTTTGAGTGAAGATGAAAAGGTGGACGAGACGGGATATATATATGTGTCATTAAAACTTTAGGTTGGATTAGTTTAATTATATAAACAAAATAAAAAAAATGGGTACGGTGCTTGTGGATGCTGCTGTTCAACATGCCATTTCCATATCCCATTTTATATTTTTGTTCGTATAAATTAGGTGCCACTATATGTCCTCAGATTACAATTCTTCGCAGCCATCAGATTTTTAGTTTTTTTTTTAAAGTGATAATAGCTTATTCTATGTAATAGAGACTTATAGACAGAAAAGTCGTATAATGGAGTGTTTGGCTTGTGACCGTTAGCTTTCTGTTGAGGCATATGCCCGTTAAAAAAATAACAAAATAATTATTTGTAATACTAAGCATCAATGAGTTTGATGGTTGTGCTAACATTTTTGTACTGTACTCATTGTCGTATAATGGAGTGTTTGGCTTGCGACTGTTAGCTTTCTGTTGAGGCATATGCCCATTACAAAAATAATAAAATAATTATTTGTAATACTAAGCATCAATGAGTTTGATGGTTGTGCTAACATTTTTGTACTGTACTCATTGTTGTGAGCAGTCTATAATCATCATTGAGTTTGTGGACCCTCTAAAGGAGAAATGTACTACGATTAAAAATTTAGTACACAATGAATGAAAGAATTGAAAAGTATGTTAGGTTTGCTCTAATTATACTCTATAAATCTATTAATTATGTATTGTGACTACCATCTTATTGGTATCTCTTATGTGGTTAAAAATTATAATTTTTTTATAAAAACAAAAGGTTATGTGGTAAAACTAGGATATCTAGGGGTAAGGTGCTTGATTTACTCACAAGAGATCAAGGATTTAAACCTGCTAGGTGTGTACATTTGAGGGTGGCCAGGAAGGGTTGGAAACGGTCCCACGATCAACCGGGTGAGGCCGCGTACATCTGAGACAAATAGGCTCGCCCTCCTCAGGTAAAAACCTCATCCGTTTTTCTTAGGGGTTTTTGGGATTGCATATATCAAGGTTATGCTTATGGCTGATAGTCACCTTAGAATACAAATTCACCAGCTACTAAGTCATTACCATTTCGGGTGTTGTGAATAAGTCAATGATCCTAAAATATGCAATTCTCATAATTTGTAAGTTCAAAACCCAAAACACCTTAACTATCCGTAATTTAATCACATAATTTGTTGGGGGGGAGATCTATTTTCCATGTTTTGCAATAATCTATTCCAGAAAGCAAATCCAAACACCTCAAAATAAATAGTAGTTGGTCAATAGTTTTTATAAGTAACTATGAGCTATAATCATAAACTGGATATATGCAATCCCAAACACTCTTTTACATCTAATGGGTGATATGTAAACAATATGATGAACTGAAGCATACTACAAACAATGCAACACATTTATTTATATTAATAATTATTTAATATTAAACTGAACTTTGATGTTAGAAGAAAATAGAGAGACTTAAGAATGAATAACATAGCGTTTGACGAATCCTAAGGGTCTGACTATAGAAGATCGCCTGTTATGTGATATCGTCCTAAGTTACACCTTCAAAACCCTAAATTAGTGTATTGTCGTAAAATATATATTCAAGTCTATTTGATGTTTTATTGTTAGATTTACATTTCACATATGATGATGACAACTTACTGATTTATCATCCATAATATTATATGGTAGCTGCAAACAGTAGTATGCTCATATGTGTATTGGTGTGTACATGCATCTATTCTTACAGTGTTGCAAGTTTTTCATTAGATATGATGTTATCTATCCTTACAGTGTTGCAGGTTTTTCATTAGATAAGTGTTGCAGGTATTTCATTAGATATGATGTTATAAATCCCGAAGCCACGTTATGAAAGATGTTATGGAAATGGAAGAACTAATTAGGACCTTTCTCACAAGTCACAATGCTGGAGTCCTAGCTTAGAATTGAAGCTCATATGTGGTACACACTTTATTCGTGTTATATTAGCATTAGGGGTTTATGATGTTTTATTACAACACAGATGCAACAATTTTCCAACAGTTAAATTATATATGTAACAAGGAATTAATCTATATTTTTCTATGAGTGTCAAAATGGGCGGGTCTTATGAGTATTGTGGCATATTAAAACTTATTTAATCTTAAATAAGTCATGGACATTAGTGTGAAATCGGACCCAATGGTTATCAGTTTGTTCAGTTCCTATAAAAATGTTAAGGACGAGTTCATCTCCACAAGCCCACTGACATTTTCTAGAATAACACCAACAGTTTGATTGTAGCATTTGGAAGTTATGTTGTTTTTTATTCTTACGTGCTCATCAAAAATATCCACCACTTCTAGCAGGGGTAAGTAGCTTATCCTGAGTATTAGAAAAGATTAGATTGATAGAAGAAGGCTTTGGAGGATTGAAGGACGTGTTGCATTTTAAATCGACAAAGGGTTCAAGACAACAATGTCGGATACGATGCACCCGATATGAGATATATAAACATGAAGAGAAATAGTAGATGCATGGTTTTTTTTTGTTGGTGATGAGAGTTTCATATATATTAGTTACATTGTTTCTTAGTAATTACTTTGTTTCTAATATTCTTTATCAATGCAACTATTACATACAAAATGGCATGAAACAAACAAAACTAAAAAAATGAAATTGTTGATTTTATGTAAAAGAATCAAACAAGGTATCAACAACTTTGGACTTTTTAAAAAAATAGAAAATCTACTTTAAGATCATGATACCAGAGATAATATTTGTGACAACTGGCAAATTAGGGAGCCATTTTGAAAACCCGCATTACATTAAAGTTCGTTATAAACTTTTATTTGAAGTTTTATTCGTAACAAACTTGTAAAACCTACATTATGGTTGATTATATTTTAAAATCTTTATGAGATTTGAAGATTTATTTTAAGGATTCGATATGAATATATGTGATGATTTAATTATGAAATTCTCATTTGGCATTACGTTGACTCCGGCACTAGGATAACCTAACAGAAATTTTATGTCTTGAGTCTACAGATTCGACTATATATATATATTTATTTATGGAACGCCTCGTGAGATATTAAATGTTTTGAAACGAGTTACGGGTTTTAGTCCGTGTAATTTACACCTAGCCACCTTACCCTAAAATGTAATAATACTTTTATTTGTATTATTGTTATTATTATTATTATTATTATTATTATTATAAGAAAAGAAAGGAATAAAAAAGAAATAAAAAGAGTAGCAATAAAACTCGTCCTTGTGGCTCCCTGGTTAACACAAACAAACACACCACTCTTATTTATCTCTCTCTCCCTCACCTTTATTCTCTCTTACAAACCCTAGCCACCACAAGCAGCCGCCGCCCCGCTGCTGCTCCACCGCCACCAATCACCACCCACGACCACCATCAATCAACTCCCCATCACCTCCTCTTTCCGATCTACTACTACACGCGCCTTTTCCCCTTGTTCTTACTCTCGTACCACCTCAAACTCTCCATGATTTTTCTTTGTTTTTGAAGAACTCACATCCTGGTCTTGTGAAATCAAAGGTAAGACGAGTCACAAGTGTAGTGTGACTCGTATTTTGTCAAAACCGTGACTTAGGGTCGCGGGTTACCCTCTTTTGGTTGGGTTATGATTATTAACGTGAAAGACAAATGGGTTTTGATGTAAAACATGGTGATTAACAAGTTTGGTATCCGGGTTTTCATGTTCTTGTGGGTGTCTAGACTCAGCTTGTGTTACCTTGTGAAGTTATGTGGTTTCTGGATTATTTTGACCTCGTGGTATTGTTAGCAAGGGCATTTGGTGATAAATTATAAGGTCTTGATTTATTTTTGGTTTTGGATCTGGTAATAGTATTGTTGTTTGAGGTCCGTTTGGTTTTGTTTGATGGCTCGAAATGGACAAGCCGTGACCCAAGGGGTCTCTTGGCTGTGTTCGTGGCTCGACATGGGTGAGCCGAGACCCATAAGGGTTCGGCAACAGCTTATGTTTTTTTTTTCTTTTCTTGATGATATACTTGGTTATTACTTGATGATTATTTGTTGAGATATTATTGTCATAATGTTGTTGTTGTATTTTTTTACTTGGGCCATTTGATGTTCTGCTTGTTGTTATGGTTATTGATTAACACTATTAGTGTTACTTGTGACTGTATGGAGTGAAAAGGAGGCCGAGACTCTCGTGGTCTCGGTATTGGTTTCGGATGTGTATTTTGTGAAGTTGTGTTGACGAAAGTGGTATGGGGACGGAGATAGGTTAGTCGGGTGCCGTAGTCGGACCCTATTGTTGTAGCACGTGTTTTGGGAATTGTTGGACGGAGATTGATTACTTGGTTTGACTTGATTATTATTTTATTTTGGACTTTGACAATGAGCCGAGAGTGATGACTCGGACATGTGATCATTTCGTATGACTCGATAAATATTTATAATCAAACGCAAATAATAAAACTCGTAATAATATTATTGGTAATATAAACGTTTATATAAATATATAGACGTGAATAACGTATATATAAATATATAAATGCGTATATTAAAAATAAAATGATCACGAGTAATGTTATAACGATAACGTGACGATAAATACTATACTATGAAAGTAGTGTAATAAATGTCGGGAGCGTTATTATAATTAAACGACTATAAATAACGACGAAATCTTTAACGTCGAATAAATATTACATAAAATAACTTCTTTTAGATAAACGAGGAAAACTATCGAGTTATACGGGGTCGTGGTCACTTGAGTCCAAGTGGATTATATTATTATTTGTGACGTTCGTGTTGTCACGGATATATGACGATTAATACATTCACTTTCGATAACTATAAAACTTATTTAATCGACGGGTTAAATAAGAGCTATTTAGTTGTTTAAATTGAGTATATTAATGGGCATCGTATCCTACGACGCCAATAGGTTGTGGTATGTGTACGAGAATAATAAAGTACTAAGTATCTCGTGAAGTTGCCAAATTGACGAATTTGGTAAGCTTAACGGCATAATTAGAGAATTTATTAAACTTTGATATATACCATATAGTATTTTTGTGCTATGTGCTTTAGGTTGGGTGTAATCTTGGAACGGTATGTTACGTAAATAAATATGGGGATTGTAGGACCGTAGAACAACCAATTTCACTATTGAATCTTGCCTAAACCTAGAGAGAGAAACTAAGTAGAGAGAGAGAGAGAGTGGGAACTCTAGTGTGTGGAATAATAACTTTGTTAATACTAAGAGAATCACTAAGAGAACCAACCTCACAAATGAGGTTTACAAGAGTATTTATACTCATAGTCTAGGGCTTCTATAATCTTTTACATTATTACACTAATAGCCCTTAGACTTTTACAAAACATGAGTACTACACATAAACTTCATCATAATGATATTCTAAAGCAACCTATAACTATACGTTAATGACCAACACTTTCTATAAATAAAAATACGATTCTAACAATCTCCCCCTAAGTGTTGGTCATTGAGGTTGCGCGACGTCATCATCTTTGTCTTTAGACTTTATCATTCATAGCTCTTGACGTCTTTAAGAATCACAAGATGAATCATAGTTCCAGTTCATCAAGCTTCATTGTTGTTGAAGTGATCCGATGATGTCATCTGCCTTTCGTCACTTCTATGTTTGTGGTGGTTGTCTGCCATTCCAACATGCTCATACGTCTTAAGTCTTTGTCATACATACATTTGTTATTCCCGTTCTTTCACTTTGATCTTTGTCACGTTACTTTGCAGATTCTTCTTTTTGGCGTAGAATCTTTCTTTGACTGTTGCTATCCTTTGATCTTTGTGAGAACTTTCCTTTGACTTTGTGATGCATGTATGAGCATGTGGAATCTTTCGCCATGGAGATGATGTATAGCTGCAGGTAAACAGTTAGCAATAAACAACCGGTACTTACAGATAAGGAATTAGAGATCGTCAATAGCATAGTGTGAAGACTCCTTCTAACCCTTACCATGGCCGTTCCCATATCAGATACTCCCGAAAGAGCTTACGAGACCTACTAAGTAGCTCAATGACTGGGTGAGTCGCTGGGGATCACTCCACGACTATAGACCGTTTGAAACCACCACGAACACTAAGCGTAACCCATAAAGAATTACCGAAGTGACCTGCTGTCAGGGCTGTTTGATGTTGACCCTGGCAGGAATTTCCGTTCAATCATTGAGAAATACATTTGTAAATTCTCTCATAAATGTTCTCGGCAGATTGCTAAGATCTGCGAAGGACTCGATAATTTACAGCTGATGTCCATTGATGTAGAACACCAGTTGTAAAAATACTAAGTGTTCCTAAGAGATCTTTAATGTATCTCATGGCTCTAGACTCGATAAGTGCACACTTAGGTTTCCTATGCGGAGATTAGGGATAGGTCTCCTGCTTCAATATCAACCATCTCTAAGAGATAGGTCGATAGATTACACTGGTTCCCCGTGAGAATGAAACAAGCTCTTTTAAGAGAACTTGAGTGGCTAGAAGGTTTAGTGCAGTGCGTCACTGGGTCCATGACGTCTTTATCTTCAATACCGGTGTCACCTTAGTAACAACTAGTAGCATATGAATTGAACCCGGTGTCTGCCCTAAGGTTGAACATATGGAGGGCTATCTCTTTTCACCCTTTTTCATTACTTTTCTTTTTAATTCTTCAACCCCTTCTTTCTCCTTTCTCATTTTCTCCTTTTTTCAATCATACCTAATGACTTCTAATTCTAATCTATTGGAATTGTCCTTGGGTAGATCCCTCCGGCTCTGGCGGATCATAGGACGGTTTTCCCTAACCTTAGTCACCTTATAACTCCATGAATCCTATAATTGCCATGAAACCTTTGATTGAAAATCTCTCAAAGTGTTTATGAATATAAACACATTTTTGTTGATACTTTGAGAGTTTTGTTTCTTTTGAAGGACTCCCCCTTCACATGTGCTCATAAATTTTTAAGAAGTTTGCACATGCGTGAGGAGTTTGCACTTTTTGAATTGATCCACTTTCAGTGAACATGATCGATTCGAGACACGCTTACATCACTAGTTAGACTAGCTTGAAATTATTACCCGTCCAGGACAAGTCTTTTCGATTACTGACATTTTAAGCTTCGTCAATTCATTGGTACATTCTGAGTCTAGCTCTTTTGAGATTCAGTCACAAGCTTTAAACATCTTTGATCACATTTTAATCATGTCTTCTCCCCCTCAAAAATAGCATATCGTGATATTTTTGATATCAACTGATTAAGAAAAAGCTTTTGGAGAGAAAGATAGATTTCATTTTGCATGAATTCGGAACATTTTTGTTTTTGTACTCCCCCTTAATGATAGCACATTTTTAAAATCAATTAAGGGTTTTGAGGGAGTTATCTTGAGCACTCATTTGAAAGATTTTGAAAAATCTTTTGATGAATCTTGAAAAAGTGCCAAGATTTCTATTTTTGAAAACGAGTTTATGTTTGAAATCCTTTTCGTTTGTTTAGACTCGAACTTTTTGAAAAAGATTTCAACCTTGAAAATACGAGTCCTTGATTTGAAATAATCAGAAGTCATCACTCGGGTCCTTATTTGAAATCTTTTCGAGTTATTATACCCGGACCCATGTTTTGAAAAGATTTCACTTTGAAGCACGGGTTTCGTACAGAAGTATACGAAAGCCATTGTGAAGAAACTTTTGAGAAACGACATGTTTTAGAAAAACATTTTAAAGAACTCCCGTTCAAGCATCTGTACATGTCCGTATCATTTTTGAATGACATTTCTAGAAACGTACAGAATATTGATTTATACGAGAGACATGTCGTGAGAAGAATATTTTTGGATTTTTTGATTTTATATTGTTTTTGTATTTTTGAAAGATTTTATATTTTTGTATTTTGTTTTTGTTGCTTTTTCAAATTTTGTATTGTTGTTTTTTTTCAAAAATATTTACAGCAAAGCGATTTTGAAAAACATTTTTCAAGAAGATTCGAGAAGACGTTCTAGCTCCTCAGGAGTTAGGCTTCGCATGCCAATTCGTCAAACTAAATAGTCAAACCTTTCTTTTGAAAGGGCTTTAGTAAATAGATCGGCGAGTTGGTAATCAGTCTTAACGAAAAATAATTCAACAGTACCCTCTTCCACGTGTTCTTTGATGAAATGGTAGCGGACTTTGATATGCTTCGTCTTAGAGTGATGTACGAGATTGCACGAGATGGCTATGGCACTTTTTGAGTCACAATACATAGGTATTTTGTCAAAAGTAAAGCAATAATCTGTGAGCTGTGTCCTCATCCAAAGAACTTGGGCACAACACGCAGATAGAGACACATACTCGGCTTCGGCGGTTGATAGCGCAGTACAATCCTGTTTCTTTGACGACCAGCTTACTAGCTTTTCACCCAAAAATTGTGCTCCACCTGATGTACTTTTTGCTGTAACTTGATCTCCTGCATGGTCGGCATCTAAAAAGGCTGTTAGATTAAACCCCGAATCCTTCGGATACCAAAGTCCCATGTTAATGGTTCTTCGTAGGTACCGAAAGATCCTTTTAACCTCTTTGAGGTGAAGTTCAGTAGGCTTTTCCTGAAACCGTGCTAACAAACAAACAGCAAATTGAATATCAGGTCGACTAGCAGTTAAGTACATGAGAGAACCGATCATGCTCCGATATTTCTTCGGATCGACGGGTTTCCCAAACAAATCAGCATCAATTTTTGGTGTAGTGACCATTGGAGTACCAACAGAATCACAATTTTCCATTCCATGTTTTTTCAAAATCTCTATTGTATATTTAGCTTGATTGATAAAAATACCACGAGGGGATTGATGTATTTGTAAACCAAGAAAGAATTTTAGTTCCCCCATCATGGACATTTCAAATTTGCTTTTCATGAGATTTTTAAAATGTTTTGAATGGTTAGGATTGGTTGATCCAAAAATTATGTCGTCCACGTAAATTTGAACGATCAAAATGTCATCTTTGAATTTTTTGATAAACAAGGTGTCATCAACCGTTCCTTTAGTGAAATTGTTTTTGAGCAAGAAAGATGATAGTTCGTCATACCACGCTCTTGGAGCTTGTTTTTAACCATAAATGGCTTTCTTAAGCTTGTAGACGTAGTCTGGATGATCTTTGTCGATGAATCCCTCTGGCTGACTCACATACACTTCTTTTTTCAGAGTTCCATTTAAGAAAGCTGTCTTAATGTCCATCTGATAGACTGTGATGTTTTTGTGAGCTGCATAGGCTAAGAAAATCAGGACTGCTGCAAGTCTAGCTACAGGCGCGAATGATTCTTCGAAATCTATCCCTTCTTCTTGTGGATAACCTTTAGCCACGAGACGAGCTTTGTTACAAATTACAGTCATTTCCTCATCCAGTTTGTTCTTCCACAACCACTTGAGATCAAGAACTCGTTTATCAAGTGGTCGTTCAACAAGTTCCCAACTATCATGTAACAGGTATTGAAGAAGTTCATCCTGCATCGCTTCTATCCAAGGGTATTCTGCCATTGCTTCCCTAATGTTCTTTGGTTCTTTGAGGCTGATTGAGCAAATATAAATGCACAATTCGAGATCGGTGGCAAGTTGTCTCCTCGTCTGAACTGGCTTTGAAGGTTCACCAATAACTTGTTCTATTGGATGGTCTTTTGTCCATTGAAACGTAGAAGGGTACCTTGGGTGTAACGAATGTGTGTTAGATGGTTCTTGTAACCTTGAAGAAGATTTAGCAGAGTCTGTTGCAAATGGGTTTTCAAATACTTCTTCTCCTTCTTCTAACGCAACATCGTTTGAATTATTTATTGGTTCTTCTTGAAAATTTGTGTTTTGATTTTGCTCATCAACTCTTGGTAGATCAGGTTCAATAACTGGAGTTGCTGGAGTAGATGTTGATGATGTTGATGTAGTTGGTGCTTCAACTTCGATTGTGGTAGATGCATCCAGTGGTGGTGGTGGTGGTTGAATTTGAGCGGGTGCAGCGGAATGTTGTTGAGATGCATTTGTCGAAGTTCCACCATAATATTCATCAAACATTAACTCGAAGAAATTTTCCAGTTCTTGTTCTGAAGGTTTGTCCGTGTTTGTTGAATGAGCTCCATTAGGCACGAGCCCTGAACTGATGTGTCCAGAGTCTGACTGTTTGGTGCGGGTCCTAATCTGGTTTGATTAGAAGCCATCGGATTAAGCACGGGTTCTAGAGCGTATCTCTCAGAAGCCATTTGTGAAATCTCGTCAAACTTCACATTCATCGTCTCCATAATCCTTTTCGTTCTTCTATTATACACCCTGAATGCCCTCGAGTTTTCTGAATATCCAATGTAGATACCAATATCACCCTTAGCTTTCAACTTTCCTAGATCTTCTCTGTCGTTCGTCGGATAGCACAAAGCGCCAAACACGTGAAGGTAAGAGATGTCAGGTTTCCGGTTATTCACAAGCTCATATGGGGTTTTATTGAATCTTGGATGGATTAGGGATCGGTTTTGAGTAAAACAAGCAGTAGCAACAACATCAGCCCATAAGAATAGTGGTGCACTAGAATATATGAGCATTGTGTGAGCAGCTTCCACAAGAGTTCTGTTTCTTCTTTCAACTACCCCATTCTGCTGTGGAGTTCTAACAACTGATGTTTGATGTGTAATTCCAACATCTTCGAGGTAAGTTCTTAACTCCTGGTTTGTAAATTCTGTGCCATTGTCTGTTCTTATAATCCTTACTGGAGCTTGAAGTAGAACTTGAATACGCTTCAGAAAGGTGATGATGATGCCTGGTGCTTCGTCTTTTGATTTCAAAAACTTTACCCAAGTATATCTTGAATAATCATCAACAATAACAAGAATATACTTCTTCCCATTAATGCTTTCAACTCTCATTGGGCCACATAAGTCCATGTGTAACATATGTAACCTTGCTTCCGAACTAGGTACGGTTTTGGGTTTATATGATGCTCTTTTACTTTTTCCTTGTTCGCATGATGGACATAGGTGTTCCTTGGTGTATTTGAATTTAGGAAGTCCGGTGACGATGTTGTCTTTGGCTAACTTGTTGATGGTGTCGAAATTGAGATGGGATAATCTTCTATGCCACAGCCAGGACTTAGTTTCGGTTGCCCTTGTCATAAGACAAATTGGTGATGTAGAAGCCATTTGGTTGATGTCGATAGCATACAAGTTTGTACCACGATTACCAGTTAAGAGATCATCACCAACCAAATTTCTAATAAAGACCGTGTTTCTCCTGAATGCAACTTCTAAATCTGCATCACAAAACTGCCCGATTGAAAACAAGTTGTGTCCCAACCCTTCGACGTAGTAAACTCGAGTGATTAAAAAATTCCCAAACTGAAGATCTCCAAAACCCAGGATAGTTGCTACATGATCATTTCCAAAGCGTATAGTTCCCATGAATTTCCAGATGAAATTGATCAGCAGCTTTAAATTCCCGGTCATGTGCTTGGAGCAACCCGAGTCGACGATCCAAAGACATATTCCGATAACCTGCCAATAACATAAGAGTTTGTATTTGGAAACCGATTTGAATTTGGTTCCATGGGGTTAGGGGTACATTCTAAATCACACTCATAGACAGTTGCTACTTGTTTAACTTGAAGTATTTCTAATTTTCCATCCTTGAGTATAAATTCTCTACCCGTTGGAATCCAAACACAATGCTTAAGATAGTTCCTAGGTGTGCGACTATTAGTGGTGTTCCTAATTCTTTTAATTAGGTTTCCAACAAATCTAGATTTTGCACTAGGACCTTTCAAAACGTTCTTCTGTTCAGGCGTAACACTCACATTCTTAGAAACACATTCATCATGAACATCATTAATTAAACATTTCTTGCATATTAAACAAACAGAGTCATTACATGCATTAGAACCAGTACTCTCGACATTACATTCAGATGAAATATGTCTCTTATTAGAAAGCGATAAATTCCTAGGGTGTTCTTCTACTTCTTCAACTTTATTCGTGCAACTACTCTTAGAGGCAGGCGAGACTCTATTGTTCCTTGTATTGCTCCTAGGCTTTAGTCTGCTGCTCCTAGAGGTGCTGTCTAATCCTGTAGAAGTTGAGGCACACGTATTAGGATATATATTGTTGTCCTTTTTAGCAGCACTAGAATCTTTAGAATTATCCTTTTTGCCCTCATAAGTCTTAGATGTGGAGGCAGACGCATTAGTGGGACTAATCCTAAAAAGGCCAGGTGCTATCACTTTTGGTGTTTCGACAACCGCTTTTCCTTTATTAGCAATCTTTTCATTTTCACTTTTCTTAGGTAAGGGTGTTGGAGTGACTGATTTTGTCAAATCCTTTTTCTCATCGACTTTTGGAGCAAACCGTGAAATTAACATTTTTGGTTTTTGAACCGTGTTTGAAACATTTGGTTTCTCCGAAGTCAATGGTTTTGCAAACTTAGTTTCCTCACCCTTCCTTTTTTGACTTTCAAGCTGAGCCCTCAAAAGATCATTTTGCTCTTTCATTTTCTTGAAAGCACGCTCATACGACAGTTTGTCATACTTGCATTCTTCCTTTTTTCGATCAAGTTGTTTAAAACATGACACATTTTCTTTTTCAAGCTTTATAAGAGCATTTTCATATTTGGAAACAATTTCGGAGGTCTCAGTTCTCAGTCTTTCATCGTCTTGAACAGAGTATGTTTGTAAAATGATGGACATAATGTCAGTGGTCATAACAGCTTTGAAGAGAGAATCATTTAGGTTTTCCAAAACATTCATGTTTTCACGAGTATCATTAGCTTCGTTTACCAGGGATTTGTGGTCCTTGACAAAGTCGGCCGTTTCTTTTAAGAAAGCTTTTTCAAAATGGATTACCCTCGCACTGATGTTATTCAGTGGGATAGTAATTTCGTTTTCAAAAACTTTTTTCTGCTCAATATGAAAACTGGAATGCCAGTTGTTAATATCGATTGTAGTTTTAGAAGCAACAATATTTTGAAGTTCTTGAATTCTCTTTTTAACGTCATTCAGAATGTTTCTAGCCTCACTTGTATTAAAAGTGTTGTTAGAAGACATTTGTTCCATTTTTGAAAGAGATTTGGAGACAATTACTTTCTTAGAAAACATTTTTGAGAATGGTCGTTTTATGGAAAACACAGATGGTTCTTTTTGTGGAACAAAAGTAATTCCCAAAAGTTTGTTCAATTTGTTGTAATCAATGGGTTTCAAATGCTTTTGTTTCATTTTATTTATGCTCTCTTCGACATGCTCTATCGTTTGCACAGAATCCCGAACGATGGGAGGATCATGTTTAGTGTAAATCACATCACCATTATACAAAACATTCTGTTCTTGCTGAGCTTTCTTGAGATTACTGGGGGTGTTGTTACCAAGAGCCACTTTATGTTTCGTATGGTAAATCGGATTAGTTTGATTTGAAATCATTTTCATTGTTCGACTTGACTGACCCGACTTAACCACTAATTCTTCTAAATGTGCAATCATGTGTTCTGACTCTACGATTTCGGCCAAAAGTTTGTCTTCTTTCTTTGCAAAGTCCTTTTTCAACTCATCCCTTTCTTTTTCAAGATTGGTATAAGCTGTTTTTTGTTTAGAAAGTTGGTTTTGTAAATCAGAAATTTCCGCGTTTAAAGCTTTTATCTTCTTGAAAGAATTAACATCAAGTGTATCAAACTTGAGTTGCAATTGTTTTTCCCTTGAAACGGAATTTTGATAACCAGTTTCTAATTCAGGCAATCTTTTGTTATGAAACTCAAAAGCTTTAGCGTTTCCCTTGTAACTCTCAAGCTCAGCGGTCAATTTTACATTCGCGGCCTTAACATCGTGATTGACCTTTTTCACTTTCTCGATTTCAATACAGCAATTATTCAATAATGATTCAAACAAAGCACGTGTTTCCTCATCATTCTCAGCATGCTGTGAAACGAAGCCTCCATTATGATTCACATCTGGAATCGCTGAAGGAGTATTGCTACTACTTGGCGTGTCCAGGAATGTATCATAAGTGGATGCTTGCTTCTCAAAATGTTGTTCCTCATGAGGAGACATATCAGATATATCATTATTGTGACATGGGTTGAAATTTGATACCTCAGATGGTGCATTGGTGTCATAAACAGGAAGTGTATCAGAATCCGTGTCATACTTAGCTTCCTGAAGATTCGCCATGAATATGCAGTTCGCATCGATATCCTCTCTATCTTCCATGTCATCCATAAGAGCCATAAAATCATTCTCCTCTGCGTTCAACTGAAATCCTGCCTCATTCTTTTGTGCCAACAGCACTGCCTTCTGCAAGTACACTGAGTCTCTTTTGTTCGGCTTAGTAGGACAGTTTCGTGCCATATGACCTACACCCTGATAGTTGAAACACTTCACCGGATTACCCTGATTCACATTTCCCAAATTCCCAACAACTGGAGCTGCAACATTTCTATTCTGATTACCCATTGCCTGATTACCAATATTCTGACCCCTCTAATTTCCAACAAACTGACCCATCTGATTCCCTGCATACTGACCATGCTGATTCCCTGCATACTGACCTGCATTCTGCATATTCTGATTGCCCATATTAAATCCAGTAGCATATCCTTGTTGATTCCCATAAACTCCAACCATTTGGCCTTCATTGCCCATATTGAAACTCGGCTGAGCAAACTGCTTGTTGTGAGTGTTCGATGAGATCCTTTGGTTGTTGTTAGTTGGTGTAGAATAGCGTCCTTGGAATGCCTTTGACAGAAAAGCAAACGCTTGGGACAATGCTGAAGTAGCTTCATCATTGTCAGTGAATTCCGGTTCTTGGAATTGTGGGTGTTGTTGTTGTAGAATAACTTGTTGTTGTTGTGGGTAGAACTGTTGTTGGTAGACCGGTGTTGGTTGTAGAATGCATGATGGTTGCAAGTAGTTGTGAGTGGAAGATGATGATGGTTGTTGAGTGTTCACTGGTAAAGGTGTTGGTGTATGAGCAATTAATGCGAGAGGATCATGATTCTTAGCCAATCTTTCTTTCCTTACTTCATTAGCCTCAGCTTGGTTTTGCTTCAAAAAGTCATAGAGTTGATCATAATTCACCTTGTGTAAATCCTTTGTTTGATTGACAATTGTAACATAACGACCCCATTCTTCTGGAAGGTTATTGATGAATTTGATGTTTGTTGCAATTGGTCGAGGTGTCAACTTGTTTCTGATTAACTCATTCATCAAAGTGCAAAACCGGGTGTAGTATGATTCAATCTGTTCACCTTTAGTGGATGTGAAATTCTCCCATTCAGTAAGAAGTTGGTTCTCAACGTCTTGTTGTCCAATCTCAGTTCCATGACATATCCTTCTAACACGTTCCCACATAGCATAAGCAGTTTCACAGCTGTCGACCGCAGCAAAGATCTCCCGTGGTAATCCAAGTTGGATTAAATGCATTGCCATATCATCAGCAGCGATCTGCTTCTTGTCTTCCTCTGTGTAATCTGCTTCTGTTTGTTCACGCACGAATGGTTGAGTAGGAGGTGTTGTATTTGGATCACCTTCAATTTGAACTTGTCTTGGCTGAAATGGACCTTTTTCAATGGATTTGATCATTAATTTGCCATTATCTTTAGTTTTGATGTAACGAAGCATACGGCTTGTCCATGGAAGATATCCAGCTTTTTCAAGCATTGGAGGTCGGTTTTCGGCACCGGCAGCATGAATGTCTTGTTGAGTTGCCATGATTTGAATTCAAAGTGAAACGTTGTTCTGAGGATCTTTTGAAAGATAACAAAGGTTGTTGTTGAAGATTAGATGTTTTGGTGAAGATGAAAGTTCGTTCTCGGTTGATCTGATTGATTTCGTAATTTCCCGCCAAAAATTGACTATGAAAATTTTCTTTCTCAAAATTTGAGAATCACAGAGAAATACAATTCTAAGGTTACCTGAAAATTTTGACGCCAAATTTTACCGAAAAAGTTTGAATTTTGGCCTAAAAATTTGAATTTCGGGCCAAAATTTTCAACCTTATACCAAAATTTGAATCTCGCGTAAAAATTGAACGTTAAGTCACGTGTGAAAAATAAATTTTACTCAAATTTTCCCGCCAAAAAACTCGATAGGATTCTGATTGTCTAACACGATAAGCTCAGAAAACTTGTAACTCGGTATGTTCTGAAAATGGTTCAAACTCGGAAGTTCTTGTTAATGTTCAAACTCGGTATGTTCTATTAGGTTTCAAACTCGGTATGTGCTATTAAGTTTACAAACTCGATAAGTTTTATAAAGGTTCCAAACTCGATAAGTTCTAGTAAGTTACCAAACTCGATAAGTTCAGTTTAATGTCAAACTCGGTAAGATCATGGAGTTCCTAACTCGGTAGAGAGACTTGAGTTGGGCAGAGTTTCCCCTTAGTTAAAGTCACAACAAGCCTAACTTGGTAAACGATTAGGAAAAGAAGGCTAACTCGCCAAAATTATCTCAAACTCGATAAGTCAAGAAAAACACCTAACTCGATAGAGCAGAAAACCTAACTCGATAGAACTTAACAGGCCTAACTCGATAGAACTAAAAAAAATCCTAACTCGCTAAGAAAAATTCACCCCTAACTCGAAACCTAGGCGATGAACAGTACCAATATTTCACAAATACACACCAAAAACCAAGTTTTTTCAACCAAATCAAACCTAAAACAACCTATATTATCCCTAGGCAATTGATACCACTTGTAGGACCGTAGAACAACCTATTTCACTATTGAATCTTGCCTAAACCTAGAGAGAGAAAGTAAGTAAAGAGAGAGAGAGTGTGGGAACTCTAGTGTGTGGAATAATAACTTTGTTAATACTAAGGGAATCACTAAGAGAACCAACCTCACAAATGAGGTTTACAAGAGTATTTATACTCATAGTCTAGGGCTTCTCTAATCTTTTACATTATTACACTAATAGCCCTTAGACTTTTACAAAACATGAGTACTACACATAAACTTCATCATAATGATATTCTAAAGCAACCTATAACTATACGTTAATGACCGACACTTTCTATAAATAAAAATACGATTCTAACAGGGATTATCAAATCGACAGATTTGATAAACTTCGATGATTTATTTAAATAATATATTGGGCTAATATTAGATCTATAGTTTGTTTTATTATTCTTTTGTGAGACTTCTTGGTTTGTGTTGTGTCGACCCACCACCCGTATGGATACCAAACGCCAAACTCCAAACTAATACGAGATTTATACGAGAAATGGATTTTCGGAAGTAAAATGGAATACGTTCGGGTTTGGGAATATTCGATTTTGAGGAAATGATTTCTGAACGAGTTGATATTGTTAGGTCGTGCCGAGTCCGTAGTTGCCGTCTTTGAGTTACTATACATCTTACTTCTACCGATTTCTTATTGCTGATTTCTGGACTTGAGGTGAGTCATAGCCCCACTTTTTAATCTTGAACTATGTTTTCAATACTTGGGGTGAGAAACGTGCAAATTATTTATGTGGACTATTATCGTTTCTATATTCTTTCTAAAACTTGCTATGCGTATGGACTAGGATGTATTGTCAGCTTTAGACACATATATTTTGTGTGTATTATTCAAGGTTGGCTTATTTGGTTATTGGTGGATTGTCAGCTTTAGTCACATATATTTTGTGTGTACTATTCAAGGTTGGCTTATTTGGTTATCGGTGGATTGTCAGCTTTAGTCACACGGTTTCGTGTGTACTATTCAAGGTTGGCTTATTTAGATACTGTAGTGTGCACCTATAGGTTATTAATACTTCGGAGGTTATCCGAGTATTTATGATATTGCGGGGGTTACCCGAATATCTATGTTAGAGCGGAGGGTATCCGTGTATTATGTTGGAGTGGAGGGTATCCATAGGCTTTTAGTGAATCCTTAGTCTAGCTAGCAAGCGTTTTGCGTATATGTCCACTATATTGATTATGAATGTAAACCTATGATCTCACCAGCGAAAGCTGACTTTTAGCACGTTTTCTCAGGTAATTAAGTGATGCCCTTTGGATGCTTGGATTGGAGGCTCGGCTATGGCACCTGGTTATGGATCTATTTTTCTAAAACTCTGATATTAAATTTTGGACCTACGTTTATTTCTTTTGGGCCTGACTCTGAATGAATGTTGGGATAAATGTAAACTTTAAAACCCCATTTTTGGTTGTGTTTTTCTTATGTTTACTTTATCTCGTTCTTTTATGTCTTGTGTTGGATACCAATCCCCGTAGCACCCCGAAAGCTTATTGAGTCTTCCGCTGTACAAAATTTTGGGGGTGTTACAATATTTCAAGTAAATTTTATGTCCAAGCCAAGTGCGTGCACGGGTATTAAAAAAAATTCATAGCCTATACTAAAAATTGAGCTAATTCATCACTTTATATAAAGAGGTGCTCTCCTAATGATACATACCGTAATTTATCGCATAGAGTAAAATACATCAAATTAAATATTTGTATGAGTTTTATTAAGTTGATACCAAGTATTATTTGCAGCACAACGCACAAGCCCTTATAATAACATAATATATTCATAACGTGTTGTTTGTTTACAATATTTAGAAGGGGCATTTTTTTATCATCTCGCCCAGGGCATCTTTATACTCAGGACCGGCCCTGTGTAGGTAAATGGATCATTGTCAGCTATTTCATTAACAAGTCAGATTGTTGGTTTGATAAGTTATCGAAATCTGTATGCTGATTGTACATTAATAATATCAATCTCATAGACTCTTGATTCATTTGATTTAATGATAGACTATTCAAAGTTAGCACGTATAAGTTTGTGTCAAGCTTTATAAATATTTTTAACATATGTTTACATATTGGCGTTGACAGGTTTTCAATTTACAAGTTTCTGTTATTTCCTATATTTTCAGTATCATTTGCTAAAATAAAATTAATCTTTTTATTGGTGGTACTCGTCACACCAGCGAATGAACGCTATTGAAGAGGAAACACTCATTCAAGAGGAACCGGAATGTCCATTGAAACGGCCACGGTCAAGTCACCAAGAGGACCAGGCTTCACCCTCGCGTATCATCCCGAGTCTTAATTCAAATGGAGCGTTACAAAAAAGGCCCAAATTAGAGGTTGCTTAACAACTACTAAAATCTCAACCTGAGCTTCAGTCACCTGTAAAACCCCAGTTACTGAACCTAACCCCTAAAATGAGTCAAAGCACCTATCTTGAGTTGATACAAGGATTCTTTGTGGCTGAGAACAAGTCTCTTGCTGTAATGGGCGGGTCAAAAACTACATATATTCACATTGTATATACAACTATACGAATCCATGGGCGGGTCAAGTTTAGCCATAAACATCGCTTAAATTATCTCTCATATATATGTTTAATCTTTTTCTTTTTGCTTCTGGGAAAAGCATGACGAGATATTGCACTTTTCACACGGTGTCATCTGAGGTTTAGAACTTAGAAGTCAATACGCAAGGCCCACCCAATTACAAGCCGTTGTTGTAAGAGGATAAAGTTGCAATTCCAGTATATTCAGATATCACGTGTTAAATGGGTTGAAATTTTTGCATAACAAAAAAAATTAAATATCAAGGTAAGCTATACCCAACAAGCCATTCTCTAGAATATAAATCCACACACCCTCAACCTGTATAACATTGACAAGAATGGTTTGACCAGAAGTCCTCTGTGGGTAACTTTTCAACCCGTTTGACGTGAATATAGCGTAGATAAAATTGGTTTGACAAGGAGTCTTATATGGGTATAATGTAAGATCAGAAAAGGTTTCTGTTTCCCACTATTCTAATAACATTCTCAGTTGTTCGGTCACTGAAGGTAAACGTACGCATAGGTTTTTATGTTTTTCGACCATTGCAGATAGGATATACCTAACACTTTAAATGATATTAATTTTTTACCAACTGCTGCTGCTGCTATAGGTATAAATGAAATGTCAAATACGTGTAGGAACAGTTCGTGTGAAAGTGTTAAACATAGACGCTGTAATACAAACACCCCTTTATGTTCATGATTCATGTGTATGTGTGTGGCCTCATGCTTAAGATGGCTTATTATGTATTTGCAGGGTGCCTAAAAGCTTGATAAGCTCATAAGCTAGAAAATGTGGCCTTATGAGCTTTCCCACGTTAAACTATGTCCATAAGCTGAGACAAAAACAACTAATCCAAACACCCCTTTAATTTGACCAAGTTCTTCAAGCTTATTGTTGATTTGTTGCTCTACATTGGCTATAGAACATATTAATAATCTATTAAGTGCGGTCATTTAGATTAACATTAGTATATTCTAATACTAATTCGTCAATTTATTATGTTCGATTTTTTTGTAGTGGTTACATTTGTCAGGGGTATGCAGTACACGGGTAGATGTCTGTCTTGCGTTGCGACAATGAAGTTCTTATCTTATAGAAACGTCACAGATTGCAATGCTTTTACTTGAGGTGTTAAAGTTAATATATGCCTTAGTTGTCCACCACAAGTTTGTTGCATTATTTGATGACCGTGGTGGTGTACAAAATCTTCTTGCACACCTAAGGGTACCCCTGACTTTCTATGCTAAATGTTGGAAGACATTATTGCTATTATAGTTCATGTCTATATACCTGTTGAAGTTCTCAATAGTCTTATCTTGTCAGTCTTTCTTTTTCATTTACTACTCTTATAAACATCCCATTATATAAGTATAGCTCGTCTATATATTAATTTATCTGTTTCTTGGTTTCTAACTTTTTGTAAATTATGTTTGAATGTAGGTACCTTTACAAGATTCATGATCATCAACATTATTAGAGCCCGGTTCTTGAATTCACATCATGTAAGCTCAATTCTATTTAAAAATATGGTCAATTGTTATAAAACACTACGTATGTGATTAAGACTATACTGAACCTAGACTATATTTTATTCTTTGAATACTTACTAGAGCATGTTATCAAAATGAGGGTGTTTTAACTATAGCTAAACATTACAAAATACTATTATAGTTATTATATATGTGTTGTTTTTATACCATATGAGAAACCAGTCGAGTGATGAATAGTGAAGAGCTACTTGTGGAGCCATTAATTTGTGGTACCTTCATCAAGTTTATTATATAAATCGGGTTTTGTTCGAATTTGATTTCAAACTTAGTTTTAACTACAAATATGAGGATTTGATTTACTGGAACTAAAGGTTATCATTCCAACCCGAAACTATTTTGACCCGTTACCTACACCAACCCGTTAGGCCGTTACCCGACCCGACCCGTTACCCCAGAAAGAGAGAGAGAGAGAGAGAGAGAGAGAGAGAGAGAGAGAGAGAGAGAGAGAGAGAGAGAGAGAGAGAGAGAGAGAGAAACTGTCGAAAGTGATACATCTTTTATTCTATAGAAGTGCAGGTTGGATAATGGCTGCCACCTTTACTTTTCGAAACAGGTTGGGGTTGAGGTTCAAATGACCCATTAATTAGCAAACGTGTCAAATTGCCACCACTACTTTCTTACCATTTCCTTATTGACTTAAAAAATTTGATAACTTGATTTTATAGTGACTAATATTTGTTTCTTACATCTGTAGTCAGTTGGAGAATGTGTATTTAGCTAGAGAATGGGTGTTCATGAGTGTTTGTTATGTTGGTATCCTCAAAATCACCTAAGGTGACTACTTTCTTATGTTACCAATCTTTTTGGTATATTAATCATATAAAACTATCGCTACCTTGAGTGACTTGAGTGGCAGAATTGAATCAGTTTGCTGTTTGCTCAATTTGTAAAAGTTTATTGCACTTTAATCTATTTTCGTGTGATGACATTGATATTCGGAAGCAGATTAAGGAAGTTTGTAATATTCGCAGCACATTAGTTGGAAATCAAATCATTGTACGTATAGGATGGTTTATTCAATCATTTTGACTACTACTCATGTTGTAACTGTTTTTTTGCACTAATCTATTACTGTATTAAAGACAAAGATTTCGCTATTTTAATTTATGTTTAAAATGACTGAGATTGTAGAGTTTATATGAATAATTGTGTTATGCCACGTGAGTAGTACGAGTATTAATAAAGTGAGCACATTAGTTGATTATAAATTCAGCGTACGAATAGGTTAGCCCATGTTGTGACCAGCATGTCAGGTATAAGCAAAAATGCTTATTCCATTCAACAATGTTATTTTTCTTAGAAAATTATATTATAAGGATAATAATTACACGAAAACAACGACAAACATTGTATACTTTGATCATGCATACCCAAAAAATATAAGGCTTGCTCGCCCATCGGGTGGGCCATGCTTTGATACTTCGTTCTTGCGTACCACTTTGAAACTTTTTTTTCTTCTCTCATATTCAATAACCATTTATTTCATTTCATTCTTAATGCATTAAATAAAAAAAATTTGTATGTTTATAACTTATTTTTCGTTAACTTAAGTTTTTAACGATATTCATAAGGCTTGCTAGCCCATCGGGCGGGCTATGCTTTGGTACTTTATTCTTGCGTACCACCTTGAAACTTTTTCTCTCTCATATTCGATAACAGTTTATTTCTTTTAGTTCTTAATGGATTCAAATTTACATTAGCTAGATTAAAATTGGATAAAGAAGGTGTGCAATTGAACACAATCAAAGTTGAATGATCTTTTTTTCACCTCATATTCTGTACTAATTATTTTCTTTGTTTGATTACATACATTATTGTAGGATTTCTCAAATTTCAAAAGCTAACATGGCCAAGATTGTGGTAATTCATTTAGGTTGGCTCCATGCATCAATGTACTTCTGATATAAAAGATTTTGAGATCAATTTTTATGTTCATAATAACAAGAGTTGTTTTGGTATGAAGTTGATTGGTGGAAGCTTGGTGAGAAATTGTAAATAGTTCACTCATTTTTAAAATACTCAAGAACAACCTTCAACAAAAATATATTTATTCTTTTTTACAGTAACTTTGTAACATTACATTTTTATTAACAAAGAATTCAATGGTAACTCTTTGAAAGCTTATTCTTATTATTTTGAGGTTGAAATAAGCTATTATGCATATGCGTCTTCAAATGGCCATGAAAAAATCACAAACTCATCATATTGAGCTTAAGCCAGAAACACCTATTGTCGAGCGAATTTGAAATTTCTCGACATTTAAAAAAAATAATACTTAATCACACCTAATAAATTATTACAATTAATTAACGACCAAATAATATTAAGCAATAAATAATTACAAGTCATGCCCACCCATCAGGCGGGCTTCGAAGTCTAGTATATATATATATATATATATATATATATATATATATATATAGTTACGTTTATAATTTTTATATATAATCAATATTACTATTCGATCCTTTAAGTTTCTCCAATTTACACATCTTACCCTTAACGGAATAGATTTACGTCGTTAGTCCAAAGTTATATATATTTACGTTTTAGGTCCAATTATATCAATATTTACATTTATTAACTCCAAGTTTCCATACTAACAGTTTTATACCCTTAGAAAACTGTTTTGACAGTTTTGTCCCAAAGTTTATACGTTTGACAATTTTAGTCCCTCGTTAACGAAATTTTTCAAAAATAGTCCAAAAATTACCAAACTTGAAACTTAACATTTTTATTATTCCAATAAGCTCAGAAGATTCAAAACAGCTTATTTCAATAGCTTATTTGCTTAAATCTCTTATTTTTCATAAATTGGGCCTAACGAGTCTTAAATAAGGGCCCATTAGTGTTTTTCGATCCAAAGGGTTTGGGGGAACACTAGACTTATCAAAGTCCATAATTTTGAGTTACAAAAACATTTCAAAAGAGTTTTTACGATTAGCTTATTGTAATAAGCTGAAAACAGCTTATTGGGCTTTACAGCCCAACCTTAGTTTAAGTTTCATGAAAACCTTATGAAAATCATGCTTTGCTTTAGGGTCGATTAGGTGACAAAATTAAGTTGTTGGGTCTAGTTATTTATCATTCTCGTTAGTTTCCCAGATAGACAAAACTATAAAATGGCGAGGCCAAAGTGCATGGCCAAAACTCAATACGCAAAACTATAAAACCTGAAAATAATTCTAAGTGTTTTAGTATAATATCGTATAGGTTTAATACTACTTAGAAACGTATGATTTCACTTATGTATACGTTAATATGAGTTCAAAGTCGTTATAGGTCCTCGTTAAGGACTTAACTAACAATAGGTACGATGTATACAACATATGTATTGTGTTTATAGTTTACGATTTATTTATAGTAAGTGTTTGTGCAAAAATATACTGTACGTATATATATAAATAGAAAGAAAGTCAAGGTCTCACCTCACTTCTAAAAGGTGGTCTAAAATGATGTGTAGGGATCGTGTAAGGGTACAAGGGCTTCGTGCTTCACTTCTCGTTCCACCAATGGTTCAGGAGGCTACAAGCTTGATGTCCTAGGTTCACTTGAGACGTGGTACACTTGACAATTCGTTCGTCCTTCAACACTTCTTTCTCTCGTTATAAACATAGATTATCTAGGTTGTGTGTAAGCATCGTTCCTGGGTAAACAGTCAATCACGATTATCATAGTGGTTCCAATATCAAGCCATAAATAAAAAAAATTTGTTACCCGTAAAAGTGGTGTTAAGTTATCATAACATCGTTTTATTTCTTCGTGAGCATTTACTAATCGTAAGGGAAAATTACGAGAGGTTACAGCGACTATGTTACGGCGTAGCGTATAAGAGTTGCTACGCCGTAACCTTTGCAAATTGTGTTACGCCGTAACTTGATCAAGTGTTACGGGCGTAAAGTCTTGATGATAAGCATCCTACGGCGTAGTAGATAAGGTTGCTACGTCGTAGCTTCTTCCTTGACCTCGTTAGTTCATTATTGCCTCAAATGAGATCCTACGTCGTAGCTTGGAAATTCGTCTACTCCGTAGTGTTCTTTAGTGGACTTCTAAGCCGTAGCCTGTTGTTGGGCTAGGCCGTAGTCTTCATAAATTCTTCATGACGCCGTAGGTAGGAGAGCTTCTACGGCGTAGTCTTCATGAAGCCTTGCTACGGCGTAGGTAGATGAACCTCTACGCCGTAGTTCATGCAGAATCCATAATTTCCACGTATTTGCTCCAAAGTCCTTCCATTTCCGCATAAGTTCGTTCTATTACTCATCTTTACCTTGAAACCAAAATAGGAAGAAATAAGAGTATATATTCTTCATAAAAGTAGAAAAGATGAGTATTTTAAGGGGGAAATTAACACTTAGATTGGGGGTAAATTTGATGTTATCAAATATCCCCCCCCCCCCCCCCACTTGAACTCTACTTGCCCTCAAGTAGACCTTATAAGAATGATTTTCAAAAAGATATCCCCCAAGAAACTGGAGAATATGAATTAAAAACCCCCTATGCTAGAATTTATCAAAGCTGAACACCTCACAAAATTGGAACAAACACTTACATCTCTCTCCTAATCTAAGTGTTAATTTTGGGGTGATCACTCAACTCACAGTCATAGAATGTATTCTATCATAGGCTTGGCAGTTACACAAATCTCTACCACTAGGGCTAAGGTCAAAACAATTCTTAAAGGCAATATTGGGTGAACACATATAAGGCTATTTGGGTGTAGCGTTGTTACTAACATACTACAGCAAGGGCGACAAAGGCAATGGTACATGACCGAAACGCCGGGCAAGACACCAATGACTGCTCAAATCCCTCACCTAAGCATGATTCACAACTAAAGGGTAGGATAAGACATGGGATGCACAATAATGGTGTAAAATGAAAAAGATAACAAATAGTCTTAGCCTATAACCGAGTTGCTACCACTTGCCGTTCATCCAAAGTCCAAGTTTCAAAATGCGAGAATTGGATCATGTAACAAGTGTGTGCCATTAGAGGACGTCATGATGGGGTACCACACTTGGTCTTCATGTTGGTGATTAAGAACCATCAGCTTCATTCTTCAAATATGACCGAAGTGGCCTCTACAATGCTAAATCTTTCAAAGCTCTTATTACGGTGCTATACAAGGGTGCACCAAAGTTAACATATCTACATACGAAAATTCACATTTTTTTTAATAATAACATAACATATCCCCCCCCCCACTTGGGATGAACAATACATGTACAATAGTGGATTTTCTCATGATCTTCAATGATGAGTCTTCAACGTAGGTGTGATTCTTGAACCTCTTGACTTGGACCTCAAATTAGAACAAGTGGCAACCTCCCAATCATAAACAAAGACTACACGGTAGGTTAAGGTGTATAGGTGTATCGAAACAATAATATGGGTAAGAAACGAAAGGATATGCTCAAAAGTGTGTATCTAGGGGTATCTTGCACTAAAGGTGAATGCAACAAAGGGTTTTAACACGGGGGTCGAATAGTCGATATGACTAATCGATAAACACACACATAAAGGTTATTTGGGTGATAATCCTAAAATATTGCCTTCTTAAAAAGTTTCTTCCAAATGTATTAAGAAATCTCAATACACTACTCATACACGGTTTCAAAATGATGTAAAAGCCAAGTTCTAAAGTTTACAAACTACCGGTACACTCATATTTTTGGTGGATTTGGGGTAAAACAGGGTGAAACTGAAATAGGCTAAACCTCACCATGGTATTAAGGGTTAATGTGCTCGGCTAAGGTCCATTCTAATTAGGTTCGGAAAAACATGTCAAAAGTTTTAAAAGTGGCATAATTTTTCAAAATAAACTAGAAAATTAAGGGAAAAACAAAGTTCAAGTAAATAATTCTACTCCCGTCCCCCCACTTGAGTTGTACAAAGTCCCTTTTGTACAAAAAAAATAAAAAATAAGGAGGAAAAGTAGAATTAGAACGAGAACATCCCTGAAATTCACTCTTGAAAATAGAAGGATCATGTTGAGAAACGTGCCTTCACTACGCCTTATGAGCAAATTTCAATTCCCTGGAATCTCACAACTACCAAAAGCATAAAACCTAAAAATAAAAAGAAAAATAAAAAGAAAAACCTAACTCACTGTCGTAGGAATCACGGTTGCATTTAGCGTATGCAACAAGCCTTTTAAACCACTTGGTATCCCAAGTGGACGAGTGAAGTCTCGTGAGGGTTTACAGGGAACATACCCACAAAGTTCATTTAAAAACTAATACAAGTTTAAATAATGTTTTGTAAAATAAAAAGCATTTTTAAGGTTCAGAAGGTAGCTATGACATAGCTGAAATGGGGTGTTATGCCGTAGTTGCTGATTATTTCCAGAATTAAACCTGGAGGGTGCTACGGCGTAGTCAATGGAGAAGCTACGCCGTAGCAAAGCCCCTGGAAATTTCACATTTTCATTTTTAGGTTTATTTCTATTCCCGAAAATTTTACTATTCATTTTCTGAAATTTAATTTTTATTTCATGTTCTCGTGTGATAAATCATTTCCATTATAAAATAAAAGTTTGACACTCATCAGATCATTTTCGTGAAAGTTATTAAGGAACTACAAGTTTGGCTTAAACGTCGTTTAAAAATCCTATGCACAACGAAAACCAACCGCGTCAATTTTCCCCGCATCAGATAAATGTTTGGTACACTCATGATTAATTAGAGAATTGTTGAAGATTAAGAAAAATGTTACCAAATAGACCCTGGGCCGTAAGAAACAGAAAAATTACGTTTTAAGCACTTTTGCTTATCCGTAACCTTAGCCTATACCTGTACCGCGTTTTCTGAGATGATTAGAGTGTTCATAATTTTGGAAAAGTCAATATATTTTCCATCCTCCTTTGACCAAAAATCACTCCTTGATTTTATAAATCATTCCTTGATTTTTAGGCTTACGGTTTTATGTCTAAAAGATATTAAATACCAACCGACACTAGACGGAGCCCAGTCTAGACATTATAAGTCATTATTATCCTATTAGAAAAGCAACATTTTACTTTTCTCAATTTTACACAATATTCGTACGTTTTACGTATTACGCGTTTTAGACCCGTGTTTCCAGTTTTAGCAGGGTTTGAGCAACCCAATGGAACCTACCACTCATTTTATATTTTATCATGGAGTATATTGACAGGTTTAGTTATTCTTTCAAGTTTCACATTTTACGATACCCGGTTTTACGTTTTGTGGCTTAACCATTTACGGTTAGCAATTTACGGAGTCAAAACTAACTTCATAACTAGGATAATATCACCAAATACCAACTCATCCTCCTTATCCCATGTGAACCGCCATAGGAGGGGGGGAGTCACCCCTTGTGTGGCTTGATCTCTTGCTTTGAGCCCTAGGATGCATACATGTGTACAAGCTTTCCTTGGAAGCTTTGACTAGTCCATGTATGTAACCTCCTCAAGCTCATATATATACCCCTCTCCCCCCTCCTTGCTGTCCCACATAACACACACAAACACCATACACTTTGCTAGTTACTTCAAGTATTATTCAAGAAATCAAGTACAATATCAACACATAAACTCTAGTTTGGTTTTGATTAATCCAAACTACTTCAAATCCTTTGAAACTTTAGGTGATTCTCTTGAGTTTAGATCCACTCAGGTCACCTAAAACCTCATCACAAATCCTTCAAGAATACAAAGGTGTAGAAGGATTTCCATAGTGAAGAGAAGCTTATTCAATCAAAGTTCTATCCTTACTTGTTACTTTCCTTTCTTTAAGAAAGCCTAAAGTTGTAAGAAAACCTAATACACTTTCTTTCTCAATATCATTTTCATGCTCATTATATTTCATTCATTCTATATATGGTCTTTGTATTATGTTCATGATGTATAAAAACTAGTAAAACAAGTTATGGAAACTATATGTTAACTTATGTTAAGTAAACAAGAAAACTAGTGACTTATATGGAGAAATTCGACCAAAATGGTATATACATGATATTGGACAATTACATATTGTAGTAGAGGACTTAACAATAAAAACATAGCAATTTGAACCACTTAAAATGGGTATTTAAGTCAAAAGTTATGGCTATTAGAAGTTACCAAAACTTTACGGCAAAACTGTCCCAAAGTTTCTGTGACAGAAGCTTAAACACGCAAAAAGAGGCCCTTCTGCTCCGTTTCATCAAAAAGTTAAAGCACGAAAGTTGTCCGGAACGATATTTTCTTCAAAAACTCAGGTGCACGGGTCCAGAAAACCCATAATGAATGATATTTTCTTCAAATTCTTAACAGCCCTTTTGAATATCCAAATGACTATATAATAGTTATGGTTAAGTACAACCAAGAGGTCTAATGACCTTAAAGCCAAGACCACAACCATGGCTAAAGCCAAGGATGAGTCTCAAGACCATGGTAACAATGACCAAAGTCACGGCAAAGCTACGGCTAATCACCATATAACTTACTAAGACGAAAACATGAACTAAAGAGTTAGTTGTAACATAATCATCCAATTTGGATCTACTCCATCAAAATAACCATGAGACTTTGCAAGTAATATTTATTCTAGACATAAGAAACTCATTGAAATAACAATCTTCATTTAAAATAAACTTTTCTAAGTTTATTCAATTTTTCGGACATGTAACTTTTCAAGATCAAAAACTTATATTTTCTATCGAATACTACAACACTAGGGAGCTTCATATGAGGGGTTTCATTTGGGTAAATGGTTCGACGAGTTGCTGGATTTACGATTTACAGTGTCCTAGCTCCTCGAACGTTTACTGTGTGGCCTCTGAATTATGTCGGCCCGAACGGTAGTAAGCGATATACCAACTATACATGTTTCATAAACCATTTTTATTCAAAGACTTACACTATATACTAAGTACTACATCATGAACTATATGCAAGACATATATAGGCAATTCTTCATATTCTTTGACATTACTCCAAACCTAAGTTGCAACATTCTATTATAGATTGCTCATAGAGACCTTCGCGATTCGACTACCATTTTCATTTCTCACTACATAACTTAAGGTGAGTCATAGCCCCTACTCTTTTTATTGTTTTGTCAACTCTTCGGGGGAGAATACATGCTCGTTTTTACATAAATGCAATACTTGTTTTACTTGAACGTGCTATTTAAACACCAATTGCCTTACTCAATGTTTGTGGTTTACTCAAATGCTTTATGTGTTTACATGTTACATACTTCATTATCTTCCCATTACACTAGTATTCAAAAACGTAGTATTATGGCTTCCACTTCATTGTCATCATTATTTATATGACATCATTGTCAAAATTGTTATATAGCGGTATTGCTACATTTATCTTTGAATCTAGATACAACTATTACTTTTGTTCACATAAATCAGATCATATTTAGCAGTGGGTTGTAAACACACAGGTTGCAAGTCTTGTATGGGCAGGGCTTGGAACTGAGTGGATTTACGATGCCTTTGCTGGGAAATCATCATTTAAATGTTTTACATTACATTTTTTTCACTAAACTCTATGAACTCACCAACCTCGTGTTGACACTTTAGCATGTATTTTCAGGTTCATAATGAACACGGCTGGCACGGAGGAGCATGGATATTAAAGAGGGCTATAAATTTTATTATCATTCGAAAACTCATTTAATGTAATTTGTAAACATGGAACCATCTGGGACCTCATTTTGTAATCTCTTATATTTATATAATTCGAATGATAAATCTTTTAAAATGACTCAATTACAGTTCGTTTTCTATTATTAGGACTGTTGTGCCGTCGAGTAACACCCAGTTGAATTCCGCTGCCTATCACGAAATTGGGGGTGTTACAGATTGGTACCAGATCCATGGTTATAGAGAAACGGGTCTAATTGAGACCTAAACTATAACCACACTTACAAGCAAAAACATTTTATAGCCTTTCACTCTCCGTGCCTTCCATCCTCTAGACGATTATGGACATTTTAGACATCTTATACAACGCAAACATTTTAGCATATTGATATATGTACCCTTAGCAGAATTGAGCATTTTCCCGTAAGCATGTTATGCTACATGAACATATTAGTATATTGATATATACACGCTTGTCATATTTTGAGCACTCCCCATAAACATTAGAATTATTTTAACATTGTAATTCTTCTCATAGAAATCATGTGTGCACCCACTTCTCCCGATTATGTTCCCACTCTACCTAATAACTTCCAAGTCTTACCACCCTCACCCGAGTTCGGATTTGACTTCGTAAATGCCTTCGCTTCTGACGACGAAGAAGAACCTTTCGAAGATTTAACCAACGAAGAAGAGGAAGAACCAATGCTAACTATTTTTGCGCCGAATACTTCTAATTATTTTGAACAAAATTGGGTTGAGGTAGACTCCGAGGAGGATGCTGAGTATGAATATGTACTAGCGCCATTATCACCACCACTATCACTTCCATTTTATATCCCTACATATGATGAGTTGGATCACTCATTATGGATCGTATCACGACCACCATTGATCCAACAAGAAAGTCAGCATGGACACTATAGCCTCTCAAACTTCATCGACTCGTACCTCCATGACACACTAAACCAAAAGTTGCCAATCAATCAGAGCTGCTAGGACCTTCTAACCCGCAATAGACTAGTGTGATGATACTAGTTATCGTTTGTACTACTTAACTAAATAGACTTGATACGTGGGAATCGCACCAGGCTTTACCTCTCAAGGGATCTTGAGAAGCTTACAACCCCCACCAGGCAGTGTACTTGATCGTTGTAGTATAGTATAGTGACAAGTACCGGGGGATTGATCGTTCAGCTAGGAATAGTGTCGCTAGGATTAGAAAACCTAAATACTAGTTCTAAAGGTGAGGGATGATTATTTTTGTATTTTTATATTTTTTTTGAAAGCAAGTAAAAATCTCGGGTTTGAAGGATTTGAGCAGAATTAGTTGCTAGTCAACTAACCCAATACAAAAGATGCAATCAAAATAAAATACTAGATATGAAAATAAACTAAATTATACTAAGGTTGTGAGCAATAAGTGGAGAAAATGTGTTTACTTAGATTTCACTACTCCCTAGACATCTTTTACACGTTAATTACTTGTTATAGTTGCGTGGATGACGGATTGTATTCCTTAATACCATTCATGGGGTGGCGCACTTAACTCCCCAATCCTATGAGCTCTTATCTCCTCCTACACCATGCCCAGCACAACCATAGGGATTATAAACAGTGGCTCATGCATTAAATACAACCAATGAAACCTAGTGCATATCAGTTCATGTTTCCTAAGACGTTCAAGCATGTTACCAATTGGAAGTCTGCCAGTTTTCTTAAGCCTAACATCGAATTCATTCATCCAATACAAATATAATCAAGTAATCAACACATAATTAACATCTAGGTTTCATTAGATCCAAGCAAACACAAGATAGATCTAGCCTAGCATGATGGAATTAAGACAAGAACAAGATATAGACAACCAACACATAGACATATTGATTGAATTAAAAGAATACTTATCTCAATTACACATGAAAGGTATCAAGGGCTTAGAACCCTTGAAAAACCTGTAAAATTCGCACCAAGTTCGTACTTAGGGTTTCTCCAAAACTTCTCTCTTTTTTAATGTGAAAATTAGAAAACTATATATAGGAAATAGGGTCTGACGGCGCCAAGACAAAGCTTGTGACGCCGTCACCTCACCGCCAAAATATTTCTCGGACTGTCTTGATCTATTTTTGACGCCGTCATGTGTTAGCATTTCCAGGCCGTCATGAATTTTACTCTTGACGCCCTACTTCGTGACGCCGTCCATTATGTACTGGGTCGTCATGGAATTTACTCTTGACGCCGTCAGGGTGTTGCTCTTGACGCCGTCACCTACTGTTCCCCGCAAGGAAAATTAAGACTTTGGCGTTTTCTTCACTTTTATGCTCCAAAAACGTCCGAATTGCTTCCTTTTCCAGATTTCACTCCCAAAGTACCTAAAATCACAAAAGGAACGATTTAGGGCAATATTTGATCAAATAAATTCAATTCCGGGCTTAAATGACCCCCTAAAAGTGGTTCATTTTTCGCCTCATCAAGACTCAGTTAGTAAACTCTGTAGAATCCATGTAATAGCTAGCAGTAGTTGTAAAACGTTGTAATTACTAAACTGAAAGTATCAGTTAGTAGATTTTGAAGAAACTTGTAATAAGTTTCAATCTTGTAATCAATCAACGTTTTATGAATAAAAATCTTGCTTTATGCTATCATGTGTTATGATTCAAACCTTCAGCGTTATTATTCTATCATTTCCCCATCAAAAATCATGCTTACTTTCACAACTTTCTACTCACCAACTATTTAGAACACTACGTCAATTTCCCCCGATTATCTTACTCTCCATCTCCGAAGATGAGTATGAATATTCATTTCGTACTTTTGGAACACCAGTATCATCTCATAATACACTACCTTGTAACTCACCGGCTAAGTATGAATGTTTTGTCGGGAATTCTTAAGTAGGATGATTTATAATGTCCTTATTTGAATGGATTGGTATGCCTTTTCATTTAAATAAAGAAATTGTAAATCACCGAACCATAAGTTTATATTCCTTCATTTACATTGTTTGGATTGCCTCTCTATGTAAATAAAGAATTATAACAAGTGGGCTTATTTATATCCGAAATAACATAAGTATGAAGTCAATAAACACTAGGTACATCAACAGATTACCTACTAGGCTATGATTGCAACAACTATCCCAATTTCCATTAGTACGAGATTTACATTTTGGTTTTCATAATGATAGTGCAATAACAAACAGAACTCATTGCGAGGCCATGTAGCCATATGCATGGGCAGCCGTACAGAACTCATTACGGGGCCATGTAGCCATATGCATGGGCAGTCGTACAGAACGCATTACGGGGCCATGTAGCAATATGCATGGGCAGTCGTACCGAACTCATTGTGAGGCCATGTAGCCATATGCATGGGCAGCCGTACAAAACTCATTACGGGGCCATGTAGCCATATGCATGGGCAGTCGTACCAAACTCATTGTGAGGCCATGCAGCCATATGCATGGGCAGCCGTATAGAACTCATTACGGGGCCATGTAGCCATATGCATGGGCAGTCGTACCGAACTCATTGCGAGGCCATGTAGCTATATGCATGGGCAGTCGTACAGAACTCATTACGGGGCCATGTAGCCATATGCATGGGCAGCCGTACAAAACTCATTACGGGGCCATGTAGCCATATGTATGGGCAGTCGTACCGAACTTATTGCGAGTGCATGGGCAGCCGTACAGAACTGATTACGGGGCCATGTAGCCGTATGCATGGGCACTCGTACCGAACTCATTGCGAGGCCATGTAGCCATATGCATGGGCAGCCGTACAGAACTCATTACGGGGCCATGTAGCCATATGCATGGGCAGTCGTACCGAACTCATTGTGAGGCCATGTAGCCATATGCATGGGCAGTTGTACAAAACTCATTATGGGGCCATGTAGCCATATGCATGGCAGTCGTACAATTCAAACGGGACTTGGTCCAACAACGTATTCAAACAGGGTAGATTTTCGATAAACTATGATATCGATATCTACAAGGATGGGATGAGACAACTACGGGTATAACAAAGTAACCCACGATTCGAAGAACAAGATCCAGTTATGATTCCTATTGAAATGCAACTACTATACCAATTTCTATTCAACTACTATATCAATTTCCCTTATTCGATTCCTATGTCAATTTCCATTGTTGTTCAACTACTATATCAATTGCTATTGATACTTGACAAATATATTAATTCCTATTTGATATTCAACTACTATATCAATTTCTATTAATATTCGATTGCTATATGAATTTCTATTAATAAAAACTAGTAAAACAAGTTATGGAAACTAAATGTTAACTTATGTTAAGTAAACAAGAAAACTAGTGACTTATGTGGAGAAATTCGACCAAAATGGTATATACATGATATTGGACAATTACATATTGTAGTAGAGGACTTAACAATGAAAACATAGCAATTTGAACCACTTAAAATGGGTATTTAAGTCAAAAGTTATGGATATTAGAAGTTACCAAAACTTTAAGGCAAAACTGTCCCAAAGTTTCTGTGACAGAAGATTAAACACGCAAAAAGAGGCCCTTCTGTTCCGTTTCATCAAAAAGTTAAAACACGAAAGTTGTCCGGAACGATGTTTTCCTCAAAAACTCAGGCGCACGGGTCCAGAAAACCCATAATGAATGATATTTTCTTCAAATTCTTAACAGCCCTTTTGAATATCCAAATGACTATATAATAGTTATGGTTAAGTACAACCAAGAGGTCTAATGACCTTAAAGCCAAGACCACAACCATGGCTAAAGCCAAGGATGAGTCTCAAGACCATGGTAACAATGACCAAAGTCACGGCAAAGCTACGGCTAATCACCATATAACTTACTAAGACGAAAACATGAACTAAAGAGTTAGTTGTAACATAATCATCCAATTTGGATCTACTCCATCAAAATAACCTTGAGACTTTGCAAGTAATATTTATTCTAGACTTAAGAAACTCATTGAAATAACAATCTTCATTTAAAATAAACTTTCCTAAGTTTATTCAATTTTTCGAACATGTAACTTTTCAAGATCAAAAACTTATATTTTCTATCGTATACTACAACACTAGGAAGCTTCATGTGAGGGGTTTCATTTGGGTAAATGGTTCGACGAGTTGCTGGATTTACGAATTACAGTGTCCTAGCTCCTCGAACGTTTACTGTGTGGCCTCTGAATTATGTTGGCCCGAACAGTAGTAAGCGATATACCAACTACACATGTTTCATAAACCATTTTTATTCAAAGACTTACACTATATATACTAAGTACTGCATCATGAACTATATGCAAGACATATATAGGCAATTCTTCATATTTCTTGGACATTACTCCAAACCTAAGTCGCAACATTCTATTATAGGTTGCTCATAGAGACCTTCGCGATTCGACTACCATTTTCATTTCTCACTACATAACTTAAGGTGAGTTGATGAGTAGGAATTGCACCAGGCTTTACCTCTCGAGAGATCTCGAGAAGCTTACAACCCCCACCAGGCAGTGTACCTGATCGTTGTAGTATATTATAGTGACAAGTACCGGGGGATTGATCGTTCAGCTAGGAATAGTGTCGCTAGGATTAGAAAACCTAAATACTAGTTCTAAAGGTGAGGGATGATTATTTTTGTATTTTTATATTTTTTTTTAAAAGCAAGTAAAAATCTCGGGTTTGAAGGATTTGGGCGGAATTAGTTGCTAGTCAACTAACCCAATACTAAAGATGCAATCAAAATAAAATACTAGAAATGAAAATAAACTAAATTATACTAAGGTTGTGAGCAATAAGTGGAGAAAATGTGTTTACTTAGATTTCACTACTCCCTAGACATCTTTTACACGTTAATTACTTGTTATAGTTGCGTGGATGACGGATTGTATTCCTTAATACCATTCATGGGGTGGCGCACTTAACTCCCCAATCCTATGAGCTCTTATCTCCTCCTACACCATGCCCAGCACAACCATAGGGATTATAAACAGTGGCTCATGCATTAAATACAACCAATGAAACCTAGTGCATATCAGTTCATGTTTCCTAAGACGTTCAAGCATGTTACCAATTGGAAGTCTGCCAGTTTTCTTAAGCCTAACATCGAATTCATTCATCCAATACAAATATAATCAAGTAATCAACACATAATTAACATCTAGGTTTCATTAGATCCAAGCAAACACAAGATAGATCTAGCCTAGCATGATGGAATTAAGACAAGAACAAGATATAGACAACCAACACATAGACATATTGATTGAATTAAAAGAATACTTATCTCAATTACACACGAAAGGTATCAAGGGCTTAGAACCCTTGAAAAACCTGTAAAATTCGCACCAAGTTCGTACTTAGGGTTTCTCCAAAACTTCTCTCTTTTTTAATGTGAAAATTAGAAAACTATATATAGGAAATAGGGTCTGACGGCGCCAAGACAAAGCTTGTGACGCCGTCACCTCACCGCCAAAATATTTCTCGGACTGTCTTGATCTATTTTTGACGCCGTCATGTGTTAGCATTTCCAGGCCGTCATGAATTTTACTCTTGACGCCCTACTTCGTGACGCCGTCCATTATGTACTGGGTCGTCATGGAATTTACTCTTGACGCCGTCAGGGTGTTGCTCTTGACGCCGTCACCTACTGTTCCCCGCAAGGAAAATTAAGACTTTGGCGTTTTCTTCACTTTTATGCTCCAAAAACGTCCGAATTGCTTCCTTTTCCAGATTTCACTCCCAAAGTACCTAAAATCACAAAAGGAACGATTTAGGGCAATATTTGATCAAATAAATTCAATTCCGGGCTTAAATGACCCCCTAAAAGTGGTTCATTTTTCGCCTCATCAAGACTCAGTTAGTAAACTCTGTAGAATCCATGTAATAGCTAGCAGTAGTTGTAAAACGTTGTAATTACTAAACTGAAAGTATCAGTTAGTAGATTTTGAAGAAACTTGTAATAAGTTTCAATCTTGTAATCAATCAACGTTTTATGAATAAAAATCTTGCTTTATGCTATCATGTGTTATGATTCAAACCTTCAGCGTTATTATTCTATCATTTCCCCATCAGAAATCATGCTTACTTTCACAACTTTCTACTCACCAACTATTTTGAACACTACGTCAATTTCCCCCGATTATCTTACTCTCCATCTCCGAAGATGAGTATGAATATTCATTTCGTACTTTTGGAACACCAGTATCATCTCATAATACACTACCATGTAACTCACCGGCTAAGTATGAATGTTTTGTCGGGAATTCTTAAGTAGGATGATTTATAATGTCCTTATTTGAATGGATTGGGATGCCTTTTCATTTAAATAAAGAAATTGTAAATCACCGAACCATAAGTTTATATTCCTTCATTTACATTGTTTGGATTGCCTCTCTATGTAAATAAAGAATTATAATAAGTGGGCTTATTTATATCCGAAATAACATAAGTATGAAGTCAATAAGCACTAGGTACATCAACAGATTACCTACTAGGCTATGATTGCAACAACTATCCCAATTTCCATTAGTACGAGATTTACATTTTGGTTTTCATAATGATAGTGCAATAACAAACAGAACTCATTGCGAGGCCATGTAGCCATATGCATGGGCAGCCGTACAGAACTCATTACGGGGCCATGTAGCCATATGCATGGGCAGTCGTACAGAACGCATTACGGGGCCATGTAGCCATATGCATGGGCAGTCGTACCGAACTCATTGTGAGGCCATGTAGCCATATGCATGGGCAGCCGTACAAAACTCATTACGGGGCCATGTAGCCATATGCATGGGCAGTCGTACCAAACTCATTGTGAGGCCATGCAGCCATATGCATGGGCAGCCGTATAGAACTCATTACGGGGCCATGTAGCCATATGCATGGGCAGTCGTACCGAACTCATTGCGAGGCCATGTAACTATATGCATGGGCAGTCGTACAGAACTCATTACGGGGCCATGTAGCCATATGCATGGGCAGCCGTACAAAACTCATTACGGGGCCATGTAGCCATATGCATGGGCAGTCGTACCGAACTTATTGCGAGTGCATGGGCAGCTGTACAGAACTGATTACGGGGCCATGTAGCCGTATGCATGGGCAGTCGTACCGAACTCATTGCGAGGCCATGTAGCCATATGCATGGGCAGCCGTACAGAACTCATTACGGGGCCATGTAGCCATATGCATGGGCAGTCGTACCGAACTCATTGTGAGGCCATGTAGCCATATGCATGGGCAGTTGTACAAAACTCATTATGGGGCCATGTAGCCATATGCATGGGCAGTCGTACAATTCAAACGGGACTTGGTCCAACAACGTATTCAAACAGGGTAGATTTTCGATAAACCACGATTCGAAGAACTAGATCCAATTATGATTCCTATTAAAATGCAACTACTATACCAATTTCTATTCAGCTACTATATCAATTTCCCTTATTCGATTCCTATGTCAATTTCCATTGTTGTTCAACTACTATATCAATTGCTATTGATACTTGACAAATATATTAATTCCTATTTGATATTCAACTACTATATCAATTTCTATTCAACTACTATATCAATTTCTATTAATATTCGATTGCTATATGAATTTCTATTAATAAAAACTAGTAAAACAAGTTATGGAAACTAAATGTTAACTTATGTTAAGTAAACAAGAAAACTAGTGACTTATGTGGAGAAATTCGACCAAAATGGTATATACATGATATTGGACAATTACATATTGTAGTAGAGGACTTAACAATGAAAACATAGCAATTTGAACCACTTAAAATGGGTATTTAAGTCAAAAGTTATGGATATTAGAAGTTACCAAAACTTTAAGGCAAAACTGTCCCAAAGTTTCTGTGACAGAAGATTAAACACGCAAAAAGAGGCCCTTCTGTTCCGTTTCATCAAAAAGTTAAAACACGAAAGTTGTCCGGAACGATGTTTTCCTCAAAACCTCAGGTGCACGGGTCCAGAAAACCCATAATGAATGATATTTTCTTCAAATTCTTAACAGCCCTTTTGAATATCTAAATGACTATATAATAGTTATGGTTAAGTACAACCAAGAGGTCTAATGACCTTAAAGCCAAGACCACAACCATGGCTAAAGCCAAGGATGAGTCTCAAGACCATGGTAACAATGACCAAAGTCACGGCAAAGCTACGGCTAATCACCATATAACTTACTAAGATGAAAACATGAACTAAAGAGTTAGTTGTAACATAATCATCCAATTTGGATCTACTCCATCAAAATAACCTTGAGACTTTGCAAGTAATATTTATTCTAGACTTAAGAAACTCATTGAAATAACAATCTTCATTTAAAATAAACTTTCCTAAGTTTATTCAATTTTTCGAACATGTAACTTTTCAAGATCAAAAACTTATATTTTCTATCGTATACTACAACACTAGGGAGCTTCATGTGAGGGGTTTCATTTGGGTAAATGGTTCGACGAGTTGCTGGATTTATGAATTACAGTGTCCTAGCTCCTCGAACGTTTACTGTGTGGCCTCTGAATTATGTTGGCCCGAACAGTAGTAAGCGATATACCAACTATACATGTTTCATAAACCATTTTTATTCAAAGACTTACACTATATATACTAAGTACTGCATCATGAACTATATGCAAGACATATATAGGCAATTCTTCATATTCTTTGACATTACTCCAAACCTAAGTCGCAACATTCTATTATAGGTTGCTCAAAGAGACCTTCGCGATTCGACTACCATTTTCATTTCTCACTACATAACTTAAGGTGAGTTGATGAGTGGGAATTGCACCAGGCTTTACCTCTCGAGGGATCTCGAGAAGCTTACAACCCCCACCAGGCAGTGTACCTGATCGTTGTAGTATAGTATAGTGACAAGTACCGGAGGATTGATCGTTCAACTCAGGAATAGTGTCGCTAGGATTAGAAAGCCTAAGAACTAGGTCTAGAGGTGAGGGATGATTCTTTTAGTATTTTTTATATTTTAATAAAGCAAGTAAAAATCTCGGGTTTTTGGAAGAGTGGACGGAATTAGTTGCTAGTCAACTAACCCAATAACTAAGATGCAATCAAAATAAAATAACAAAAATGAAAATAAAACTAATTAAACTAGTGGTGTGAACAATAAATGGGAGAATTGTGTTTACTTAGATTTCACTACTCCCTAGATATCTTTTACAGGTTAATTGTTTGTTACAGTTGCGTGGATGACGGGTTATATTCATTAATACCAATCGTGGGGTGGCGTACGTACTTCCCCAACTCTATAAGCTCCTACGTCACTCCTATGTCGAGCCTGCAAGAAGCTCCTAACATGGGATCACTAGAATTCGCTTATGCATTAAACACAACCATAAAAACCTTAGTACGCATTGGTTCATGTTTCTTAAGACGTTCAAGCAAGTTACACTATGGAAGTCTGCCAGTTTTCTTAAGCATAACATCGAAATCATTCATCCATTACAACTATAAACAAGCAATCAACCAATAATCAACATCTAGGTTTCATTACATCTAAGCAAACACACAAGAGATCTAGCCTAGCATGTTAAAATCAAGACAAGCGTAAGATATATTCAAACAACACATAGACATAATGAATGAATTGAAAGGATACTTATCTTAATTGAACATCAAGGGTTTCAAGGGGTGAAAACCCTTGAAAATACTATTAAACACGAGCTAGGGTTTATTCAAGTCGACCCTAAAATTCTCCTCTCTTTTGAATGAAAATTACAAAGACTATATATAGATTTCCAAAGGTGATGGCGTCAAGAAGAAATTTCTGACGCCGTCAACCCGCCGCCAAAAATATTCTCGGACTACCTAGATCCAGATCTGACGCCGTCATGTGTATTCTTGTTCTGGGCCGTCACCACTTTTACTCTTGACGGCCTTGGCTTGACGCCGTCACATTTCTACTGGACCATCACCAATTTTGTGCTCTTGACGCCGTAATGAAATTGCTCTTGACGCCGTCAGGTACTGTTCCAAGCAAGAAAAATTAAGACTTTGCCGTTTTCTTCACTTTTATGCTCCAAAAACGTCCAAAATGCTTCCTTTTCCAGAATTCACTCCCAAAGTACCTAAAATCACAAAAGGAACGATTTAGGGCAATATTTGATCAAATAAATTCGAATTCCGGCTTAAATGACCCCCTAAAAACGGATCATTTTTCGCCTCATCATGAGTCATAGCCCCTACTCTTTTAATTGTTTTGTCAACTCTTTGAGGGAGAATACATGCTCATTTTTACATAAATGAAATACTTGTTTTACTTGAACGTGCTATTTAAACACCAATTGCCTTACTCAATGTTTGTGGTTTACTCAAATGCTTTATGTGTTTACATGTTACATACTTCATTATCTTCCCATTGCACTAGTATTCAAAAACGTAGTATTATGGCTTCCACTTCACTGTCATCATTATTTATATGGCATCATTGTCAAAATTGTTATATGGCGGTATTGCTGCATTTATCTTTGAATCTAGATACAAGTATTACTTTTGTTCACATAAACCAGATCATATTTGGCAGTGGGTTGTAAACACACAGGTTGCAAGTCTTGTATGGGCGGGGCTTGGAACTGAGTGGATTTACGATACCTTTGCTGGGAAATCATCATTTAAATGTTTTACATTACATTTTTGTCACTAAACTCTATGAACTCACCAACCTCGTGTTGACACTTTAGCATTAACATTCATTTTAAACAGACTCATTGACACACACACCAAAACTGGCCTGATTAATAATGCATACAAACGTACATACAGTTCGACAATGGAATGCAGCTTTAGCAACTTTAACGAATGTGGGTCAGTTATATGAGCCGAGAAAGGTTTCTGGGAAAATGGGTATGACTGATCAGTGTTCGTGGGATAGTATGGTGTTGGGTTTTGGGCGATAAGATAGGTTTGAGGACTTGGTTGAGTTTTTTGTATGTATGCATGCATGGTGTGCAGGTGCATGGATCGGTTGTGAAGAGACCATATGAAGGAGATGTTTATGTGGGCAGTGCCCTTATTGATATGTACGCGAATTGTGGGAATGTGGGGTGTGCGCAGAAAGGTTTTAGATGCATGAGGTGTAGGAATGTGGTGACGTGGAATAGTTTTATCACATATTATGAGCAAAATGGTCCGCCTAGCTAGTGAAGCTGTAGGTGTGTTTAAAAAAATGATGGATGTCGGGATTGAGCCAGATGACGTTTTACTTTAGCTAGTGTGATCAGTGCATGTGCGACCTTGTCAGATTTGAGGCTAAGACATCAAGCTCATACACATGTCGTAAAACACGGGTTTAAATTCGAACGTGGGCCTGAAAGTGTGGATCTGTAGAAGACAGAAAACAAGCACTTGAAAATTATGGTTCATAAAGATTGTGTATCATGGAATGCAATCATCCATAGTCGGATTTGCTCAAAACGGTTATAGAGTTGAGACAATTGATTTGTTTAAAGTGATGTTGGCATCTGGTGAAAAACCAGATCATGTAACAATGATCGGGTTACTTTGTGGTAGCTTGTAGCCATGAGGGTTTAGTTGATGAGGGTCGCGGTTAATTATTTGTATTCAATGAGAAAACAATATGGAGTAGAACCATTGTCAGATCATTACGCACGTATTGTTGATCTTCTTGGTCGATATGGCGGTCTTGATGAAACCAAGAACTTAGTTGACTCAAAGTACATGGTAACATTGAGTTAGGAAAGTATGTGGCGGAAAAGCTCATAGAAATAGACAGTGACAATTCTGGTCCATATGTATTCCTTTCAAATATGTATGCCGGACAGGGGAGTTGGGGCGATGTTAAAGGAGTTAGAAAGGCTATGAAGCAAGTCAGCAACTAGGCCTTGTTAAACAACCGGTTTGTTGTTGGATTGAAATTCAGGGTAAATTTCATGTTTTTATGGTGAAAGATAAACGACAAGCTAATTAAAAAGAAGGAAATTTATTCAACTTGAGAAATTTATTTAAAGTAATGAACTTGTTCGGATATGTTCCAAATGCTCATGATCTGGAGGCAAGTGAAGAAGAGAGTTTTTTAAATACATTGGAACCCGAAGAACTCGATGTACCTATAGAGGTGGATGTTGCATAATTTCAAGGTCAGTTAGAAACATTTTTGAAACACTGTAGGTTATTTTTTGTTGTAAACAAAGAGGAGTGGGTATGGTGATGAGAAAATACCTCCTCATTTGGGCCCACGGGTGTCACATCACCCCAACACCTCTTCACAACTAACCCCTCCTCACTCATAACTAACCTCAACTTACTCATTTGGGGCCCATCACTTAGTTATCGTATCGTTTTTTAGTGGTTTGAATTTCTGTTTCTTAGTTATCGTATCGTAGGTTATTGTTGTAGACGTTGTTTCAAGTAATATCAATCTTATGCTTAATCGTTGTTTCACAATTTCATAACACATTTACATTTACATATTCACTTAATATTTTATACAAAACATTTTCTACAAAATAATTACACAAACAATAAAACCACAAAAAAAAAAAAAAAAAAAAAAAAAAAAAAGACATATTTGCAGACAACCTCCCTCGTCACGAGGAGAACTCAAACAACGAGCGGTGGCGAGCTATGCACGGTATCGTGGCGAGCTGTGGCGAGCGTCTCGTTGGAACGACGAAGGCAAACAACGAGCCACTCCCACTCCTCTAACCAATATTTTTATAGCACCAGCTATATACACTTATTTGATGTACAACGTACCCAAGTTAATCAAATATGCTAGTTAATATAGTGTGTTTTAGGAACTGCATCCAGAATTCATGTGAATCAGTCATTAAACAAAACACTAAGAGCATGTGGTAAGGTAACACGGTTAAAATTCTTAACGCACTGCCACCTCAGCGTCACGTCACCTTTTTCCTTTTAACCTTACCTCTTGACTTTCCAACCCGGTAACATAACTCACCTAAACTCACCTTCACGGGTGTCACATCACCCCAACACCTCTTCACAACTAACCCCTCCTCACTCATAACTAACCTCAACTTACTCATTTGGGGCCCACCACTTAGTTATCGTATCGTTTTTTAGTGGTTTGAATTTCTGTTTCTTAGTTATCGTATCGTAGGTTATTGTTGTAGACGTTGTTTCAAGTAATATCAATCTTATGCTTAATCGTTGTTTCACAATTTCATAACACATTTACATTTACATATTCACTTAATATTTTATACAAAACATTTTCTACAAAATAATTACACAAACAATAAAACCACAAAAAAAAAAAAAAAAAAAAAAAAAAAAAAGACATATTTGCAGACAACCTCCCTCGTCACGAGGAGAACTCAAACAACGAGCGGTGGCGAGCTATGCACGGTATCGTGGCGAGCTGTGGCGAGCGTCTCGTTGGAACGACGAAGGCAAACAACGAGCCACTCCCACTCCTCTAACCAATATTTTTGTAGCACCAGCTATATACACTTAGTTGATGTACAACGTACCCAAGTTAATCAAATATGCTAGTTAATATAGTGTGTTTTAGGAACTGCATCCAGAATTCATGTGAATCAGTCATTAAACAAAACACTAAGAGCATGTGGTAAGGTAACACGGTTAAAATTCTTAACGCACTGCCACCTCAGCGTCACGTCACCTTTTTCCTTTTAACCTTACCTCTTGACTTTCCAACCCGGTAACATAACTCACCTAAACTCACCTTCACCCCAAATATTTTCAATTTCAACCCCAATTTTTAACAAATACTTCATTTAAATAAAGCATAAAATTTATAAAACACAAATTACATAAAACATCTTAATTAAACTACGACAATTAAACATCTTGAATTTAAATTTTGAATTTATCCCTCTCAGGTTTTGTACGATTTGAATATTTAATGTTTATTGCACACGTTTTTTTTTTTTTTTTTTTTTTTTTTTTTGAATTTGAATTTGAAATTTAAACGTTTAATATATCCCGCCTATTCATTTCAAATTTCAAAATTTAAACGTTTATCCAGCTCTGAATTTGGATTTGCAATTTGAATTTATCCCGCTCTTAATTTGAATTTGAATTTTAAACGTTTATACACTCCTATATATATCATACATTATCGTGTGTTGGTTTATGTTAAGTATTTCCGTATGGTCTTGTATGATGTCAGTTTAAATTTAGGTTTGAATAAAAGGCTTAACGACTAGTTTCTCCATTAAAATTATCTAACGGTTAGTTTCTGTATAAATACCATCTTTGCTCAACTTTGTATCAACAAACAACTCAAACTAAATTTCAACAAACACTATGGCTAACCAACCAGATGAGGTGCAAAGAACAATCCTTACCCGATTACGCATTGAACAAGAAAATGAACTTAAGTTGATTAACAAGTTGTTTGGTGAGATCGCTCGTACTATTCGACAGAGGGAGTCTCGTGCTCCAGAGGTCGAAATGTTACGTGAGCTGCCTCAAGACCATCCAATAATCAGGGTCGGTCTAGAAACCCTTTTAAGAAATGATGAAACGGATTTGCAACTTCAAGTCTCCTTGAAAATGGCCAGGGAACAAGTGTTGCAAGTTTGGGAAGAAAGGTCAGCACTCATCGATAATTACAAGTCTATTTAAATTGTATCGTTATTTTACGTTTCGTATGTTTTCACTTTCTTGTATTGTATTTTTAAATGGTAGGGGTTGAATTTGTAATTTTTCCATTTTGGTATTCAAAAAAGGAACTAATATTACAAGGGCCAAATGTGTAATTTTTTTTAAACGTGCTGCTTAACGCACGTTAAGCCTTTAACGCACCAAGTTAACGTGCGTTTGCCTTTCATGCATGGCAAGGTAACGTGGGCAAATTGTTGGGTGCTTTAACACTTAACGCAGGTGCACAAGGCACCTTACCGAAGGCTCTAATAGTTGGTCATTATATCGGTCTGGTCTCATTATCAATAGGGTTGCTTTGTTTCACATCCTTTGTAGTTGTTTTGAAGGTTCAAATTTGTAGTAAACCCTGCTAATAGACGAATAACATTTTAATTAGCATTGGTCTTGCATTAGTTTGAGAGAGACTAGAGTGTACCAAAATGCCACAACAACAATAGGTACAAACTGCTGTCCAGAATGGCAGAACTGTTTCAGCCTGTGTTTTAGGTGCTGCTTCCTTAGTTCCTATAGTGATCGAAAAGTTTGAGTCGCTAAGCCCATACACCGTAGCGACACACGTATTTGAGAATAGACTTAAACCATTCGTTTTTATGATGAATCGCTTTTCTAAATAGTCTTAATATGTCTCATTGCTTAGCTTTATTAGTATCCATTTTGATTTCTTTAGTTTTATTAACTTTTCCAGTCCATTATTAGCTTGCCTTAATATGTCTCATTGGATAACCAAAAAGTTGGATAATATAAATCCACATTCTTTGTCTTAAGACATCAACTTTTGTAGATTATTATAAGAAACAAAGTGAAAACCTTGTGGAAAACTAGAAGGGGGTTGAATAGTTTTACGTCTTTTTAATTCGTTATAAAAGATAGTTTTAGTGTTTTCTTAGCTTTTAAAAACTTAGATTCGATAATATGTGATCTCAAGTCTTGCACAATATAAACAACTATCAATAAACAATATATAACAATGATAAGTAATGAAATAAGTAAGAGATGGAAAGATCAAACCGCGAGACAAGAGATTTATAGTGGTTCGGCTACAAGGACACCTTCCTTGCCCTACTCCACTCCCCGAGCACCTAACTCGAGAGTTTTCTTCACTATATCAACAAGCTCCCTTATGGCGGAGAAAACCTTACACACCAATTTACACACCAATTTTCACACCACAACTTCTTCACACCTAAGTCACAACTTCTACACAACTTCTTCAAATCAATCTACTTCACAACTAACTACTCCACACCTATCTTCTTCACACCAATCTAGTTCCTAACTTTTCTTCTTCACACCAAGCTACTAACTAATCACACAATCTATATATCTAGCACAACTATCTACAATCAAATATTCACAACAATCTTCACAAAGAATAATGTAAATGATCTTGATGATGCACCAACAACTTGGATGTGGAGATCACAACTAGTTGTAATACTTCTTGTCTTGGGGGATAGAAGTATTCTTCTCTTACACTTGAGAGGATGAAGTTTGGATCACTTTGAAAAAAAGAATTATACACTTATGATCAAAGGATAAGAGAATAGAAATATGGATCTAGATCAAAAAGTTTAGAAGTGCAAAAGGTGAGAAAATTCTGAGGGATGAACCAGTATTTATAGGGGAGAAAAATACGGTTCTGGAGCGTGGCCGGTCCCCTTAATTAATGGTCGGTCCCCTTAATGATTAAGGGGGCCGCCTAAGGAATTAAGGGGGCCGCCCCTTTCAGAACGTTGGTTTTTCTTGTCTTTTAGTGGGGAATATTTTTCTGGATAAAATTTGCCATTTTTGGTTGGAAATTTGAAATCATATATTTATAATGAATTAAACATATTCTTTTAATTCCAAAAGTAATTTTGTAAAAGATATAAGATTTTTAATGCATTTTATAAAAATTCTAGTGATTAGAGAAATTTCCTTTGATCATGAAATGTAATAAACCCTTTGTTTATTCATACCTTAAGTGATATGGAAGCAAAGACAAATATTAAGCACTAAAAACTTGTTTACGTCATAAGTTTTAGATTAATGAGTTTATGCTTTGTAATTATCAAAACATAGAGACATTGTTAATATGCTAACAATGTTTTAAGACATTATTTATGTCAACAATCTCCCCCTTTTTGATGATTACAAAACCTTAAACTCATTAGGTCTAAAAAATAATTTTTAGAAAATTATTTAGAGTTTAACATTCTCTTCTCCCTCTTTTTGTAAGATCAAAAAGGTTAATGCTCCCCCTTAATGTATGCTCCCCCTCATTTGAGAGCACCAAGGGAATGAGCTATGGAAATCTTGGCTACACAAAATATTAGAAGAGAACAAGGCACATATATATGCAAAGCAATAATTATAAAAATAGATTCATTCAAGCATCATAGAAAGCATTACAACATTTAATATGCTTAAGGCATATTAATCATGTTGGGTTTGAAACTGCTGCTAAGTGAAACTGCTGCTATGAATGAAACTGTTGTTAGTGGTAATGATTCTGCTACTGATGTCAAAGTGCTGCTAAGGTTAAATGTTGCTGACAGAATCTACTGCTGAATGGATAAGGATGTATACGGTTTAGATTAATATAGAATAGATTGTGTAAATATATATCTAGAATATTCTTATCGTGTAGAGAAAGGTATTGTAAACCTAGTAGGATTCCTTAGTCTATAAAAGGAGGATCCTAGGGTTAGTTTGCATACGCATTGTTTAAGTATTGTTTACACTTCAAGGTTGTAAAACCCTAGCATTGTCGAGTGCTCGTATAAATAATATTGAAGTGTTGAAAGTGAATCATTATTCTTCTTAAGTTAAGCTTTTATATTCCGCATATTTGCTTAAGTGTTTAATCAAGTTAACTTCTATACAAGATCGTTTAAGCTTAACTGGGATCAACAAGTGGTATCAGAGCTTGTGATCTAGAAGTTATTATCAAGAAGATTTTGTTTCTTAAGAGTTTGCTGTTCCAAATCTATTGCTAAGATGGGTGATGAAACTCATATGGTGACTGCTTCAAGGGTACCCATGCTAAATCCTTCTGAGTATGAGCTGTGGAAGAGAAGAATCAGACAGTACATTCGCATGATTGATTTCAACATGTGGAATGTGATAGTTAATGGTGACTCTGTACCAGAGAAGAGTGCTGATGGGAAGGAGATACCAATTAAGTCTGCTGAAGCTAACACAGTAAGGAAGATGGAAATCAAAGCACACAGTATTCTCTTAATGGGAATACCTAATGAATTCCAAATGGACTTTGATGACTATGAATCTGGAAAAGAATTGATGGATGCTGTTGAATTCAGGTTTGGAGGGAATGATGCTACTAAGAAATCCAGGAAAAACATGTTGAAGCATCAGTTTGAGAATTTTACTTCTGAAAGTGGAGAGAAGATAATTGGCACATACAACAGGCTAAACCAACTTGTTAGTCATCCAAAGCTTGTTGGCTATGTGGTTCCACAAGAAGATGTAAACCTAAAGTTTCTAAGAAGTTTTGCACCTGAATGGAGTATGCACACAGTTGTGTGGAGGAATAAGCATGATTTTGAAACTATGAAGTTGGAGAGTCTCTACAACAATTTAAGAGTGTATGAATCAGAACTGTCTACTTCTTCTACTTCATCTTCTGGTACTCAAAATCTTGCCTTTGTATCCTCTAAAGGAAAAGGATCTCAAGAATCTCACTCTGCTGCTCATTCTACTGCTTATGGAGTATCTGCTACTGATGGATCTGCTGCTAGTTCTAATGATAAGATTTCTACCAGTGATATTGCTTTGTGTGCATTCTTGGCTGAGCTCACAACTACTATAAGGTCACATGTCATTAATCAAGACTTGGATCATATTGATCCTGATGATCTTGAAGAAATTGATCTTAAATGGCAAATGGCTATGTTGACCTTGGGGGCAAGAAAGTTTTTGAAGAAGACTGGAAGAGAAGTCAAGTATAGAGCTAAGGAAAGTCCAGGCTTTGACAAATCAAAGATAGAGTGTTACAATTGCAACAGGAAGGGACATTTTGCCAGGGAGTGTAGAGCTCCAAAGAAGAATGCTGATGTTACAAAGAAGGTTGCTGAAGAATCAAAGACTGCACTGGTATCTTGTGATGGACTGGGAGATTATGATTGGAGTGATATGGCTGAAGAAGAACCAAATTTCTCTTTGGTAGCTGCTGCTCAATCCAAAGTGCAGAACTTTGCACTTATGGCCTATGGTGCATCATCAGGCTTTGACTCTGAGGTATCCAATGATTCAGACTTATTTGTGTGTTCTTTTAAATCTTGTGCTGACACTATAGAAGAACTTAAGTCTAGGAATGAGAGTTTAAATAGAGAAGTTGAACACCTAAAACTTGATAACTTAGGTTACAAAGTAGGTATTCAAAATGTTGAAAGGAGGTTAGAATATCTCAAAGAGTGTGAGAAGGAATATGTAGATCAACTTAACCTCAGAGACATAGAAATTTTTAAGAAAAATAGTGAAGTAGAAGTTCTTAAAATTAAGTTAGAAGAAGCAGAAAAAGAAAAAGAGGAAGCTCTTGCTGATAAAGATAAACATGTAGTAAGAGTACAAAAACAACAATATGCTTCTGATTTGGTTAATAAATCTATAGAGAGTACCTTGATGAGAAAAAGTAGTGGAATTGGGTATAATGAAGTGGCTCCTCCAGCCAAAAGTGCTTTTGCTCCACCAGGAAAAGAACTATCCTTCATTAGTGAGCTAAACATTGAAAAACCTGTAGGTGAATGTAGCACGAGTGTTAAAGAAACACCTAAGGTTGAGGTTAGAAAATTTCCTGAAGCTCCTACTATAGAAGAATGGTATTCTGATAGTGATAGTGATAGTGATGAGGAACAGACTAAACCAGAACAAAAAGTGAAAAAGGAATAAATTCCTATAATGTTTAAACCTAAAATGGAACAGGTTAAGTTTGTCAAACATGTGTTAGGAAATAACATCTCTAGGAAATTGGGAGAGTACAATGAGGTACCTAGAGAACAAATGGAAAGGTTCAATTATAAGCCTAGGGGTAACCAGAGAAACTTCAACAACCTAGTTTCACACAGATTAGGTAATCAGTTTCAATTACAAAAGAAGGCTTGTTATAAGTGTGGTAGCTTTGATCACTTGATTGTTAGATGTCCTGAACACCAAAAGCCTGTTTGGAATCAATACACTAGGGTGAATCACAAATATGTAACTAAACAAACTCACCCGCATCCTAATAGGAATATGGTTCCAAGAGCTGTTTTATTGAGATCTGGTGCAACTAGATCTATTTATGCTGCTAAAACAAATGGTGTTTTTAAAACCACAACTGGTTCTTCTACTGGCTCTACTGCTAGTAAGCACTCTGCTGCTAGTATGCACTCTGCTGCTTGTAAGCAATCTGCTACTAGTACAAAACTTTCTACTTCTGGGCCAAAAGTTTTAACAAATACAGTTGTTGGTAATCACTTTTATGATGTTAAGGCCTCAGCTTGCTGGACTTGGAAACCAAAAACTACTGGTTCAAATTCTTTTTCCAAGAATAGTAGTGCATCAAGTGATTTAAAGAAATTTAATTATGTTGATGCACAGGGCAGATCCAAGTCAGTAATGGCTTGGGTCGTCAAGAGGAACCAATGTCTTTACTTTTCATGTGCAGGTCAATCTACTGGATGAGCTTAAGGATATGGTTATTGTTGACAGTGGATGTTCTGGACACATGACAGGAGATGAGTCTCAACTTGAAGACTTTGAGGCTTTTGATGGTGGTTATGTTGCTTTGGGGAATGATCCAAAAGGTGGAAAGATTGTTGGAAGGGGAACTCTAAGAACTGGAAATTTGGACTTTGAGAAGGTGTTTCTTGTGAAAGGACTTAAGTTTAACCTTTTTAGTGTCTCACAAATGTGTGACAAAAAGAACTTTGTTCTTTTTACAGACACTGAGTGTATGATCCTTTCTCATGACTATCAGTTGCCAGATGACAAATCTGTGCTTTTGAAGGTCCCTAGAAATGAGAATATATACAGTGACCATATTAAGAATATTGTTCCTAAGAGGGCTTTGACTTGTCTAATTGCAAAGGCCACTGTTGATGAGTCCAAATTATGGCATAGGAGATTGGGACATCTAAACTACAAGACCATGAACAAATTGGTAAAAGGAAACCTTGTCAGAGGAATGCCTACCAAGACTTTTGAGAATTGTGAAACTTGTATTGCCTGTCAAAAGGGTAAACAACACAGAGTTTCATTCAAGTCCAAGACTGTGAACACAAATACTGAGCCATTACACTTACTACACATGGATTTATTTGGGCCTGTATTTGTAAAAAGCTTGAACAAGAAGTCATATTGTCTTGTTGTCACTGATGACTTTAGCAGGTTTACTTGCGTATTCTTTCTAGCCACTAAAGATGAAACTCCAGAAATACTCAAGGCATTTATTACAAGAGTTGAAAACCTGCACAATCACAAGGTGAAGATAATCAGATGTGACAATGGTACTGAGTTCAAGAATAGTGTGATGAATCAATTCTGTGTGGGAAAAGGAATTCTTAGACAGTAAAGTGTAGCAAGAACTCCACAACAGAATGGTGTTGCAGAACGAAGAAACAGGACACTTATTGAGGCTGCAAGAACAATGTTATCTGATTCAAAACTACCTATACCTTTTTAGGCTGAAGCTGTGAACACTGCATGCTTTGTGCAGAACAGAAGTAAGGTAGTCAAGCCTCATAATAAGACTCCATATGAGTTATTTCATGGAAAGAAGCCAATGATTGATTTTCTCAAACCATTTGTATGTCCTGTTACAATTTTAAACACTAAGGATCAGCTAGGCAAATTTGATGAAAAAGCTGATGAAGGAAATTTGGTTGGTTACTCTGTGATTAGTAAAGCTTTCAGGGTATACAATAAGAGAACCAAACATGTAAAGGAGAATTTACATATCAAGTTTTCTGAGAACACATCTAATCCTGAAGGGAAAGGACCAGAATGGCTGTTTAATGTTGATATGCTTACCAAAACAATGAACTATGTACCAGTTATTGCCAGTGTTGACACTAACAAACCACAAGAAGAATTTGTTTTGGTTGAGAAACTAAAGGTTGGTCCCACTTTACTACCCTTTCAGACAGATCTAAGTCCTAAAGAAGATGTTGTTACTCAAGAGAAACCTAAGGAAACTGAAGAAGGTATTGAAATACCTATTGAAGCAGAAAAAGAAACTAATGGGGCTCCCAAAGTAGTTGTTGATGTCTCTCCTACTAAGCCAGAAGACTCTGCTGCTGACTCAGAAGACTCTACTACTAGGCCAAAAGATGCAACTACTGCTCCAACAAATTCTGCTGCCAAGCCTACTAACTCTACTGCTACTTCAATGTTTCCTAATTTGGACACTCAGGGTAGATCTATTGATGATTCTATCTATCCTGATGATCCAAATATGCCTCCTCTTGAGAATATTTACTATGACACAGATGATGATGCACTTGATGGTAAGTTATTTGGAGCTGATGCAGACATTACAAATTTGGAACTTAATATTCATGTTAGTCCCACAACTATCACAAGAGTACACAAGGATCATCCCAAAGACCAAATTTTAAGTGATCCACAATCATCTATTCAAACTAGGCAGATGACAAAAGCACTGAAAGATCTTCAACATCAAAGTTTCTTTGCTAGATCTCTGCATCAAAGAAATAGTCATAAAGATCTTCAGAATTGCCTGTTTGCATGTTTTCTTTCTCAAATTAAACCCAAAAACACTTACAAAGCCCTACAAGAAGCAAGTTGGTTGGAAGCAATGCAAGATGAGCTTCTACAATTTAAGCTACAAGAAGTTTGGACTTTGGTTGAACTGCCAAATGGAAAAAGAGTGATTGGTACTAAATGGGTTTTCAGATGCAAAAGAGATGAGAGAGGAATTGTCATAAGGAATAAGGCAAGGTTAGTAGCACAGGGATACACACAACAAGAAGGCCTTGATTATGATGAAGTATTTGCACCAGTGGCAAGAATAGAAGCAATTAGATTATTCTTGGCTTATGCTTCATACAAAGATTTTGTAGTGTATCAAATGGATGTAAAGAGTGCTTTTCTGTATGGGACCATCACAGAAGAGGTTTATGTGTCTCAACCACCAGGCTTTGAAGACCCTGATCATCCTGATAAAGTTTACAAGGTAAATAGAGCAATGTATGGTTTACATCAGGCTCCTAGAGCTTGGTATGACACTTTGTCAACATACTTGTTAGAGTCTGGGTTCAGTAGAGGAAAGATTGATAAAACTCTGTTTCTCAAAATACAAAAGGATGACATTTTGCTGGTTCAAATCTATGTTGATGACATCATCTTTGGGTCTACAAATAAAGCTATGTGTGTTAGTTTTGAGAAACTTATGAAGGACAAGTTTGCTATGAGTTCAATGGGAGAACTCACTTTCTTCTTAGGTCTGCAAGTTACTCAGAAAGATAATGGTATATTTATCAGTCAGGATAAGTATGTCAATGATATTTTAAAGAAGTTTGGATTTGAAGATGCTAAGCCTGCCAAGACTACCATGGAAACCAATAAACCATTGCTGAAAGATGAATATGGAAAGGAAGTGGATATTCACTTGTACAGATCTATGATTGGCTCATTGATGTATCTTACAGCATCAAGGCCTGATATCATGTTTGTTGTGTGTGCCTGTGCAAGATTTCAAGTGTGTCCCAAGGAATCACATCTCAATGCAGTGAAGAGAAGTTTTAGATATCTGAGGCATCAACCTAAATTGGGCCTTTGGTATCCTAAGGATTCACCTTTTGATTTGGTTTCATATTCAGATAGTGACTATGCTGGAGCTTCTTTGGATAGAAAGTCTTCTACAGGGGGTTGTCAATTTCTAGGAAGCATATTGGTGTCATGGCAATGCAAGAAGCAAACAGTGGTGGCTAATTCTACAACTGAAGCTGAGTATGTGGCTGCTTCAAGTTGTTGTGGACAAGTTCTATGGATGCAGAATCAATTATTGGATTATGGGTACAATTTCATGAATACCAAAATTCATATTGATAACAACAGCACACTTTGCATAATTAAAAATCCTGTTTTTCATTCTAAAACAAAGCATATTGAGATAAGACATCACTTTATAAGGGATTGCTATGAAAAGAAGTTGATCCAAATTGTTAAAGTTCATACTGATAACAATGTTGCTGATCTTCTCACTAAACATTTTGATGTAGGGAGGTTTTAATTTTTAATTGCAAACATTGGTATGATAAATCTTTGAAAAACTTATCTCTTTGTCTTTGTAAAAGTATGTAAAGGTATTGTGCTGCTTGTTACTCTACTGCTTATCTTAAAGCATAAGTTTGTGATGGAATGTACTATGCTGATGTTTCTAACTCTACTGCTAGTACATATACATGTTTGTTCTGTGTTGTTTGGTCAAACATTTTGCAGGTACACGAATGGTGTTAGTTGATGATTTGCAAGGAATTAACACAAGAAAGTACACATCTTTCATTCCTCACTAACAAAGTACATTAGATCCAACATCAAAAGAAAACAACAAAAGATGGAATCAAAAGACTAACATCTACAACTACATCACTTCCTAGGGCATGGAAGCCCAAGGACAATCTTTCTCTCCTTAGGAAGAGGAGGGTTTGTCTTCTTTGTCTTCTTTGTCTTGGTGGATGTCTTGGGTCTTTGCCTTGATGATTGTCGCCTCTCAGGAGTGGAAGGTGGTTCATTTGGTGGCTCATCCTCATCTGATGAAGTGTAGATGAAAGGGGAAACAAGCTCCCTTGGAGATGGTTGCCTGACAAGGATCCAAGCTGGGTCTTCTGATGATTCTGAAGACGATGGAGACTTGGGGGACATCACAGCTTTACCCCTGGAAGTGCTTGGGGTTTGATTCAAATGAAGAAGATCTTTGAACACGTAACACCCCCAAAATTTGATACAGCGGAAGACTCAACAAGCTTTCGGGGTGCTACGGGGATTGGTATCCAACACAAGACAATATAGAACGAGATAAAGTAAACATAATAAAAACACAACCAAAACGGGGTTTTAAGGTTTACATTTATCCCAACATCATTCAGAGTCAGGCCCAATATAAAATAACAGTAGGTCCAAATTTAGTTATCAGAGTTTAGAAAAATAGATCCATAAACCGTGAGCCTTGGCCGAGCCTTCCATTCCAAGCATGCATCTCGTCACTTAATTACCTGAGAAAACGTGCTAAAAGTCAGCTTTCGCTGGTGAGATCATAGGTTTAAATTCATCTAACAATATAGTGGACTTATACGCAAAACGCTTGCTAGCTAGACTAAGGATTCGCTAAAAGCCTGCGGATACCCTCCGCTCCAACCTAACACACGGATACCCTCCGTTCTAACATAGATATTCGGGTAACCCCCGCAATACCAATAAACACTCGGATAACCTCCGAAGTATTAATAACCTATAGGTGCACACTACAGTATCTAAATAAGCCAACCTTGAATAGTACACACAACATATATGTGACTAAAGCTGACAATTCCAAATAACCAAATAAGCCAACCTTGAATAGTACACACAACATATATGTGACTAAAGCTGACAATCCACCAATAACCAAATAAGCCAACCTTGAATAGTACACACAACATGTGTGACTAAAGCTGACAATAGATCCTAGTCCATACACATAGCAAGTTTAGAAATAATATAAAAGCGATAATAGTCCACGTAAAATAATTTGCACGTTTCTCACCCCAAGTATTGAAAACATAGTTCAAGAGTAAAAAGTGGGGCTATGACTCACCTCAAGTCCAGAAAATAGCAAGAAGAAGTCGGTAGAAATAAGATGTATAGTAACTCACGAAACAGCAACTACGGACTTGGCACGACCTAACAATATTAACTCGTTCAGAAATCATTTCCTCAAATTTATAATATTCCCAAACCCGGACGAGAATCCGTTTTATTTCCGAAAATCCATTTCGTATTAGTTTGGTGTGTTAGCGTTTGGTATCCATACGGGTGGAGGGTCGACTCAAAACAAACCAAAAAGATCACATAAAGAATAATAAGATAAACTATGGATCTAATATTAGCCCAATATATCATTTAAATAAATCGCCGAAGTTTATCAAATCCGTCGATTTGATAATCCTCATATTTATTTACGTAACATACCGTTCCAAGATTACACCCCATCCTAAAGCACATAGCACATAAATACTATATGGTAGATATTATAGTTTAATAAATTCCTCATATATATCGTCAAATTGGCCAGATTTCCCGATATATACACTCGCAATTTATTACACTTTACATATACCACAACCTATGGGCGTCGTGGGATACGATGCCCATTAATATATTCATTTCATATAGCCAAATAACCCGGTTCAACCCTACAGTTAAGTGGTTATTTAGTTATAGAAAACGTTTATATTAATCGTCATATATCCGTGACAACACGAAAGTCACAAATAAAACTTACCTGGACTCGACTGGCAACGACTCCACATAACTCGATAAGTTTACCCGTTATATATACAAAATGACATTTTTATTAAACGTTTAATAATTGTCGAGAGTTTCTCGTTTTTATAACACATTTTTATAATAATAATACGTTCAATAATATTACGCCACTTTCGTAGCCTAATATATATCTAATTGTATTATTTATAATACGACTCGTGATTATTATTATTATTAATATACGCGTCTATATAATTATATATCCGTTATTCACGTCTATATATTCATATAAACGTTTATATTATCAATAATTATTATTACGAGTTTTATTATTTACGTTTTAATTGTAATAGTTATCGAGTCACACGAAATGGTCACATGTCCGAGTCATGACTCTCGGCTCATTGTCCAAGTCCAATATAATAAGTAAAAGCCATAAAACAATACATCTCCGTCCAAACAATCCCAATCCACGTGCTACAACATGAGGGTCCGATTACGGCACCCGACTAATCCTATCTCCGTCATTCTAGTGACCGTCTCACAATCGGTCCCCAATATCCAAATTCGTCAACAACTTCACAATACCAAATATCCATTGTCGAGACCAAACGTGGTCTCGACCCACAAGTATTCGGTCGAAATATTCAACCAATGCCGAAACAAAACCAAGTTACCAATACAAGTCATAAGTAAATAATTATAACCAAGTCACCTTCGGGTTGGTTTACCAAGCCAAACCCGGGTCTATACGACTCAATTGAGTCGCGGTCCATACCACGAGCACAACGGCTCGAACCAAAACATAAAAGAAATCAAATAGGCTCCAATCGAGCACCACAATTTAGCCAATCGACCCATAAGGGTCTCGGCATCAAATATGAGTCAAAGAAGACTCGACCAAGAACCATCTTGGTCTCGGCAAAAGCTCAAACGAGCTAACCAAAGCTGTCCCAAACACCATCTTGGGTCGCGACATCAACAATCAACAATCGACCAAAAATCAAGACTCAATCGAGTCTAGTCAAACTCCCAAGCAAACAATCATGAAAACCAAGATTCCAAGGTCATAACAAGAAGGATAACGAGCCATATGGCTCGAACCCACATCAATCCGTGAGTCCAAGACTCACGGTTCGTTCGAACCCATGAGATATCACCAAGACCCGGATACCAAACTCATTCTTAATATCAAAAATCATTATTTCCCAACATAAAATTTCGATTCCCATCAAAAATCATCCGTGTAGCCACGGATTGGTCACCATATCGAGGTACCCAAGGTACCTACACGAGCTCACTCACCTTCTTGAACCTCCAAACGTGCGGATCTAGTGAAAATAATAATAACTCGACCGGATCTTTAAAGATTTCATGATGTTAAGAGATGTTTTAGGGTGCGTATGATATACCAAAAGAAAGGGGATGAAACGAGGAGTAATATGGTGGTGTTTGTTTGGTGGTGTGGTCGGCGGTGTGATGGTGGTGGCTGGAACAGTGGTTCGGCGGCTAGGGTTTATCAAAGAGAGAAAATGAGAGACAGAGATGAGGGTGAGGTGTGGTGTGTGTTGTGTGTGAACCGAACCACAAAGGACCCAATTTGTAGTTTACTTTCTTTTTTCTTTTTTTTTTGTTAATAATAATAATAATAATAATAATAATAATAATAATAATAATAATAATAATAATAATAATAATAATAATAGTAATAATAATAATAATAATAATAATAATAATAATAATAATAATAATAATAATAATAATAATAATAATAATAATAATAATAATAATAATATTACTAACGGTGTGGAGCGGGTAACGTGGGTAAATGTAAAAACATGTGGCCCGAACCCAAACTCATTTCAAAACTTTAATATCACCCGAAAAACATCTCGTAAATAATTATATAGTCGGACTCGTAAAACGAATCATAAAAATTTTCGTTAGGTAAACCTAGTGCCAGAGTCAACGTAGTACCAAGTGAGAATTTAAGTATACATCACCGAGCATAAATCAATAATGAATTATGAACATAATTCACGAATTCCATAACATCTTTAATCCATAATTATTCATAAAATGGGTCTTACAAGTTCGTTGTGAAATAAAATTTCAAATAAGAATTATAAACGAACTTTAATCGTAATGCGGGTTTTCAAAATAACTCCCTGAATTGCCGGTTGTCACATCCTCCCAGTCTCAGAAGAAACCCGTCCCGGGTTTCACTCGGAAAAACTCATCTACGAAGTGAAAAGCTTCGGATATCTCTTCCTGAACTCGTCCTCACGTTCCCACGTAAATTCTGGTCCATGTCGGGAATTCCAACGGACCTTGACGAGCGGAATGCGACTTCTCTTGAGTCGTTTAACTTCACGATCTAAAATCTCAATTGGCTCTTCCACGAAGTTCAATTTCTCATCGACACGAATGTCCTTCATTGGAATGACGGGCATTTCATCGGAAAGACATTTCTTCAAATTACTAACGTGGAACACGTCGTGAACTTTACTCAGTTCATGTGGTAATTCCAACCTATAAGCCACGGGCCCAATTCTTTCTAAGATCAGGAATGGTCCAATGTAGCATGGGTTGAGTTTACCACATTTCCCGAAACGTATTACACCCTTCCAAGGCGAGACTTTCAGCATTACTTTGTCTCCAACCTGGAATTCTAAGGGTTTACGTCTTTGATCGACGTAGCTCTTCTGCCTATCTCTGGCTGCTTGCAATCGATCACGTATTTGAGCTACTTTCTCAGTAGTTTCCAAAATCAGTTCAGGGCCTGTGAGTTGGCTATCTCCAACTTCTGCCCAACCAATAGGCGAACGACACTTTCTGCCATACAAAGCTTCGAATGGTGCAGCCTTAAGACTTGTGTGGTAGCTATTATTATAGGAGAATTCCGCAAGGGGTAAGTACTTCTCCCAGCCTTTACCAAAGTCTATGATGCATGCACGAAGCATATCCTCTAACGTCTGAATGGTCCTCTCACTTTGACCATCGGTTTGAGGATGATATGCAGTACTCATATCAAGTCTCGTCCCCACAGCCGTTTGAAGTGATCGCCACAAAGCTGACGTAAAACGACTATCGCGATCTGAAATAATAGATATCGGGACTCCATGACGAGAAATAATTTCCTTCACGTACAACCTCGCAAGTTTATCCACACTATCATCTTCACTTATTGCTAAGAAATGAGCAGACTTTGTCAGACGATCCACAATTACCCAGATAGCGTCACAACCGCTAGTTGTCCTCGGTAATTTGGTAATGAAGTACATAGTAATCCGCTCCCATTTCCAGACTGGAAGTTCTGGTTGCGTTAGTAATCCTGACGGTCTCTGGTGTTCAGCTTTAACCTTAGCACATGTCGTACGATGCTATATCTGCCTTCATATTTGGCCACCAATAGAACTTCTTAAGATCCTGGTACATTTTATCGGACCCAGGATGAATAGAGTACCTTGACTTATGCGACTCATGCATAATCAAATCCCGAATTTCTCCATACAACGGTACCCAAATCCGATTTCCAAAACATAATAATCCATCAGAACGCTTAACAAATCCTTTCTCATTCTCAGCCATCCCAAATATTTTCTCGGCAGATCTATTTTCTGCTTTCAACGCTTCCGTTTGAGCTTCAAGTATTTGAGTCGGTAATGGCGATACAATAGTCATTCCCAATGACCTAACTTGTAACGGTGGTATTCTTTCCTTTCGACTAAGAGCATCAGCGACAACGTTTGCTTTACCAGGATGGTAGCGAATTTCGCAATCATAATCGCCTAGCAACTCAATCCAACGTCGTTGTCTCATATTTAGCTCTTTTTGATTCAAGATGTGTTGTAGACTTTTATGGTCAGTAAATACCACACACTTGGTTCCGTACAAGTAATGTCTCCATATTCTTAAAGCGAAAACTACAGCACCTAGTTCCAAATCATGGGTAGTGTAGTTTTTCTCATGCTTTTTGAGCTGTCGGGAAGCATAAGCTATCACCTTCTCTCGTTGCATTAATACGGCTCCCAATCCTTTATGTGAGGCGTCACAATAGACGACGAAATCCTCGTTACCTTCCGGTAACGCTAAGATAGGAGCACTACACAACATTTTCTTAAGCAATTGAAACACTTCCTCTTCTTTATCTCCCCATTCATACGTAACACTCTTTTGAGTCAATTTGGTCAATGGTTTAGCTATCTTCGAAAATCCCTCAATGAATCTTCGGTAGTAACCAGCTAAACCCAAAAATTGACGTACTTCGGTAGGGGTTGTAGGTGCAGCCCAATCTTTTATCGCCTCAATCTTAGCAGGATCCACATAGACTCCTTGTCTATCAATCACATGACCCAAAAATTGTACCGTCGGAATCCAGAATTCGCATTTCGAAAACTTGGCATAGAGTTTCTCCTTCCTGAGCAATTCTAAAATGAGTCTTAGATGCTCCTCATGCTCCTTCTCACTCTTTGAATAAATCAGAATGTCATCGATGAATACAATCACAAACTTGTCTAAGTAAGGCTTACACACACGATTCATGAGATCCATGAATATTGCTGGTGCGTTAGTCAACCCAAATGGCATCACCTGAAACTCGTAGTGCCCGTAACGGGTTCTGAAAGCCGTTTTCGGAATATCTTCCTCGCGAACTCGAAGTTGATGATATCCCGATCTCAAATCGATCATCGAATACACACTCGATCCTTGGAGTTGATCGAACAAGTCGTCGATCCTAGGTAACGGGTATCTATTCTTCACCGTTAGCTTATTCAACTCTCGGCAATCAATGCACATTCGGAACGATCCATCCTTCTTCTTCACAAATAAGACTGGGGCTCCCCAAGGTGAAGAACTTGGTCTTATGAATCCTTTTTCGGCTAACTCCGCCAATTGTTTCGACAACTCTTCTAGTTCGGTAGGTGCAAGACGATAAGGCGCTCGTGCTACAGGTGCAACACCAGGTATCAACTCAATCTGAAACTCCACTTGTCTAGTCGGCGGGATTCCCGGCAAATCATCAGGAAAGACATCAGGAAAATCACGACCTATAGGCACATCTCCAATGCACCTTTCCTTTTTATTCGCCTCTCCCTTCTCAGAAATTTGAGCTAAGAAAAGGTAACATCCCTTCTCCATTAGCTTTGGCAACTTAGTGCATGAAATCACTGCTAATCGGGATGGGCTCCTAGAATCCTTTCGGTCTCCTAATATATTTAGGACTTCCTTTTCGTATGGTACACGCACGATCTTCTCGTCGCAAAGTATGTGAGCACGATACTTCGACAACCAATCCATACCAATGATGACATCAAAACTTCCTAACGTGACGGGTAGAAGATCTATGTTGAAAGGGTGGTTCAAGAAATTCAGCGTACAACCGCGAATGATGGTATTAATCCTTTCTATGTTCCCGTTAGCTAACTCAATATCATATCCAATTCCTAAGGCCATCGGGGGTTTCTCTAGTAAGGGTGCAAACGTAGTGGACACAAAACTCCTATCGGCACCAGTATCAAATACTATGGAAGCATAACGATTATTGAGAAGGAACGTACCGGTAACGACGTTCGGATCTTCTCCTCTCTCGTTCCCGAGTGCATACACTCTTCCCTGAGCAGCTCCAGCTTCCACACGTTGGTCACCATCATCTTGTCGTCCACGGTTTCCTCCAGCTCCACGGTTTCCACAATTGTACCCATTACCACCCGAGCCTTGATTTCCACGGTTCCGCGATTCTCTACACTCATTCCTATAGTGTCCCTTCTTTCCACACCCATAACAAGTAACATATGCCTTATTTCTCATCTCAGGAGCAGCTTGAACCATAGCAAGAGGTCGGGCTCTACAATCCCTAGCTGTATGTCCTTTCTTTGAGCAATTCTGGCATTTCACACTACACCATCCAGTATGATGCTGGTGGCAACGATCACACTTGGGTGCATCACCGTTCTGATTCTTCTTATCTCCATTCCCAATAGCATAAGCCTTAGCTTGTCTCTTGTTTCGGTGATCATTACCCTTAGAGTGACGGTCTCTCTTTCTCTAGCTTGACATTCCTTTGCCATAGCTTGCGGTCGGCCTCACGAGCAATAACAAATCCTCGCTGCAAACTATCGATATGCTCGTGGACATCCATCAAAACTCTCCTCAGCTCAGTAGTCCTGCCCACAACGACAGTCAAGTCAACTCTCAAATCCGCTAAAAACTCTCCAATAACTCTCTCAAGTCGATCAGATACACGTGCAACTCTCTCACTAAGCGCAGTAATCCGAGCCCACAACCTGCCAATCTCACCTAACTCTGCATGCTCAGCAAAAACCTCAGAAGATGCATCCGACTCAACGGGACTACCAGGTGGCAACTCAAACAAGAACGGATGATCAGGTGAATCAGGCTCAATCGGATGTACAGGTGAATCAGGCTCCTCAGCCTGAGCTGGTGGTACTAACACATCATCATCATCAGGCATCTCATCCTCCTGAGGGTCATCCTCCTCCTCAGGGTCATCATCATCACCCTGCTCAGCCTCCTGAGGGTCATCCTCCTGCTCAGGGTCATCAGCCTCATCCTCACCCTCGTACTCCTCCTCCTCCTCATCGGAAGAGTACCTCATCAATCGTCATCTCCTACTAGGTGAACCATGTGGAGGTGTGGTAGGTGATCTAGGACGACGACGCAATGATGTGGGTGGCGCCTCAGACAAGAGAGAGTGAGCATCAATCTGTTAAGGTGATGGAGTAGGGCGTACCGACATGCGTGCCGTAGCTCGGTGGGCAAAGCGTGGGGCCACGCGAGCCAAAGCCTGATGAAGAGTAAGCTGCCTCGATGTACCAGGGAGCCCTAGAGAAGATGAGGGTCCCTGCGTAGATGCAGCAGGTGGTGCTGAAGTAGAAGCTGCCTGCGGTACAGTAGCTGAAAGCATGGCCAACTGGTAAGGATCATCAGATGCCATAGTGAACTGTGCAGGCAAAACCGGTGCAGTAAGAATATCCTCGATGACATCGGGCATATGGGAGGCCATGGTCTGTGACAACGGCGTAGGGTAGGTGTAAGTGTTTCAAAACAACTAAATCACAACTCCAAATACCATACCAAAAATCCTCATCAAATAATTCAATTATATAATCTCAATAAAAAGAATTTCAAACACCGCATTACTAAAATGTTTATAAAACATATAGACCATATAATTCCTCGAAACGCCATCTTATTACTAAAATCCATAAACCTCAAATCATCTCAATAAATCTCAAATCTAACAATCATCTCAATAATCTCATAATACCTCAAATAATAGAAGATGCTTCGGCTTGGCGGGCGATGGTCAAGGATCATTTTCTATAAAAATACGGTTATAGTTTAGGCGTTTATTTACCTAGTTCTCTATAACCTTGGCTCTGATACCAATCTGTAACACCCCCAAAATTTGATACAGCGGAAGACTCAACAAGCTTTCGGGGTGCTACGGGGATTGGTATCCAACACAAGACGGGGTTTTAAGGTTTACACAACCAAAACGGGGTTTTAAGGTTTACATTTATCCCAACATCATTCAGAGTCAGGCCCAATATAAAATAACAGTAGGTCCAAATTTAGTTATCAGAGTTTAGAAAAATAGATCCATAAACCGTGAGCCTTGGCCGAGCCTTCCATTCCAAGCATGCATCTCGTCACTTAATTACCTGAGAAAACGTGCTAAAAGTCAGCTTTCGCTGGTGAGATCATAGGTTTAAATTCATCTAACAATATAATGGACTTATACGCAAAACGCTTGCTAGCTAGACTAAGGATTCGCTAAAAGCCTGCGGATACCCTCCGCTCCAACCTAACACACGGATACCCTCCGTTCTAACATAGATATTCGGGTAACCCCCGCAATACCAATAAATACTCGGATAACCTCCGAAGTATTAATAACCTATAGGTGCACACTACAGTATCTAAATAAGCCAACCTTGAATAGTACACACAACATATATGTGACTAAAGCTGACAATTCCAAATAACCGAATAAGCCAACCTTGAATAGTACACACAACATATATGTGACTAAAGCTGACAATCCACCAATAACCAAATAAGCCAACCTTGAATAGTACACACAACATGTGTGATTAAAGCTGACAATAGATCCTAGTCCATACGCATAGCAAGTTTAGAAAGAATATAAAAGCGATAATAGTCCACGTAAAATAATTTGCACGTTTCTCACCCCAAGTATTGAAAACATAGTTCAAGAGTAAAAAGTGGGGCTATGACTCACCTCAAGTCCAGAAAATAGCAAGAAGAAGTCGGTAGAAATAAGATGTATAGTAACTCACGAAACAGCAACTACGGACTTGGCACGACCTAACAATATTAACTCATTCAGAAATCATTTCCTCAAATTTATAATATTCCCAAACCCGGACGAGAATCCGTTTTATTTCCGAAAATCCATTTCGTATTAGTTTGGTGTGTTTGCGTTTGGTATCCATACGGGTGGTGGGTCGACTCAAAACAAACCAAAAAGATCACATAAAGAATAATAAGATAAACTATGGATCTAATATTAGCCCAATATATCATTTAAATAAATCGCCGAAGTTTATCAAATCCGTCAATTTGATAATCCTCATATTTATTTACGTAACATACCGTTCCAAGATTACACCCCATCCTAAAGCACATAGCACATAAATACTATATGGTAGATATTATAGTTTAATAAATTTCTCATATATATCGTCAAATTGGCCAGATTTCCCGATATATACACTCGCAAGTTATTACACTTTACATATACCACAACCTATGGGCGTCGTGGGATACGATGCCCATTAATATATTCATTTCATATAGCCAAATAACCCGGTTCATCCCTACGGTTAAGTGGTTATTTAGTTATAGAAAACGTTTATATTAATCGTCATATATCCGTGACAACACGAAAGTCACAAATAAAACTTACCTGGACTCGAGTGGCAACGACTCCGCATAACTCGATAAGTTTACCCGTTATATATACAAAATGACATTTTTATTAAACGTTTAATAATTATCGAGAGTTTCTCGTTTTTATAACACATTTTTATAATAATAATACGTTCAATAATATTACGCCACTTTCGTAGCCTAATATATATCTAATTGTATTATTTATAATACGACTCGTGATTATTATTATTATTAATATACGCGTCTATATAATTATATATCCGTTATTCACGTCTATATATTCATATAAACGTTTATATTATCAATAATTATTACTACGAGTTTTATTATTTACGTTTTAATTTTAATAGTTATCGAGTCACACGAAATGGTCACATGTCCGAGTCATGACTCTCGGCTTATTGTCCAAGTCCAATATAATAAGTAAAAGCCATAAAACAATACATCTCCGTCCAAACAATCCCAATCCACGTGCTACAACATGAGGGTCCGACTACGGCACCCGACTAATCCTATCTCCGTCATTCTAGTGACCGTCTCACAATCGTTCCCCAATATCCAAATTCGTCAACAACTTCACAATACCAAATATCCATTGTCGAGACCAAACGTGGTCTCGACCCACAAGTATTCGGTCGAAATATTCAACCAATGCCGAAACAAAACCAAGTTACCAATACAAGTCATAAGTAAATAATTATAACCAAGTCACCTTCGGGTTGGTTTACCAAGCCAAACCCGGGTCTATACGACTCAATTGAGTCGCGGTCCATACCACGAGCACAACGGCTCGAACCAAAACATAAAAGAAATCAAATAGGCTCCAATCGAGCACCACAATTTAGCCAATCGACTCATAAGGGTCTCGGCATCAAATATGAGTCAAAGAAGACTCGACCAAGAACCATCTTCGTCTCGGCAAAAGCTCAAACGAGCTAACCAAAGCTGTCCCAAACACCATCTTGGGTCGCGACATCAACAATCAACAATCGACCAAAAATCAAGACTCAATCGAGTCTAGTCAAACTCCCAAGCAAACAATCATGAAAACCAAGATTCCAAGGTCATAACAAGAAGGATAACGAGCCATATGGCTCGAACCCACATCAATCCGTGAGTCCAAGACTCGCGGTTCGTTCGACCCCATGAGATATCACCAAGAACCGGATACCAAACTCATTCTTAATATCAAAAATCATTATTTCCCAACATAAAATTTCGATTCCCATAAAAAATCATCCATGTAGCCACGGATTGGTCACCATATCGAGGTACCCAAGGTACCTACACGAGCTCACTCACCTTCTTGAACCTCCAAACGTGCGGATCTAGTGAAAATAATAATAACTCGACCGGATCTTTAAAGATTTCGTGATGTTAAGAGATGTTTTAGGGTGCGTATGATATACCAAAAGAAAGGGGATGAAACGAGGAGTAATATGGTGGTGTTTGTTTGGTGGTGTGGTCGGCGGTGTGATGGTGGTGGCCGGAACAGTGGTTCGGCGGCTAGGGTTTATCAAAGAGAGAAAATGAGAGACAGAGATGAGGGTGAGGTGTGGTGTGTGTTGTGTGTGAACCGAACCACAAAGGACCCAATTTGTAGTTTACTTTCTTTTCTTTTTTTTTTTTGTTAATAATAATAATAATAATAATAATAATAATAATAATAATAATAATAATAATAATAATAATAATAATAATAATAATAATAATAATAATAATATTACTAACGGTGTGGAGCGGGTAACGTGGGTAAATGTAAAAACATGTGGCCCGAACCCGAACTCATTTCAAAACTTTAATATCACCCGAAAAACATCTCGTAAATAATTATATAGTCGGACTCGTAAAACGAATCATAAAAAATTTCGTTAGGTAAACCTAGTGCCAGAGTCAACGTAGTACCAAGTGAGAATTTAAGTATACATCACCGAGCATAAATCAAAAATTAATTATGAACATAATTCATGAATTCCATAACATATTTAATCCATAATTATTCATAAAATAGGTCTTACAAGTTCGTTGTGAAATAAAATTTCAAATAAGAAGTATAAACGAACTTTAATCGTAATGCGGGTTTTCAAAATAACTCCCTGAATTGCCGGTTGTCACAGAACACAGGGAGATCATGCTTTCTCTTTTTGGCTTGCTCTTTGGTTCTACAACCATTATGAGGAGGACGGAAGGGAGGCACATATGTTTCAAAAGGGGTTTCATCTTCAGATGATGAATCGGATGAGATATTGATGATTTCGGGTGTTGATTTCATAATGATTTGATTTGATTTGGGTGATTTGAAGTTTTGATTTGGTTGATTGGCGTTTTGATTGCGATTAGGGTTTGCTTGTGGTGAATTAGGGAAAAGATTTACTCAGTTTTTATAGGGATTACGAAATATAAAGCGCATTAAATGCTAAGGATCTTTGACTTTTTGACCAAGCTATTTAGTCAACTCTGCTACTGGATAATTACACTCTGCTGCTAGTGATATTGGGTTGCTACGGTTGTAAGTGTGAGGGTGGGATGTGTAACTTCTATCTCACTTTAAAACCTAATTGATCTTCATTATTGGTTTTCTCACGTTTCAAATTGAAGTTATCACAAACCCTAACACTCAATAATTCTCAAAGTCAATTATTCCCAATTTCTCTAAACCCTAAGTCATGGAATGCACACGTACCTGGGCGGAGCAACACAATAGTGTGGTCGTTTTGGATGCAGAATCAGTTCCTGAAGGGCTCACAGACATGGTTAACTTTTTGAATGCTACTTCTCTTAGGTATTCACTCACTGTGAATCCTACTATATTTGCTTCCTACATCAAACAGTTTTGGCTTACTGCTAAAATCAAAACTATGAATGGGGAAATATATGTTAGTGCCTTAGTAGATGGGCAAAAGGTTCGTGTAACTGAATCATTTATAAGGGAAACCCTTCTCTTAGATGATGCAACAGAGACCACTTGCCTGGCCAATTCTGCTATTTTTGCTAGGTTAAAAGATTTGGGATATGAGGGGAAACATACAAATTTCAAATTTCAAAAAGCTCTCCTTTGTCCTCAATACAAGTTTTTGGTACACCTTCTCCTTCATTGTTTGAGTCCTAAAACTTCTGGGTGGCATGAATTTAGTGCTACTATTGCTTCTGCAATGGTATGCCTGAGCAAAGGTCAACCATTCAATTTTTCAAGAATGATATTGGAGGGGATGTGTAAAAGTGTTAAAGAGTCTGGTTCTTATTTGCTTTATCCAAGGTTTATTCAACTCTTTATTCAAAATCAACTTACAAGGTTTAGAGGACATGCTGTTATTTATGATGCTCCAAAATTAGTTTTTTCAAAAACTTTTACTTTCTTAGTTAAGCATGGCAAAAAAATTTCAGGCACACATACAAATCTTACACCTTATATGGTGCAACTTGTGCAAAATATTCAGGGTGAAGGATCAGGAAATCCCACTGACTCCCATCACACACCCACTTTTACTGCATCTGCTACACAACCTAAAATACTCTATACCCGTAAGAAAACCAAAAAGAACACTGATCTACCTCAGGATAGTGTTAGTATGGCTGTACCAGATGAGGCTGTCCTAGTTGATGGAGGGGACATGTTGGTGAGGGTTGTCACTACTACTTCTAGCTTAGCAGCAGAGCGGGATAGTGATAACATAAATAAGACTCAATCCAAGGTAACATCTAGAGAAAAGGATTCTACTGAATCTACTTCTCAGGATGGTAACCCTAGCCAAATGGAAAATATAGGGGGCTCAGATGATCAAACTAGGTTTGATACTGAGTTTATGTCCCAAGATTCACTTCTCGGACCAGGTTACACAGGTCGAAGTGATGAGGACAGGCCAGTGACCAATGAATTGACGGAAAATCTTGTACATGATGACAATGTCCATGATTCACCTCTCGGACCAGGTAACACAAGTCGAAGTGATGAGACTACTCTGCAACTCATTCAGGAACTGACGGTTACTTGTACCAATTTGGGGTTGAAGTGTACTACTTTGGAAGATAAGGTTCTTACTCTGTCTACAGTGGTTACAAATCAAGGCAACATAATCACAACTTTGAAGAAACAGATTAAGAAATTGAAGAAATCAAAAACTTCAACCTCATTGAAAAGGCTAAAGAAGGTGGGCACTTCTCAAGTTATTGGTTCACCTGAACTTTCTACTCATTTGGAAGAAGATGATGCTTCCAAACAGGGGAGGAATGAAGATGCAATGGGTTCATGGGAGGCAAATTTGAAGAAGGTTGAAAGTGCTCAGGTTATGAATGAAGAAATGGCTTCAGGGGAGGTTCCAGTGATTGGAGACATGGATGTGGAAAGTCCTGAAGATGCTGAGAATTTTGTGGTTGCTGATCAATCAGGGAATGAGGTGGTAATGGAACAAGTGATTATTACTCAAGAAAAGGTGGTGGAAAAACTCAAGACTTTGGAGTCTGAGCAATTAGTGAAGGCAAAAGGGGTAATGGGTGAAGCTCTAAAGACTTTGGGGAATTCAATGGTGAAAGAACTTGAAAATGCTGTTATTGCTGACAAGACTAATGTCTCTACTGCTGCTAATGATTCTGCTGCTAAGGATTCTGCTGATCCTGCTGCTAGTGGAAAAGTGACTTCTGCTGATGCACAAGACTCTGCTGCTGGGTCTAGTGATAATGCTGCTGCTGAAGCAATGGTTTTGTTAAGTAAGAAGACTTCAGAAGTTCTATGTGAATCATCTTCAAAACATTTACCACTACCAACACCATCACTACCACAACAACCTACAATAACAACTACATCATTTACACCAAGTGTACCTCTAAAAGGAGTTGTCATTAGAGAACCTGTTGCTCAACCAAAGAAGATAGTATCTTCATCTACTGATAAAGGAAAGGGCAAGCAAGTTGCAGAATCTCAATGGGTGTATAAAGGGTTTGACTACTCTGTACTACCTTTTAATCTATGGCCTAAGGAATTACAAATTAAACATGACTCAGTTATTGCTTTGAAAGAACAAGAGATGATTGATCAAGAAGATCTTCAGCTGGCTCAGAAAGAAAAGGAAAAGATTGAAAAGGAGACAGAAGATTTAAGGAGGTATGATGAATGGTTGGATGAGAAGATAAGAATAGAGGCCGATATTGAACTTAACAAGATGATCAAGATTGAGGATAATGAAGATCAAACTTTTGATGTGAAATCTTGGATAAGTAAGTTTACAGCTAAGAAAAATAAAGAAGATGCTGCTGCTAGAAAGAATAAAAAGGTACTTAGAGGTCCAACTCCACTACAAAAGAGAAAAGAGTATGAAAGATATCTGAAGAATATGAAAGGATGGAAATTGGTGCATTTAAAACCTAAGTCTGATCAAGAGGTTTATGATTTGTATCAAGTGGCTAAAAGACAAACAGATACTTTTTATCCTATGGGTTGTGCTGAAGACTTGGAATTTATTGCTCAGATGAATAAGAAGTTGGTACCTGAAAAAGTGGCTGAAGCAGAGCATGTTCAAGAAGCTGATATTGTTAAGCAGTTTGATGATGCAGCTAAGACTACTTCTTCTTTGCAAAGTGGTAAAAGAAAAGGTGTAGTTCATAAATCATTTGCAAAGAAGAAAAGGAAAACAGGGGAAGAAAGCAGTTCTAAGTCAGAAGGAGATGAGTTCAAGAATGATTGTGATCATATTCCTCCTGAGCATTTAAAAGAACAACTGAAGGTTTACACTATGGTTGGTAAGATGGAAGATCCTGAAGTAGTTGATGCCAAACCAATAGGAGTCAAATATCCTATTATCAAAGTAACTACAGGATATGATACTAACATTGGAGCATTTCATGATGTTGAGAGATCTGATGGAAAAACTCACAGGTTTCTTAGATTTCAACAGATGCTATACTACTTTGATAGAGAGGATGTTGATGACTTGTGGAAGTTATACAAGGCAAAGTTTGGAGCAGAGAAGTTTGATGGTAAAAAGTATGAGAAAGATCAAATTGATCATATCATAACTAAGACTGATAATGTTCTATGGAGAGCTCTAAAACTTATGTATGAACCTTCATTGGATGATTCTGAATGGACAGAGATAGTAGAATACAAAGTAAGAAAATGGAGACTCTTTCAAGATTCTGGAGTTCATATGCTAGATATTGGACCAATTATTTTGTATATGCTAGCTGAAATGGATTACCCAGTGGTAAGATACTGGAATATTGTCAATCAGATGGTTAATGGTGATAGATCACTTAAGTTGCAGAAAGACTATGATTCTGATGATCAAGCATTCAATTTGCTGTCAAAGTATAAGAAGATATTTGATCAACTGAATTCTCAAGGTTTGAAGTGTTTGGAAGCATCCTCCTAGTGATTAACTGAGCTTAGAAGAAACTTACTTATTTAGAAATAGATAATAAGTTTAGGGGAGGATTGTTGGGTTTGAAACTGCTGCTAAGTGAAACTGCTGCTATGAATGAAACTGCTGTTAGTGGTAATGATTCTGTTGCTGATGTCAAAGTGCTGCTAAGGTTAAATGTTGCTGACAGAATCTACTGCTGAAGGGATAAGGATGTATACGGTTTAGATTAATATAGAATAGATTGTGTAAATATTATATATATCTAGAATATTCTTATCGTGTAGAGAAAGGTATTGTAAACCTAGTAGGATTCCTTAGTCTATAAAAGGAGGATCCTAGGGTTAGTTTGCATACGCATTGTTTAAGTATTGTTTACACTTCAAGGTTGTAAAGCCCTAGCATTGTCGAGTGCTCATATTAATAATATTGAAGTGTTGAAAGTGAATCATTATTCTTCTTAAGTTAAGCTTTTATATTCTGCATATTTGCTTAAGTGTTTAATCAAGTTAACTTCTATACAAGATCGTTTAAGCTCAACTGGGATCAACAAATCATAATAAAACAAAAGAAAAGAAATAGTCCTATATTGCCTAAAAAGAGCACTTGGACTTGCTTGCAACTCATGGTTGATTGTTTTATTTGCTTGAAAGATAACATAAGCATAAAGCTTAGTTGTTAGATGGAGAGGGATTTGGAGTGGGGTATGGAGCAGAAGAGGTGGCCCTTACGATATTGTATCGTGTTAAGGGTGGAATGGGATGAGGTCGTGTGAGGAGATATTCAATCCAAGAAATATCTTCACTCAAGTAAAGGAGTTGTTTTTGAAGAAAGATGCAACAAGGGCAATAGTGAGTATGGTTTGTAACTTGATCCAAGTTGAGAGAGTGAGGAAGGCAATTGTTGTAGGGTGATGATGGAGGTTGCCCTTTGTTGCGTTGTGCAAGATGCATGGCATTGAGATCACAAAGATCATGGATTTGTGATATTTCATCACGGAACTTTTGCTTTTCCGTGGTAATGCGGAGAAATTCATTGTGTTGATATGGATGAATTGGGTTTGTGTAGTTGGAGTTGTAGTGGGATGGTTGATCAAACTTGTATGGATCATTACAAGTGATTGGAGGATGAGATGAGTGGTTTGGCATGAAGGAAGATGTTTGGCCAATGTTGTATGGTTTGTAAAGAGGATCAAATGAATGTCCTTGTGAATTTGGTGGAAAGTTTGGGAAGTAAGTGGTTGGTGGTGTTGAGTGACTTCCAACTTCATTTGTTATGATAGATTTGTTTCGAGGGCTTTTTCTTCGCCAAACGGGTTTTTCCGTCATTCTTGCAAGCCTTGAGGCTTTTGATTTTGGTTTGTTTGGAGAAGCCATGAAGGAATGAGTGAAGAGTTTTGAGGATTGGGGGTTATAGTGTAAGATTTGTGTGTTTATGGATGGATAAAGTTTGTTTGGGTGATTAGGACAAAATGTGTTGGTGAAAATTGGGAAATGTAGGTTGAAATGGGCTAAAAAGCAGAAAAGATTCTGTAAACCCGACCATCAGATGGCCGGTCCCCTTAATTAGGGGGCGGTCCCCTTAATGATTAAGGGGGCCGCCTTACAAAATTAAGGGGGCCGCCCATCTGGTGATTTCCAGGTTGCCAGAATTGGGTTTTTGGCAGAAAATTTGCAGAAAGGTTGTGTGTTTGGATTAGAAATCAAGCAAGTTCAATTCCTTTAGGCAATATAGAATCTAATATAATCAAGATATAGCATGCATGCAATAACACATAGACAAAAGAGCAAATAATCAACACAAAATAAGCAAGAGGAGGTAAGTAAGGGCAAGATCACTTAAACTTCCTAAGGCACCTATCTTAGATTAAAGGCAAAGGCAATTAGTGAGTTAAAAACTAGTGATGGATCAAGATGACAACATTATTAGTGAATTTGTCCTAGTGTGTGTCTATATGCAACAAATGTGGAGTTGTGATTGTTTCGACTCCTAAATGCAAAAAAATAAATAACGATCCTAAGAAACAATCCAAATGATCTCCTTGATTCAATTTTTGCTCAATCATGAGTGTCAAAGACATATATTATATTATATACCTTGACAATTTATGTGAGAGTTCATGCATGATTTTGAAAAACAATGTTTTTAGAATTATTCAACAATGCAAGGAAAATAATCTTCATGTGATTCGTAATGTGAGAATAATTTTTTTTTAGAGAAAATTGATTAGGTTTTACAAAGGAGTTTATGCAAAGAAAATAAGTTTTCCCAATCTTTAGTTTTGTGCGAAATAGATTCCTAGACTCAGAAAAAAAATGAAATGGAAGAAAAATAAATTTTATGCAAGTATAAATTTGTATTAATTCAATATAATTTAGTCAACTTGTTCCATCATTCCTAATCCTAAACGCAAGTGGTTGAATAATTCACGCTTAAGGGGTTTTGTGAATATATCCGCAATGTTGTCTTCCGATGCAACCTTTTCTATAGATATATTTCCTTTTTGTACATTATCCCTAAGAAAATGGTGGCGTATTTCTATGTGTTTAGTCCTAGAGTGTTGCACCGGATTTTTACTTAAATCCATTGCACCTTTGTTATCGCACATAATGGGGACATTTTCTAACCTAATGCCATAGTCTACGAGAGCTTGTTTCATCCATAGTGCTTGTTGACATGCCTTTCCAGCGCTTACATATTCGGCTTCGGTGGTAGAAATAGCAAGAGCGGTTTGCTTCTTCGAAAACCAAGATGTTAGACAACATCCCATAAACGTGCAAATACCGCTAGTCTATCTACGTAGTCTCCCGCATGATCCGAATCCGCATAGACGATGGTTTCTATGCCGGATCCCTTAGGATACCATAATCCTAAGTGTATAGTGCCTTTAACGTATCGGAAGATACGCTTAACCGCTTCTAGGTGAGAGGTTTTGGGATCCTCTTGAAAACGGGCACAAAGGAAGACACTAAACATGATATCGGGTCTACTTGCCGTCAAGTATAGTAAACTACCTATCATTCCTCTATACTTGGTGTTATCTACGGACTCACCTTCATCGTCCATTGTGAGCTTTACTTCCGTAGACATGGGAGTTTTCATGGGTTTTGAATCTTCTAGGCCAAATTTCTTTAGCATTTCCTTAATGTACTTAGATTGGTTAAAAAATATTCCATCTTCTAATTGTTTTATTTGTAATCCTATGAAGAAGTTAAGTTCACCCATCATACTCATCTCAAACTCATCATGCATGATTTTGGCAAATTCATCACACATATCTTGACAAGTCGATCCAAATATAATGTCATCAACATATATTTAGACGATGATGAGATTTGGGTCTTTCCTTTTAGTGAAAAGAGTGTTATCTACCATTCCCATGGAATAATCATGTTTAATAAGAAAAGCTTTTAATCGATCATACCAAGCTTTGGGAGCTTGTTTGAGTCCATACAAAGCTTTCTTTAACTTATAAACATAATCAGGTTTTGCGAAGTCAATGAATCCTGGAGGTTGTGCCACATATACCTCCTCATTGATAAAACCGTTAAGGAATGCACTTTTCACGTCCATTTGGAATAACTTAAAATCTAGGGCGCAAGCATAGGCAAGTAATATCCTAATCGATTCTAGTCTAGCTACGGGGGCATAAGTTTCGTCATAATCAATTCCTTCTTGTTGATTATAACCTTGGGCAACTAACCTAGATTTATTCCTAGTAACTATTCCATTCTCATCTAACTTATTCCTATATACCCATTTGGTTCCTATGATGGTCATATTCTTTGGATTTGGGACTAATTCCCAAACATCATTTGCCTTAAATTGATTTAATTCTTCTTGCATAGCTATAACCCAACTTTCATCTTTTAAAGCCTCGCTAATATTCTTAGGTTCTATTGCTGAGAGGAAACAAAAGAAATTGTTTTTATCTTGGGCTTGTGACCTAAGGGTTCTTTGGTTAAGATGTGCTATTATATTATCTAATGGATGTGATCTAGATTCTTTAATATTAACAGTTTCGTTATTTTCTAAGTGAATGTCTTCATTATCATTTCCTATGGGTTTTGTTTTACTAACCTCAATAGCTTCATCTTTGACTAAGTCATCATCTTTTAAAGGTAATGTTTTAGGAGGAGGTGGTGTTTCATCAAATGTTACATTTAGTGATTCCTCTACTTTCATAGAGTGTTTGTTAAGTATTATATATGCTTTGCTACTTTGTGAGTATCCTAAAAATATTCCTTCATATGATTTTGGGTCAAACTTAGTGAGGTAATCCTTAGTGTTTAGAATATAACATTTACTTCCAAATACCCTAAAGTAGCTTAAGTTTGGTTTTCTACCTCTTAATAACTCATAAGGAGTTTTTCCTAGAATTCTCCTAATTGATACTCTATTTAAAATATACGTAGATGTATCTACGGCGTGACACCAAAATTTTTGTGGGATGGATTGTTCATTTAACATAGTTCTACTCATTTCTTGTAGTGACCTATTTTTTCTTTCTACTACGCCATTTGATTGAGGAGTACGAGGAGCGGAGAAATTGTGAGATATTCCATTTAACTCACAATATTTTCCGAATTGTACTTCGTTATCAAATTCCTTACCATGGTCCATCCTAATGGCAACTATTGAGCATCCTAATTAATTTTGAATCATTTTACTAAATATTTCGAATTTTTCAAAGGCTTAGGTTTTGTCACTTAAAAACCTATTCCACGTGTATCGTGAGTAGTCATCTACTATTACTAAGGTATATTTGTTTCCTCCATAGCTCCGCACAGCGGATGGACCGAAAAGATCCATATGTAATAATTCTAGGCACCTAGTAGTGGATACTATATTCTTAGCTTTGTGACTAGCATGAGCTTGTTTTCCAATTTTACATGCATCACAAAAATGATTGTCATATTTTAGATTAGGCAAATTTCTAACTAATTCCTTAGAGGCCAAAGATTGTATTTGTTGCATGTTAGCATGTCCTAATCTCCTATGCCACAATGTAGAGTTTTCATCTAGGGTCGTTAGGCATATCCTATCCTCAGGCTTGTTTCCTAGTTTCATAACATATATGCCACCTTTCCTAATTTCTCTACCTATAATTTTTCCATTCTTAACTATTTCTCTATCCTCTTCGGTAAATGCGACTCTACATTTATTGTCACATATTTGTCCTACACTAAGCAAGTTATATGTTAAATTATCTACATGCTCTACATTTTCAATAGTAAGAGAGTCTTGAGAAATCATACCTTTACCAATGATTTTTCCACGTAAGTCAGTACCAAAAATAACGTTACCTCCATTGTATGCCTTGTATGTAGAGAATAGCTTGCGGTTCCCCGTCATGTGCCTCGAACATCCGCTATCTTTGATCCATTCGTCAGGTTCCAAGTCAATTCCTAAACATATTTCGTCGGTTTCTTTTGCCATGAAACACTTTTCGTCTCTTGGCTTTTCAACTTCTTCTTTGTCACTATCACTCCATGTTCCACTAACAAAGGCGCCTTGATTTTCATAACCCGGTGGCTTTAGACATTCGCCAATGAGATGATTTGGACTTCCACATCTAAAGCACTTTCTTTTCCCGTAGTTGTCACTTCTATTTCTTTGGAATGCTTTTCTTTCGTCTTGTGATAATCTAGTGAATCTTCCTCGTCTCTTGAAGAACTTCTTGAATTCTCTTACGGCCATTGCATATTCTTCGTCTTCACTTTCGTCACTTGAATCATCATCATCACTAGGTTCCTTTTTGGCTTTTAGAGCAATGGATTTGGTTTGTTCTTTCTTGACTTTGACCGTTTCCGAATCTCTTCTTATGATTTCTTCATGAACCTTCAAGTTGCCAATTAGTTCATCTAGTGATAACGTCATCAAGTTCTTTGATTCTTCAATTGCCGTGACCTTAGCTCGCCATTTTGGATGCAATGCCCTAAGAAATTTCCTAACACAATTTTTACTAGAAAATGTCTCATCAAGTGCTTTTAAACTTGTGATAATAGTGTTAAGCTTAGCAAAAGCATTATCAATTGATTTCTCTTCCGGAATCGTAAATTGTTCATATTGTTGTACAAGAAGATCTATTTTATTATCTTTGACTTGGCTATTACCTTGGTGAGTAATTAGTAAAGAATCCCAAATTTCTTTGGCAGTTTTACACATAAAAATTCTTTCATATTCTTTGTGTGGTAACGCATTATAAATGACCATTTTAGCCTCATAATTTTTTGCTAATTTCTTTTTCAAATCATCATTTTGTTCTTCGAAAGATACAATTTCATTCATTTTAGTTTCAACATTATATTGAATAGGAGGAAAATCACCAAAGGTAATAATATGCCAAAGATCAAGATCTTTTGATTTCACATACGTTTCGAATCTATTTTTCCAATATAAAAATCCATCACTTTCAAATAGTGGTGGTCTTTGCATAGATTGCCCTTCTAAATATTTTTCAGATTCCATAGATCGTTACAAGTTTCAAAATACAATATATTTTAAAAAATCTTGCTAGACGTGGCTCTGATACCAATTGTGGAAAACTAGCAAGGGGTTGAATAGTTTTACGTCTTTTTAATTCGTTATAAAAGATAGTTTTAGTGTTTTCTTAGCTTTTAAAAACTTAGATTCGATAATATGTGATCTCAAATCTTGCACAATATAAACAACTATCAATAAACAATATATAACAATGATAAGTAATGAAATAAGTAAGAGATGGAAAGATCAAACAGCGAGACAAGAGATTTATAGTGGTTCGGCTACAAGGACACCTTCCTTGCCCTACTCCACTCTCCGAGCACCTAACTCGAGAGTTTTCTTCACTATATCAACAACCTCCCTTATGGCGGAGAAAACCTTACACACCAATTTACACACCAATTTTCACACCACAACTTCTTCACACCTAAGTCACAACTTCTACACAACTTCTTCAAATCAATCTACTTCACAACTAACTACTCCACACCTATCTTCTTCACACCAATCTAGTTCCTAACTTTTCTTCTTCACACCAAGCTACTAACTAATCACACAATCTATATATCCAACACAACTATCTACAATCAAATATTCACAACAATCTTCACAAAGAATAATGTAAATGATCTTGATGATGCACCAACAACTTGGATGTGGAGATCACAACAAGTTGTAATACTTCTTGTCTTGGGGGATAGAATTATTCTTCTCTTGCACTTGAGAGGATAAAGTTTGGATCACTTTGAAACAAAGAATTATACACTTATGATCAAAGGATAAGAGAATAGAAATATGGATCTAGATCAGAAAGTTTAGAAGGGCAAAAGGTGAGAAAATTCTGAGGGATGAACCAGTATTTATAGGGGAGAAAAATACTGTTCTGGAGCGTGGTCGGTCCCCTTAATTAATGGCCGGTCCCCTTAATGATTAAGGGGGCCGCCTAAGGAATTAAGGGGGCCGCCCCTTTCAGAACGTTGGTTTTTCTTGTCTTTTAGTGGGGAATATTTTTCTGGATAAAATTTGCCATTTTTGGTTGGAAATTTGAAATCATATATTTATAATGAATTAAACATATTCTTTTAATTCCAAAAGTAATTTTGTAAAAGATATAAGATGTTTAATGCATTTTATAAAAATTCTAGTGATTAGAGAAATTTCCTTTGATCATGAAATGTAATAAACCCTTTGTTTATTCATACCTTAAGTGATATGGAAGCAAAGACAAATATTAAGCACTAAAAACTTGTTTACGTTATAAGTTTTAGATTAATGAGTTTATGCTTTGTAATTATCAAAACATAGAGACATTGTTAATATGCTAACAATGTTTTAAGACAATATTTATGTCAACAAACCTTTATGAATAATGCATCGCAAATCCATGGATCATATACTACACAAGATTTACAATCCAAACTTTTTGGTTTTGGTGCAAATATGACTACTAAACATTCATTTTAAGGCTAAAGCCACTACGATAATTACCCAATCATTAGAGATACCACTAATAAAATAGTGACAAGTTGAATTAACTTGCAGCACCTTGTTTTTCGAGTCAATAAAAATTGAATACTAATGATTCATACATGATCCAAATTTGGTATATCAGATATGAGATAGGTAATTTGGACGAGTTTTGATCTGCTAAGCATGCATAATCCATTCTCATCTTAAATAATTCATTTTGTTTTACCCTTTCACCACGTTTCCGGCACAAACATATACTGATAACGAGCGATAGCTTATGTGCATTCCTCATTCTGAAGTTGGAGAGAATGTCCAACCTAGCTATAACCCAGAAATGTTAAAGGACGGCCTATACATGCTTAAATGATCATATAAGCATATCACATTAATTATATATTATAAACCAAGGACTATAACAAACATAGCAAACTGGAAATGTCATACATATGACACACACATGATCAAATTGGTATATCCTGATCATGGTGAATCCTATATCCTTTATCATAGGACAATTTTTAATGTAACAGTTGATATCTCAGAAAGTTACTTTTTATTTCTTTCTTACGCACTTAAATTTCTAGTTTTATATTGACAACACAAAGGTGCATTTTCTAATGGAAGCCACACTAAAGCTATTTGTAGTACATGGTGATTATGGCCAAATTCAACTTTACTCCTCTATTGCTTTAGCTCAAAGTAAAAAAATGTTAGTTAAATTAAATTTAACTTTACTGTACTCTATGCTAATAATCACAATGAACATTGTTTTGATTTGTATCTTCCTAAACATGGTCCAACTATAACCTTACAGTTAATATCAATAATTTCTAATTACCAACCAACTTATGATTACAAAATACTATACAACCAGACCCGTGCGTTGCACACGGGCTATATCTAAGTGTTCATAACGTAACGTTCACTAATTTTCGTCATGTATTCATTGCGGGATCATGTCATTTCATTATTTGAATACACTTGCAAACATGAATAGTCATGAATGCCCGTGTGATACACATGGGCTGTATAGAATTTTTCAAAGTCTAATATCCGTCATTTATTTTCATCATTTTATATTCGGGACGTATTTTTGTCATATATATAAGTTTTCGTGGTAGCATACATTTTGCAAGCATGATACGTATTTAAAATAGTTTATTGACATGTAATCTTTTAAGATGTATTTTTTTACGTAATATTTTTTGTCTATTTATTTTGGTATTGACTCTATCGTTTTTTATTTGAATTAACTAATATTAATACATCAGGCTAAGTTATAACTATTTCTTATGATAGTCAACAATTCTCGTGCGATGCACATGGGTTGTATAGAAGTTTTCATAAATTTAAAATACGTACGATGCACATGGACTGTATAGAAGTTTTTATAGCCATTTAGTTTTCATGATGTCACACATTTGCTAAGCTTTATACTTATTTAAAATACTTTATTGAGTTGCACATGGGCTGTATATAAGTTTTTATACCGTAATCTTCGGCAATTATTTTCGTCATTATATATCTAAGTTGTGATGGTATCACATTTCTAGGCATGACACACATTTAAAATAGTTTATTGACATTAAAAAAGTAATATGAAGAGATTTTTTTCAAGAAGTTATATTGAAAAGAATCTCTTCACATGTAATTTTTTAATATGTATAAGTTAAATAAATTATTTTAAATATAAAGCGATGACATTAATGTTGGAGACCTTTTATATTCATCTCCGTGCGATGCACACAGGTTTGGACTGCCTCAGGACCCATGCGATGCACACATGTTGGATCTAATTGTTTTCTTCATAATGTTCGGGACTAATTTTCGGTTCATGTTTGAACCTCTCATTTTTTGTGATAGACGGACTTCGTTGTTCAATAAATTACATTATTAAAAGAGAACTATAAAACAAATTTCCTTTTTAATAAAACTATAAAAACATAAAACATTAAAGTAATTAGTATATTCAAGAGTATAAATTATAATTCGTATAATAAATTATAATTTGTATAGTAAAATATTGCATGTTTAATTTGTAACGTACTATTAATGCGAATGCTAAGTATTCATCTATATTGACACTTGTGGCCGTGGCGTTGTTCTTGTTGTTGTTCTCTTTGTCGTTATTGTTCATTGGCATTTTGCATGTTTTGTTCTTGATACAATTTTTGTGACTTCTTCATCTCTTTCTTTAATGTGAAGAGGTTTTTTGTAAAATGTTATATTTAAATGAGACTTTTCATATGTAATATTTTAATATCAATAAGTTACAAAAATTATTATTTTTAATTAATGCATTATTACAACATTTTTCCATAAAGTATAATATCGAATTTGGAGCATTCATTAGTAACTCACTCTAATTATTTAGAGTATGACAACATGAATCACATGATCTCAAACTCAAATGAATAATGCTTACCTCGTGATAGGTGTAGGATAACATTTGAAATACAATTTTCTTCTCCTTTATAAACTTCTTTGATTTAGAAGATTCTCATTGTTAAGATGATAGCGTGAAGATATTTTTATTATATTTTTATCATATACTACCATTTTCAATATGTAACATCGACATAATTTTCACAATTATATCAAATATCAAGTCACGCAATATTCCACGACGTTTAATTAAGAAAGTGACATTAACACATCGCAAGACAAAAAACTACATTAAGATCAAAAATATTAAAATGCACCAACAAAGTGTAGTGATAATTATTGACTAAAAATTGAATGCTCGTCACATTATTTTTAATAAGCTTACTTGCTAACGAATCAATAGTATTAGCCCGTTCATCGGTATTACATGAAGTAAAATATTTCATGTTTAATTTGTAACGTACTATTAATATGAATGCTAAGTAGTCATCCCACCGGTGGCCGTGACGTTGTTCTTGTTGTTGTTGTTGTTTTCTTTGTCGTTGTTGTTCATTGGCCTTTTGCATGTTTTGTTCTTGATACAATTTTTGTAACTTCTCGATCTCTTTCTTTAATGCTTCTTGACATGCTACAAAAAACAATTAGATATAGTTGATCGTTAGTAACTTAAATATAGTTAGTCAAAGTAAAAATGTTCGTGCATGTTCCACTTAATTGATAAGACAACGATGTGTAGGATCTCTTAAACCATTACACTGCGTTCCCGAGTTTTATTTTTGAAAGAAGAAAAAAGAAGTGAGAAGAAAACAAAATAAATTCATGTTCCCGAGTTTTTTTTAAAAGGGAAGAGAATAGAAGAGGAAAGTAATTTTGGCTAAACTTCTCTCCAAAACTTTCTTCCCAAAAGTGGGATGATTTAGAGACAAGTTATATTAGGAAGCTTTAAATAAATAAAATTAATTAAGTAACCTAATATAAAACATTACTTTTATATGTAACCAAGGGTATAATTGTAAAATCATATGTTTTCTCTTCTTTTCTCTCCTAACTCGGGAACATGATATAAAAAATTTATTTTCATTCATCTCCTCTTCTTTTCTGTCCATTTTTAACTCTTCTCTTCTCTTCTTTCATTTCAAAATCTTGGGAACAGAGAGAAGATGATGTTACTACCAAACCTCCTAAGCACCATCTTTATGTCCTACATTGTTACACACACAAAACACACGTGAAATTTACATAAAATAATATAAATCAATATGATTAATAAGTAAGATGATATGATGCTTACTTAACCACCATTATAAGTTGTAGCCTATGTGCACGCGGTGTGGAGGAAGTTGTGGTTTGTTGTGTGTGATTTTTGACACATTATATAGTTGATAAAATCTTTGTAACTCATGGACGGGAAGGTAAAAAGACTAACCACTAATTGGTGTGTTTAATTTATGCATTCATGACATTTTTTGTTTGTATTCTTTGAGGTTTAGAGATGCTTGAAACATGTTGTACCGTACAAACTTTTGTGGACAATTTCTCATGCAAAACATATTGTACCATACAAACTACATTTGTTGAAATCACACTTGAAGGGCATATTTGGAATAATCAACTCTTGAAACATTATTAGGGGTATTTTACATTTATAAGACAACCTAAGTTTATATTATATACTAGGCATTAAGACCCGTGCGATGCACACGGGCTCAATCTAAATGTTCATAGTGTATTGTTCAACACTAATTTTTGTCATTTTGATCATGGGTGGATTTTTTTGGTCAATAAGTTTCTAAGTTGTGTTTGTTAGCATGAAATAAAAAATGTTGATGCCGTTATTTCGTTACCTTTAATTGAGGTCGAGTCAAACACTCAGAATACAATATATAACTCGGGCTGCCTCATGACCCGTGCGATGCACACAACTTTTTTATTTGTTATTATAATTTATAAATGACTGCGAGCCAAAATTATGTAATTTTTCCATTATATTCATTATTCAATGTGATATTTTTAATATGTCGTATTTTGTTATTTTAGCAAACTCTGAAAGCCCGTGCGATGCAGATGGGCTGTATAGAAGTATTCAAAGTTTAATATCCGTCTTTTATTTTCGTCATTTTATATTTGAGACGTATTGTTGTCCTTATATATATAAGTTGTCATGGTAGCATACATTTTGTAAGCATGATACGTATTTAAAATAGTTTATTGACATGTAATCTTTTAAGATGTATTTTTTACGTAATATTTTTTGTCTATTTATTTTGGTATTGACTCTATCGTTTTTTATTAGAACTAACTAATATTAATACATCCGGCTAAGTTATAACTAATTCTTAGGATAATTAACAATGTTCGTGCGATGCACATGAGCTGTCTAGAAGTTTTCATAGATTTAAAATACGTGCGATGCACATGGGCTGTATAGAAGCTTTCATAGCATAATATTCGGCATTTATTTTCGTCATTTTATATTTAAGTTGTCATGGTGTCACACATTTGCTAAGCTTTATACGTATTTAAAATGCTTTATTGAGTTGCACATGGGCTGTATATAAGTTTTTATAGCGTAATCTTCGGCACTTATTTTCGTCATTATATATCTAAGTTGTGATGGTATCACATTTCCAAGCATGTCACACATTTAAAATAGTTTATTGACATTAAATGAGTATATGTGAAGAGATTTTTTTCAGATGTTACATTGAAAAAAGTCTCTTCACATGTAATATTTTAATGTATATAAGTTACCTAAATTATTTTAAATATGAAGTGATGACATTAATGTTGGAGACCTTTTATATTTATCCCCATGCGATGCACACAGGTTTGGACTGCCTTAAAACCCATGCGATGCACACAGGTTGGATCTAATTGTTTTTTTGTAATGTTCTGGACTAATTTTCGGTTCATGTTTGAAACTCTCATTTTTTGTTAAAGACGGACTTTGTTATTCAAATAAATTACACTATTAAAAGCAAACTATCAAATAAATTTCCTTTTTAACAAAACTATAAAAAAATAAAATATTAAAATAATTAGTATATTCAAGAGTATAAATTATAATTCGTATAATAAATTATAATTCGTATAGTAAAATATTGCATGTTTAATTTGTAACGTACCATTAATATGAATGCTAAGTATTCATCTATATTGACGCCGGTAGCCATGGCATTGTTCTTGTTGCTGTTCATTGGCATTTTGCATGTTTTGTTCTTGATATAATTTTCGTGACTTCTCGGTCTCTTTCTTTAATGTGAAGAGGTTTTTTATAAAATGTTATATTTAAATGAGGCTTTTCATATGTAATCTTTTAATATGAGTAAGTTACATAAATTATATTTTAATTAATGCATTATTACAACATTTTTCCATAACAATAATATCGAATTTGGAGCATTAATTAGTAACTCACTCTAAGTATTTACAGTATGACGACATGAATCACATGATCTCAAATTCAAACGAATAATGCTTACCTCGTGATAGATGTAGGATAACATTTGAAATACAATTTTTTTCTCCTTTATATACTTCTTCGATTTAGAAGATTCTTATTCTTAAGATGATAGTGTGAAGATATTTTTATTATATACTACCATTTTTAATATGTAACATCGACATAATTTACACAGTCATATCAAATATCAAACTCACGCAATATTCCAAGACGTTTAATTATGAAAGTGACATTAACGCACCGCAAGACAAAAAACTACATTAAGAGCAAAAATATTGAAATGCACTAACAAAGTGTAGTAATAATTATTGACTAAAAATTGAATGCTAGTCTCATTATTTTCAATAAACTTACTTGCTAACGAATAAATAGTATTAGCCCGTTTAGCAGTATTACATGAAGTAAAATATTGCATGTTTAATTTGTAACGTACTATTAATATGAATGCTAAGTATTCATCCCACCGGTGGCCGTGGCGTTGTTGTTGTTGTTGTTGTTGTTGTTGTTGTTGTTGTTGTTGTTGTCGTCGTCGTCTTTGTCTTTGTCATTGTTGTTCATTGGCCTTTTGCATATTTTGTTCTTGATACAATTTTTGTGACTTTTCGATCTCTTTCTTTAATGCTTCTTGATGCGCTACAAAAAAAAAACAATTAGATATAGTTAATCATTAGTAACTTAAATACAGTTAATCAATATATTGTATTTTCGATCAAAGTAAAAATGTTCGTGCATGTTCCATTTAATTGATAAGAGAATGATGTGTAAGATCTCTTAAACCATGAGAGAAGATGATGTTACTACCAAACCTCCTAAGCACCATCTTTATGTCCTACATTCTTACACACAGAAAACACACATGAAATTTACATAAAATAATATAAATCTATATGCTAAATGAGTAAGACGATATGATGCTTACTTTACCACCATAATAAGTTGTAGCCCAATGTGCACGCGGTGTGGAGGAAGTTGTGGTTTGTTGTGTGTGATTTTTGACACGTTATATAGTTGATAAAATATTTGTAACTCATGGATGGAAAGGTAAAAAGACTAACCACTAATTGGTGTGTTTAATTTATGCATTCATGGCATTTTTGGTTTGTATTCTTTGAGGTTTAGAGATGGCTTGAAACATGTTGTACCGTACACACTTTTGTGCACGATTCCTCATGCAAAACATATTGTATCGTACAAACTTTTGTGCACAATGCCTCTTGCGTATTAAATTAAGCACTCTAATCTTTAGATAGTATAGAAGATATACTTTTCATGTTGCTTAAACTATCATGTACCGTACTACAATTTGTGCACAAATGCTCTTGCACATTAAATTAAGTCACCCAATATTGTGTAATTGATATACTTTTGATGTTTCTTAAACTACCTTGTACCGTACACATTTTTTCAATTACTCGAATCACTAATCTTATGTACTTACCCTTATACATGACTATTAAATCAATGTACTAACACATGAAGCCTCCACATTTCACTTTTAATTCATGAAACATTTATTGTGAGTACTTTGCATTTATAAGACAACTTAAGTTTTTAGTATCTATAATACTATAAGATTCAGTCCCTAAATTTAATGTGGAGTTATGATGATAGAGTTTTAGAGTTGGAAATAAGTTGGAGTCGTTTAGTAGTTGCAAAGAGTACAAGATAGCTAATGCTCGGAATTCAATGCAGCCTCATAATATCTATACAATCATGAAAGGAGGTGAAGTGCAAGGGTTGCCCGAGTTGATCACCATAGCATTTAGTATAGAATTAAAAGTCGGTTAGATGAAGTGCAAGGGTTGCGAAAAGTTGCAAGAATAATTAATGATTTAACCTAATTCATGCCTATATAAACCGGCCAAAATCACATTTAGTATGTACATTTGAAGATGATTCACACATCTTTTAGATATTTGATTGTTGGTAGCGGTATATAAATTATCTTTTGCAACACTTTGGAGATGATTCACACATCTTTTAGATCTTTGTAATTAACTTGGTCTTCTTTTTTTCTTAATTTAGTTATCATACCCAGGTACTATGAAAATCACACAAGATCATGCATGCTCAGATAAATGAAACCAAAGATTGGGATACCAACTATTTTCTTTGTTTCTTACATATTTAGGTGATTGTTATAGATAAGCATATATATATTTATATATAGATATATGTATTATTTTAATGCATTTTCATATACAAGTAATTTATGTGAGTTTTCTATTGATGTAGCTCACATGTGCGAATTGATTCAAGAAAATGTGCACGAGCATGTATGTAAAGCAACATTTAAATGGTTAATGATACTTTTTAGCGTGATTAGTTTATTTAAGTAGTTGCTTTCTAATGCTCTTTGAGAAATATTAGAATAAATTTATCGCGTGCAATTGAATTATTATTGAAAAAAAGAAGGTCGCGCATCGCAAAGTGTTTTCTTTTTTCTATATGTAGAATCATTAGTGAGAAACCAATATTTACGCCAATTAAATGAGTTTGTCATAATAGCAAAATACGACATATTAAAAATATCACATTGAGTAATAAATAGAAAGGAAAAAATGCATAATTTTAACTTAAATCCGTTTTTAAATTATAATATCAAATAAAAAAGTTGAGTTTTAAACATAAGCAAAAGTTCAAAGTTTTATCGAAAAACAAAACCGGTGCATTTAATGTGCAGTATATACAACATCGAGATGGAAGTGCAAGACTCGCCGGAATTTATCACATGATATTTAGTAATTAGTATACAATTAAAAGTCGGTTATGAATTGAGATGAAGTTGAAAAGGTTGCAAGAATAATTGATGATTTAACCTAATACAATATATATATATATATATATATATATATATATATATATATATATATATATATATATATATATATATATATATATATATATATATATATATATATATATATATATATATATATATATATTATGTTAATGCATTTTCATATACAAGTAATTTATGTGTGTTTTCTATTGATGTAGCTCACATGTGCGAATTGATTAAAGAAAATGTGCACGAGCATGCATGTAAAGCAACATTTAAATGGTTAAATGATACTTTTAAGCATGATTAGTTTTTTCTTTTCTTTTTTTTTTTTTTTTTTTTTTTTTTGGCAACATGGGTTTCCGACTCGACATTGCGAGCCGACTAATCCCACGGCGACTACCCTTAAGCATGATTGGTTTATGTAAGCATGCAACTTGAATAATGAATATAAAAGAAAAAGTTTATAATTTTTGCTCAAACCCATTTGTAAATTAAAAAAAAATAAGTTTAAGACATAATAGTGGAGTCAAAAGGTTTTAGGAATTATTAATTGTATATTAATTAATATTCATTTAGTTAGCTATTTAGAATTGAGTTTATTGATAAAATTTATTAATATTAGTTAGAATTCAATGTTAATTTTCAATGAAATTAGTTGTACAATAAAATTAGATGGAGCTAAAAAGGTTTGTAACGGTTTTTATACAGTTTATATGGCATTATTATACATATATTATTACACAAACTTAATAACGAAAATATTTAACGCACATTAAACTATGACCAATTAGATAGACCCCGTGTGCTTTATATTACCATGCAAAAATCATCTAATAGACAATTATTGTAGGGCTAAGTAATAAAACAAAATAAACAAAGTCATCACAACTTAATAGCCAAAAGCCCATATATAGAATACAACACCGCAAAACCAAAACAACATCAAACACTTTTAAATTTTTATACAAGAAAGTTAAAACATTTCATACAACATACTAAACAATAATTAAGTATACACTCGCTAATATACAGAAAAAATACATGATTAACAATTAGATTTTTAGCCCGTGCGTAGCACGGGTTCTGCCTGCCTCGTATAAGATAAGATAGATTTACATAGTGAATCAAAAGTAACGATAAAACAGTTATTAAGTAGTTGGTTTTGAAATTTAATGGTTAAGCATTGTAATGTCCTCTGTGAGATTGCAGATTTAACCCCTAAACTCATTATATTCTATATTTTTGTTAAATTTATACAAAGCAATGATCTAATGAAATCTAAAACACCAAGATGGACCTTGGCATTTATTTTTACCAGTGTTCTTAAAGGCGTGAGGCATAGCCTGGCCGCTACGAAATGGGCTTTGGCAGCGGCTCTAGGCGTAGCGTAGGATAAAGCGAGAAAAGACGCGCCTTTTGGTAAGGTGTGGCGCATTTTTAGAAGCATTTATGGGATTTACGGATTTGGCTTAAATTTCTAGTATTTGGGCTATTTTTTTCTTGGGCATTATAATTTCAAAACTTAATTCTTACTTGGTCCTGACTATTTGGGATTTGGGCTTTAGTATTTGAAATTACTTTTAAAAAATGATATAAAATTATAAATAAATAAATTTATAAATATTTTATTCCCGCTTTAAACACTCCTTAAGAAACGCTAAGGCTTCGCAAAGGCTCGTAAGGCTTGAGGCGTGACTATGCTCCATGCCACGCTATTTATAACATTGATTTTTATTCACAGCATCAGTCGCCCGCTTCAAATGTCGATACTGGTTTGGAGTTCAGAAATTACACAAAAACAGAACAAATTACAATTAAAAATAATAATAAAAATAAATAAATAAAAATGATTACAGCAAGAGAAAATAAGATATTATGTAGCTAGGTTTGGAAGTTTAACTTGTTGCAACTTTAAGTCCTTCATCTTCCAATCCAGAAACATCTTTAGCCCTTGAACTTTGAACCTTTTCTGAAACACAACCAGCACAAGAAAACAAAGAGAAAACAACTATACAATGTTGACAAAATACGCCCTTAGCTTGTATTTCCAACAATTTTTAAACCCATTTAGCATCATTGACTTATTTTATACATTACATTTTTTATTGTAATCTTTCTTTTAGCACCTTGTTAGTTTTTCAATAAAGTTCTTTTATTGAAGATATATGTATTCTAGAAATTGAACTAAAACACATACGATATTGATAATATTATCATACATATCATTATCTTTGATATTTATCATCTAATATATTTAATTGGTTTTGATTTTTGTTTGTTCGTTATACATTATTTTGTATGAGAATCTTATTTTGTAGCTATAAATGAATGTTTGTGCACCACTATAACCCACCGTAAACATTTTAACAAAGTTTAATTAAAATTTAAGAAACCGAATACATTTTTTTTATTAACTTTTGTATCACGCCGCTACGCACCACTAGTTTGCTATATTTACCATCATTTCTATATAGGAGATGATTTACGTACTCTATTATTTGATTTGCACAGTCATATGTACAACCATATAAAGCTGTTAACTTTATACAAATATTTAATGTATAAGAATGTAGTGTCCCGGTAAAAAAAAGAAAAGTGGGTGCAAATTAAGGTACCGCTTAGTTATAGAAAATTTTTCTTGTTTTCTGTTCCTAAATTCTTTGAGAAAATAATGATTTTTCTTCTTTATGAAAGAGTTGAGAATTTTGAAAACTCGTTTAGTTGGATTTATATTTTTCTTCTTTTAAAAAATGAAAGTTAGAGTTAAAAAAATGGAAAATTGTTGAAAAAAAGTGCGACTAAATGGGTTTTCAGTTTTTTCATTTTCAAATGAAAATTTTCCTAAAAAAATGGAGTATTTCTCTCCAACTAAATGCACCCTAAGTTTTTTCTAGGGTAAACTGCAAAAAATGGTCACTAACCTATCGCGAAAGTGCAAAAAAACCACCGACTCATAAAGGCATGCAAAAATGCCACTAACGTTACGAACAAGTGCAAAAAAGCCACTGAGAGCCAAATCCTGTTAGTTTCCTCGTTAAGTGCCAAGTCACTGAGGGTAGGATCGTCTTTTCATTGTTCATTTTATCTCTCGCCAACCTTTTGGTATTATTGTGACATGACCTCAATGGCTAATTTGCAAAGTTATTTTCATATTTTCATATTAAATTGTCACAACGCCTTCACACACACACAAGCAGAAACACAACACCCGTAACCAAAAAATTATCATTCCCTTTTCCAGTAACATGTCTCGTTGTCTTGATCTCGTGATTGCCGGTAACTCGTTTGTTATATCAGAAATGATGCTATCCCATTACCAGCGAGAGGTTGAGAAAGACATTCATCATGCACAAGAGTTGATGAGTATGTGCCAAAATATGTCTAATATGCTCCGTATTAGGGGGGACCTGATTTTGTAGCTCCAAAACTTAAGGGGCTCGAGAGCTGGAATGGCTAATGTGAACAAGCTTAGGAGGATTCAGTCAGCTGATATGAGAAAGATGAGGGGGTTGATGAGGATGCTTAGGCAAATTAACGACATCATTTTTTTTAAGATTGAGTTTGCTGTGAGGCAAACGTACATGTGAAGGGGTCAGGTGTTGGAGGCTGGGGTGGGTTGTTTTGTTGTGTATGATGAATGTACGTAGTAGGTGGTTGGGCACTTGTGGAGTTGTGGTTTCTTTTGTTCCTTTTGGTGCCCCTGTTGTAAGGTAGATGTAGATATGGGTTGTGGTTTCCCCTATCGTAAGGTTGTAAATGTATGGTTTATGAATGAAAGGGGCCGTTTGATCCCGATTTTCTTGATATTGATACGTGGGAATCGCACCAGGCTTTACCTCTCAAGGGATCTTGAGAAGCTTACAACCTCCACCAGGCAGTGTACCTGATCGTTGTAGTATAGTATAGTGACAAGTACCGGGGGATTGATCGTTCAGCTAGGATTAGTGTCGCTAGGATTAGAAAACCTTAGTTCTAGAGATGAGAGATGATTCTTTTTGTATTTTTATATTTTTTAGAAAAGCAATTTAAAATCTCGGGTTTGAAGGATTTGGGCGGAATTAGTTGCTAGTCAACTAACCCAATACTAAAGATGCAATCAAAATAAAATACTAAAAATGAAAATAAACTATATTAAACTAAGGCTGTGAGCAATAAGTGGGAGAAATGTGTTTACTTAGATTTCACTACTCCCTAGATATCTTTTACACGTTAATTACTTGTTATAGTTGCGTGGATGACGGATTGTATTCCTTAATACCATTCATGGGGTGGCGTACTTACTTCCCCAATCCTATGAGTGCCTACTTCACTCCTATGTCGAGCCTGCAAGAAGCTCCTAACATGGGATCATTAGAATTTACTCATGCATTAAATACAACCAATAAAACCTAGTACACATCGGTTCATGTTTCCTAAGACGTTCAAGCATGTTACCATTTGGAGATCTGCCAGTTTTCTTAAGCCTAACTGATGAGGCGAAAAATGATCCGTTTTTAGGGGGTCATTTAAGCCCGAATCCGAATTTATTTGATCAAATATTGCCCTAAATCGTTCCTTTTGTGATTTTAGGTGTTTGGAGAGTGAATTCTGGAAAAGAAGCCATTTTGGACGTTTTTGGAGCATAAAAGTGAAGAAAACGGCAAAGTACCAATTTTCCATGCTGAAGACACAAGGTGACGGCGTCAAGAGTTACATCTTGACGGCGTCAGACATGAAGAATAAAATACCGAAGGTGGTGACGGCGTCAAAAGTCATCCTGACGGCGTCAAAGTGGCAAGAATAAAATATCGTGGTTGGTGACGGCGTCACATAGGCCGTCATAAGTAGATCAAGGCCGTCCGAGGAAGTATTTGGCGGCGAGGTGACGGCGTCACATGGTGGTCTTGACGCCGTCAACCTAGTTTTCCTATATATAGTTTTCTAGTTTTTTCATTAAAAAAAGAGAGAAGTTTTGGTGAAACCCTAAAGACGAATTTGGTGTATCTTTTACAGGTTTTTCAAGGGTTCCAAACCCTTGAGACCTTGCATTGTAATTGAGATAAGTGTTCTTCCAATTCAATCAATATGTCTATGTGTTGGTTGTTTATATCTTGTTCTTGTCTCAATTCCATTATGCTAGGCTAGATCTCTTTTGTGTTTGCTTAGATCTAATGAAACCTAGATGTTTATTATGTGTTGATTACTTGTCTATTCTTGTCTTGGATGAATGATTTTATATGTTAGGCTTAAGAAAACTGGCAGATCTCCAAATGGTAACATGCTTGAACGTCTTAAGAAACATGAACCGAGGCGTACTAGGTCTTTATTGGTTGTATTTAATGCATGAGCCACTGTTTACAATCCCTATAGTTGTGCTGGGTCATGGTGTAGGAGGAGATAAGAGCTCATAGAGTTGGGGAGTTATGTATGCCACCCCACGAATGGTATTAAGGAATACAATCCGTCATCCATACAAGTATAACAAGTAATTAACGTGTAAAAGATATCTAGGGAGTAGTGAAGTCTAAGTAAACACAATTTCTCCAATTACTGCTCACAACCTTAGTGTAATTTAGTTTAATTTCATTTTCAGTATTTTATTTTAATTATATATTAGCTTTGGGTTAGTTGAATAGCAACTAATTCCGCCCACTCTTCCAAAACCCGAGATTTTACTTGCTTTCATAAAAATATAAAAAGTACAAAAATAATCATCCCTCACCTTTAGAACTATTAATTAGGTTTTCTAATCCTAGCGACACTATTCCTAAGCTGAACGATCAATCCCCCGGTACTTGTCACTATATTATACTACAACGATCAGGTACACTGCCTGGTGGGGGTTGTAAGCTTCTCGAGATCCCTCGAGAGGTAAAGCCTGTTGCGATTCCCACGCATCAAGTTTTTGGCGCCGTTGTCGGGGAATAGTTATTGTCTAGGTTAGGATTTCTTTTTATTAGGTCTACTTGCTAGATTCCTTTCTAGTAAGATTTTTATTTTTATTTTTAGGTCTTCTTTAGTCTATCTTATTTCTTCGTGCCTTTGTTCGTAACTCTTTACCATCCGACATCATGGAAGGTGGTAACATCTTTGAACCCATCATCCCACCACAACAAAACCCACCATTAGAACCCCTTAGGCCCCGAACCTTAGGAGAGTATTCCCGACCTAGCCACCAAGGCTACCGAAACACCATTGAGCTCACCGGAGACAATGTGACCCCCTTGCGATCCGACACCATCCGGTTGGTGCAAAGCGGATGTGCATTCCATGGACTTCGTTCCGAAGATCCAAACCAACACCTTAAGGACTTCCTCAAAATCGTAGATTCCATAGACCTAGGTGTTGAAACTAGAGAGACTACCCGTTTACGCCTATTCCAATTCTCTCTACGGGATCAAGCTAGTCAATGGCTTGAGCGTTTACCCGCGGGATCCATCACCACATGGGATGATCTCACCACTCGTTTCCTTGCTCAATTTTTCCCACCGGGGAGAACTACTAAGCTTAGGAATGACATATTGATGTTCCAACAACGTCAAAATGAATCTCTTTATGAAGCATGGACTCGTTTCAAGGACTTACTCCAAAAAGTCCCTCATCATGGCATAGATCTTTGGCTCCAAGTCCAAATCTTCTATGACCATATCGACATCTCCACGAGGCGAACCATTGACCAATCGGCCGGTGGTAAGCTACGTGATCTTAGTGCGGAACAATCATGGGAACTCATAGAAGATCTTGCTCTCTATGACAATGAAAGTTGGAATGATCCCCGTGATTTGAACAAAACGGTCAAGGCAATATCTTTGCCTTCGAACAATTCAAGCACTCCCGACCGTAGGATCATGGAACTTGAGGACCAAGTCAAGTTTCTCATGAAATCTTACGAAGCTCCGAAGCATTCAAGCCAAGTGAACAAAATCACTTCTTCATGCGAATTATGTAGTGGTCCTCATGACACTCGTGATTGTGTGGAACTCCCCGGAACAGCTTTTGCGGACTACGCATCCACGCGTACCGACGAAGCGGGAGATAAGTGGTACACTTTCTAATTGATTACATGGTTGCTAAGTCGAGTCATATCCTTGTACATATTGTTTTGGGACGATTGGGACTCATGGGTAAGTACTTATTTTATGGAGTAATGGGGAAGAACATCATATTATTACCCCCATATGTACGTTAATCTTAAAAGTGCTCCAAGTGTTTTGATTTTCTTAATTCGAGTCATTAGAATAGTCTAATGTAAAGTATGTAAAGATTCAAGTGTAAAGGGAATGCTCAAACCCCTATGGTGTATTATTTTGGATGGTAGGGTAAGAGCTAGTGTATGCAAAAAAATAAAAAAATAAAAAATAAATAAATAAATAAATAGAAAAATAAAGAGAAAAAAACATACGGACTACCATCCCGTCTTCATTCTATGTTCATTTTATGTTTTTGTTATTTTTCATTTATTAGCTTAAGTCGAGTCTAGTCTTGGCTTAGCAACGCCATCTTGTACATGTAATTAACCAAGATTGTTAACTCGCCACCAGTAAAACTTCCTTTATCCAACAAAAACCGTGTAATTCATATCCCTATACCTAACATTACAACCCTTTAAAAGACCTCTTTGATAGTTTATCCTAGGTGCTTACACCATGTGGTGGAGGTTTGATCCTTTCCCAAGCCTATGGTAATCTATTTTGCTATGACAGGTAGTGAGAGATATCTTCCATTTCCATAATGTTATATTACTTTATTACACCCGAGAGATGTGAGTATCTAAACACTATTTGTGAGGTGCTTGTGTATGACCTCCGTGTTTGTCTATTGGTCTTTAGTGGAACGATTATTTGTTGTAATTACTTTTATATTAGTGTTAAATGACCCCTAACTTGTCTTTTGAGTAGAATAAAAGCTCATTTGCTTGAGGACAAGCAAATCTCAAGTGTAAGGGTATATGATGAGGCGAAAAATGATCCGTTTTTAGGGGGTCATTTAAGCCCAAATCCGTATTTATTTGATCAAATATTGCCCTAAATCGTTCCTTTTGTGATTTTAGGTGTTTGGAGAGTGAATTCTGGAAAAGAAGCCATTTTGGACGTTTTTGGAGCATAAAAGTGAAGAAAACGGCAAAGTACCAATTTTCCATGCTGAAGACACAAGGTGACGGCGTCAAGAGTTACATCTTGACGGCGTCAGACATGAGGAATAAAATACCGAAGGTGGTGACGGCGTCAAAGTGGCAAGAATAAAATACCGTGGTTGGTGACGGCGTCACATAGGCCGTCATAAGTAGATCAAGGCCGTCCGAGGAAGTATTTGGCGGCGAGGTGACGGCGTCACATGGTGGTCTTGACGCCGTCAGCCTAGTTTTCCTATATATAGTTTTCTAGTTTTTTCATTAAAAAAAGAGAGAAGTTTTGGTGAAACCCTAAAGACGAATTTGGTGTGTCTTTTACAGGTTTTTCAAGGGTTCCAAACCCGTGAGACCTTGCATTGTAATTGAGATAAGTGTTCTTTCAATTCAATCAATATGTCTATGTGTTGGTTGTTTATATCTTGTTCTTGTCTCAATTCCATTATGCTAGGCTAGATCTCTTTTGTGTTTGCTTAGATCTAATGAAACCTAGATGTTGATTATGTGTTGATTACTTGTCTATTCTTGTCTTGGATGAATGATTTTATATGTTAGGCTTAAGAAAACTGGCAGATCTCCAAATGGTAACATGCTTGAACGTCTTAAGAAACATGAACCGAGGCGTACTAGGTCTTTATTGGTTGTATTTAATGCATGAGCCACTGTTTACAATCCCTATAGTTGTGCTGGGTCATGGTGTAGGAGGAGATAAGAGCTCATAGAGTTGGGGAGTTATGTATGCCACCCCACGAATGGTATTAAGGAATACAATCCGTCATCCATACAAGTATAACAAGTAATTAACGTGTAAAAGATATCTAGGGAGTAGTGAAGTCTAAGTAAACACAATTTCTCCAATTACTGCTCACAACCTTAGTTTAATTTAGCTTAATTTCATTTTCAGTATTTTATTTTAATTATATATTAGCTTTGGGTTAGTTGAATAGCAACTAATTCCGCCCACTCTTCCAAAACCCGAGATTTTACTTGCTTTCATAAAAATATAAAAAATACAAAAATAACCATCCCTCACCTTTAGAACTATTAATTAGGTTTTCTAATCCTAGCGACACTATTCCTAAGCTGAACGATCAATCCCCCGGTACTTGTCACTATACTATACTACAACGATCAGGTACACTGCCTGGTGGGGGTTGTAAGCTTCTCGAGATCCCTCGAGAGGTAAAGCCTGTTGCGATTCCCACGCATCACTAACATTGAAATCATTCATCCAATACAACCATAAACAAGTAATCAACACATAATCAACATCTAGGTTTCATTAGATCTAAGCAAACACAAGATAAATCTAGCCTAGCATAGTGGAATCAAGACAAGCACAAGATATAGACAACCAACACATAGACATATTGATTGAATTAAGAAAAGACTTATCTCAATAACACATGTAAGGTTTCAAGGGTTGAAAACCCTTGAAAAGCTGTAAAATTCGTATATGGTTTGGCCTTAGGGTTTCTCCAAACTTCTTCCTCCTTAATGAATGAAAATTAGAAAACTATATATAGATATTAGAGGCTGACGGCGTCAAGAACAAACTTGTGACGCCGTCATCTCGCCGCCAAAATAATCCTCGGACTGCCTTGATCTACATCTGACGCCGTCATGTATTCCATTATTGCAGGCCGTCACACATTTAACTCTTGACGCTCTACTTGTGACGCCTTCATTTCTGTACTGGGTCGTCATGGTCTTTACTCTTGACGCCGTCAGGAAAGTCTTCTTGACGCCGTCACACACTGTTTCCAGCATGGAAAATTAAGTCTTTGGCGTTTTCTTCACTTTTATGCTCCAAAAACGTCCGAATTGCTTCCTTTTCCAGATTTCACTCCCAAAGTACCTAAAATCACAAAAGGAACGATTTAGGGCAATATTTGATCAAATAAATTCAATTCCGGGCTTAAATGACCCCCTAAAAACGGATCATTTTTCGCCTCATCAAATATACAGTGTTCGATTCGTATCACAAACACAAACATGAAACTGACAGAATTCTAACCATAATACACAAACACAGACTTGTAAATGCTATTAATCGAAGCAAATAACAAAAACACAAAACAAACACAAGCATATTATGCATAAGAAATTGGATGCAATAACAGAGTATTGATGGGAGTCAAGCATCAATAAACATTTAACCCAAAACAGGGTATTGATAGGAGTATTGATAGAAGTATATAACACAAAAAAACAAACACAAACATAGTATAACAGACACACAAAACCTAGTATTTGATAGGAGTCAAGCATCACTAAACATTTAACCCACATGAAATACTTCAATGTACATAATATTGTTCGGCATGTACCAAAAAGATGAACCCATCACAATGCCTGCACACACCCTTTGGTGTATTCGAAACAGAGGTAAAATAGTTCAAGTAACATTAGTCAAATTACATTAGTAAATACAACCAAATTAAAGTGTTTTTGTTTCTACACATTACATATTCCCAATATATTAACCCATATGTCAATCTTCAAAACCTTCTACTGGATGAACCAACAGGTGATCAACTACACCTACACAATCAAAATATGCAATAAAATGAGGTTACTATAATAGGCAATGCAATGTATCCAAAATATTTGCTAAACAATTCATTAGACTCACCTAGTCAAAATAACATCACATTATTACCCATTGATCTTGGTGCCCTTAGTCCCAGTACGCAATTAGTGATTCTAACATCACTTCTTGGTCTCAAAAGACCCCCACCCCTTACTCCCACATTCACTGAACCAATACCTGTTGTCTTCTTCATAGAACCATCGTCTCTAATGACAATACCAGCCGGTTTGTTCTTGTTAAGAACATCATCCTCATCAACCATCTTTCCTTTTCCCTTATCCCTAGACCTCTTCACCCTTTTTTCATGCTTCCCGGATTTAGGTTTTGAAGCATCAACATCATCCACAACCCTAAAAGGTTTTGAAGTACTAGTCCTAAAAGGAGTTGAAGTACTAGAGCACCGCAAGCTAGCTTCTTCTTCTACCCATCCGACTACTTCCCTACCTTTACCCCCTGAATCAATGTTTATTAAATAGTATTGAGATAACATCTGTTTTTTGTGAGCAACAAACAAATCTACAAAACCAGCTCGACAACCTAGTTCGATCATTGTATGCACATCATTGTCTATGTGAATCAACTTCAAACCTTCTTCTAAGGATTTGCCAGGCAAACAAAAGAAGACAGCCCATTTTTCTCCCCTAATGTGTGATAACATATCATCCAGACCAAGGCTAAAGATATGTTTGTCATAGACAAAGGCACAAAGTGAAGAAACATACCCTTGTACATATCAAAATGGAGCAAATTCAAAGAACCCATTATTGTGCATTCTGAACACAATTTCATCATCATGATCACTTAAACCTGCCACCATTTAAATTCAAACATCAATAGGCAATTAAAGTAACACACTGTGAAGACATACCAGCACCTATGAAACTAATGGTATACATGCTAAAGTCAATGCAGCAGCAGTCAATGAAACAATTATGCAGGCTCAAGTGAAGCAGAGCAATACAGTGTTGTATGTCTCACCATATAATTGTAGTTTAGTTAATAAGTTAATGTGGTGATATAGAAACCAAACCTCTGTTGTTCCTATAGTAAGAACAGATATAAGACAATACAAGATACACTCTCACTTATGATATTCTAACAGCCTACTTAAAAACATAATACTCTGTTTATCCTAAACCTAGCAATCAGGGCACTCAATCATGTCACTTAAAGGGGATGCATATAAAAGTCTATCAAACATACTATACCATCCTACATAAACAAATTTAAAATGACACATAAATGAAGTATACTACATTAACATACCAAGATCCGTATGCTCTTCCTTCCCCTTCCTCTTCCTCCCACTCCCAACGGGCCTTCCCCTCTTCCTTTTTTTGTGTAAATGTACTCGGATTAGGATTCCCCTCCTTCTTCTTCTTGCCACTCCCAACCGGCCTTCCCCTCCCTCTTTTTTTCTCTGCAACTACTACGTACTTCATTGGAGCAATCACTACCACTTCCAGCGGTAGGAATAGATACCACACCGCTACCACCCACATTTGGTTCGTTGAAGGTTTTGTTCCACATCTATTGAAGAATTTCTTCTATAATCTCCTTCCCTATGTTTGCATATGAACCATACTTGGCAATAACTTAATCACCAAATTCATCCAAAACTTCCTCAAAGACTTCATCATTTAATAAAACCTTGCCCCATGAGTTTTCGGATGATTCCTCCCCCCGAATCAACAAAGACTTTCCCTTATCATCATTCGCCATAGCTAGGTTTCGTTGTTCCGATTTAGGATATATTTTTTTTTAAGTTAGGGTTTGACGGTTGATTACCTTTACAACGGATATGAAGTTAAATGGGTTAGTTTTGGGGAGTTAATGTAATATGAAAAAGTAACTCTAGTGATACGACCCGGTTAGGGGTTGTATCGGGATACAGCACCACTTCAAGCGTGTGCGAGCTCCTCAAGAAATAGAAGAGAAGAACTAGAGAATTATTGATCTTAAAACTTGATTGAATTATTCATAATAATGATTCGGTATATATAACCGAATAACCCTAGCTTGTAAAACAAGCCAAACATAAAGATATATCTAAACAATAACAGTTTCCTAATACGGCACAAACACATATCCTAAATAAATGTAACATTACATAAAGCTCGGGGCGTATCATTCCCCACTCCTTCGAAATCACCTTGTCCTCAAGGTGTGGTCTTGAAAAATTTCTCTTGATTCCGGGATCCCATATCTTAGTCCTATCTTCCACTCCCATAGTTCTCTTGTCTTCCGCTACCGCAACCAACACCTTTTTCCTCTTTCGCCTTCTACTACCTTGGACATAACACAACATAATTCTTCCGCCTTCCGCTACCCATTCCGTAACATTCCTCACTCCTTCAAAAATCACCTTGCCCTCAAGGTGATACGAAGTATATACAGATTGAGAATCCGCTAATTCGTCACTTAAATTCAAATTTATTTCGCCCAAACGACCATCAAATTCACGACCACCCACAACAATCTCTTCTATACTTTTCTTATTTTCTGAATATTTTTCAAAATTGCTATGAACTTCATTACTCTCACCAATATCGAAAACATCATCTATCGCGTTATTAACCACATCAATACCAATATATTCATCAATTATATGCTTTTTCACCTTTTTTTCAATTGCCTCAAAACGAGCCTCGACTATATGGGCTAAGGAAAAGGTTTCTCCTAAAGTTGTAGGCCGTGCCCTCAACAGTTCTATTTGTAATGTCAGTTTTAGTCCGGAAATATAAAACGATGTAAGTAAAGATTCAGAGATCCATGTTACTCTATTTGCAAGTACCACAAACTCACTCTCATATTCGGCCACCGTACCCATTTGCAAAAGCTTAGAGAGTGCGTTTTCCACGTCCTGATCGCTGCCGCCTGATTCCATGAATAATAACTCGAAGAACAAATTTTTTTTCTAATGAATAGTGCCGATGAACAGTACTCGTGAATAGTACCCGATGAACAGTTTTTTTTTTTTTTTTTTTTTTTTTTTTTTTTTTTAATTGGAACCCTAATAAAAAACCCTCTCAACGAGAGCTCTCAATGAAAGCACCAATTGATACGACCCGGTTAGGGGTTGTATCGGGATAAGACACCACTTCAAGCGTGTGCGAGCTCCTTAAGAAATAGAAGAGAAGAACTAAAGAATTATTGATCTTAAAACTTGATTGAATTATTCATAATAATGATTCGGTATATATAACCGAATAACCCTAGCTTGTAAAATAAGCCAAACATAAAGATATATCTAAACAATGACAGTTTCCTAATACGACACAAACACATATCCTAAATAAATGTAACATTACATAAAGCTCGGGGAGTAATCTAGTTGCTTTAAATAAAGAGTTTACGTTTGTTTGCAAATATAGTCCTTCAATTATAATTGGCGGGAGATAAAATGAACAGTGAAAAGACAATACTACCTTCAATGATTTGACACTTAACGAGAAAACTAACGGGATTTGGCTCTCGGTGGTTTTTTTGCACTTATCCGTAACGTTAATGGCATTTTTGCATGCCTTTATGACTCAGTAGCTTTTTTACACTTTCACGATAGGTTAGTGACCATTTTTACAGTTTACCTTTTTTTTTCTATATGGAGTATTTCTTTGAAGCAGTTGGGGCCATATATGAGACGCGGGGAACACGTAAAAGAAGAAAAAACATTATCTAAAATTACTTTATGTTTTTTTGCCTAGTCTTTAGTTAATGTTATTAGTTGAAAACTACAAAAAAAGAGTTTAATATTAGAAAGTAAAAACATGTTACCAAAAGCACTTATCTTTCTTTTTTTAATTCGTAGAAAACAAAACCGTGTTCTTTTGTCAAACGTATTCATGTCCAATGAAACTTAAAGACAATAACGTCGTTTTTTATTATAAAATTCTATGAACAAATTAATAAAACGTTTAACAAATGAAAGCTTTCATTAACCCTTGTTTTTGACATGATAGTTATTTCTATGTTAAAAAAATCCATTAACACATAAAACATGTAACATACGAAATCTAGCATCGAATTTTTTCAGTAAAATAAAGAGCATAAATGATAACATAAAATGAAAAGTACAGATTGAGATCCTTTGAACATGAAAAAACGGGTCCTAAATTTCCTTAGGACCTTTCCGTTTGTCTATCTTTGAATGTTTGAAAATACGGAGTAATAGTTAAAACTACATTAAACTATAACTATGTAAGCTTATTCAAAAAATAATTTTGTCAAAACAAAAGCCGAATCACCATAATCGAATGGAATATTATATCAATGTTATTAGCGAAAAAGGAATATATTACCTTTGGAATAAAGCTAAAGGAATTATCCTTTTGGTCTTTTGGCAAATTCCTCGACTATTTGATACTCAACTAAATCATCTGAATTACTACAAGTATAAGAAAGAAAAGGAAGAAAACGACGGTGGTGCAACTGCACTACAACTAGGATTGTTAAACGACGAGGATTTTATGATTTTCGACGACCGAAAAATAGTGTTTAAATAGACATTAACCATTGGAAAATACATTTTATTTAGAGTAAACTGCAAAACCATACTTGTGGTTTGGTCAAACCAAAAATATGGTTTTGCGGTTTATTCTTGAATTTATGTCAATGAAAATTCGAAAATAATATCTTGACGAATGCCGATGTTTTAAAAAACACAAACAAAATAGCAATAATACACTTACATTTGTATTTATTATGATGAGAATGACTAGACAACTTATTTTGAAGCAAAATGCCAAGACAAGTTAAAAGAGGGTTTGGGTCGACCCAGCTAACCTATTTCTTAAACATGTCAGGTTCGAGTTAAGAATAAATTAAGTAAGTCAATTTGTTAAGATTTTTTACTTAAATTAAAAACTATTTATATTTTATTATACGGGTTAGATGAGTTAAACAGGTCGACCCGCAAACCTGTTTAACAACTCATGTAATGTGCCTACTTTTTGTATATAAAATGGGTTAAATTGGTCAACCCGAAAATCATAAATTAATTAGTTTAAGCTTTACATTTCTTTTATTAGTTTAAGTTTTCTCTATTTTTTTTATTAGTTTAATTTTTCACATTTTCTTTATTAGTTTAAGTTTTCACTATTTCAAAATAGTTTATGTTTTCACATTTTACATTTCATTTCCTGATTTTTTTTTATATATAGTATAAATTGACAAACATATTAACATTGACACATAGTGTTTCTATAATTTTACGTTATCTCTAAGAAAATGAAGTGACAATTAAAAATATAACATGAAAAAAGCATGTGTTAACTATAATATCTTTTTTTATAAAGTAATTATTATATAATACAAAATTTCAAGGACATTGAAGGCTATTTTCCCCCAAAAAGATAATATGAAAATGTATAAAAACAAGTTACTAGTAATAACAATCCATAATCATAAATTAATCATTACAATAAAATCTACCAAAACTTTAACCAAACATTTACAATCATGCATGTTCGTCTTAGATGAGTTGCTACACTATTTTGTCTCAACCATGACACTAGTTTTAAGATCGAAACATCAATTGTCATTTCAAATAATGCTAGCAATAATGCAAAAACAATCATATTTTTTTGAACGAAAAAACAATTATATTCACTTGTTGAAATTCATAAATACAAATAAAGGCACGTGTTAATTACCATCAAAGTGGCTTAGTGCTGAGCATTTATAATGTCGACAGATTTCATGTTTAAGCATGACTACACTTTGTTCTCAAGTTGTGTAAAAGGGAGGAAGGAAAATGAAAGTGATAAAAAGTGTGTTCTCAAGTTTTTTTTAGAAATGAAAGGGAAAGTAAATAAATGAAAGTGGAGAGATTTTGCCTTGAAAACTTTCACCCCCAAAGTGGGGTGAAATACAACTTTACTTCTCATCTCTTTCTTTACTTACTCTTTCTTTACTTTACTTTCATTTTCTTCCTAATTTTTTTTCGAGAACAGAGTAAAATTATATACAACCTAAGTCCAATACTAGTAGTAATTTATATTTAAGCCGCATATATCCAGTTAAGCCGCGTATATTTAAGTTAAAAAAAAAAAAAAAAAAAAAAAAAAAAAAAAAAAAAAAAAAAAAAAACTCGTCCTTCTCGGTAAGCTAAACAGGAAAATCGTCACCATTTACCCGTTTCAAGTACTTCATATGTCTCATAATAAGTGTTTACCTCCAAAATGTACAAAGTTTTATGAAATGTCACTAACTACACTTTCCACCAATCAAATACTCCATCTATTTCAAAATTATAGTTCATATTACATTTCTGGGATGTCTCAAAATAATTATTCACTTTCCTTTTTAAGTAAAAATTAGAGAATTTAGTTTGAGAATATTTTATTTGAGTGGTTGTGGTTCCACTTTTATTAAACTATGTGATTTTTGTCTCTTGACAACAATTTTGAAACGGAAAAAGTATTATTTTTACCTACTAAAATATTATCTTAATGATTGAAATATAAAATTGACACTTAATTTTGGATATTCCAAGATATAGGACGAAGAAAGTATTATGTTGAAGATTGACAGAGAAAAAACGAAAAACATATCACATAAAACCGTGTATATCCCGACAGAAATATAGGCACATGTTGTAACAAATCTAAATTTATTAAAGGACTACTATAGCGCCACCAATGTCGAAAGTTAAATGGATATGCCTCAAACATACATCTGAGTCACAAACTCGCCATAATCGATAACCTAAACATGAAAAAACTTATTGTTCACAGTTTTAAGTATATATATTAAGAAATAACAAAAGAAAACAAAAACAATTAGTCAATCAGAATAATGTTTGTGGTGATGTTGGTTGTAGAGAGCGAAGCACACGTGACACTGAATTAACGGTGGTGATGTTGGTCACCATTACCACTAGCCTAAGGCTGGATGTAGTCTAGAGACCCCAAGACCGCATTCATCGCCGCCAACTCAACGTCACATCAGCTTTTTTTTCTCTCCAACCAACTTTACCAAGGAAACATAACCCACTTAAACACAAATATACCACACGTAAACACAAACTACACAACTTGCTCTTGTCATCGACCGAGTCTTTTATTTGTTAGTTGAAAACGCCTGCTCAAAACGAACCATAATAAGAGCGACACGTCTTGGGTGATCCAAGACTCGATCGTGACACCTTTATTACACGCGGTTTAAGCACGCGTTGTAACATCTCTTAAGTATAAGACCACAATACCACCACAAATGTGGGACCCATCATTCACCACCATCTCGAAACACAAAACATATATCCAATTACATATAAATACACTTTATTCCAATAGTAGAGTTTTATTTATATTTCACACACACTAAAATGTGAAAACCACACATAGTTAAGAACCCATAAAAAAATGGACCCATATGCGATGCATTTAGCTATGGAAGCACTAGTAGGCGCCTCATTTGTAGTAGTATCAACATACTATATGCACAGGAAAACCCTGAACCAGTTACTTGAATTTCCCAAAACCCTTGACAAAGATTCATCTAGTAATAGAGATGATGGTAGTGTTATTGATGATGGTAATGAGTTGTTGGGAAAACATTATAGGAAGAGGAGGAATAATAGTAATACTAGGAAAAATGTTGGGGTTTATAGGAAACGAGGCATACAGAACTCGTGCTACGCACAAGCTTTGAATCTAATTGTTATTAGCGTATTCTTTCTGTGTATTGGCGAGTGTATGCTTAATTATTGTTTAGTATGTTGTATGAAACGTTTTGACTTTCTTGTATACAAATTTAAAAATGTTTGATGCTGTTTTGATTTTGTGGTGTTGCATTTTATAAATGGGCTTTTGGTTATTAAGTTGTGATGGTTTTGTGTTTTTTTTTTTTTTTTTTTTTTTTTTTTATTTTTTTTTTTTTTGCTTGTTACTTATTTGCATGATAAAAAAATGGTTTTGTTTCTTTTGGTCTATTACTTAGCCCTACAATACTTGTCCATTAGATGATTTTTGCATGGTAATATGAAGCACACGGGGTCTATCTAATTGGTCATAGTTTAATGTGCATTAAACATTTTCTTTATTAAGTTTGTAAATTAATGTTTGTGTAATAATGTATTTATAATAATGTCACATAAAGTCATAAACTGTATAGAAATCGTTATAAACCTTTTTAGCTTCGTCTCATTTTATTATACAACTAATTTCATTGAAAATTAACATTGAAGTCTAACAAATATTAATAAATTTTATCAATAAACTCATTTCTAAATAGCTAAGCAAATGAATATTAATTAACACACTTTTAATAACTCCTAAAATATTTGGACTCCACTATTATGTCTTAAACTTAATTTTTTTAATTTACAATGGGTTCAAGCAAAAATTATGTATTTTTTCTTTTATATTCATTATTCAAGTTGCATGCTTACATAAACTAATCATGCTAAAATGTATCATTTAACCATTTAAATGTTGCTTTACATACAAGCTCGTGCACATTTTCTTGAATCAATTCGCACATGTGAGCTACATCAATAGAATTAAAACACACATAAATTACTTGTATATCAAAATGCATCAACATAATACATATATCTATATATATTGCATTAGGTTAAATCATCAATTATTTTTGCAACTTTTTCAACTTCATCTCAATCCATAACCGACTTTTAATTCTATGCTAATTACTAAATATCATGTGATTAATTCCGGCAAGTCTTGCACTTCCATCTCGATGTTGTATATACTTCACATTAAATGCACCGATTTTGTTTTTCGATAAAAGTTTGAACTTTTGCTTATTTTTAAAACTCAATTAAACCATGTAGATCCGGACATAAATAAAGGCATGTGTGGTAACACCTCAAAAATTATTAAAGGACTACTATAGGACCACCAATGTCGATAGTTAAATGGATATGCCTAAACCATACATCTGAGTCACAAACTCGTCATCTTTAGTAACTTAAATATGAAAAAACTCATCGTTCACCCGTTTTAAGTATTTTCTTAAGAAAAAAAAAACGGTCAGTCGGTCAGAATAATGTGTGTAGTGATGTTTGTTGTGTTATTATACTATGTTGGTGTTCATGTTAGTTGTGGAGAGACAAATTGACATGGCGTTGAATTGACGGTGATGTTGGTCACTATACCACTAACCTAAGGTCGGATGTAATTAGGAGACCATAAGATCGCTTTCACGACCGTCACCTCAACGCCACATTAGCTGCTTCTCTCTACAACAAACTTCACCACAAGTACATACCTTAGTTAAACACAAATATACCACACCAAAACATACATACATACAAAAACACACACTACAAACTCGGTCTTGGCATCATAGACGGTCCTTAGTGGAGACCGGGGAGGGCCACGACCCTCTCAAAATTTTGAGGTTTACTTATATATATTTAAAGGAAATACAACTTTGACCCTTCAAATTAACTAATATACCACTCAGCCCTCCCGATATTCACCTAAGTTCCGTCTATGCTTGGCATCGACCAGGTCTTCACTTTTGTTAATCGAAAACACGTGCTCAAAACCGACGCATCTCGGACAATCCAAGACTCGATTGTGACACCCTTATCACGCGCGGTTTAAGCACGTGTTGCAACATCTCTTAAAAACAGGACCACAAGTAGTAGTGTCCACAACACCACCACCACAAATGTGGGACCCACATCCACCACCATCTCAAAAACACAAAAACACACAATCCCCAAAATCGCATATAAATACACACTTTATTCCATCAGTAGGGTTTTATTCATTTCTCAAAACACACACACTAAAAGGTGAAAACCACACACAGTCAAGAACCCATGGACCCATATGCGATGCATTTAGCCATGGCAGCCTTAGTAGGCGCCTCATTTGTAGCAGTATCAGCTTACTATATGCACAGGAAAACCCTGAACCAGTTGCTTGAATTTGCTAAAACCCTTGAAAAAGATGGTGTTATTGAGGAGGGTGATGATGATGAGTTGTTGGGACAGCATTATAGGAATAAGAATAATACTAGGAGGAACATTAATACTAGGAGGAATGTTTATAGGAGGGCTAGTGCTTGGGCTAGTGCTTCTATGCCTGATGTTTCGGCTGTTTCGGGTGCGGTTTCGGGTGTTGAGGAAGATGGGTTTCCTGTGGGGTTGCCTAAATTGCATACTTTGCCTGAAGGTTGGTTAAAAAAAAGTTGTTTTTTTGTGATAAAGGGGGTGTTTGGATTAGCTTATTTATCTGGCTTATGGGCTTATTTGAACATGGAAAAAGCTCATAAGCCCACTCTTTAGAGCTTATTAACTTGAGCTTATTGGCCTTAGCCAATAAGCTGAAGATGATAACTTCATAAGCTCCAAAGGTTGGTAAAAAAAAGTTACTTTTTGTGGTGAATTAATGATTGTGATACGTGGGTTGTTTTTTTAGTTAAAGTTATCTTTTTTAGTTGCCCGAGGTTTAGCCGAGGATAGGGGTATGATCTGTCTGCATTTTACCTCCCCTGTACCCTATCGTTGTTGTTATTTCATCTTTTTGATGTTGATGTGTTAATTGCATGCTTTAGCCGAAGGTTGGTTTAAAAAAGTTACTTTTTGTGGTGAATTAATGATTGTGATATGTGGGTTGTTTTTTTTAGTTAAAGTTATCTTTTTTAGTTGCCCGAGGTTTAGCCGAGGATAGGGGTATGATCTGTCTACATTTTACCTCCCCTGTACCCCGCTCTGGCGGGATTGGGTATCGTTGTTGTTGTTTCATCTTTTTGATGTTGATGTGTTAGTTGCATGCTTTAGCCGAAGGTTGGTTAAAAAAGTTACTTTTTTGTGGTGAATTAGTGATTGTGATATGTGGGTTGTTTAAGGATTGGTGTTTTTTTAGTTAAAGTTATCTTTTTTATTTGCCCGAGGTTTATTTAGGATAGGCGTATGATCTGTCTACATTTTGCCTCCCCTGTACCTCGCTCTTGCGGGATTGGGTATCGTTGTTGTTGTTTCATCTTTTTGATGTTAATGTGTTAATTGCATGCTTTAGCCGAAGGTTGGTTTAAAAAAGTTACTTTTTTGTGGTAAATTAATGATTGTGATTGTTTAAAGTTTTGATCTTTTTGATGTTAATGTGTTGATTAGGGGGAGTTTGTTTAAGCTTACATGTGGGCTTATGAGCTTATTTGACTTAGGCTTAAAGTCCCAATTTTCCGGCTTATTTCAGGACTTGTGGGCTTGTATAAGTTTAGTATGCTCTTATGAGCTTATATAAGGGGGTGTTTGTTTAAGGGGTTTGATTAAGCTTATTTGTGTGCTTATGAGCTTATTTGATTTTGGCTTATATTTCATAAGTCCCAATTTTCCGGCTTATTTTGAGACTTTATATAAGTTTATTATGATATGGTAAACTTATATAAGCTCGTAAGTCTCGAAATAAGCGAGAAAATTGGGGCTTATGAAATATAAGCCGAAATCGAATAAGTTCATAAGGTTATTTGTTATGGGTTATATGTTTTCGACTTTTCGGCTTATTTTGAAACTTGGGACTTGTATAAGCTTATACAAGGTTGGTTAAAAAAAGTTACTTTTCATGGGATGAAGGTTAGATTAGATTAAGTTTATATGGGATGCTTAAAGTTTTGTGCTTTTTTAAAGGATGATGGATTTGTGGGATTTTTAGGATATTAAAGTACACTTTTAAAGATAATGGCTAATAACCCTTTTTATCTTTTGTGATTTACGGGTGAATTGTATGGTTGTGTTATATGGGATGCTTAAAGCTTGGTGCTTTTTCTCAGTTTCTGTGATGGGGTTGTCGAAATGGAGTTAAAAAAGTTACATTTTTTGTGTTGTTATTGGTAAATTAATGATTGCGATATGTGGTTTGTTTAAAGATTAGTGTTTTTTGACAGTTTGGATTATGGGGTCGTGGGATTTTAGTTAAAGTTTTGATCTTTTTTATGCTAATGCGTTAATTATTTGGATACAAATATGTTGGTACATTGTTTTAATAGGTTAATGTGAATTTGTATGATCCTGTTATGTTTATTGTATGAATGAAATGAATGATACCCTGTTCGTATATATTTCAGAATTTGCCCTTTTCTGTTCTTATGGCTGTTGGTTATCTCTTTCCTAATTTCGATGATAGAGTTCTGGACCTATTAGGTTAAAGTTTAGGTTTTTATGTATTTAGGTTACACGATGACCCTTTTTCGTTCTCATAGTTGTTTGATCACCTTAAGTATGGTTAGTTTTTTTTTTGTATGAGTTGCAACCATGAAAACCGAAGTATTAAAGGAGGAACCACCTGCAATCCATACCCACAAACAAGTAACCACTATAAAGCAAGCCTCCGGTAAAACGCATAAAAACAAGCGAATAATAATGCATAATCACAAATCTATCACTACAATAAAAACCTCACTAGATGTACATCTTGAGTTAAAGGCCAGTGATAAGGCACTTGATCTCCTCATAAGACGTCTAAGGTTCAAACATCACTAGGTAAACATATTGTGATGGCAGAAAACAGTCAGAAATGGTCACGGAGATACCCCAGTAAGAGTCAGAAACTCGCCCTCTTCGGTAACCTAAACAATAAAAACCTCATCGTTTTCCCGTTTTAAGTATACATCTTGAGCATTATCCAAACCTAAATAAAGCCACGTGTTGTAACATCTATTAAAGAAGAGGACCACTATAGCACCACCATGTCTAAAGTTAAAGGGTCCCATTAATCACCACCACCATCAAAACATACAAACACATATCCAATCGCATATACTAACTCCCACTAAAAATACCCCACATACATTTTCAGTAGTAGTAGGGTTTTTATTATATATTATTTCACATTTTCAGTTAAAAATCAAAAAATGGATGCATATAGGATGCATTTAGCGATGGCAGCACTAGTAGGCGCCTCATTTGTAGCAGTATCAGCATACTATATGCACCGCAAAACCCTTAACCAATTACTCGAATTCGCCGAAACCCTTGAAGAAGATAGTACTAATAATCTTGATGGGGATGATGGGTTATTGCAACATTACAAGAAACAGAACAAGGGTGGTTGGAGAAATGGGGTTTATAGGAGGGGGGCGAGTGCTTCTTTGCCCGATGTTAGTGGGGCTGTTGAGGATGATGATGGGTTTCCTGTTGGCTTGCCTAAATTGCGTACTGTGCCTGAAGGTTGTTAGATTAATATTTTTTGTTAAAGCTTAGGTCTTTATGTATTTAGGTCATAAATGTACTACTATATTTTTTTTGTTCATGCCTAAATTGCATACTCTTCCGGAAGGTGAGATCAAAAGTTTGAAGTTTTTGTTTGGTTGATGATAAATTTATATGGTTAATTTGTATGACTGTTTGGGTTACATTGTTTTAAGTGGTTAGTGTGAGATTTTATGATTATTGCGTTATGGGTTTTCTGTGATTAAAGGAAGCTTAAAGGTTGATACTTTATCCCAATTTCTATGATAAAGTTTAGGTCTTTATGTGTATAAGAATAAATGGTGTTGAAATAGGGTCGAGGTTGTATGCAATATGTCTTTTCTTGGCACTTGGCGTAATCATCTGTACTTGTTGGCTGAATGCCTACTTGACAGTTGACACTGTAACAGTTGGCTGAATGTTCTTTTCTATGATAAATTTATAGTACATACTTGTACGTTTACAAAACACACTTGTGAGTGTATCAAAGCTTTACCGCGTTGCCATTAGTGTTGAGGTATCCAGCATCTAAATTAGCATTCTCGTTCTCATTCACATCAACATCTTCATCAGATCCTTCATCTAAATCAAGATAAAAGTTTAAAATGGAAAACAACATTGTTACAGTGTCAACTGTCAAGTAGGCATTCAGCCAACAAGTACAGATGATTACGCCAAGTGCCAAGAAAAGACATATTGCATACAACCTCGACCCTATTTCAACACCATTTATTCTTATACACATAAAGACCTAAACTTTATCATAGAAATTGGGATAAAGTATCAACCTTTAAGCTTCCTTTAATCACAGAAAACCCATAACGCAATAATCATAAAATCTCACACTAACCACTTAAAACAATGTAACCCAAACAGTCATACAAATTAACCATATAAATTTATCATCAACCAAACAAAAACTTCAAACTTTTGATCTCACCTTCCGGAAGAGTATGCAATTTAGGCATGAACAAAAAAAATATAGTAGTACATTTATGACCTAAATACATAAAGACCTAAGCTTTAACAAAAAATATTAATCTAACAACCTTCAGGCACAGTACGCAATTTAGGCAAGCCAACAGGAAACCCATCATCATCCTCAACAGCCCCACTAACATCGGGCAAAGAAGCACTCGCCCCCCTCCTATAAACCCCATTTCTCCAACCACCCTTGTTCTGTTTCTTGTAATGTTGCAATAACCCATCATCCCCATCAAGATTATTAGTACTATCTTCTTCAAGGGTTTCGGCGAATTCGAGTAATTGGTTAAGGGTTTTGCGGTGCATATAGTATGCTGATACTGCTACAAATGAGGCGCCTACTAGTGCTGCCATCGCTAAATGCATCCTATATGCATCCATTTTTTGATTTTTAACTGAAAATGTGAAATAATATATAATAAAAACCCTACTACTACTGAAAATGTATGTGGGGTATTTTTAGTGGGAGTTAGTATATGCGATTGGATATGTGTTTGTATGTTTTGATGGTGGTGGTGATTAATGGGACCCTTTAACTTTAGACATGGTGGTGCTATAGTGGTCCTCTTCTTTAATAGATGTTACAACACGTGGCTTTATTTAGGTTTGGATAATGCTCAAGATGTATACTTAAAACGGGAAAACGATGAGGTTTTTATTGTTTAGGTTACCGAAGAGGGCGAGTTTCTGACTCTTACTGGGGTATCTCCGTGACCATTTCTGACTGTTTTCTGCCATCACAATATGTTTACCTAGTGATGTTTGAACCTTAGACGTCTTATGAGGAGATCAAGTGCCTTATCACTGGCCTTTAACTCAAGATGTACATCTAGTGAGGTTTTTATTGTAGTGATAGATTTGTGATTATGCATTATTATTCGCTTGTTTTTATGCGTTTTACCGGAGGCTTGCTTTATAGTGGTTACTTGTTTGTGGGTATGGATTGCAGGTGGTTCCTCCTTTAATACTTCGGTTTTCATGGTTGCAACTCATACAAAAAAAAAACTAACCATACTTAAGGTGATCAAACAACTATGAGAACGAAAAAGGGTCATCGTGTAACCTAAATACATAAAAACCTAAACTTTAACCTAATAGGTCCAGAACTCTATCATCGAAATTAGGAAAGAGATAACCAACAGCCATAAGAACAGAAAAGGGCAAATTCTGAAATATATACGAACAGGGTATCATTCATTTCATTCATACAATAAACATAACAGGATCATACAAATTCACATTAACCTATTAAAACAATGTACCAACATATTTGTATCCAAATAATTAACGCATTAGCATAAAAAAGATCAAAACTTTAACTAAAATCCCACGACCCCATAATCCAAACTGTCAAAAAACACTAATCTTTAAACAAACCACATATCGCAATCATTAATTTACCAATAACAACACAAAAAATGTAACTTTTTTAACTCCATTTCGACAACCCCATCACAGAAACTGAGAAAAAGCACCAAGCTTTAAGCATCCCATATAACACAACCATACAATTCACCCGTAAATCACAAAAGATAAAAAGGGTTATTAGCCATTATCTTTAAAAGTGTACTTTAATATCCTAAAAATCCCACAAATCCATCATCCTTTAAAAAAGCACAAAACTTTAAGCATCCCATATAAACTTAATCTAATCTAACCTTCATCCCATGAAAAGTAACTTTTTTTAACCAACCTTGTATAAGCTTATACAAGTCCCAAGTTTCAAAATAAGCCGAAAAGTCGAAAACATATAACCCATAACAAATAACCTTATGAACTTATTCGATTTCGGCTTATATTTCATAAGCCCCAATTTTCTCGCTTATTTCGAGACTTACGAGCTTATATAAGTTTACCATATCATAATAAACTTATATAAAGTCTCAAAATAAGCCGGAAAATTGGGACTTATGAAATATAAGCCAAAATCAAATAAGCTCATAAGCACACAAATAAGCTTAATCAAACCCCTTAAACAAACACCCCCTTATATAAGCTCATAAGAGCATACTAAACTTATACAAGCCCACAAGTCCTGAAATAAGCCGGAAAATTGGGACTTTAAGCCTAAGTCAAATAAGCTCATAAGCCCACATGTAAGCTTAAACAAACTCCCCCTAATCAACACATTAACATCAAAAAGATCAAAACTTTAAACAATCACAATCATTAATTTACCACAAAAAAGTAACTTTTTTAAACCAACCTTCGGCTAAAGCATGCAATTAACACATTAACATCAAAAAGATGAAACAACAACAACGATACCCAATCCCGCAAGAGCGAGGTACAGGGGAGGCAAAATGTAGACAGATCATACGCCTATCCTAAATAAACCTCGGGCAAATAAAAAAGATAACTTTAACTAAAAAAACACCAATCCTTAAACAACCCACATATCACAATCACTAATTCACCACAAAAAAGTAACTTTTTTAACCAACCTTCGGCTAAAGCATGCAACTAACACATCAACATCAAAAAGATGAAACAACAACAACGATACCCAATCCCGCCAGAGCGGGGTACAGGGGAGGTAAAATGTAGACAGATGATACCCCTATCCTCGGCTAAACCTCGGGCAACTAAAAAAGATAACTTTAACTAAAAAAAACAACCCACATATCACAATCATTAATTCACCACAAAAAGTAACTTTTTTAAACCAACCTTCGGCTAAAGCATGCAATTAACACATCAACATCAAAAAGATGAAATAACAACAACGATAGGGTACAGGGGAGGTAAAATGCAGACAGATCATACCCCTATCCTCGGCTAAACCTCGGGCAACTAAAAAAGATAACTTTAACTAAAAAAACAACCCACGTATCACAATCATTAATTCACCACAAAAAGTAACTTTTTTTTACCAACCTTTGGAGCTTATGAAGTTATCATCTTCAGCTTATTGGCTAAGGCCAATAAGCTCAAGTTAATAAGCTCTAAAGAGTGGGCTTATGAGCTTTTTCCATGTTCAAATAAGCCCATAAGCCAGATAAATAAGCTAATCCAAACACCCCCTTTATCACAAAAAAGTAACTTTTTTTTACCAACCTTCAGGCAAAGTATGCAATTTAGGCAACCCCACAGGAAACCCATCTTCCTCAACCCCCGAAACCGCACCCGAAACAGCCGAAACATCAGGCATAGAACTACTAGCCCTCCTATAAACATTCCTCCTAGTACTAATGTTCCTCCTAGTATTATTCTTATTCCTATAATGCTGTCCCAACAATTCATCATCATCACCCTCCTCAACAACACCATCTTTTTCAAGGGTTTTAGCAAATTCAAGTAAAACCGGTTTTATATTTTTGAAACCCGGTTAGACTCGAAAATTGGTTTTGTATATTTTTCCCGAAAATTAATAAATTATATTTTTCCAGAAAATTAGTTTTGTATATTACCCATTTAACATTTTGGAAAAATTCAACATTTCATATAATGCATTAATTGCATTAAACATTCAATACTTTCTTTATCTATTTTTCAACAATTCAACAACTTAAGAATTCAAGTTTGACAATTTTTCTTTTTTATGTAGTAAAGATAGGGTCACTTGAAGCAGGCGTAGGAACCTGCTCATCTACTTGTTTAGTCGTTCCTTGAGGTTTAGTACTCCCCACATTATCACGAATGACATCATTTTCAGTGCCAACATGCTCGTGCATGGTAACATTTTGGTCAAACCCATATATCAACATCAACAAGGAAATTCTTATTATGCATATCAGTCTTGCATGCTGTGGTATCAGCATGCATATCAATAGAATTAGCTTTTGAACCTGACTTGCATATCTTCGCTTGTAACAACACATGGAACCTGCTCCATGTGTTCCATTACAACATTCGCATTATAAACATTACCATATATATTTTTTTTTCTTATCTCCTCCACCCGAATCCAAGAAACCCGATTTCATCATCACAGAAAAACAATTGAAAAACCAAGAAGAGCAAGCAGCGTCTATCTTCAATGAACGCAGAAAAAAACCTAACTAATTAGGGGTTTATATCATAAACACCAAGCAAGTTACATAATGATGACTTGCAGGAACAATAAATAAGGAAAAAATAACTGACAAATAACCCTAAGGGGGGTGGCAGTCATAATTCGATGCCTCCCCATGCCTCACCACCCACCAATAATATCATGACACCTCATTCCATGTCTCTCTCATGTATCGCCATACTTTTTTAGTGGCAACCATGATTTCATGCCTCACCTAATTTTATTTTTTATTTTTTATATTCATAATTATATTAAACAATTTAATAAAAACATAATATTTCATTAATAATTATTTTTTATATTCATAATTGTAGTAATCGAGGTATGGTAAGTCTTGAGCCGCTACGTGCTCCGTAAGATCATATCGGAGACGGTGATGGATATCTTCGTCGAGTAACTCCGGTAGTACATTCGGGTCATAAACTGTCGTGACCGGCTTTTGGTAGTGCTTGTCGTGTTTTCAATGGAATCGTACGTGGCTAAAAAGGTTTCTAAGGTACTACCAGATAACAATAGTTCGGAAAAGTCGGAGGGAAAATTAACTCGTCCTCGGATGAAGAAGAGGAGGATGAAGACATGGTAAATATTGTGTGAATTGTTTGTGTGAAAATATGGTAAATATTGTGTGAATTGTATGTGATTTATAAAGGGTATTTTTTTTAAACACCCAACGGTCACATTTTTAAAACACCCAACGGCTATTTTTTTCTTGGTATCTCCCATGATTCAACAGCATACATTGCCGAGCTTGTTCATGCCTCGTCCATGCCGAGCCACTGGCAACAGTGTTGCCGAGCGGCATGGTGCATGCCGAGGGTTCATACCGCTCCACTGCCACCCCATAGGTATATTCATTAAAGGAAACCGACTAGGTATCTTATATATATAAAGCTTAAGAAGCCTTATAAATGTAAGTGGTCATGATTAATGCTTAATGAATTGATTGTATCATATGTAGTGTTCCACATTGATTTCCAGGCAACTCAAGCAAACTATCTTTAAGCGTACAATGAATATTCACATAATGGCCATTTATATGTTAAGTATATGAAGCATTTATCAGTTACACAACTCTAAATGTAAAGTGGTCATCATAAATATTTCATGCATTGAAAGTTAAATATGCAAGCTCCAAGCAAACCAACCATCTCATGAATTGAATGTTAGGAAGATGAAGTAAAACATAACCAATTGAGAATAAATGCAGCAAATAATCTTTTCGGTTGCTTTTTTAAGATTATAAATAGCCACTATCACCATTTTCACCGCATCATTTTTTCCCGATCCTCACCAACATGAAACAATCAATAACTCATTCCAATCCAACAACCTTAATCGAACAACCAACATCAACCAACAACAAACAACTTCACGTCTCACAACCGACAACAACAAATCCAAAACTATGTCTTAAAACTGAAGAAAAAAACCAATCCTACAAACTAGATGCAACCATGAACCCCACAATCACACAATTACAAGAATCGAATTTTTTGAAGCCTAGCTTCATTAATATACGAATTTATTCAAGAAAGGACCATAACAAAATTGTTACAATATTTCTTTTTGTTCGGTTTGAAAAACAAAAACGCAAACAATATCAAATCACCCTACCCGAGACCAATCCTAGGATCTTGAACCCGTTTAAACGCGTCTTTGGTTCATCTTGAACATCAAAGAAGAAAAAGGTCACGATAAGGCTGTGTGTTTGTGTTTGATACGGATTTATGATGAACTTTATTAGATTTAAACCGCAAACGAAGACATATGTTAGGGTTTTGTTCCGATTGTGTTATTTAAATGTTTAGATGTGTAATTAGTTTATGATTTGATGGTATAAATGAAGATGAGATGTAATTGTTTGTAGGGAAAAGATATATTTGATGATGGTGATAGATGTATTTGTGTGTGAGTTTAGAGATAGGGGCGGAGTACACAAAAAGTAGGGTTAGGTCTAATTGTGTTTAGTTAAATGTTAGGTCTATTGATTGATTCGAGCAGGTTTATGATTCGGACTTGGGTCACTCGATCTGATTTTTTATTATACGAATTATAATTTGTACTCTTGAATATACTAATTACTTTAATGTTTTATGTTTTTATAGTTTTGTTAAAAAGAAAATTTGTTTTATAGTTCGCTTTTAATAATGTAATTTATTTTATCTTTATCCATAAATGGTGCAAAGTACTAGACTAAAGATAAAACAAATACGTAGTAATGATTCGGGTAATCATATCCACAATTAGTATCGGTAATTAAGCGATTATGTTATTTTGAGGATTTACCATTTATATAATTTTACGGTAGTTTAAATCTTACATAATAAGTAATATCATTTTGACGATTTATGTAGTTTAAACAATATAGATATACCATTTATATTATCTATTGCAAATTAAATTTAAATCTTACTCAATAAGTAATATCACTATGGAGGTTAATTGATTATCTTAGCATGATTTTAGTTTCATTTGTAGAATGACAAACAAATTTGGCAAAATAAAATTATTATATTAGTTATTAAGAGTAGAAAAATTATATGGTGAGATTGATGTCTTCAAATATATTTATATATGCAATATGCTACAAATTAAAGATACTAACAATATTGGACCGATTTTCACAATAAAAATATATTGAAACTTAAAAGGTTTTTGTTGATAAAATAAAGTTCGAGTAATTAAGCGTAGTAATGTGGAGCTACCGTATTTGATATGATAAGCCAAAGGATAATTCATTGTCACAAGTTGATCTCAAAATATACAGACTATCCACTTTGTTACGATTTTATATAAGGGTTACATTTATTTTGAAAGAACCGTATGCGTTTAACCTCCTTTTGACATTTAGTATGTAACTTATATATATTAAAAAATTATATGTGAAAAGACTCTTTTAAATGTAGCATCTTGAAAAGGGTCTCTTCACATATATTTTTTTAATGTCAATAAACTATTTTAAATGTGTGTCATGCTCAAAAAAGGTGTGATACCATCACAACTTAGATATATAATGACGAAAATGAGTGTCAAAGATTACGCTATGAACACTTATATACAGCCCATGTAATGATGAAAATTAGTGTTGAACAATACACCATGAACATTTAGATTAAGCCTGTGTGCATCCCACAGGTCTGAATGACTCCACATATTACACTATGACCAATTAGATAGAGCCCATGTGCAACGCACGGGTCTGAATGACTCGTATTCATTAAAGGAATGTAGCAGCTATTTTATTAATGATTGAGCACTATAATACAACCGACCCACGATTTAGTAGATAACCACATAGCGACAAAGTATATCTTTTTTGTTTTTTTTTTAAAGTGATAATTTTGTTTCTTCACTTTACACTTATTACACATATATTTTAATGCAACGTTAAGAAAAAGGTTCATACAATTTTTTGTATTTTTTGTTAATGCTGCATTAAAGTATATGTGTAATAAGTGTAAAAGTGAAGAAACAAAATTATCAGTTAAAAAAAAAAAAAACTTTTATTAATAAATGATGAATTAATGAAAAAAAAAGTAAATATAGCTTTTTAGTAAATGTGAAGAAACAAAATTATCACATAAAAGAACAAAAACTTGTATGAATAAATGAAAAAAAGAAGAAAGTAAATAGAACTTTTTTCTTAACGTTACGTTAAAGTATATATGTAATAAGTGTAAAAGTGAAAGAAACAAAATTATGTCTTTAGGAAAAAAAAAACTTGTATGAATAAATGAAAAAAAAGTAAATATATATATATATATATATATATATATATATATATATATATATATATATATATATATATATATATATATATATATATATATATATATATATATATATATATATATATATATATATATATTCTAAACGCTGCATTAAGTATATGTATAATAAGTGTAAAAGAGAGGAAACAAAAGTATCACTTTAAGGTATATGTATAATAACTGTAAAATTAATCATATTATGTACATTGGTTTGAAAGTCAAAGCAAACCGCATGGACGATTGATGCGTGGGAATCGCACCTTGCTTTACCTCTCGAGGGATCTCGCGAGGCTTACAACCCCCACCAGGCAGTGTACCTGATCGTTGTAGTATAGTATAGTGACAAGTACCGGGGGATTGATCGTTCAGCTTAGGAATAGTGTCGCTAGGATTAGAAAACCTAATTAATAGTTCTAGAGATGAAAGATGATTATTTTTTGTATTTTTATATTTTATGAAAGCAATTAAAATCTCGGGTTTTGGAAGAGTGGGCGGAATTAGTTGTTATTCAACTAACCCAAAAACTACTTTATAACTAATTAAACTAATGAAAATGAAATTAAGCTAATATTAAACTAAGGTTGTGAGCAGTATTTGGAGAAGTTGTGTTTACTTAGACTTCATTACTCCCTAGATATCTTTTACATGTCAATTACTTGTTACACTTGTATGAATGACGGGTTGTATTCCTTAATACCATTCGTGGAGTGGCATACATAACTCCCCAACTCTATGAGCTCTTATCTCCTCCTACACCATGACCCAACACAACTATAGAGATTGTAAACAGTGGCTCATGCATTAAATACAACCAATAAAGACCTAGTACGCCTCGGTTCATGTTTCTTAAGACGTTCAAGCATGTTACCATTTGGAGATCTGCCAGTTTTCTTAAGCCTAACATATAATATCATTCATCCAAGAACAAGAATAGACAAGTAATTAACACATAATCAACATCTAGGTTTCATTAGATCTAAGCAAACACAAAGTAAATCTAGCCTAGCATAGTAGAATTAAGATAAGAGCAAAAGATAAACAACCAACACATAGACATATTGATTGAATTAAGAGTATACTTATCTCAATTACAATGCAAGGTCTCAAGGGTTTGGAACCCTTGAAAAACCTGTAAAAGAGGCACCAAAATTGTCTTTAGGGTTTCACCAAAACTTCTCTCTTTTTAATGAAAAAACTAGAAAACTATATATAGGAAAATCGTCCTGACGGCGTCAAGAGTAAAATCTGACGCCGTCAACTCGCCGCCATATACTTCCTCGGACGCCCTAGATCCACTTGTGACGGCCTTGGTGACGCCGTCACCACCTACGGTAAATTAATCTTGGCCACTTTGACGCCGTCATCTCTCCATCTGACGCCGTCATCAACTACGGTAAAATATTCATCTTGTCTGACGCCGTCAAGAGTAAACCCTTGACGCCGTCACCTTGCATTTCCAGCTTGGATTTTTGGTACTTTGTCGTTTTCTTCACTTTATGCTCCAAAAACGTCCAAAATAGCCTCTTTTTCAGAATTCACTCTCCAAACACCTAAAATCACAAAAGGAACGATTTAGGGCAATATTTGATCAAATAAATTCGGATTCGGGCTTAAATGACCCCCTAAAAACGGATCATTTTTCGCCTCATCATATACCCTTACACTTGAGATTTGTTTGTCCTCAAGCAAATGAGCTTTTATTCTACTCAAAAGACAAGTTAGGGGTCATTTAACACTAATATAAAAGTAATTACAACAAATAATCATTCCACTAAAGACCAATAGACAAGCACGGAGGTCATACACAAGCACCTCACAAATAGTGTTTAGATACTCACATCTCTCGGGTGTAATAAAGTAATATAACATTATGGAAATGGAAGATATCTCTCACTACCTGTCATAGCAAAATAGATTACCATAGGCTTGGGAAAGGATCAAACCTCCACCACATGGCGTAAGCACCTAGGATAAACTATCAAAGAGGTCTTTTTAAAGGGTTATATCGTTAGGCGTAGGGATATGAATTACACGGTTTTGTTGGATAAAGGAAGTTTTACTGGTGGCGAGTTAACAATCTTAGTTAATTACATGTACAAGATGGCGTTGCTAAGCCAAGACTAGACTCGACTTAAGCTAATAAATGAAAAATAACAAAAACATAAAATGAACATAAAATAAAAACGGGATGGTAGTCCGTATGTTTTTTTTTTTTTTTTTTTTTTTTTTTTTTTTTTGCATACACTCTTACCCTACCATCCAAAATAATACATCATAGGGGTTGAGAATTCCCCTTACACTTGAATCTTTACATACTTTACATTAACTATTCTAATGACTCGAATTAAGAAAATCAAAACACTTGGAGCACTTTTAAGATTAACGTACATATGGGAGTAATAAGTGATGTTCTTCCCCATTACTCCATAAAATAAGTACTTACCCATGAGTCCCAATAGTCCCAAAACAATATGTACAAGGATATGACTCGACTTAGCAACCATGTAATCAATTAGAAAGTTAACTTAGGGTTTAACAAATAACAATAATGCACTAAAAATGAGCGCATACACGGAAGGCTAAGGCGATTTGGGTGTACATTTAAGTGGGGTGTAACAAATTCTTCCTTTAAGTAAAATGCTTAAAGTTAGAAACGAAAAGATAGGCTCGGAGGGGTGTACTAGGGGTATCGTGTACTAAAAATGAGTACAACGCTAAGGGTGTGGGAAAAATTAGTTGACTTAACTAGCCAAGTAATATGACTTAAATGGTCAAGTAATTATAATATGGGTTTAACACAAGGGTGATCCTAATGCCTCTTATCATGTAGTAAATCCTACCACACGAATGTAGTCCCACTAGCGGTCTCGGGATGCATCACTAACGCAAGTTCTAGAATCTAAATGCTACCGGTACACTCATAAGCACTAATAGTAAATGCTTTTCCTATCAAATCTAAAGGCGAACCTCACATTTTTGGGTGGAAAATTTTTCTGAATATACGGTTATGTGCTAGTCATACAACCTCCTATCCATGAGACGCTTGCTATGGCTAAAGTTTCACTCCTAAATGTTGTAAAAAATTTTAAATTTGGCGCTAAAATTACACTAACAAGTATTTCTCATAGTTTTATTACTCATCTACTATCAAACAAAACAAACTCAAGCGAAAGTGCATATGTAAGGTATCATCTTTTTTTACCCTCCCCTTACACTTAGGATGAACATTGTCCCCAATGTTCAAGTAAAGAATGTAAAAGTGAAAAAGTAAAGAGAATGAAATCAAATACTCCCCTGATTCGCTCGGTATGGATTTTAGTTGGCCAGGTTAAATCTTCCTCCAAGAAAACGAACAATCAAAGCTTCCCTTCCAGAATATAAATCATCTTCTTGTCACAAATAACCTGTAAATCCTGACAAAAGTAGACAAGGCAACCTCGCGTAAAATCGGCGGCATCCTATATAAGTTACTAAATCCTAGAAAACAAAGTAAGATATAATGCTTGTGGAATGAAGTTTGCAGATTTCCTGGAGATTATAAAACTTAATAATTCACAAAAACCATAAGACTCCGTTAGACAAACAAAACCGGTAAAATTTCCAGATTTTTGACTCTTGACGCCGTCAAGAGCAAAGTCTGACGCCGTCAGAATGGACCTGCAGAAATTCTTATGTTAAGTTTCCGGAAAATTTCTGGAAAAACTTTGTCCTACTTCTTGAAAAATCCCGCAAAACTTCATTATGACTCGATACAAGCATTTGACTCTAACAAATACGAATATACATGTTCATTAAATATTGTGGAGAATCATGATCGGTTTGTTTCTTAAAAACATATTTGGGGTTTCCCCTTACACTTATCTTTTGCAAAAATACCTTTAGGTTGAAGTTAGGACTAGGCCAAACAACATAATAAAGTATTTCACATTTTACTTGAGAAACATGATCAACCAACAATAAAAATAAAACATGCATACGGAAGCAAATAACAATCAAACAAATAAATCACACAAAACATGGGTTGCCTCCCAAGAAGCGCTTTTCTTTATTTACGAGTCTTATAGCTAGACTCAAAGTCGTGGGTTACTACGTGATCTCATCATTGGTTCCATTTTCCGATTGTAAATATTCCTTGTAGAAACCAATCACCTTTTTCTCAATCGCCCCCATAGTCAATCGGACAAATTCTTCATTGACCTTATACATTGGTCCAAGGGCCAAGCAATTTTTGTAGTAAAGACTTCTTTTCTCCCATACATACTCCATGCCCTTTTTCTTATCCTCCTCACTAATATCTTCAAAAGCGCCAATGTTGTCTTGATCAAGACGAGATACAAAGCGAAATTCTTTCATCCTATTGGGCATCCTATAGGTGATACTATCGGTGTTACTTGCGAATCGGATTGTGCCTTCCACCTCATCATACTCTAACTTAGACTCCTCAACAAATGGTTTGCCAAACACAACATTGGATAATCGACAATCAATAACATTAGCAAGATCCTCCACAATCATAAAGTCGGTGACAAAGGTGAAATTACCAACAAAGACACATAAACCTTTAACTCTCCCGACAAAGTTACAAACTCCACCGGGGTACTTGGGGTCCCTTCTAGGTTCAAGTCTTATGGTTACTATATCATTATAAACCGCTGAGGACATAATGTTGATTGGAGATTTAAAGTCAATGTAAGCATTACTAATTTGCCTATATCCAATCATACATGGTATCTTAACATTCTTAGGATCGCCTCTCTTAATCTTAGGTTCAATCATGGTGAAGGGAGATCGCGGGTTATCAATAAGGTTATTATAGTATGCAATCTCCTCCTTAGTGGGGTATAGGTTAAAGTGGTCGTTAAGCCTCGGATTCATTTCCTCTTCTGGTCTCTTAATAACACTCACAAAGTCATCAGGCCCTAGGTCCTTATTTGAATACAAGACGGTTGCTAGGTCGCTAAACGTATGTTCAAGTTCAATCTTGATCAACCTATTAAGCTCTCTAAGCTCCCTAATCTCACTCTCAATTTGTTCACGTAACACAGCTACTTCACTAGGGGAAAGGGGTGGATTCGCGTTTTCCATAATGGTCAACGGAATAGTCAATGAGTTTAATTTACTAACAGAGGCACAAAGAAATAAGATAGACTAAAGAAGACCTAAAAATAAAAATAAAAATCTTACTAGAAAGGAATCTAGCAAGTAGACCTAATAAAAAGAAATCCTAACCTAGACAATAACTATTCCCCAGGCTGCGGCGCCAAAAACTTGATGCGTGGGAATCGCACCTTGCTTTACCTCTCGAGGGATCTCGCGAGGCTTACAACCCCCACCAGGCAGTGTACCTGATCGTTGTAGTATAGTATAGTGACAAGTACCGGGGGATTGATCGTTCAGCTTAGGAATAGTGTCGCTAGGATTAGAAAACCTAATTAATAGTTCTAGAGATGAAAGATGATTATTTTTTGTATTTTTATATTTTATGAAAGCAATTAAAATCTCGGGTTTTGGAAGAGTGGGCGGAATTAGTTGTTATTCAACTAACCCAAAAACTACTTTATAACTAATTAAACTAATGAAAATGAAATTAATCTAATATTAAACTAAGGTTGTGAGCAGTATTTGGAGAAGTTGTGTTTACTTAGACTTCATTACTCCCTAAATATCTTTTACATGTCAATTACTTGTTACACTTGTATGAATGACGGGTTGTATTCCTTAATACCATTCGTGGAGTGGCATACATAACTCCCCAACTCTATGAGCTCTTATCTCCTCCTACACCATGACCCAGCACAACTATAGGGATTGTAAACAGTGGCTCATGCATTAAATACAACCAATAAAGACCTAGTACGCCTCGGTTCATGTTTCTTAAGACGTTCAAGCATGTTACCATTTGGAGATCTGCCAGTTTTCTTAAGCCTAACATATAATATCATTCATCCAAGAACAAGAATAGACAAGTAATTAACACATAATCAACATCTAGGTTTCATTAGATCTAAGCAAACACAAAGTAAATCTAGCCTAGCATAGTAGAATTAAGATAAGAGCAAAAGATAAACAACCAACACATAGACATATTGATTGAATTAAGAGTATACTTATCTCAATTACAATGCAAGGTCTCAAGGGTTTGGAACCCTTGAAAAACCTGTAAAAGAGGCACCAAAATCGTCTTTAGGGTTTCACCAAAACTTCTCTCTTTTTAATGAAAAAACTAGAAAACTATATATAGGAAAATCGTCCTGACGGCGTCAAGAGTAAAATCTGACGCCGTCAACTCGCCGCCATATACTTCCTCGGACGCCCTAGATCCACTTGTGACGGCCTTGGTGACGCCGTCACCACCTACGGTAAATTAATCTTGGCCACTTTGACGCCGTCATCTCTCCATCTGACGCCGTCATCAGCTACGGTAAAATATTCATCTTGTCTGACGCCGTCAAGAGTAAACCCTTGACGCCGTCACCTTGCATTTCCAGCTTGGATTTTTGGTACTTTGTCGTTTTCTTCACTTTATGCTCCAAAAACGTCCAAAATAGCCTCTTTTCCAGAATTCACTCTCCAAACACCTAAAATCACAAAAGGAACGATTTAGGGCAATATTTGATCAAATAAATTCGGATTCGGGCTTAAATGACCCCCTAAAAACGGATCATTTTTCGCCTCATCAACGATTACTGGAACTTTTGTAAGTGAATGTAAAGTCAATGGATGACCGGTGAAAGTCAACACAGGCTACAAGGATCATTACTGTAACTTTTCAAAGTTGGTAACCTGGTAACCTGCTAGTTGCCGGTCATATTTCGTATTTTGTTCACAATTTAAAAGTATGTTACGTATACTGGTAATTTACAGAGTTCGTTGCATAGATTTTTAAAGTGTTTGAGCCGATCAGGACACCCATGAAATATAAAGGTGTACTATACCCATTCAATGCCTACAACTCTGCTTACATAGTAAATTAGCAATTTAAAGAGGTATCATCTATACTACATATAAAGCATGAATGACTATCTTTCTAAAATTTTAAGACTTACAAGAAATTAAGCATGGTTTACAATACTTTAATGCATCTAATTTTCAAAATTACAACAAAGTAAACATAGTGTACAACAAAATAAAACGTGGTGTCATTTTAAGAACAAAATTCTATCAAACAACATTAATGCTATTAAAAACACCCCTTCACCAAAAATTACAATCATTTAGGGGGTGGCTATGGTTTCGGTATGGGCTTCGGCATGGTGCATGCCGAGCGGCATGGCCATTGCCTTATCTTCGGTATTACAAATTCGGCAACCATTTCAGTAAGTTTTGCCACAACGGCATGGAAGCAATGCATTGATTATTCGAACGTTGCCCATTTAATTTTCCCTTTAAAGTATGGTGAGGTATGGTTGCCACTAAAAAAGTATGGTGATGTATGGTTGAATCATGGAATGTGGTGGCATCGAATCATGACTGCCACCCCCTTAAGTAGAATGTACAATAGCTGCAACCAATTTTCAGATTTACAACAAAATAAGCATAGTGTACAACAAAATAAGCATGATGTAATTTTCAGACTTACAACATTAATGCTATTAGAGTGGTCAATGTTATTAATGACTATCATCACTACTACTTACAAGAAAAGAAACATAGTGTACAACACTTTAATGCACATAATTTTTAGACGTACAAGACAAGAAACATAGTGTACAACAAAACACCACATTAATGCTATTTAATGTAGTCAATTATTTAACTAGTCAATAAATACAATTAATACAGTTATTAAAACACTCTTACATAAGAAATACAAATTATCAAGCATATTGTACAACCAAATTAAACATAATTCCTGCATTAAATTTCACTGCTACAAATAATAAAGCACATTATTCAAATATTCAAGCCCGAACGGGCAACGGGCCAAATGGGGTTGAGCCCAAACGAGCACGGACCAAACGGGCTCGAGCCCGAACAGGCACGGGCCAACGGGTTCGAGCCCGAACGGGCACGGGCTATACGAAACTCTTGATATCCGTAAATTTATTGTCAAAAAGAACAAAATAAATTGACTACATTAGGCCTTTGGTCCTGAGTTATTTGATGCCTTGGGCGAAAAGAAAATAAAATGCCCTTACTAAACAAATTAGGCCTTTGGTCATCAAAATTATAACTATTCGTATTAATGACCAACTTAATTTGATTTACGTTGAATTTTAGATATGTTACGCCATTACGGTAACAAAAACCGCTTGTGCATTTCTTTTTCAATGTCTTATTTTTCATTGTATTTTATTAGAGTATAATGTTCAGTTTAGGACTTATTTAGAGTACTCTCTCAAGTTCAAATTATTAAAAGGTTTATAAGCAAGGCAGGCCTATGGGGTTTATGGGAATTCGATAAATGTTTGTCGCCTAGTAGTAGTCATTATAAATTTATATCTTGTTTAATTAGTTTTCTATCAAAAGGGAAATACATGCCGTATTAATTTTTGTACCGGATTTAATGGAACAATACTTTTTAGTTCATTTTTATTTCTTTTATACTTATAAAAAAATTATGCACCTGATGACTTGAAGTCCTAGGTCTATCTATTTTTATAAGGTGATGTAGTTAAAAAATAAAAGTGTCAATATAACACACAAGATTAAAGGTTTTGTGTTTTTCTATTAAGGTATAGGTGTTGTTTTGTTTATAAGCAAACATTTTTGAACTTTAAATTCAAGATTGGGCTTTGATTTGTCTAATCTTAGAGGTTAAAGGGGCAAAAACAAACATTTGTAGATAAGTTACAAATACCACACATAAACATTTGTATCTATTTTTATAGGTTACAAAGAAAAGGATTTTGGCTGGTCCCACTGCCACACATAAACACCACACGTTTTTGTTTTAGTCATCTTCCCTGTCATATTTCTTACTCCATCGAAAGACCAACCCAACCTCTGTTTTATTAACCTCTAATAAATACTCGTATCTCATTAGACAGTAAAATGTATTTTCAACATCACAAACGCAACCTAACATGATGCCCCCGATCTGTTTGATGCCCTGGGCTATCGCCCGGACTGCCCATAGCCATAGCCAGGCCGGGCCTGGCTGCAATGCGCGGTACCCTGCTAGTAAAGCCTTAAAGTATCCGGATCTCACTCATTCAGGGATGAATTTTAACTCTACCTTAATTTGTTACTATAGTCACACACCAAGAACTATTAGAAATGTAAGTCAAAGATATGTCATCTAAGACTTGTAGGAGGTTTACCTATATAGTGACACAAGGGTTGTACAGAATTTTATTTTTTTTAACAGAAAACTTATATTGAAAAGCCTAGCATAAAGATAGACGATACTAGCAAACAGTGACAAAGAAACACTCCTACAAAACAACCTAGAAGAAATAAAAGTGTTACTTAATGGGTTTGTCTAACGTAGAGGTGTAAACGATCCGAGCCGAATCGAGTTTTGGCCTAAACGAGCTAGGCTCGTTTATTAACTACTCGGCTTGAGCTCGAATAAACTTTTAAGAATTGGCTCGAGCTCGAGCTCGAATAGTTTTTTGTTTTTTGAGCTCGTGCTCGAAGCTCGTTTAATATTTTTAACTTTTTTTTGTAATCTTATAATAAACTAACTTTCAATTTTAAAATACTCGTATAGAAGATCAAACTTGATATGCTCGTTTATTTACTCAAGCTCGAGCTCGAAAGCTCGTTTACAATTATAAAAATTGTTCTAATGCTTAATCTAAAATAATATTTATAAGCTTGAATGAAAAAAGAAAAGAAAAAAGATTGTATTTCACATCTCACATTGGATGAGTGAAACAAAAGGAAAACAATGTGGGGTCTATAAAAACAAAAGCTCAAGCTTACTAGTTAAAATTTATATTTTATATATAAACTAAAGTGTAGATCTTTGATGTGATTGAAGGTTAACATATTATTAGTTTTGGTTTTTAACCTATAATACTAATAGTAATTAAAATTTTATAATTAAAATATTTTGTAACTACATATTTAGCTCAATTAGCTCGTTCGGCTCGTTTAGCTCGAGTAACTCGTTCGGCTCGAATAACAAAACGAGCTTTCGAACAAGCCGAGCTAAATACAAGTTTTAAAAGCTCGGCTCGTGAAATTATTCGAGCTCGACATTTTGTTTGAGCTCGACTCGAGCTCCAAAATTATCAAGCTCGACTCGAGTTAAATGAGCTCGAGCTCGAGTAGCTCGCTAAAAGCTCGACTCGTTTACACCCATAGTCTAACCATTACAAAATACTTAAATTTACCACCTTTTTCTAATAAAAAATATTGTATATAGTAACACCTTTGTTGTGTAACTAATAGGTCTATCAAAAACAATATTTTCTTTGTTGTAAAATTTAGTGTTATAAATTACGTATTTAGCTCTTTAAGTCTTTATGATATGTCATAGTTATTTATTTATGTAGTTATGTTAAAGATTAGACAATTAAATGTCGTGTTCCTTTTTTGCTAGATATCAATGAATGTAATCAAACGAAGGATTTTCCATGCTATGGAACTTGTATTAATACTCAAGGGAATTACACATGCAACTGTAAAAAAGGGTATTCTGGTGATGGCAAGATTCCTAATGGTTGTCGTCGTAAACCATTCAATGTGGTTGGAGTCTCGATAGGTATTTACTAGTTCCCTTGAATCCTAAAAATAGGTATTTAAAATAGCAAAACGAGAAAACATTTTACGAACAATAAAAATAAAGTCTACAAATGTATATAGAATATCACATAGAGATGTAGAAAATGAGTATTCATTGAATATTTTTTGACAATTATACATAATATTTAACCATAGTCTTAAGAACTATTGCTAACAAAACCCAATTAAACTTCGGAGAAATACTCTATCTAGTATTTTCAATTGGCACACCTCATAAAAGCATACTTTTTGTAATGTATTGTGCTCCTCATCATGTACATGTAGTTTTTATTTATCTTTGTAATTATGTATCAGTAGTACATAAGTGTTTTTAACAACGGTTAAAATACATTTTTTAAAGCGGATCGTACTAAATAATAAGTATAATTATTTACCACGGTTGAAAACCGTTATAAAATACATGCTATAAAATACATTTTTTAATATTTGGTTTCCTTTTTATTCGGCTTTAATTTAAATCTTATATCATTATTTACAGCGGTTAAAGTTACCAGTTATATTTGGTGTTTAATATTTGGTATCCTTTTTATTCGGATATTTAATTGCGGGAATATATATAATGGCGGGAGTATTTTAATGGCGGGAATATATATATACATATATAGCGTTATACTATATTTCTTTAATTTTATATTTTTTCCCTTTTTTCGGTAATTTCTTTTCCTTTTACCTGTACAAAACAAAAACAAAAACATAACTAGAAGAGCCAAACGCTAGAAGAGCTACAACTAAAATATACAAGAATTTCAGCAAATAAAATGAATAAAACCATTACTTAACAATTTGGTAAACTAAGATAAGTATCTCATACACAAAAATATCATCAAATGTCATGATACCAAACTTTCAAATCCATTGTTCATAACCTAACCATACATATATGTCATGATACCAAACTTTCAAATCCATTGTTCATAACCTAACCATACATATCCAACTCGACAATAAAAACCTCAATTTTGAAATAGTGATGAATGAGTCGAGTAAAATTGTGGCACATAATTCTCAACCCATTCATCAATTTGTCGCATAGTTCTCGGTTTCATGTCATTCCAAACCAATATACAAATCAAAACGAAGAGTCAATGAGTTATTTTACAAGAAAACAAGATTTAGTGTAGAACAAAGTAAACAAATATTTACAAATACTCACTGTATGCGGGAAGTTAAATTGCTTTTTAAAGAAAAGCTCAAACATAGCTAAAGCCACATAATAACCACATTCCCACATGGATTCTTGTTGAGGACACTAAATTCAAAAGAAGCATAGATTACATATATGCAACAACTAAATCAAGTGAGCATAACAATATATATTTACATATATGAAAGATGATTTACCTTAACCATATTCCAAGTCCAATCAACGGAAGACGAAGACAGATCATGACATGCCCTAAAATTCAATATTGTTTAATTGGATTACTTTATGTACCCAATTGACAATTTAATATAAATGCTAGAATATACTTACGCTTCTACTAGTGGTATCAAAGAGTATATGCTAGGTTTCTTGTCCAAACTCTTATTGAGTGAATCCAATACATATCCGGTCTTCATCAAAGGGCAAATCACAAATAACACTCAATGTCCACTATGTATATTTTTAAACATTTTAGTGCAAATGATGATATAGTTAAAACCATATAAGAAACAAAAGATATAAAGGCAACGAATGTAACTTACCTTTGCAAATATGGTGCAACAAATATGGTTTTGGCTTTTTGTACTCTTAAGGTACTTTGAATGTGTTTCACGACGTTATCACCATCTTCTCCATGGCATAATCGGGAATCAATCCATGAAGGGTTTAGGATCCCACACTTGTTGTCATCCTTGAAGTGATTTTGAACCAACCGATATAGATGCCTAAAAATCAAGACAAATTATTACCTTAAATCATTAGCAGCAAAAAATATAACTTTTGTTATCATAAGAGATAGTAAAATATGTAAGGAACTTACATTCCCCACGAGTGTAAAATGGTACCATCAAGCCAATCATTTGACATCCAGCCTAACACCGAGTTATAAAAAATACGATCGGTATAGAACCCATCATACAACCCGTCAAGCGCCAAAGCTAAGATAAAATCACCATGTTTAGGACAGTTTATGAATTTCTCAGCTAGCTTTCTAATACTCATTGGCCTATTTGCCAACACTTTCAAGTATTTTTCGATTGTGCTAGGTTCCTTTTGTGGCAAAACGGTGTGGTTTTTCTTTTGTTTTTGTTTCGGAGGAGTTTTTTGTTTTGGAGGAATGTTCTTTTGTTTAGGAGGAATGTTCTTTTGTTTTAGAGGAAGTTTTTTCGGCGGAATTTTCTTTGGAGCACTTTCAGACATTATGGCTTCTGATGGCAATTGTTCTTCCACCTACATTCATGATATGAACTTGATTATACTAATTTGATCTATTTTTTATAATATGTTTAAGGATAAGATGATTAGGAAATTACCTGTAGATCACAATTAGGCTCACTCATAGTCGGATAATACAATGGTGGGCTGCTTGATAGAGTCGGATGATACAATGGTGGGCTGCTTGTCATAGTCGGATGATACAATGGTGGATTGCTTGATGTAATTGGATGATTCAACTGTGGAAAGTGTGGATTGTTTGACGGGCTACTTGACGGGTGACTCATGGAGTCGACTGATGATGACATTCTAGGAATAACCTGCATATACAAGAGGATAATTCAATATTAAGTATTTAAGTTTGAGAAATTAATACTCAAACACCTATTGTACAATTAGCCTAACTAGTCGACTCGGACAACTAAACTCGACATGAGTTGCATAAGAGTTTTAAAAAGATTATTATAGCTTACTACCTGCTGTAATAAGTTTATTACAGCTTAAACATCTTACTACCTATTGTACAGTTAGCTAAACTCATAAACAGCTTACTTACCTACTGATTACTACTTACTAGGGCAAGAAGTGAATAGGATTGGTTGGGTGTAACTTCATTACGGTTGAGTCGCTTTGAAACAAAATTGTTGCAGATCTTACCATTGTTGATGTAAGCTTTCTAAGGGTCATGAACAGAACATGCAAGAGCAATGACCAACATCAGCCTTCAATTGAAGTATGGGACAATGCTAGAAGGCTATACACCAGTAAGCCCATGATGGCAGAGTCCTGTTAAAGGAGTCTTCGTACACAATCTTTTCATAAGTACCCAAAATGTGTTTTAATACTAACAACCTGTTAACTTGCTACATTCGGAAAAGCTCCAGTTATTTCTTAAGCAAAACAGAAAGAAACAAAAGATGTTTGCAGGTCTATCCCAACTGATCCATTTTGACCCATATTTAAAAGTACTTTATTATCCAACCCTGTTTTGACCTATTACCCACCTACCCATTTTGCCGGACCGAACCGGACCGAGACCGAAACTATGAAAAACCTTAGACCGAGACCGGACCTAATGTGGTCGGTCCGGTCCGGACAAAAAGCTAAAGCATAAGCAAAAAAAAAAGGCTGTTCATTTATGCTTAGTTAGTCTAGGTTTAGCTTAAAATACCATTTCCTTTCAAGTTTTAGTTCAAAATTATCATTTCTTTTGTCTAAAAATCCAAACAGTCTTGCTTAAGGACTGTTTGGCACAATCATTTTTTGCATACGAAAATTGTTTTAACCTTTTTCCAAAAATTAGATTAGTCTTATTTTGATGTTTTTAGTAGTTCTCAATCAGAAATTTGCACTTTCATTTAGTACCTTAGTTTCCAAGACTTATTTTCCAAGTTACTTTATACCAACTGTCTTTAACTAGCAGCTTAGGTAGACTTTTGGTTTAGACCTTTTAGTTATTAACTTAGCATTCATATTGTCTGTTAATAGGTTAAAGTTACTTTGTGCATTTGCAGTTGACTTTCCAAGTCAAAACAGGTACTTTTGAACCCATATTAAACTCACTGTTACATGAGTTAGCCCCTAGCCCACATAGCTTTAGGAATTGATTTTTAATTTGCTCATTCCCTGTCCTCGTGACCTGAAAATCAGCATTTAGCTTATTTGATAGCTTGTGTTTAACCTAGTATGTTTTGTTCATTTTTTAGATTTTTTTTAGAAGCTTATTAAGTCCCTAAAGTTGCCCATGTGGACTGTTTTGCCCATGTCACACTTAGCTAAGTAGGCCTGATTCCCCTAGCAGCCTTTTTTTTTTTTTTTTTTTGCTTATGCTTTAGCTTTTTGCTTAATTGAATTAGCTCCTTAAATGATGATACTTTGAAAACATGTATGAAAAGTTATACTCATACATCTATTTTCTATATTTATAAAGACATACATCATCCATCTCATATAAAATATGGACTCCTAAGTCCTAAATGATCTGTTTGACCATAAATAGTCAAAATATGGACTTTACTGATGTAACAAGCTCATATAATTCTAAAAGCCAAATACTAGTGATTGTTGTCATTTTTTATACTGAGTTTAGTGCAGTCATAGTGTCAACATTTTTAAAACTTATATTAATTAATCTACCTTAAGATAATATTTACTCATACATACCTTGAGATAATTTTGTTGGCCATTGAATAAATCGAGCATCTTTTGTTGCATCTCCTAAAAACGTCACCTCTTCAGTTGGCACAGGAACCTGTAATCCCTCCCACCGTGGGTAGACTGTGTCGACTTGTATCTTCATGTGACCAGGCTCCATAGGAACTCCATGAACATTAGTCGGATATATTATACCTTTACCTACTTTGACCTCCTTTCCAAAGTGGATACTCATAACTTCACAATACTACAAAACATATACTACGTAATTATTATTAAACATATGTTAGCATGCACGATATATTATAAACAATAAACTTATATAAGTACAAAATTACCTCAATTTCATCAAATTTGTCAACGGTTATATGACCTGAAACACCACTCGACATACCGTTAGAGACTTTCTTAAGTGTCGCAATGTCCGCCCGTAATTGATCCATTTCTGGCTTTACATTGGCCAATATTTTACCCGCCATGCTTTCTAAATCTTTCATTGATACCTTTTGCATCATCTCACCCTTGTTAGTTCCCAAGACTTTCTTTCTTCCTTGAGTACTTGATGCTGACCTCGTTCGCCCCCCCCCCCCCCCCCCCCCCCCCCGTGCTCTTTTCCTAGCACCCCTATTAGGGGATCATTTCCCGTTATATAATAGGTACCATTAGCTTTCATTTCATTCTCTTTTTTAATCTGTTCAAACAATAAACCATACATCATATAACCGATTAAACACACTATATTCCAATATTTGTGTGCAACTTATAGAATTAAGACATACTCTATTACAATATCTCTTACCAATGCATCCAATCTCTCACGACAAAAGTCCGTCAACTCCTTTATTCCAGTTTCTTGGTTCTTTTTCATTCTACCCAATACATGTAATATTGAACGCTCGGATTGCAACAACCCTAACAATGGAATCTTTTCAATTAGTTTTTCTTTATTAGCCTTCCATAGAGCTCTCAATCCAGCATACCCTAACCGACCTACTCGAGAAGGATCCTTGTTCTGGAGTGCACTTTGCTTTGCTTTCTCACTTTTTACCTATAGATTAAATCAAGTTACATAAAGAATGAAAATAGATAGCATAGTCATAAACAATAAGAAACATAATCTTAAAAGTATAAAATGACAACAAACCAGAAATTCTTCAGAGGTCGTGTAAGCAACAAACATTTCCAATGTTCAAGATTTTTTGGCATATATTTGTAAGTATCAAAAGGCAACATGTCTAGTCTCACAAAAGCTACGAGCTTATTTCTGAATGTTCTATGTATCCCGCTCACTTTGCCCAATTGTGCTTCCTTTGCCTTATCACCTATATCTTCGTATAGAAATCTCCAGGTGTCCTGGTTAAAAAAAATGTCTTATCTACTTTATACATATAGACAATAGATGGAGGTACATGTATTTGTGTTAAGTATACTTACCATGGTATGTAACCATAACTTCTCCTTCAATTGATCCTGTGTCTCCTTTTTCATATTATGCCATTCCAAATAATAAGGAGTACGTGCTCTAACCGTGTTCCCAAACCATGTATTGAATCTGCCAGCGGTCTTTCCAGTGGCCGCTCCAATTTCATCAAACTCAATATAGAACGACTCGGGCGGATAATTTTTCTTACCCAATGATGCACCTCGCTTACCCCTTCCAGCCATTGTATATACTAGTTTACACCTAAAAAATAAGTAAGTCAGCATCTTTGTTACCACTTCAACCTTGCTTGTAAACTGAAGTATAGAAGACAATACATTTTTCTTGATTTTCCATCAATTCAGTTTTGATTTATAAGCATCAAAAAACCATTAGGTTATATTTCTAAGCATGAAAAAGCCACTGTATTTTTTGCTCAAGATTTAAATGTTGAAGTGTTCAACATTATGACTTGCATAAAGCCATGCATCAGTAACAAATAAGTAGGCAAATAACAAACCATGACTTCTCTTATGGGGTCAACTGTACTATGCATTTAACAAATCATGCATCACTAACAAAACAATCCATATAAAACACTAATTAGACCATGCATGATTCATCACTAGGAAGTTACTAAAAGCATATATTACATGGAAAATAAAACAACTAACAAGCATCCTTTGATCTATTACAGACTTTACAATAGGTAAATACTAACCAAGTTTCAAAATTATGACAGTATGCCTTTTTCACAAAATTACAATAGTAGGCAAATAGCAACTACTAGAGTAGTGTACTACTACTAATGTAACCTTGATATGCCTATATTTTTTATATCAAAATTGAATATTTAATCACCTCATTACATTGAAAAGGTTTTTAACAACACCATAATCATAGAAAATTATTATAACCACACGAGCCATTTATAATAATAAATGTGCTAAAACAAACTAAAGGTCAAAGAGGCCATGTGCTAAAAAAACGAATATAACATGCTCGTAAATACCACTTGTCGGATCTTAGTTGCAAGATAGAGACTTAGCCAACTCATGATATGAGCTTTCTAGTGCCAACAACTTTGTCGCTTTATAATTCAACAACAATAAATGAAATCACATAGAACACAAAGACAAAAAAAATAGTGTATAGTTGTTACCCCACAAGATTGAGTAAAAAGCTTCAAACCCTAAATCATAATTTTCCTCTACAAAAGCAGATTTTGCTCGGATTTGTGGATAACTTTTTGTTTTAATTTGATTTTGAAGGTTTTAGATGTTAATTTGTGGTTAAAAATGGTAGATTTGTTGTTTTGATGGGGCGGCACTTGATATAGATCTGAATGAGTGGGTAAAGTGTGAATTATGGGAGGTGGTGTGGTAACCGTATATTTAGAGCATTATTTACTGCGGTTGAAATCAAATTACGCATTAAATAATACATATTTTCCATTTTTTAGGACGGTTTATAGGTAGAGTATCAAATAATTGTTGAAAATTTTCTAAAGTCCCGCCATAATTATCATTAGATAATTCTTTATCCCGCCATTAATTTCACATTTACGAGACCATTTTCATAAAATTATAACTGTAACAAAATATGATAAGAAATACTAAGTACGCCATTAATTTCACATTTACCAGACCAATTTTCATAAAATTATAATTGTAACAAAATAAGATAAGAAAGTAATAAGTTTAACACTCGACAAAAACTTTATTATCAACTGATTAAATAAATCATCTTGACATAAACACAAAATAAGATAAGAAATAATAAGTTTTTTTTTTTAACATTATAAGAAACAATAAGTAATAAGTTTAACACTCGACAAAAACTTTAGTATCAACTGATTAAATAAATAATCTTGACATAAACATTTTTTATTCTTCTTCATCCTTTTTGCTTATGCTCCTGAAAATTAAACAAATTAAATTAATAAGTCATGATTGTTTAATATATAAATTAATATATATATAGATTAATGTAATATCACACCTTCATGTAGCAGTGTCACCAACCCATAATCATTCTTCGTGATCAGATCGTAAGTAAGTATCGCCAATAATACCATCATCTAGCGGAGGAACGCCGACCGAAAACGGTGGTAACTCATCAAACTGGTTGTATTCTTCCTCATCGACAACATTGTCAACACCAAGTATGCGTCTTTTTCCATGCAATACGACGTGCCATCTTGGTTTACTCGGGTCCTTGACAAAGAACACTTGGGTGGCTAGCTTTGCGAGAACGAATGGGTCGGATGTGTAACCATTTGTTGAAAGGTCGACAAGAGTGAAACCTTTTTCGTCTACATTAACACCTCGTTGGTTATTAGTCACCCACTTACACTTGAATAAGGGTATAGTGATCGAATGATTATCCAATTCCCAAATTTCTTGTATTACACCATAGTACGACATTTTTTGGATTGTTGACCTTGCATCATGAGTCAGCCTATCGAATTCCATTGCTGAGGCTATTATGGTAACTCCGCTATTTTGCATTGTACTCTTTTCATCTTGTTCTCTGGTGTAAAATGTAAAGCTGTTAATTTCGTACCCTTGGTATGATCTAACTACACATTTTGGGCCCTCTCCTAACTTTTGCACTGTTTTATCAATATTTTGTTTTCCAAAATTTTCCATTACCTTGTCTTTCAACCAGTTTGCAAATTGTTGACCATGTTTTGTTTGATACCATTTGTCAGTCCTTCCCGGGTTTGCCCTACGTAAAATTTCCATGTGCTCTTCAATGTAAGGAGTAATGCAGGTCATATGTTGCAGGACTACAGAATGTGCAACCTCTAAAAGATCACGATCTGGGTCAATCACTTTCAATCCAATTGTACCAACCCCTAAAAGTCTACCCTCGTGACGAGAGTGGGGAATGCCAATATTTTCAGCAACTTTCAAATAGCTTGAAGCAAATTCAATCAACTCCTCTGAATAGTATCCCTCGACAATACTAGCATCAGGTCGCGCCCGATTTCTTACAAACCCCTTTAAGAAACCCATATATCTCTCAAAAGGATACATGTAACGCAGAAACACGGGACCACAAGCCTTGATTTCTCCTACAATATGAGATACAAGGTGAACCATGACATCAAAAAAGGAAGGCGGAAAGTACATCTCTAGCTCGCAGAGTGTGACGATGATATCCTTTTGCCATGAATCTAACACTTCAGGATCAATCACTTTTGAGTGAATCATGTTAAAAAACAAGCAAAGTTTTGTGATCGTATGTCGAACATTGTTTGGCAATAAACCTCGAATCGCAATAGGAATCATATGTGTCATTAAAACATGACAATCGTGAGACTTCATACCAAGCAATTTATAGTCTTGTACCGACACTAACTTATTAATGTTCGCAGAATAGCTTGATGGAACCTTAATATCATGTAAGCATTGACAAAATTTCATTTTTTCCGCTTTCGACATAGTATAGCATGCAGGTGGTAGATATGTGCCCCTTGTACCTTTCTCTTCGGGAGCAAGTTGCAATCGAATTCCCATTGAGACCATGTCTTTTCGAGCATTAACCCCATCTTTTGTTTTCCCCTGAATGTTCAATAATAAGCCTATTATGCTATCATAAACATTTTTTTCAATGTGTATAACATCGAGACAGTGCCGAACATCTAAATACTCCCAATATTCTAATTCCCAAAATATTGACTTTTTTTTCCAGATTCCTTTTTCAATTCGACTATTTTTTTCCTTTTCCAAACACAGTATTTATATTTTGAACACGGGAAAGTACATCTTTGCATCAACTCGTGTCCTTACTCTATCGTCCTCGGGCTTCCCATCAAACTCCTCTGTCATTTTTCGATACCGGTGATTCTTCCCAAGCGATCTTCGATGCCCCATGAACACAGTCTTTTTACAATTCGATAACCACCTTGAAGATGTTTGATCTTCACAAACGGGACATGCAAGTTTACCTTTTGTGGTATATCCTGACAAATTGCCGTATGCTGGAAAGTCACTTATTGTGCAAAAAATATGGCTCGCAAATTGAAGTTTTCCTTTCTATACGCATCATATACTTCAACGCCCGGATCCCCCCACAAAGTTTTCATGTCATCGATCAAAGGAGCCAAATAAACATCAATGTCGTTACCAGGTTGTTTCGGACCTTGAATTAACAATGACATCATGATGTATTTACGTTTCATGCATAATCACGGTGGAAGATTATAGATGCATAGAAGAACCGGCCAAGTACTGTGAGAACTACTCATGTTCCCGAACGGATTGATACCATCAGAACTAAGTCCAAATCGTATATTTCTAATCTCGGCACCAAACTTATCAAATTTATTATCAATCTTTCTCCATTGAGGTGAATCAGCCACATGTCTTAATTTTCCATCCCTTTTACGCCCCTCAGCATGCCAACGCAATAGTTTTGCATCTTTCTCGTTTGCAAATAATTGTTTGAGTCTTGGTATGATGGGAAAGTACCACAATAGTTTAGCAGGAGGTCCAATTTTGATTACATCATCGTCGTCATTTGTTTCTTCTTTACTCGCATCGTTCTTATTTGTTTCCTTTTTACTTACATCGTTGTTTTTTGGTTTTTTTTTACTCTTATACCTCGATTCCCCACAAGTAACACATTTATGTAGATCCGCATACGCACCTCTATACAACATACAATCATTGGGACATGCATGTATCCTTTCAATTTCTAATCCCATTGGACTCATCAATTTTTTGGCTTGGTATAATGAAACTGGCAACTCGTTATCGTCGGGAAACATTTCATGCAAAGCCTCTAATAAATCTGTGAAACTTATGTCACTCCACCCATGTTTTGCTTTTAAGCGAAACAACTTTACCACGGCATTAAGTATAGAAAATTTCGTACAACCACTATATAACGGTTTTTCTGAAGCATAAAACATTTTTTGTAATTTTTCTTGAACATTATCATCAGTAGCATCTTCCATATTGCTAAACATCTTTTTTAATTTTTTGAAGTTCTCGTTAATGTGTAAATCATTATTTTCATTTTCATCAGACATATGAACCTCATTTTCATCAGACACATGAACCTCATTTTCATCAGAAACATGAACCGACTTGCGACTATCAACTAGTAATTCACCATGACTTGACCAACGAGTATAATTTAGCACAAATCAACGTGTAATCAGATGGTTCTCAATTACACTAATATCACTAAATTTATCAAAATTTTTACAATCTTTACAAGGACACCATTGATGAGTGTGCATCATTTCTATCACATTTAAACTGCAAAAACATCTGAAAACACACAGGAATGCCTTAAAATACATAAAATATCCCTGGATTGTGTTTTTTATGCAAAAGGATTGAAAACTGATGAAAAACAACATATTTCACATAATTTACAGTTTCAGTCCCTGAACTTTTACAAAATTGGCAAAAATAGTCCCTGGTAAATCAAAACATGAAAAATATCATCAAAGGTCCTTAAGGATTCATAAGTTGTCAAGTTTAGTCCTTTAAAGTTAAAAATTACAAAATGACAACTTTAGTCCCTCAAGTTTCAAAAATGTCAAAAATAGTCCTTAAGGTTTTGAAAATGGAAAAATATTAAAAGTAAACCTTGCACTATTCTTAAATGGCATAATTGGTCCTTATGACAACTATGGAGAAATTACAGGTTCAACCCTTCAATTTTCAGAAAATTACATATTTGGTCCTTGGTGTTTAAAGAATTGGCAGAAAAGGTCCCTGGAAGTTTAAAAAGTGGAAAAGTCAACTATGACCCTTATATTATTGAAACTTGGAAAGTTTTACCCTTGCTAGTACTTTTGGAAAGTTGTCAAATCCCACCCTCAAAAATCCAGAAATTACAAAATTGGTCCCTATGATAATAAACAAACCAACCGGACCCCTTTTTATTATTAAACCCAAAACCAAACAAGCCTAGTCCAAACACAACCATACCAGCCCACCCTTACCCTATTTCCTGGCCCAACACCACAAGCCCAACTCCCTTAATATATTAAAAACGGGGTTTGACCCGTTTGACTTCCCCAAAACCGCCAAACCATCACCACTGTAGCACCTCCACCTCCACCCCTGCTTACCCAATACCAGGGTGGTTTTCACCACCACCTCACACCCCCAGCTGGCTACTCTATACTACACCTCATCCCCCTCATCATACCAACCCACTGAGCATTTAATGCTTCTTCACCACTTTTTCCTCCAAACCATATCACAACCTCTGTTTCAACACCAACTCCCCCAACTTGGCTAAATAACTATCTCCTTTGTCCCCCTCCACCTCTACAACAAACCAAAATTCTTTAATTACTCCAAAGCTGCCCTAATCCACGTGTTTCAATTTTGGCGCCAAAATGCCAAATGTATGGTTTTGATGAATTCATGGGATTCAAGGGCCAAGATCAAGTGGGAAACAATCAAAGGTCGACAAGGAGTCCAAAAGATCTATAAAGAAAGAAGGGGAAGCAATATGGACAGATATCTAGTGTAATTTTAGTTTATGTATGTCGAAATTATTAGTTTTCAATTTCCAGTTTATGTTTAAGCTTTCAAGTGTTGTTTCAAGTTAATTAAGTGTATTGTGAACCTTTTTAGTAATCAATTAAAGAATTTCAGTTTATTTCATTTCTTTGCAAATTTTAATCAAAAATCCATTCGTGGTTAGAAATTGTTGTTTGTTGTTATCATGGACTGAACTAAGACACTTAAGCTCCCAGGAAGCTATTACAAGCTTCTAGTAATACTTAAATTCAGTGTAGCTAAAAAATCCACAAATACAAAATTGGTCAACAAAAGTCAACTGTGGGATTTGGATTTGATTTTTGGAATTCAGAGCAATATTGGAAGCAAAGTAGTTGTGGAAACTTGGTTTAGTGTCTCAGGGGAGACTATAGGGTGAATCTTGGTCCTTGGTTCATGATTTTACTCTTGGAAGCCATTGTAAGCTCACTTTACCATTTATACCTAATTACTATATAAGCTATTGTTCTTGTTCATATCTGTGTGAATCTTGTTTACTAAGTGTATTCAAGCAGTTTTAGAACTTAAAATTGCTTGTTCGTTTGATAAAATTCATTTGATCTCATAGTTGTTTACTTAACTGCCAATTTTAGCTTTTTAGTGAAATATAAGGTGTTGGTGTTTTTGCTTCTGTTTTCATACTTAGTTAAGATTAATATAATAGTATAAGTGCTCATATTTTAGTTTCATGGACTGGATTGGTCATTAGCTTTGATAATCTCACTCATAAGTTCTGTAAAGGGGTGTTTGGTTCTAGGTTAATCACTTGGTTCCCATAGGTATTTGTTGTTGCTTTTGTTCAAAACAGATTTCCCTAGGTCAAAATAGGTAAATGTAACCAAGAAATTGAGTCCATATTAACCAAAAAGTCAAAATCAAGGGTAACACACCTACACAGTTGACTGTGTAGGTTTTTGAGCACCACAAACCACTCAAATCCTTGCAAAATTGTTCAAGTTAATGTGATTTAGTTTCATTATAGTTAATAACCTCATAACAAATCAGTAAACCTAGATCAAAGTTCACATAAGTCAATTTGTCAAGTTTTCTCAAAAAGTCAAAAGTGATAATCTCAGTTTTTCTCAAAATGGTAAGAATTTTGTAGATTTTTGTGATTGGTTTGAAGCTTTGAAATTTCTTGGGTAATTAGTCTATCAGCTAAACTTGTGATTTCCATAATAGTTGCATTTTTGTGAATTTATTTGGTGGACCATTTTGCCCCTCAAACAAGGCTGCAGGGCAAGATCTTGCCCTGTGCATCAGAACCTCAGCCATACCCACCACTTTGGTGGTTGATTGTGGCCACCACAGTGGTTCCACAGGTCCTAATCTTGGTTCTCCCAACCCCCTCCTACCAGGCTTCAGGATTTGACCATTTGTTTGACCTTAGGCTAAGTGGACCCCACCTGAATCAACCTCAAAGCTCTGTCCCATTTCTGTCTCAGAATCCAAGTATTGAATTGCTTATTCAGGCCTTGTGGCTTATTCTTATTGCTTATTTGGTTGAAACTTGCTCAAACATGTCTAAGTAACTTGTGTGAACCTGACTTAACCATTGTGGACCCCACATAAGCTCATTTGAGCTTATTTCTTGGTTTAGTCAAACTTGGTCAACTGTCAAAGCAAATAAGCACTCAAAGTGCTTATTTTTGATTTCCATATTATTTGTCTTTACAAAAGTTTCATATTTTAAGTATTCTAATAGTTCTATAAAAGAAAAAACAGAAAAAGCCAAACTTAATTATAGTGATAGCTTCTATTTAATAGAAATTATCTTTTTAATTTTCTTTTTAGCTTATTTATAAGCACTTCTGCATTTTTATATTTTTTATTAAATCTCTTTTATATTAAAGTACTTTTATAAATTTTTCCAGAATTTTCTTTTGTCATTTAGTGGTTTTTAGAATTAATACTAGTTTAATTAATAAATAAGAATTAAATAGCATAATTATATTTTATAAAGTACCACCTAGTTTTTATAATTTTTCTAGCTTTTATATAAGGTAAAACATTTTTATAAATTTTTCTAGAATTTATACTGTTCATTTTCTATTTTTTATAATATAATTAGTTTAATTGGTAATTAATTAATAATTATAATAATAATTAGTAAATTAGTTTAAAAATACATAAAACAAACGTTTTATAATTTTTTAGGATTTCTGTGATGGTTAATTAGATTTATAAAAATCTTCTTAATTATCTAAGTCTTTTTAGTATTTTTAATAATTTAAATCAATATAATTAGTTAAATAATAATTAATTAAAAATAATTAGATAAATAGTGTGAAAAATATAATTTTAGTTTTAAAATAAGTTTTATAATATTTTAGATTTTTCTAAGTTTTAATTTTATATTTCTAGACTTATTTTACATTTTCTTATTTATTAGTGAATTATTAAATAATTAAAAATAGTTATTAAATAAATAATAATTAATTAAATAATTAGTAATTATAAAATAAATATTTTAAGTTTATTTAATTTGCATTTAAGCCCCTAAGGCATGCAAGTTCCTACTATAGTTAAAATCGTTTTTGTTGTTTACGTTTAAATATTAAACGTATACGTTTTCCAGTTCATTTTCATTTGTACTTATCTGATTTCACGTATTAGTTGATATAGCCTATCAAAGCTATTCTAACTTATATTTCAGTAGTACAATCACTTAAACCCTTTTCCTATTCAAATCACCTGATCTCGAAGTCATTTTATTTCAGATTTCACGCCTCGTTGGGATCTAACGACCCGGGGAAACACTCCACTCCACGGAGTATTGGTTTAGACTGTTTGACTTATTGATCATTACTTGGTTGATATTATTTGACTGTTTGAGGCCAATAAAAATTTGACGCCGCTGCCGGGGAGGTGTGCTGCGTATTACGACTTTTGAAGCATCTGTGAGTTTGAATTATTCACTCATTGTTTTATATCATCTTTTGTTCATATTATCTTATAAAAACAAAAAAATCCAAAAAGATTTTTCTTTTCTATTTTTAATTTCCCGTCACTCTAAGATTTCTTAGAGTCGTCTCTAGTGCATGCGCACTCGTTCTTCTAGGTCAACAAGCCCTTTCCGTGAGCTTGTTAGAAATCCTCGAAGACGCCGTAGACGTTCTGCCCCAACAGCAGTATCTGAGATATGTGCTGTTTCCCCAAACAAAGTTATCATGGCGGAAGACCGTCCGATGAATGAGCTTCTCCAAGCACCCATTGAGGGTTACGGAGACGCTATTGTTGTCCCAGCCATTGTGGCTGAATACTTTGAGCTCAAAACCGGGTTACTAAATTTAGTAACCTCAAGCCAATTTTATGGTTTTGAGAGGGATGATCCTCATGCTCATATTCGATGGTTTAACAAAATTACATCGACCATCAAATACAAGAACGTCCCTTCCGAAGCAGTCAAACTTCTTCTATTCCCATTTTCTCTTGAGGGGGCAGCCCGGATTTGGCTGGAAAAACAACCTCCGCGTTCAATAGCATCATGGGAGGATTTAGTTACCAAATTTGTAAACAAATTTTTTCCCCCGTCCAGAACGACAAGTCTTAAAAATGAAATCATCAAATTTACTCAAAGGTTTGATGAATCATTTGGTGACGCATGGGATCGTTTCAAAGAATTGCTTCGTCGATGTCCTCATCATGGTTTCACTGAATTAATGCAAATTGACACTTTTTATAACGGCGTGAGTCAATCTGATCAAGATTCTCTTAATTTCTCCGCGGGAGGTAATTTTTTGAGCAAAACCACTAAAGAAGCTTTAGCGATCATTGAAAATAAGTCCAAGGTCCGCACTACACGCACAAAGCCATATAACTCCCAAGTGAGTGCTGGTCCTTCTACTTCATCCCCCGTGAGTACTTCTAGCACCGATGCTAAGATAGATAAACTCACGGACGCTATTCAAGCTTTGGTTGTCTCAAACCAAAAGAGAGTCACTTTTACACAAAACCCTTCACATGCTGAAGTAAAAAAGGTGAAAGTCTGTGTCACGTGTGGTGGCCCACATGCTTATTACAACTGTACTGCCACCGATGGTAGTCCTTTTGAAGCCAATGCCTTAGCCGGTACTACAAATCAGGAAGGTAATCAATACCGCCCTCAAATGGAACCAAGTTACCGAGCTAACACACACATGGGACCACCCGGGTTTAACCAAAACCCAAATTTGCAAAATCGAAACCAGAACCAACCTCGAATGAACCAAGGTTATCAAAACCAAGGGAATTTCAATCCTGGACAGAATCAAGGTTTCCACAACCAAGGAAACTTTAACATAAACAATTTCAACCCGGGAAATTATTTTCAGGGAAATGGTAATCCAAATCAGGGAAATTTTCAACCACAACAAGGTTATAATCAAAATAACCGAGTCCAAAATTTCCCCAACCAAACACAAGCCATTCTCCCAGCTCCACAATCATCATCTGATGAGTTGTTGAAGCAGTTCATGAAAACTCAAGAAGAGACAAACAGGTTGTTGGTCAGCCAGATTTCTGAAATCAAGAAATCTTTAAATGAACAACCCTCGGGCTCTGGAAAACTTCCAAGCAACACGATCGCAAACCCGAGGGGCGATGCAAAGGCGATCACGACCAGGAGCGGAGTTTCATATGACGGACCCACTGTTCCCACTACCCTTTCTTCTTCTTCTCCTAAGGTAGTGGAAAATAAAACCGAGGTAAATAAGGACGAAGTACTTCCTACTCATAATGGGGGTACCCAAGACGTCCCACCTCATGTTGTCCCGAAACCCAAACCAAAACCTAGAGTTGTTTTTGAACCCAATGATATCCCAGTTGAAACACCTAAGTCCAAACCTTCTACCTCCTCTATTCCTTACCCCTCACGTTTGAATGAGCAAAAGCTCCGCGAATAGGCTAGTCACCAGATGGATAAATTCTTTCAAATCTTCCAAGATTTGCATTTTGACATTAGCTTTGCGGATGCTACTATTCTGATGCCAAAATTTGCATCAACAATCAAACACTTGTTAAGCAACAAGGAGAAACTGTTTGAAATGGCAAAGATTCCCTTGAATGAGAATTGCTCAGCAGTTCTTTTAAAGAAGCTTCCCGAGAAGCTGGGAGATCCTGGAAAATTTCTAATACCATGTGTATTTCCGGGAATGGTTGATTGCTATGCCTTGGCTGACCTTGGTGCAAGCATCAACCTAATGCCATATTCAGTTTGGAAGAAACTTTCTCTTCCTGATCTTACTCCTACCTGCATGACTCTAGAGCTTGCAGACCGATCGATATCTCGTCCTCTCGGCATTGCCGAGGACGTGTTTGTGAAAGTAGGAAAGTTCCATCTCCCCGCTGACTTTGTGGTGGTTGATTTCGATGCTGATCAAAGGGTCCCTCTCATTGTTGGGAGGGGATTCCTGAGAACGGGTCGTGCTCTTATCGATGTATTTGAGCAAGAAATCACTCTGCGTGTGGGTAATGAAGCCGTTACCTTTAACCTCGATCAAACCTCGAGGTACTCCTCCAATTATGATTCTGAAGCAGTTAATCAAATAGATATCATAGACATTGCTTCAGAGGAGTACTCTCAAGAATTTCTTGGTTATTCTCATAATTCTGTGAGTGGGGATTCCACTCCATCATCTGAACCTATCATTTCCGACTCTTCCCCTTCTCTCACTCCGTTTGAGGGAAGTGATTTCCTTTTGGAAGAGGTCGAGGCTTTTCTCAAAAGTGATTCAGTTCCATCGGGAATTGATAACACTGAGATTGATCTGGAGGGAGATATTCTTCTCCTTGATAAATTGCTAAATCAAGACAATTCTCCTCCACTCCCTCCCGTACAACTTCATAATGAGGAAATTAAATCAGTTGATAAAAACGATGAATTTCCTGAGGTCGAGCTCAAGGACTTACCTCCTCATCTTGAATACGCATTTTTGGAGGGTGATGATAAATTACCCATCATTATTGCTAAAGGTTTAAGTAATGAGGAAAAGGTTGCTCTCATAAAGGTCTTGAAGTCACACAAGCAAGCAATTGCTTGGAAGCTCTCCGATATTAAGGGTATTAACCCAGATTTTTGTACACACAAAATCTTAATGGAGGATGACTTCAAACCCGCGGTGCAACATCAAAGACGGTGAATCCAAAAATCCATGATGTGATTAAACAAGAGGTTCTCAAACTTCTTGATGCAGGATTGATTTACCCCATCTCTGACAGTCCATGGGTTAGTCCCATCCATTGCGTTCCAAAAAAGGGTGGCATTACTGTTGTCACTAATGAAGAAAATGAGTTGATTCCAACTCGGCTGGTTACCGGGTGGCGTCTTTGCATTGACTATCGTAAGTTGAATGACGCCACCCGCAAAGACCACTTTCCGCTGCCCTTTATGGATCAGATGCTTGAGAGATTAGCAGGGAACGAGTACTATTGTTTCCTTGATGGTTTCTCAGGATACTTCCAAATCCCCATTGATCCATCTGATCAAGAAAAGACTACCTTTACATGCCCTTATGGAACCTTTGCTTATAAACGTATGCCTTTTGGCTTATGTAATGCTCCAGGTACGTTCCAGAGGTGCATGATGGCCATATTTACCGACATGATCGATAAAACAATGGAGGTCTTTATGGATGACTTCTCGGTCATTGGGGATTCATTCCAAACATGTCTCACCAATTTAGAAAAAATGTTGAAAAGGTGTGAAGACACCAATCTATGTCTAAATTTGGAAAAGAGTCATTTTATGGTCAAAGAGGGCATTGTCCTCGGCCATAAGATTTCCAAGAATGGGATTGAGGTTGACAGAGCTAAGGTTGATGTCATTCCTAAATTGCCTCACCCTACTACCGTCAAAGGTATTAGGAGTTTCTTGGGTCATGCCGGTTTCTATCGTCGATTCATACAAGATTTTTCTAAAATCTCACGGCCCATGACTCATCTCCTCGAGAAGGATGCTCCTTTTATCTTCTTACCAGAGTGCATCGAAGCTTTTGAAACATTAAAGAAAAAGCTTACTGAGGCACCCATTCTTGTTGCCCCCGACTGGGATTTACCCTTTGAGCTCATGTGCGATGCAAGTGATTTTGCTATCGGTGCAGTCTTGGGGCAACGCAAAACGAAACACTTTCAGCCTATCCACTACGCAAGCAAAACCATGAACGAAGCTCAAACTCATTACACCACTACGGAAAAAGAATTATTAGCCGTGGTGTATGCTTTTGAAAAGTTTCGGACATACTTAATCTTGACTAAATGCGTAGTGTATACGGATCACTCGGCTCTAAAATATCTCTTTGCAAAACAAGATGCAAAGCCGAGATTGCTCCGTTGGGTTCTCCTCCTCCAGGAATTTGATATCATTATTCATGATAAAAAAGGAGCTGAGAACCTGGCTGCTGATCATATGTCCCGATTAGAAAACCCTCATCAAGATGTGTATGACAAAAAGAAAATAAATGAAACATTTCCTCTCGAAACACTCAATGCGGTTGCTTTTCGTGGAGATTCTACTACCCTATGGTTTGCTGACTTCGCAAACTACCATGCGGGTAACTTTGTTGTGAAAGGGATGCCAACCCAACAGAAGAATAAATTCTTTAAGGATATCAGACATTACTTCTGGGATGACCCCTACTTATTTAAAATCTGTGCGGATCAAGTCATCCGACGATGTGTATATGGACAGGAAGCCACTGAAATTCTCAAGGCTTGCCATGCTGGACCCATGGGGGGCCATCATAGTCCCAACTACACCGCCAAAAAGGTGTTTGATTCCGGATTCTTCTAGCCCACAATTTATAAAGATGCCCATGATCTCATTAAAACCTGTGACGCTTGTCAACGTCATGGAAACATTTCACAAAGAAATGAGATGCCACAAAATGCTATTCAAGTCTGTGAGATCTTTGATATATGGGGCATTGACTTTATGGGGCCATTTCCATCATCTAGAGGAAACAAATACATACTTGTGGCTGTTGATTATTTATCAAAGTGGGTTGAAGCGAAAGCTTTACCCACGAATGATGCCCGAGTTGTAGTGAAATTCCTGAAATCTCTTTTTGCCCGTTTTGGAACTCCACGTGCTATCATAAGTGATCGTGGTACGCATTTCTGCAATGACAAATTTGACAAAGTCATGCAAAAGTATGGTGTAACTCACCGTCTTTCTACCGCGTATCACCCACAAACAAGTGGGCAAGTGGAGGTTTCAAACCGTGGTATCAAAAGGATACTTGAGAGGACTGTAGGAGAAAATCGTGCTGCCTGGTCGGATAAATTAGATGATGCACTATGGGCCTTTCGTACAGCTTATAAAACACCCATTGGGTGTACGCCTTACAAGCTTGTGTACGGAAAGACATGTCATCTACCGATGGAACTTGAGCACAAAGCCTACTGGGCATTGAAACATGCCAACTTTGACGTCAAAACTGCGGGTGATCACCGAAAAGTTCAAATGAATTAATTAAATGAACTACGTGATCAGGCTTACGAGAACTCTTTAATCTATAAAGAAAAAACAAAGAAGATACATGACTCAAAAATAAAGAACCGCGTTTTTAACGTTGGTGATCGAGTCATTCTCTTTAATTATAGATTAAAGATCTTCTCGGGTAAATTAAAAACCCGTTGGACTGGCCCATTCACCATCACTAAGGTTTATCCATGTGAAACACTACTTTGGAGAGGACATACCATCCATGGTTGTCCCGGATCTCCAAACTTTCCCCAAGGACAATTAAATTCTGGGTCGAGTCAAGCTAGCGACTCGGTAATCAAAAACAGTAGCAATTTGGGTTTTCACTCATATTTCTGTCTTCTTTCTCTTTTCTACCACCCTAGTGTGGGGGAGTTACTAACCCACATGTTGTAAATATGTACATAGCTTCAAAAAAAAAAAAAAAAAAAAAAAAAAAACATGTTATGGAAAACTAGAAGGGGGGTTGAATAGTTTACCGCTTTTTCGATTCTTATTAGCTTAAATAACCTTTGAGAACTTGACGTTTGGTTAAAGATATAAACACAACTTAATATGTTTGATTCTTTGAAAAGACTTTTCATGTGGATAACAATTCTAACTTAACTTGTTTCATACTTTGAAAAGCTTTACTTGTAATGATCCTAACTTTGCTTGTTTAGTTCTTTGAAAAGCTTTAATTATGTTTAAAGATATAAGAACAACTTTACTTGTTTTGGTTCTTTGAAAAGCTTTATATGTGATCAACAATTCTAACTAAACAGCAACATATAATAAGCAAAGATAGAGAAAGAAACAATCAAACCACAACACGATAGTTTATCGTGATTCGGCTACAAGGACTCTTTTTCCTTGCCCTACATCCACGCCCCGAGTTTCCAACTCGAGAGTTATAAACACTAATCAACAAGTTCCTTTCACCGGCGGAGAAAACCTTACACGTCGCTTATACTTTTACCGACACAAAGCTAGATGTCGAGTTCTTTTACAAGGGTACAACCACTCCCATTCGTCGCTTACACTTTTACCGACACAAAGCTAGATGTCGAGTTCTTTACCAAGGGTACAACCACTCCCGTTAGTTCTTTTACTAGGGTACAACAACTCCCAACACACTACGTATTTTGAGGCCTAAAATACTAACCGATAACTTCTACATACATGACACACATGAAGTATAAACTACCAAAGCCTATACATGACCAAGCTACCAAGACTTGCAACTTTAGAGTTGATGCTTGCAACTTCTTGAATGATCTTGTGGAGTTCCTTGCTACATAAGAGAATCACACAAGTCAAGGGTTACTGAGTTAGTTGAGAGAATATGTGAGAATAAGTCCTAAAGGGTTACACAAAACAAACAAATGGTTTGGTATTTATAGCAAACTATTCTGCATGTCTGGCGGATCAGGCGGAACCCTCAGATGGGTTCCGCCCGTGTACCCCCAGGGTACCGCCAGGTCTGCAGTAGGTTTTTGCAATAACTCTTCAAACCAAACAAGGTCTTGTCACATAACTCCTAGCAACCAAACAATGTCTCATCACTTAAATCAAGTCAAACACAAAACTTGTAAGCCACACCAAAGCAAGTCAATCACATTTCTTACCATAAATACATATAGACAAAACTTGCCATAAATGTGATGTGACAATTCTATTTTAAGAAATAAGTGTGATGTGACAAGACACTTTCTAATTTAAGAAATAAAAACAATGTTTAGTTTAAAAGGAAATGTAAACATTTGTTAAACAAGACTCAAACACTCAAAGTGATGATTTACTCTTAGCTAAAGTTCATACTTTGTCATTAACAAAACTTAGCAAAGATCGTAAAATATAAATAACGTTTTTAGGCGATATTTGTATTAACAATCTCCCGCTTTTTGTTGATGACAAAACATAAACTTTATTTAAAAGTAAGCCATAAGATTTAGTGTTAAGTCTTATAAAGTTAGTATTAAAACTTGTTTTTGCAAAGAGTTAGTGAAGCGGAAATATCAAAAGTTGAACAAGTTTAATATAAATTCTCCCCCTTTTTGTCGAAACAAAAAGTAGAGAAGCGAAGCGGAATAATGGCCATGCTCCCCCTTGGTCGATACTCCCCCTAAATGGAGTGCCAAGAGAGGAGACATGGATTTTGAACCTACAAAAGAAAAGTTAGTTTCCGCACAAGATAAGTCATGAAAGTGTTTCATGTTAAAACACAACTAAGAGTTGTGAAGTGAAATAGTACAACACTCATGCTCCTCCTTGAATATTACTCCCCTAAATGGAGTATCAAGGAAGGAAAACATGGATAATGAACCTACAAAAAGAGAGGTTAGTTTCTAAAGCACAAGATTTATGTATGGTACCATAACAAGGTATAGTTCACACATCATACCTAAATGGTCAACAAACAAAGAAAACCTTGTAGTGTAATGAAATTCATTTCATGTAAAATTTAGACTTCTTAAAAAGTCAAAGAAAAGAAATTTTGGTTACACTATCCTACCTCTAGAAATAAAGAAAAAGCTACAAATAAGCTACGACCATAAAAAGCTACAAGGAAATCATCATTTTCCTTTGTGAGAAACATTTTCCAAAAACAAGGCTAAGGTTGTTTAAGGAAGAAAATGTGGGTTGTGATTGTAGCGGGATTTATTTTGAAGGTTGAGAGGATGACACGGGTTTTGGTTTGTTGGTTTAAATGGGAAACATTTTCCAAAAGAAACGGTTTTGTTTCATTTTGGAGACTCTAAACTTGAGACGTTCCGCAATGTGGTTTAGGATAAACCTCATTTTATTGGATAGGGTGAAACAACAATGGTTTTGGGTGATGATACTCTTGTTGTGGTGGTTGGTTGTGGTCGAAAGACTCATTTTGGTTAAGCAATGACCTTGGTTATTCATTTGTGAAAGGTGGTGGTTGTTGTTGGTCTTGGTGGAAGATCTTTGAGATGCTTTTATTTTCTTATACGAAGAAAATAGAGATTCAAAGTGTTGGGAAGGTTCTTGTGGTAGTGGTAGTTATTGTTGTTGTGGTGATTGTTGTTTGAACAAAATGGTGTAGGCTTGGTTATTTGTAAATGGTTACCATGAAGGTTTTTGTGAATGGGGTGAAACACAAATGATTGTAGGTGTGTATGACCTTGACCATTTGGAAAAATTGAGGATTTAGCATAAAGGTAGGCCAAACTCTCAAGCAATGACGGTGGATGAGGTGCATCATCCAATGGCTCATTTGGTTGAAATGTTGGTTGTTGTTGGGTTTCCATTTCGGCAATGGTGTTAAAAGGTGACAATGATGGAGGGCTTGATGGTTTAGGTGATAGGTTTTCAAAAGTTTCCAATAGTGGATGTGGTGATGTTGGTGGTATATGGAAAAGTTCCATTGGTGTAAGTGTTGAAGTAGCAAGATTAAGCAAATCTTGAATAGTGATCATATTGGTATTGAAATGTGTTGAGGATGGTGTTGAGGTAGTGAGGTTAAGGAAATCTTGGATAGGTGAAGAAATGTTAAGCAAAGCATCACTTGAAGATGATGAGCTTGACTTGACGGTTTGTTGAAGCAACAAGGTTTGACACTAATCCTAGTGGTTTTTGAGAAGGATTTTGATGGTTATGGTATGATTTGAATTGTTGCAAAACTTTCAAATTTATAAGGTTGAAAATGTGTTGAAATGAGTGTTTGGATTTGATGTTCTACCATTCAAAGAATGAGGTTTCAAATGATTTTCATGACCATGTCACATCATTTGATGTTAATTCAATGGAATAGGATGGAGTGAAAGATCAACGTATGCACTCAATGCTTTGTGATCATGGGATGTGATTTGGTTGAAAATGTTTCAATGGTTTGAAGGATCCTTTAAAAGGGTTCCTTGGGTTAGTTATGTTTGAATTTGATTTTTTTTTTTTTTTTTTGGAGGGAAGTGGCTTCCTAATTGTTTTAGTGAGTGAGAGTTGTTCTAATATGGTTATTGGAGTTAATGGAAGATGTTTTTCACTTAGGATAGTGGTTTTCACACATTACAAGTTTTGGACTTACGAAAAATGGAAGAATTTTCTGCAGGTGTCTGGCGGAACCCATTTGAGGGTACCGCCTGGTCCGTTGGGCCATTTCTGGAATTCCCAGAAAATACACTGGCGGAACCCAATTTTGGGTACCGCCAGATCCGCCAGGGGTAAAAAAATTAGGCAGTCCGCGTTTTTGACCCGCGAGACGATTTTCAAAATTTTCGAAAACTCCTAAAATCAAAGAGATAAGGTATTTCTGGTTAGGCAATGCAAAAATTAGACATGTAAACATACATATCATGGGACATTGACCTTGAGGTCGAGGATTTTACTATACTTAGTAAGAATTGCCATAAGCATAGAAAAAAAATGACAAACACCTTAAACATTGTCATTATGCATAAAAGTTCATAAAAACATAATCCAACAACCATAATAGACCATGAAAGTGAAAAACATATAATTTACGTAGTTTTAACACAAAGATGATTCTAAAGCATTCTTAAGCCAAACACTCCTTAATCGTCTCATAACCGGTCTATCCTCTTATTGAGCTTGCTTAGGTACCTTCCAAAGGAGGTAACTTAGAGTTAGGAAGTTAATCATCCTTTCTCATGTCAGATGATGATGATGATGATGGTGTAGGTGAGCGAGTAAGTTTGCCCTTACCTTTGAAAACTTGTTTATCACTTAGAGGAACGAAGATGTGAGGAATGAGAGAATAGTCAAGGCACATTCCATTATCGTTAGGAGGAATGGGTGAGATTGTTCAAAAGAGGCGGGTGAGAAGCATTCCATAAGGAAGAGCGGTTGTTCCTACCAAAGGTATGTCGGCCATTCTTTTGGTGAGGTAATAGGCTAAGTTAAAAGGTTGACCGGTGGAAATGCTATAGAGCATGTAGCTAAGACAAACATTGATGTGATCCCGGTTTCCTATGGTGCTAATTTCATTGGTTCTAAGGAGTTCTTCCCATTCCTTTAATTGGGGCTTGAGTTCATTGAATTCCATACCATATGGGTCCTAGATGACCTCATTTCCGGTTCTAGTTCTCCTAGTGTTGGTGGTCCTAATGAAGAGGTGGTCACGTAGTTCATTTTTAGACACAAGAGGGGTATCATAGGGATAGATGCGGTCAAAGAGTGTGTCAAGAGTTTAGAGGGAGTGCAAGTCGGAGTAGATGCAAGTACCATGGTTTGGGACACCCAGGATTTGAGCAAACTCCTCGAGAGTGAAGGAGTATTGATGACTACTAGCCCTAAAGTTAATAGACATGCGACCATACTCATCCTTGGAGAGGGTGATGGATGCATAGAATTCTAAAATGAACCTAGAACAAGTAGGCTCGTCGATTTCTAAGAGACACTCTAAAGTTGATTGTGGCAAATTCCGTATAGAGGTTTGTACCTTCTAAGAAGGATGGATCAACGGTTCTACCCTTAGGGACATATCGTTTTTCTAAGGCTTTGAAGACAACGATTTGAGTTTGAGTGAGACCTTTGGTTTTGTGGTGTTTGGGTAGGTATATGATGGTGTCCTTGTGGTCGTAGTGAGTTAGAGGAGGCATGATGATTCCTAGAAAATCAAAATTTCACATTTAAGAAAATGACTATTGTAATGTGTATGTTCTAGTGTGTGCCTATATGAAAACAATGTGGAGGTGCGGTTGACTTGACTCATTTTGATGCTTAAAAATGTTTTGTAGTTCAAGTGATGTTTCAATGACGTTTTTCATTTGTTTTAACAATGTGGTGAACGGTGGTAAAGTATGGGTGACGACCGAGGGTGGATATGTGAAATGAGGTGGTGATTGTTTGACAACACTTAAAGCTTGGATATCTTCTTTGTGTTCTTCACTTGCTAGAAAGTGGAAGAGACGCATTTCATAATGAAATTCACTTGACTTTTGATGACATAGACAAATATGTTAATGAGAGTATGGATATGACAATTGCCCTTTGTTTCAAAGAGCGACAAAAAGGTGAACATAGGTTTATGTATCATGAAAAGTGGTTTAATCTTAATAGGTTAGGTTATAGTGGGGATGACACACTTGTTTGGTTACATTGTGGAATCTTCTTGTGAAGATGACTAGGTGGAGTTATTGGTGAAGATGATATTAACTCTTGGTTTCTTTGAGGGCATGGAAGTGGTGGATGACTCGATATTGATATGACAAAGGATAACTTGGTTTCTCATTTCACATTGGTTGTTTGAGGTTCGAGTGATGAAAGGTTATGAGGAATATGCTTGAAGTTTTGCTCATTTTGTGAATCTTATGGGCTGATGGTAAGTTGGAGTTGTGAGTAAAGAGGTGTTTGGTTTTGAACTTAAATAAAACATTTTGTGGCTTTGGCGGACCAGGCGGAACCAAAAAGTGGGTTCCGCCCATATGGTCTGAGGGTGCCGTGGGATCTGCAGGGAAAACTCAAAAGGAATTGTCTTGATTTTTGTGGTTTTATCCTAATGTTCAAAACTAAGGTTTTAGGTCTTATGAGTCCTTGACTAAGCCTAGGGATGATGAATGCTTCTCATTCAAGAGGTTTTGTGAAAACGTTGATAGAATGGTTAACGTATAAGACTTTCTTAGTTAAGATGTTCCTCAATGAACATTTTTACCAAGACGATGATGATGGATCACAATATTTCAATTAAGAACATAATGGATTGAATTGTCGCTGAAGTCGATGCTTCCTTTGTTGAAGGTATAACAATGTTGATAAGATGAATTCCGTTGTTGATGCGAGTTTGCTTGTTCAAGCGGAGCTTGTTGATGTGCTTCTCCATCCGATACTAATTTGAGAATCTTACGCGTTTTGGAGAATCATTGGGTAAGTAAGTATAAAAGTGCAAGTACCACTTGTGCTTTTCTTATCAACTTATTACCGACATAATTCCATTTGGCATACACTATGGTTTCTATTCCCGTTCTTCTGGGAGACCCTAATCCTAGTTGTGTAGTACCTTATGATGTATCCAACTAGGCTCAACTAACGAGTTGTTTAAGGATCTTCGTTAACACGAGCACATAGACAAAAGCTAAACATAATGTTGAATCTAAATGTTATGAGAACAAGTAGTCTTCCAAACATTTCTCTACGTTTAGTTTTACCTACGGATTTACTAATCTCATTCTTGATAGGTCATCAATAACTTAACCATTGAGAACAAGAGAGCAACTAAGAATGTCTTTAAGTTAAAATCCCTTGCTTTTGTGGCTTGCTTTTATTATCAAAAGGTCTTTCAAATATTGACACTATACTCACTTGATTACTTTGAAATATCAACTTCGTTTCACTATTTGTTTTATTCTAAATTCCAAAAATTGTTTTTGTTGAATTTGTTTAGACACAACTAATGACCTATAAATCAAGTTTTATAACTTATGTCAATTTTACTTGATTTAATGTTTAACTCAAGGTGAGAAGATGTTGTTTTGTACTTTTACTCCATGCTTGTCTTGCCATCATTGGACTTTCGACTAAGTTATCATCTACCAAAGATGATATCATAGAAGGAGAAGATCACTCGTTAAATGTCATATTCAACGACTCCTCGACTCTTTTAGGTTTTCTTACTTAAGACACTATGAACTCTATTTCTTTTTTTAAAAAAAGTCCAAGAGGTACAACATCATTAGACTATGTGTCACATTTGATGTGTAAATCCTAGATGTTGAAAACTTATTTTCTTTCACACATCCTAATATATGCTAATGTGATTTATTTTACCTTGTATGTTTTATGTGAGATTATCATAAGGGAGTGATTGAAGAAAGACACAATTAAAGACTCAAAGTATGGTGATTGAGAAAATTGTTTAACAAAGGTTTGTTTTGCAAGCATCACAAAAGTATTAGACATTTTAACACTTAGGAAATTCTTAGTTAGCTCACTTGTAAGCAAGAGTTGAGTGAGACATACTCAAGAGTTTTTCGTGTTTATCTCTTGATGGTTAAATAACCAAAACACCTTATATCTCCTACTAGTACCAAAGACTAAATTCCTCGTTGCATAGAATCTAATCTTAGTTATTTACAAATAGCAGGTAGACACTCTAGAGTATTACAAATAACACATATTTGAGCACATAATGCTAGAGACAAGATATAACCAAAGTCAAGTTTAAGTAATGCGTACCTTTTAAATTGCATAGAGATGCTATCAAGCGGATAAGCATTAAGCGTAAAAACTTGGTTTGACGACATGCTTTGAAACTTAATAACTCATGTATCAAAGAAGGTTAGACAATCATATAAAAGCATAGAGTATGATAATCTTAATTCTTTTATCATGAGTTTCTATTAGATATAGAATTATCTCTAAGTCTCTCTTCTAGGTTAGACAAATTTTACTTGCTTTGTTTTATTAGTTAATGGTGCTTTTGAGTTAAATCCTAATCCGGTTTTATCTTTAAACAACCTTTGACTCCTCAACAATCTTTCAAGAGATTTTGAGCTTTCATCAAATTTAACTAATAATTTTTCCTTTCTCATTTTGCATTTTAATCTCATGTTTGTAATCTAGACATAATTTACATTCTAGATTAATTTCAACATTACTCTTAATTTTAGGCATTTTATCTTCTAATAAGATTTCCTTTTCAAAGATATTCTTAAGAGATTTTGAAGACTCATTCTTGAAAATAGCTTTTAGGTCCATGTTGCACAAATGTTTAGACTCATTTTCTAGTTTAGAAAACTCTAGAATAAATTAATCAAAGCAAAAGAGTTTGGTTTCAAAGTGTACCTTGCTTGATGTTTTATCTAGTTAAGAATCACAAACCGGATGATTGACTTCATCTTCATCCGAGTTATTCCATGAATCGCAAGCAAGACTACTACGAGCTTGACACGAGTAATCACCTTAACTAACACGTTGCTTGTTGTATCAATAAGTTGACAATAAACTACCGGATCATTGTCTTCGTCAACATCCATATCATTCCAAGATACGTGTAACAATTCGCATTTTAAGGATAATTACTATTCCCGGAAAATTTTACTGTTCACTTTTACTATTCATTTTTCCCGAAAATTTTCTCGAAAATTGATTTTTGTTTCATGGCCTCGAGTGATAAATCATTTACATGGCAAATTAAAAGTTTGACATTCATAAGCTCATTTTCGTGAAAGTTATTAAGGAATTACGCGGAATTACACGTTTTAGGGTAAAATCTCATTCAAAAATTCTACGCATAACGAAACTCGACCGCGTTAAGTGACCCCGCATCAGAAAAATGTTTGACACACTCATGATTTATTTGAGAATTAATCGTGACTGAGAAAAATATGACCAAAATAAGTCTCGGCCGTGAAAAACTGAAATTTTCAGTTTTAAGCGTTTTTACTCAGCCGTAACCTTAGCCTATACCTGCACCGCGTTTCTAATACAATTTGAGTTTTCAACTTATTAGAAAAAGTCAACATATTTTTTCCTCCTCCTTTGACCAAAAATCATTCCTTGATTTTATAAGTCATTCCTTGATTTTTAGGCTTACGGTTTGATGTCTAAAAGATATTTAATACCAACCGACACTAGACTGAGCTCAGTCTAGACATTATAAGTCATTTTAATTCATTATTATCCTATTAGAATAGTAACATTTTACTATTCTCAATTTTACGCAACTTTCGTACGTTTTACGTATTACGCGTTTTAAACCTACGTTTCCAGCGTTAACAGTGTTTTCGCAACCCATTAAACTTATCACTCATTTTTATGAGATAATAATGAGTATATTGATAAGTTTAATCCTTTCTACAAGTTTCATATTTTTACGATACCCGGTTTTACGTTTCGTGACTTAACGGCTTACCGTTAGCGATTATCGGGACTAAACTGACTCCGTAGCTTATATAAGGCCAAGAATCATCCACCTAGTCCTTTCCCCTTGTCCATGAACGTGTATAGGCTGAATCACCAAGGCCTTGGTGGCTTGGTGAGAACCATGGAACTATTATACACTCATGTGTTACATTAAGAGCCTTAGAAACACTTATGGCCTAAAAACATACATGTAGTTATCATGTGTTCCATTCTAAGCCATTTATTCTTATACACTAACCTTCTCAACACACTATAAAACCCTCCTCCCCCCTTGTTATGCCGTCCATCACCACACCCCATTTCACTCCACACTTAGCTTTATTTCTTCCAAGTTCTAGCAAGGGTCAAGTGATTCTTCAAGATAGAAACCCTAGTTAGATTATCATTCACCAAAAATCTTCCAAACCCTAGTATACTTGGTGATTTCTCTTGAGTTTAAATCTACTCAATTCACCTCAACCATCATCATCCATCTTTCAAGAATACCAAGGGTAGAAAGGTTGCATGAAGTGAAAAGGGTTGAAGCAAGTCTATCAAAGTCCATTTTCTTACTTGTTACTTCCTTTCTTTAATTAGAAAGCCAAAAGTTGTAAGCCTAAACCTAACATGCTTCTTGTTAATTTCTCATGTTCATATCATTTACATGTTATTCTTGCTATATTATGTGTTGTATTTATGTCCATGATGTATAAAAATGAGTAAAAGATGTTTTTATAATGGATTGTTAAAACAAGTTACTAAAACAAGCAAACTAGTGAATTTCTTGGTAAGACCTGATCAAAATGGTAAAAATATGATATTGGATTATTACATATTGTAGTAGAGGACCTAACAAGGAAACCGTAGCAATTTGAACCACCTAAAACGAGTATACGAGTCAAAAGTTATGACGATTTGAAGTTACCAAAACTTTGCGGCAAAGCTGCCAAATACCTTCTGTTACAGAAACTTTAAACACGCAAAAAGAGGCCTTTCTGGTCCGATTCATGAAAAAGTTAAAACACAAAAGTTGTCCGGAATCACGTTTTCCTTCAGGTACAAAGAGGCTCGAGCCTTGAAAACGCTTTCCGAGTAAGATATTTCTCAGTTTCTTAACAGCTATTTACATATTTATAAGACACTAGATTATGGTTATATTCTAAAAGGAACAAGAGGTCTTATGACCTATAACCAAGACCACCACCATGGCTAGAGCCAAGGTTGTGTCTCATGACCTTGGAACAAGGACCAAAGGTCATGGCTAGGCCATGACGAAATGACCATACCAACTTACATAGGCGTAAACATGAAACAATGAATTAGGCGATAACTTGAACAAACAATTTGGATCTACTTCACTTAAAAGGAAACCATGAGATTTTACCAAGAGAAAATGGTCATTCAAGACTTATGAAACTACCCCTAATAACAATCTTCATATACAAATAAACTTTCCTAAGTTTATACAAATATCGGACATGTAACTTTTCGGATCAAAACCTATATCTATATATTTTATCAACTACTACAATAGTAGGGAGCCTCATGTGAGGAGTTCATTATGTAAGCCGTCGAGATGAGTTGTGGATTTACGAGTTAAAGTGTCCTGCCTCCTCGAACGCTTACTAACATGACTTCTGAAATATGTCAGCCCGAACGGTAGTAAACGATATACAAAACATACATGTTCATGAATTTTTTCTTTCAAGGACATACAATATACATCATACCACATCATGGACTAAATGCAAGATATATATATAGGCACTACTTCATATTCCTTACTCCGATCCTAAGTCGCAACATTCTATTTTAGGTTGCTCGTAGAAACTTTCGCGATTCGACCATCACATTCATTACTCACTACATAACTTAAGGTGAGTTCGTAGCCCCACTTTCTATTGTTTAACTATTTTACAAACCCATGGGGGGAATACATGCTATTATTTTTCTACTCGAACACAATGCTTTCTAATGTATGCTTCACGACGATGTTTTATTATCACTAAGTAACGATTGCCATGTTCGAAGTCCCTATATCATGAACCATTAGTCACTACCTTTAGTGAGCGCGAATATTGTGAATAGATCTATTGGGATTGACGGATCCCATTTGTGTTGAACAACGATGAGTTCACACAAATGCACTATATTTGAGATTTAGCGGTATAATGGCAAAAGTACCTTGGTAGGGCTTCTATAATGCCAATTTTGTTGGTTCGATGTTAATGCTTTGGTTGCATGAGCTTAGTGAAATAAATAACGATTTTGTTTTCTAACTATGAGTGTGAGTCTATAGCTCACACTACGATATATTGTGTTCAAACGATTTAACAAACTCTACGAATTCCACTCAACCTTTGTGTTGACCTCTCAAGCATATATTTCAGGTTCATGACGATCAAGGATGGCACGGAAGGACACGAATGTTCAAGAGGGCTATAAATTTTATTATCATTCAAAACTCATTTAAATTGTAAACATGGAACCATCTGGGACCTCATTTTGTAATCTCTGATATTTATATAATTTGAATGATAAATCTTTTAAAACGACTCAATTGGAGTTCGTTTTCTATTATTGTGACTATTGTGCCGTCAAGTAACACCCAGTTTGAATTCCGCTGCATCATGAATTGGGGGTGTTACAGATTGGTACCAGAGCCATGGTTATAGAGAAACGGGTCTAATTGAGACCTAAACTATAACCGCAATTACAAGCAAAAACATTTTATAGCCTTCCGCTCTCCGTGTCTTCCATCCTCCAGACGATTGTGGACTTATTATGCAAGTTAGGCTACATAAACATATTAGTATACTGCTATATATATGCTTTCCATATTTCGAGCACTTCCCATAAACGATAGAATTATTTTAACATTATAATTCTTCTTATAGAAATCATGTGCATACCCACTTCTCCCGATTATGTGCCCACTCTACCTAATAACTTCCAAGTCTTACCACCCTCACCCGAGTTCGGATTTGACTTCGTAAATGCCTTCGCTTCTGATGACGAAGAAGAACCTTTCGAAGATTCAACCGACGAAGAAGAGGATGAACCGATGCCAACTAATTTTGCAATGAATATTTCTAATTATTTTGAACAAAATTATGTTGAGGCAGACTCCGAGGAGGATAATGAATACGAATATGTACTAGAGCCATTACCACCACCACTATCACCTCCATTCGATATCCCTACATGTGATGATTTGGATCACTCATTATGGATCGTACCTCGACCACCATTGATCCAACAAGAAAGTCAACATGAAAACTACATCTTCTCAAACTTCATCGACTCGTACCTCTATGACACACTAAACCAAGAAGTTGCCGATCAATCAGAGCTGCTCGGACCTTCTAATCCACAATAAGACTAGTGTGATGATACTAGTTAACTTTTGTACTACTTAACTGATTAGACTCAGTTAGTAAATGTTACAAAATCTATGAAATAACTAGCGATAGTAAAAACGTTGTAATTACTAAACTGAAAGTATCAGTTAGTAAATTTTGAAGAAGCTTGTAATAAGTTTCGATTTTGTAAATCAACCAACGTTGTACGAATAAAACTCTTGTTTTATACTATCATGTGTTATGCCTTTAAATCTTCAACATAATTATTCTATCATTTCCCATCAAAAATTGTGCTCATCTCACAACTCTCTAATTACAATGTATCTTTTGAACAATAGAATCATGGCGCCAAAGAAAAACACACCACCAACAATGACGCAAGCTGCCATCCGCAAACTGGTAAAGGACAGTGTCAATGCAGCACTTATCACGGAACGAGCAGCCATAGCTGCAGCAGCTGCCGAAGCCGCCACAGCTGCTGGTGCTGCTGATGCTGCAGCAGCCGCTGAAGCCGCCATTGCTGCGGAAGCTGCTATAGCTGCAGAAGCTGCCAGAATTGCCACAGCCACACTTAACACTGGAGGACCAAACCCAACTAGTCCTCTAGTGATAAATGTTGATTCGGTACCTAAGGGTTGCACATTCATATTCTATTTGAAATGCGAACCCACAAAGTTTAAGGGTACCGAAGGAGCCGTAGGTTTGACCCGCTGGTTTGAGAAAGCGGAGTCGGTATATTTGGTCAACAAATGCACCGAGAATGATAAAGTTCAATATGCCACCGGCCCACTATTGGATGAGGCATTATCAGGGAGGAATTTAGTATATCAACCAATAGGTGTCGAAAATGATTATAAGCTTACTGGGAATAATATGAAGAAAGAATATTGCCCTCACAGTGAAATGCGGAAATTAGAAATAGAATTCATGAACCATGTTATTAAAGGAACCGACATCCTGACTTACAACCGTCGATTCCAAGAATTGAGGATACTATGTCCAACAATGGTTTCAACAAAAGAAAAATTGTTGGAACGGTATATCTGGGGACTCCCACCAAGCATACAAGGGAACATGATTATGTTTGGTCCCAAAACACTTGATGAGGCTACGCGGATGTCTCGCAGCCTCATGGATCAAGTGGTGCGTACGGCAGAAACCCGAAAACAAAACAACACCAACAACTCCAACTACCGTAACAACAATAACAATAGGAACAACAACAACAAGCGACCATGGGATGGTAACCGTGGAAGTAACAACAACAACAACAACCAAACCCGAAACAACAACCATCACAATCAGCAAAACAAAAGACAAGGAGCCGCGACGGCTTATGTTGCAGCACCAGCCGGAGGTAAATACGTTGGTACTCTACCACAGTGTACCAAGTGCAACTACCCTGCCCGGCCAAGTGCAACAAGTGTCAAAAGCCCGGACATCTTGCCAAAGATTGTAGAGGCAAGGGTGTAGCTACTGGGGCTAACACTCAGTCGATAGTTATATGCTTCGGGTGTGGAGAAAGTGGACATTACAAGAACCGATGTCCCCAAAACCAAGGTCAACAGGATTGAAGATAACCAAGGGTGAGCATATATGATAAGAGGAGAAGGAGCTTATCAGAATCTCAACAACACTGCAGAACAATGAAGTTTAGAACTTAGCAGTCATATTTATTTATGCACTCTGTTGTACTACGTGTATGTCATCCCTAGTAATGGGAGTTTTATGACTTAAGAATATTTATTGTTCAATAAAACAACTCTTTGTGATAATTCTCATCTATTGTACTTTCTATCTCCAAACCAATTTGATTGTTTAGCAGACTATTACCATTCTTTGAGACTTACTCAGTTATCTTATAAACCATTCAACAAATTTTACTTCAAGCTATTTTGTTATCACTTTATTGTTTCACATCATTTTACTCCAAGATATTTTACCACCATCTTAGAAAAATCACTTCATTGATACCACCCTATAAATCAATATCATGCCTTCATTTCCAACTTTCATCACAAACCACTAAATCTCAACATACCAAAATGAAGAATACAAACCTTCTTAACCTTCTCACCATCATTATCTTCAAAAACCTTAATCCCACAAGCTCACTTTCTGATCTTGATGCACTTTTAAAGCTCAAATCATCCTTAGTTACACCACAAGCAAACTCATCAGCCTTACAAGATTGAATACCATACGTGACTAAACCGAACATCACATTATCGGTCTTAAATTATACATAGCCTGATCACCTATGTCTAATTTAGGAGGGATCATGTTATGCTGGGAGCAGTCACCTGTATGTTTTCTTAGAAACAAACTTCTCATAAGTAACCTCATCCTACGCCATACATTGAAACGACAAATCAAACTACATCACTCTAATCCTCATAAGTAACCACACCTCTTCATCGACACTGCTCCAACATATAACACACATAGAACTTCGGGACGAAGTTCCCCGTAAGGGGTAGAGACTGTAACAATTCGCATTTTCAGGATAATTACTATTCCCGAAAAATTTTACTATTCACTTTTACTATTCATTTTTCCCGAAAATTTTCTCGAAAATTGATTTTTGTTTCATGGCCTCGAGTGATAAATCATTTACATGGAAAATTAAAAGTTTGACATTCATAAGCTCATTTTCGTGAAAGTTATTAAGGAATTACGCGGAATTACACGTTTTAGGGTAAAACCTCATTCAAAAATTCTACGCATAACGAAACTCGACCGCGTTAAGTGACCCCGCATCAGAAAAATGTTTGACACACTCATGATTTATTTGAGAATTAATCGTGACTGAGAAAAATATGACCAAAATAAGTCTCGGCCGTGAAAAACTGAAATTTTCAGTTTTAAGCGTTTTTACTCAGCCGTAACCTTAGCCTATACCTGCACCGCGTTTCTAATACAATTTGAGTTTTCAACTTATTTGAAAAAGTCAACATATTTTTCCCTCCTCCTTTGACCAAAAATCATTCCTTGATTTTATAAGTCATTCCTTGATTTTTAGGCTTACGGTTTGATGTCTAAAAGATATTTAATACCAACCGACACTAGACTGAGCTCAGTCTAGACATTATAAGTCATTTTAATTCATTATTATCCTATTAGAATAGTAACATTTTACTATTCTCAATTTTACGCAACTTTCGTACGTTTTACGTATTACGCGTTTTAAACCTACGTTTCGAGCGTTAACAGTGTTTTCGCAACCCATTAAACTTATCACTCATTTTTATGAGATAATAATGAGTATATTGATAAGTTTAATCCTTTCTACAAGTTTCATATTTTTACGATACCCGGTTTTACGTTTCGTGACTTAACGGCTTACCGTTAGCGATTATCGGGACTAAACTGACTCCCTAGCTTATATAAGGCCAAGAATCATCCACCTAGTCCTTTCCCCTTGTCCATGAACGTGTATAGGCTGAATCACCAAGGCCTTGGTGGCTTGGTGAGAACCATGGAACTATTATACACTCATGTGTTACATTAAGAGCCTTAGAAACACTTATGGCCTAAAAACATACATGTAGTTATCATGTGTTCCATTCTAAGCCATTTATTCTTATACACTAACCTTCTCAACACACTATAAAACCCTCCTCCCCCTTGTTATGCCGTCCATCACCACACCCCATTTCACTCCACACTTAGCTTTATTTCTTCCAAGTTCTAGCAAGGGTCAAGTGATTCTTCAAGATAGAAACCCTAGTTAGATTATCATTCACCAAAAATCTTCCAAACCATAGTATACTTGGTGATTTCTCTTGAGTTTAAATCTACTCAATTCACCTCAACCATCATCATCCATCTTTCAAGAATACCAAGGGTAGAAAGGTTGCATGAAGTGAAAAGGGTTGAAGCAAGTCTATCAAAGTCCATTTCCTTACTTGTTACTTCCTTTCTTTAATTAGAAAGCCAAAAGTTGTAAGCCTAAACCTAACATGCTTCTTGTTAATTTCTCATGTTCATATCATTTACATGTTATTCTTGCTATATTATGTGTTGTATTTATGTCCATGATGTATAAAAATGAGTAAAAGATGTTTTTATAATGGATTGTTAAAACAAGTTACTAAAACAAGCAAACTAGTGAATTTCTTGGTAAGACCTGATCAAAATGGTAAAAATATGATATTGGATTATTACATATTGTAGTAGAGGACCTAACAAGGAAACCGTAGCAATTTGAACCACCTAAAACGAGTATACGAGTCAAAAGTTATGACGATTTGAAGTTACCAAAACTTTGCGGCAAAGCTGCCAAATACCTTCTGTTACAGAAACTTTAAACACGCAAAAAGAGGCCTTTCTGGTCCGATTCATGAAAAAGTTAAAACACAAAAGTTGTCCGGAATCACGTTTTCCTTCAGGTACAAAGAGGCTCGAGCCTTGAAAACGCTTTCCGAGTAAGATATTTCTCAGTTTCTTAACAGCTATTTACATATTTATAAGACACTAGATTATGGTTATATTCTAAAAGGAACAAGAGGTCTTATGACCTATAACCAAGACCACCACCATGGCTAGAGCCAAGGTTGTGTCTCATGACCTTGGAACAAGGACCAAAGGTCATGGCTAGGCCATGACGAAATGACCATACCAACTTACATAGGCGTAAACATGAAACAATGAATTAGGCGATAACTTGAACAAACAATTTGGATCTACTTCACTTAAAAGGAAACCATGAGATTTTACCAAGAGAAAATGGTCATTCAAGACTTATGAAACTACCCCTAATAACAATCTTCATATACAAATAAACTTTCCTAAGTTTATACAAATATCGGACATGTAACTTTTCGGATCAAAACCTATATCTATATATTTTATCAACTACTACAATAGTAGGGAGCCTCATGTGAGGAGTTCATTATGTAAGCCGTCGAGATGAGTTGTGGATTTACGAGTTAAAGTGTCCTGCCTCCTCGAACGCTTACTAACATGACTTCTGAAATATGTCAGCCCGAACGGTAGTAAACGATATACAAAACATACATGTTCATGAATTTTTTCTTTCAAGGACATACAATATACATCATACCACATCATGGACTAAATGCAAGATATATATATAGGCACTACTTCATATTCTTTACTCCGATCCTAAGTCGCAACATTCTATTTTAGGTTGCTCGTAGAAACTTTCGCGATTCGACCATCACATTCATTACTCACTACATAACTTAAGGTGAGTTCGTAGCCCCACTTTCTATTGTTTAACTATTTTACAAACCCATGGGGGGAATACATGCTATTATTTTTCTACTCGAACACAATGCTTTCTAATGTATGCTTCACGACGATGTTTTATTATCACTAAGTAACGATTGCCATGTTCGAAGTCCCTATATCATGAACCATTAGTCACTACCTTTAGTGAGCGCGAATATTGTGAATAGATCTATTGGGATTGACGGATCCCATTTGTGTTGAACAACGATGAGTTCACACAAATGCACTATATTTGAGATTTAGCGGTATAATGGCAAAAGTACCTTGGTAGGGCTTCTATAATGCCAATTTTGTTGGTTCGATGTTAATGCTTTGGTTGCATGAGCTTAGTGAAATAAATAACGATTTTGTTTTCTAACTATAAGTGTGAGTCTATAGCTCACACTACGATATATTGTGTTCAAACGATTTAACAAACTCTACGAATTCCACTCAACCTTTGTGTTGACCTCTCAAGCATGTATTTCAGGTTCATGACGATCAAGGATGGCACGGAAGGACACGAATGTTCAAGAGGGCTATAAATTTTATTATCATTCAAAACTCATTTAAATTGTAAACATGGAACCATCTGGGACCTAATTTTGTAATCTCTGATATTTATATAATTTGAATGATAAATCTTTTAAAACGACTCAATTGGAGTTCGTTTTCTATTATTGTGACTATTGTGCCGTCAAGTAACACCCAGTTCGAATTCCGCTGCATCATGAATTGGGGGTGTTACAATACACAAGCAGGTTCATCAAAACACACGTACTCATCTTCACTTGTACCTTCATTTAAAACATTTAAACTAGTAGCACATGTATTAAATTTTACTAAGTGTCTATCAATTAGTTTTTCTAAAACTTCTAATTCATATGTAAGATCAAATTGATCATCTTTGACTTGACATATTCCTTGATGAAAGTTTACCATATTTTTCAAACATCATTATCCTTTTGACAAAAATACATTCTTTCATATTTGGTACTAAATCTTTGTAAAGCATTGTTTTAGCTTTAGTATTTTTATCAAGTTTAAGATAGTTATCTTGGTTTTCAAAAACTTGTTTTCTTTGGTTTAAAATTACCAAAAGAAATAATATGCCAAAGATCTTGATCAATTGATTTCACATAGTTTTCAAAATTACTTTTCCATTCAAGTAAGTTTTCTTTTTCAAATAGCGGTTGGTTTTTAATAGATTGCCCTTCTTTGAGATTTTCAAAATCCATGGATCGATCCAAGTTTTAAAATACATTCTATTTTAAAGAACTTGAGTAACGTAGCTCCTAATGCCAATTGTGGAAAACTAGAAGGGGGGTTGAATAGTTTACCGCTTTTTCGATTCTTATTAGCTTAAATAACCTTTGAGAACTTGACGTTTGGTTAAAGATATAAACACAACTTAATATGTTTGATTCTTTGAAAAGACTTTTCATGTGGATAACAATTCTAACTTAACTTGTTTCATACTTTGAAAAGCTTTACTTGTAATGATCCTAACTTTGCTTGTTTAGTTCTTTGAAAAGCTTTAATTATGTTTAAAGATATAAGAACAACTTTACTTGTTTTGGTTCTTTGAAAAGCTTTATATGTGATCAACAATTCTAACTAAACAACAACATATAATAAGCAAAGATAGAGAAAGAAACAATCAAACCACAACACGATAGTTTATCGTGGTTCGGCTACAAGGACTCTTTTTCCTTGCCCTACATCCACGCCCCGAGTTTCCAACTCGAGAGTTATAAACACTAATCAACAAGCTCCTTTCACCGGCGGAGAAAACCTTACACGTCGCTTATACTTTTACCGACACAAAGCTAGATGTCGAGTTCTTTTACAAGGGTACAACCACTCCCATTCGTCGCTTACACTTTTACCGACACAAAGCTAGATGTCGAGTTCTTTACCAAGGGTACAACCACTCTCGTTAGTTCTTTTACTAGGGTACAACAACTCCCAACACACTACGTATTTTGAGGCCTAAAATACTAACCGATAACTTCTACATACATGACATACATGAAGTATAAACTACCAAAGCCTATACATGACCAAGCTACCAAGACTTGCAACTTTAGAGTTGAAGCTTGCAACTTCTTGAATGATCTTGTGGAGTTCCTTGCTACATAAGAGAATCACACAAGTCAAGGGTTACTGAGTTAGTTGAGAGAATATGTGAGAATAAGTCCTAAAGGGTTACACAAAACAAACAAATGGTTTGGTATTTATAGCAAACTATTCTGCATGTCTGGCGGATCAAGCGGAACCCTCAGATGGGTTCCGCCCGTGTACCCCCAGGGTACCGCCAGGTCTGCAGTAGGTTTTTGCAATAACTCTTCAAACCAAACAATGTCTTGTCTCATAACTCCTAGCAACCAAACAATGTCACATCACTTAAATCAAGTCAAACACAAAACTTGTAAGCCACACCAAAGCAAGTCAAACACATTTCTTACCATAAATACATATAGACAAAACTTGCCATAAATGTGATGTGACAATTCTATTTTAAGAAATAAGTGTGATGTGACAAGACACTTTCTAATTTAAGAAATAAAAACAATGTTTAGTTTAAAAGGAAATGTAAACATTTGTTAAACAAGACTTAAACACTCAAAGTGATGATTTACTCTTAGCTAAAGTTCATACTTTGTCATTAACAAAACTTAGCAAAGATCGTAAAATATAAATAACGTTTTTAGGCGATATTTGTATTAACACATGTAAATAGACTAAAATAAAGGTTATTAATATTTCCTTCTTACGTTCTAAGTGTCGGTTTAACACCCGGTGTTTTGAATATTGAGGGCAATATTCATTTCTAAGTGTGGGGCGGGGGGGGGGGGGGATTCTCACGAATTCAAACAAATGTTCCATCAAGCACCCTCATTTGATCAAAATTTAAAGTTTTTTCACACTTAGAAATGCAATAAATGGTTATCAGTCCACCATGTCTAACCCACATAAGGATTGGCTAATCCAGGAGCAAACGGCTCTTGGTAAAGATATCTCAAAACCGTTGATGGCTTGCAATTTGCCCAAAATTGTATGGTACCTCAACTCGCCATATCTTAAAAAGGAAATGAGTTGGCTAGCCCGCAAGATTATGACTTGTGGTAAAGGCCGTGGAAAAACCATAATTGGTAATCAGCTCACCAAGATGTTGACTTTGTCCATCAAGAGTTGGCTAGTCCAGAAGCAAACGGCTTTTGGTAAAGACAAAACAAATCCGTTGACAGCTGGTGATTTGCTCAAAATCACATGGTTATCAGGTGGACCATAGTTCTTACTTGAATCAATACATCTGGCTACTCCAGAAGTGATGGCTTTTGGTAAAGAGACATAAAATCCATTAAAATTTTCTCAAAAGATTGCTAGGGACTAGCAATAGTTTAGTGTGGGGGATTGATGAGTGTGTAAATACTCATTATTTCTATCACATTTAAACTGCAAAAACATCTGAAAACACACAGGAATGCCTTAAAATACATAAAATATCCCTGGATTGTGTTTTTTATGCAAATGGATTGAAAACTGATAAAAAACAACATATTTCACATAATTTACAGTTTCAGTCCCTGAACTTTTACAAAATTGGCAAAAATAGTCCCTGGTAAATCAAAACATGAAAAATATCATCAAAGGTCCTTAGGGATTCATAAGTTGTCAAGTTTAGTCCTTTAAAGTTAAAAATTGCAAAATGACAACTTTAGTCCCTCAAGTTTCAAAAATGTCAAAAATAGTCCTTAAGGTTTTGAAAATGGAAAAATATTAAAATTAAACCTTGCACTATTCTTAAATGGCATAATTGGTCCTTATGATAACTATGGAGAAATTACATGTTCAACCCTTCAATTTTCAGAAAATTACATATTTGGTCCTTGGTGTTTGAAGAATTGGCAGAAAAGGTCCCTGGAAGTTTAAAAAGTGGAAAAGTCAACTATGACCCTTATATTATTGAAACTTGGCAAGTTTTACCCTTGCTAGTACTATTGGAAAGTTGTCAAATCCCACTCTCAAAAATCCAGAAATTACAAAATTGGTCCCTATGATAATAAACAAACCAACCGGACCCCTTTTTATTATTAAACCCAAAACCAAACAAGCCTAGTCCAAACACAACCATACCAGCCCACCCTTACCCTATTTCCTGGCCCAAAACCACAAGCCCAACTCCCTTAATATATTAAAAACGGGGTTTGACCCGTTTGACTTCCCCAAAACCGCCAAACCATCACCACTGTAGCACCTCCACCTCCACCCCTGCTTACCCAATACCAGGGTGGTTTTCACCACCACCTCACACCCCCCCCCCAGCTGGCTACTCTATACTACACCTCATCCCCCCTCATCATACCAACCCACTGAGCATTTAATGCTTCTTCACCACTTTTTCCTCCAAACCATATCACAACCTCTGTTTCAACACCAACTCCCCCAATTTGGCTAAATAACTATCTCCTTTGTCCCCCTCCACCTCTACAACAAACCAAAATTCTTTAATTACTCCAAAGTTGCCCTAATCCACGTGTTTCAATTTTGGCGCCAAAATGCCAAATGTATGGTTTTGATGAATTCGTGGGATTCAAGGGCCAAGATCAAGTGGGAAACAATCAGAGGTCAACAAGGAGTCCAAAAGATCTATAAAGAAAGAAGGGGAAGCAATATGGACAGATATCTAGTATAATTTTAGTTTATGCATGTCGAAATTATTAGTTTTCAATTTCCAGTTTATGTTTAAGCTTTCAAGTGTTGTTTCAAGTTAATTAAGTGTATTGTGAACCTTTTTAGTAATCAATTAAAGAATTTCAGTTTATTTCATTTCTTTGCAAATTTTAATCAAAAATCCATTCGTGGTTAGAAATTGTTGTTTGTTGTTATTATGGACTGAACTAAGACACTTAAGCTCCCAGGAAGCTATTACAAGCTTCTAGTAATACTTAAATTCAATGTAGCTAAAAAAATCCACAAATACAAAATTGGTCAACAAAAGTCAACTGTGGGATTTGGATTTGATTTTTGGAATTCAGAGCAATATTGGAAGCAAAGTAGTTGTGGAAACTTGGTTTAGTGTCTCAGGGGAGACTATAGGGTGAATCTTGGTCCTTGGTTCATGATTTTACTCTTGGAAGCCATTGTAAGCTCACTTTACCATTTATACCTAATTACTATATAAGCTATTGTTCTTGTTCATATCTGTGTGAATATTGTTTACTAAGTGTATTCAAGCAGTTTTAGAACTTAAAATTACTTGTTGGTTTGATAAAATTCATTTGATCTCATAGTTGTTTACTTAACTGCCAATTTTAGCTTTTTAGTGAAATATAAGGTGTTGGTGTTTTTGCTTCTGTTTTCATACTTAGTTAAGATTAATATAATAGTATAAGTGCTCATATTTTAGTTTCATGGACTGGATTGGTCATTAGCTTTGATAATCTCACTCATAAGTTTTGTAAAGGGGTGTTTGGTTCTAGGTTAATCACTTGGTTCCCATAGGTATTTGTTGTTGCTTTTGTTCAAAACAGATTTCCCTAGGTCAAAATAGGTAAATGTAACCAAGAAATTGAGTCCATATTAACCAAAAAGTCAAAATCAAGGGTAACACACCTACACAGTTGACTGTGTAGGTTTTTGAGCACCACAAACCACTCAAATCCTTGCAAAATTGTTCAAGTTAATGTGATTTAGTTTCATTATAGTTAATAACCTCATAACAAATCAGTAAACCTAGATCAAAGTTCACATAAGTCAATTTGTCAAGTTTTCTCAAAAAGTCAAAAGTGATCATCTCAGTTTTTCTCAAAATGGTAAGAATTTTGTAGATTTTTGTGATTGGTTTGAAGCTTTGAAATTTCTTGGGTAATTAGTCTATCAGCTAAACTTGTGATTTCCATAATAGTTGCATTTTTGTGAATTTATTTGGTGGACCATTTTGCCCCTCAAACAAGGCTGCAGGGCAAGACCTTGCCCTGTGCATCAGAACCTCAGCCATACCCACCACTTTGGTGGTTGATTGTGGCCACCGCAGTGGTTCCACAGGTCCCAATCTTGGTTCTCCCAACCCCCCTCCTACCAGGCTTCAGGATTTGACCATTTGTTTGACCTTAGGCTAAGTGGACCCCACCTGAATCAACCTCAAAGCTCTGTCCCATTTCTGTCTCAGAATCCAAGTATTGAATTGCTTATTCAGGCCTTGTGGCTTATTCTTATTGCTTATTTGGTTGAAACTTGCTCAAACATGTCCAAGTAACTTGTGTGAACCTGACTTAACCATTGTGGACCCCACATAAGCTCATTTGAGCTTATTTCTTGGTTTAGTCAAACTTGGTCAACTGTCAAGGCAAATAAGCACTCAAAGTGCTTATTTTTTATTTCCATATTATTTGTCTTTACAAAAGTTTCATCTTTTAAGTATTCTAATAGTTCTATAAAAGAAAAAACAGAAAAAGTCAAACTTAATTATAGTGATAGCTTCTATTTAATAGAAATTATCTTTTTAATTTTCTTTTTAGCTTATTTATAAGCACTTCTGCATTTTTATATTTTTTATTAAATCTCTTTTATATTAAAGTACTTTTATAAATTTTTCCAGATTTTACTTTTGTCATTTAGTGGTTTTTAGAATTACTACTAGTTTAATTAATTATTAATTATTAATTAATAAATACGAATTAAATAGCATAATTATATTTTATAAAGTACCACCTAGTTTTTATAATTTTTCTAGCTTTTATATAAGGTAAAACATTTTTATAAATTTTTCTAGAATTTATACTGTTCATTTTCTATTTTTTATAATAAAAATAGTTTAATTGGTAATTAATTAATAATTATAATAATAATTAGTAAATTAGTTTAAAAATACATAAAACAAATGTTTTATAATTTTTTAGGATTCCTGTGATGGTTAATTAGATTTATAAAAATCTTCTTAATTATCTAAGTCTTTTTAGTATTTTTAATAATTTAAATCAATATAATTAGTTAAATAATAATTAATTAAAAATAATTAGATAAATAGTGTGAAAAATATAATTTTAGTTTTAAAATAAGTTTTATAATATTTTAGATTTTTCTAAGTTTTAATTTTATATTTCTAGACTTATTTTACATTTTCTTATTTATTAGTGAATTATTAAATAATTAAAAATAGTTATTAAATAAATAATAATTAATTAAATAATTAGTAATTATAAAATAAATATTTTAAGTTTATTTAATTTGCATTTAAGCCCCTAAGGCATGCAAATTCCTACTATAGTTAAAATCGTTTTTGTTGTTTACGTTTAAATATTAAACGTATACGTTTTCCAGTTCCTTTTCATTTGTACTTATCTGATTTCACGTATTAGTTGATATAGCCTATCAAAGCTATTCTAACTTATATTTCAGTAGTACAATCACTTAAACCCTTTTCCTATTCAAATCACCTGATCTCGAAGTCATTTTATTTCAGATTTCACGCCTCTTTGGGATCTAACGACCCGGGGAAACACTACACTCCACGGAGTATTGGTTTAGACTGTTTGACTTATTGACCATTACTTTGTTGATATTATCTGACTGTTTGAGGCCAATCAACCATATTTCAAGATCTCCATTTTTCAGCCGATTAGCCTCAGCAGTTTCAAGAAAACTAAGCACACCTTTCACGTACGCTTCTTCGGAATGCCCAATACCGTACATCCATTTACTACGATCCATCTGAAATTTAGAAATCAAATATAACATGAAGTGCATGTATAATACACATGAATGAAACAAAATTGGTCACGGTTTGTCTCTAACCCACTTTTTGAATACTCCGTCTCATATGTGTATATGTTTTAACGAGTTTACCATTTAAAGAAAAATTCGGCAGCATTTCCCCTCTACTCCTCAAGTATGCGTATAAAAACACAACCCAAGGAGTAAAAGAGAAATGCGTACCGAATTTTCTTAAATAATAAACTCGTTAAAACTTATACATCATATCCTAAATGAGACGAAATATTCAAAAAGCAGTCCCAAAATGGGGACTTTCCGAAATTAATCTCTATTAGATTAATCTCGAAAGGGTATAAAACTTAAGTCATTTGATATACAACTAACTAAATTGAAATAGATCATTACAAATCTAAAGTATAAATACTTGAATAAAGATAAAAATCTATCTTAGTGCATGTACGGTGTATAATTAAACAGAGATATAGATGTACGTATATAATTAAACAAATAGGATGTAAAGATATTAAATTACCTTATAAATAATGAAGCATTTATTGCAAAAGAGTATATTTTAGAGCTTTGAGTGTTATGGTTGATTGAAGGTTTTTGGTTGAAGAAGATTAAAGTGGAGAGTAAAGTTTACGGATTAAAATGATTAAATTGAAGAATTAAAAGCGTAACAGATAGGCTAAAAAGTAACGGTAATTCTATAAAAATGGGATTACATTTGTGAATTTGAATTATATTTAATCTTTTAAAATGGTTTAGTACAACCGCTATAAATAACAAAGCTATAAAATATATTAAACTCTTTTAAAACCCTTATCTCAAACCGTTGTAAATACGTTTTTAGAATTTTTTTTAAAACGGTTGTATTCAATGGTTGTAAATAACAAGCGGAATTATATATAAATATATTAAACTCTTTTAAAACACTTATATCCAACCGCTATAAATAACTTAAAATAATAAAAAGAAATTAGGTAAAGAAACAAACCCGTTTTAAATGATGTATTTTATATTGCGAGCTTCTCATTAACCGTTATATATAATGTATTCCAAATTATTTAATACGGTGAAATTGAAAACCGTTTTAAAATGTCCGTTCTAAAAAACCTCTATTGTACTAGTGTATATAATTGTCTTTCAAAAAAAAATTCCCGTACAGGTATGGGGATTGGATTCCTAGCATTACTGATGGGATTATCAGCATTGTACTTTATGGCCAAGAAAAGAAAGATAGCCAAGCTACGAGAAAAATTCTATGAGCAAAATGGAGGTACCACTAGTACAATCGAAGCCTTTCCCGACGACTTTTTTACGCCGGTACCGTCGACGTGTCGACGGCACCATAGATTCCCGTCGACATGTCGACGGGGCCAAAACGACGGCTGTGCTCCATCAGGAACAGCGTTCCCGTCGACAATCGCCGTCGACATTGTGGGTCCCACATCGTTTTTCAGTCAAAGATTTTTGCTGCCCGTCAAATTCTTCCCGTCGACATGTCGACGGGACCGTATAACTAATTAACGTTTTAGTTAAGAAATGATAATTAGATTTTATATTTTGCCGTCGACATGTCGACGGCACCATTTAACAAAAAATATTCATTTTTTAATGATGCCGTCGACATGTCGACGGCATAATTAAAAAACAATAATTTTTTGTTTAATGATGCCGTCGACATGTCGACGGCATAATTAAAAAATGAATATTGTTTGTTTAACCATGCTGTCGACATGTCGACGGCAACATTAATAGCAGGCTGCATAAATAGCAATTTTCCAGATTTTTTTCCGGATTTTCCGGAAAAAATCTACCAAAACCTGTAAATGTAATAGCACCTATAACCACTCAATATCAACATGTCCTAAACATATAACTCGCCATCGGCTATAACACTTGCAAATTATCGCTAAACACCCTCAAAATGCATAAAAACATATAAAGTTTACAAAACGGGGTGTGGTAATATCTAAACCTAGCTGCCATATCCACAAATGTTTCAATATCCCCGATGTTCAAGTCGCCAAAAGGTTAAACTATACAATACTAACATATGGGTCGCCAAAATATTGTTTCAAGCATAAGTACAACACAAAATACCCAAGTTTGTACCTCTACATCCCAAATCACTCATGATCATCACGAGAACCCTCATCATCACTAGAACCATCCTCATCGCCTCTGCGACTCCCGCTCCCTCCAGCGCCACTGCCCGAGCCATCCACGTGCTGAGAACCTGGCTGACTAACGTACTGCTGCCATAGCGGGTTGGACGACATAAAACCTGCCAGCATATCAAGCCGCGCCTTCATGGCCTTACGATCTTCAGCATCTTCCCGGCTCTGCCTCTCGGCCTCAGCAATCTTCTTCTCAGCCTCAGCAAGCTTTTTCTCCATCTCGGCGTATTCTGAAAACGAAATAATCAAAATTTAAAAACATCTATAGCAATACTTAATTTGAGTCATCAGACCATGGATAGTTGTTAAAAATAATAGTTTTTACTCTTTAACAGCCTGGGACATCAGACCATGGATGTGATTTTTTTTTTATGGAAAGAGGAACGACTCGCCAAAATGATGACCGGTTCTCTGGGAGCTTCAACATCAAGCGGTTCTGGATCTGCTCCAACAAGGTGCTCAAACTGTCATGAAAAAGATCTTAGAATAAACATGCTGGAGGCACAAAAACAGGTGCTGGAGGCACAAAAACAGGTGTTAGAGACAAAATTAAGGATGCTGGAGGCAAAACTTGACATGGCAACGTATCCCAACCACGACCACGCATGTCAGTCGGATGCAATACTCCGTGACCTTTTAGGTGACATGGATAAATTTCATATGTAGTACTGTTATCGTTGTTGTTGCTGTTATCGTTGTTGTTGCTGTTGTTGTTGATGTTGTTTGCTGTTGTTGTTGATGTTATTGTTGTTGTTTAATAAAATGTTGTTGTTGTTATTGTTGTGGTAACTGATGTTGAACGTCCTTTATATTTTAAATTCGTACGCACAAATAATAGAACTGAAGGAGCAATAATTATCAAACACAAAGGCAAACTGTTTATTTAAAACAAGCAAGAGTTCTCAACCACATGCATTTTCATACAGACTCAAACTAAACAACTCGACAACCAAACTAAACAACTCGACAACCAAAGGAAACAACTCAAACTAAACAACTCGACAACCAAACGAAACAACTCAAACTAAACAACTCAACAACCAAACGAAACAACTCAAACTAAGCAACTCGACAACCAAAAGAACAGATCAAACGAAACAACCCATTTTTTTTTTTTGCGCCTACTTCCCGCTTTAACTCCTCTTCAACTGTGCAACCACGTCAAGTCATGTGTATCTTGTAAGAATTGATGATTGACTTATTTGAGAGATGTGTAAAATGAGACGGAAATAATTTTGTGAGAATGTATATAGGTAAAAAAATGAGACGGGAATGTATTTTTGAGGATATATGTTGCCTGATTTTTGGAGAGATATTCCCGTCGACATGTCGACGGGAAAAAGAATGCGGGAATAATCCCGCCCAATATTTTATCCATTTATTAAAAATATTTATAATTTAGTAATAAAATCCCGTTGACATGTCGACGGGAATATCTAAACAAAAAATTATTGCCTTTAATCACACGTTAATTGTTGGGGAAAACGTGATTAATATAGTCCCGTTAACATGTCGACGGGAATATATTAGCGGGTAAATTTCGCGCCCAACTTTGGTGAATTATTGAGGCTAAAAAAATATGTTGAAATATTCCCGTCGACATGTCGACGGGAAAATACGAGTATGAAAAATTCAACGCAGTGGGGCTCGGTCAAGCTTTTTTTTGTCGTTTAGTGCATTATGTCGTCGACATAGTGTCGCCGGGAAAATGGTCGTCGCCTGTTCTCCTGTTTCTTGTAGTGTACGTTGTTGGAAGAGAAATTTAAAACAACGGGTGGTATGGGTGTCGGTTTCAAGAAAGTTTTTCAGTTTCAAGAGCTAAAAGTAGCGACGGACAATTATGCAGAGGATAGAATTCTTGGCAGAGGCGGTAATGGCATTGTTTACAAGGGAACTCTACAAGATAAGTGTGTGATAGCAATCAAGAAGTCCCAAAGACTAGATCAAGGACAAAGGGAGCAATTTATAAATGAAATAGTAATTCTTACACAAATTAAACACCAAAATGTGGTGCAGCTTCTGGGATGTTGTTTGGAAACTGATGTACCATTACTAATTTATGAATTTGTACCTAATGATACTCTTCATCATCACATTCATAATAGAAAAAGTGGGATGGGGAGATTGTCATGTGTAAATCATTTAAGGATAGCACATGAATCAGCGAGGGAACTTGCTTATCTTCACACAAATGTTAGAATGACCATCATTCATAGAGATGTCAAGGCAACTAACATCTTGTTGGATGAAAATTACACCACAAAAATTGCAGATTTTGGTGCGTCGAGATTAGTCCCGTTGGGACATGATCAAGTCACTACACTAGTTCAAGGGACGTTCGGATACTTGGATCCTGAGTATTTTCATACATGTCAACTAACATATAGCTTTGGAGTGGTTCTTGCTGAGCTAATAACAGGGCAAAGACCACTTAATATGGAAAGATGTCTTGAGGATAGAAATCTTGCAACATACTTTGTCGAGGGAAAGAAGGAAGATCGATTGCATGAGATTCTTGACCGACAAACGGTAAAGGATGCAACTGATGAGCAGCTAAAAGCAGCATGTGACCTGGTGTATAGCCTTAACCAAGTAGGTGGGAATAGGCCTAGCATGAAAGAAGTGACCATGGAGCTTGAATCTTTAAGGAAGTGTGACAAACATTCTTGGATTCATCAAGAAAGCTACAATGAAACAAGTAACTTAATGGGTGAATATGAAGAGCCTGACCTTTATATTGTTCCTCTTGTAGAATACGGTTCTAGGAGTATCAGAACGGAAGGAATAATGTTGCAAGTACAAAACCCTCGTTGATAGGTTCAGGAATGAACCAACCTTTTGTGTACATGCCATTGATTCCCTATTTCATGTTTCTAGTATCAAACAATGTTTGTGTGCGTGTGTGTATTATAGAGTACTTTACTGCTTATAGTTCAATTATGTCATTTCTTCTAAATATGCATTAACTAGAGGTTCCAAGTACAAGATTTGTATGTTTGCTAAATTAATTTACATGCTTGTAAAAATCCTGGTTTAATATTTTCTTCTAAATCTGTGTTATAATTTTTTGTCTACTAAATTAAGGAGAATATTTAACGCTCTTCCGTGTTCTTCTTGTTGTTATTACCATCTTAAAACTTTTTAAGATACACATCTTCAACGTTTTGCACACACTACATGTTAATTCACTAAAAAAAGTGTGCAATTTGAATTTTGACGTCGTCCGTTGAGGTAACTCGTTCACCAGTAAGGAATGACGAACTAGCTTGCAACAACAATTACCCAAACATGTATACGCCTATATTATGTGATCACGCGCTAAAAATCCTATCAGATATTTCATACTTAAAAGTATTCTACACTTACTTCCCTATTTATTTAATTTAGAGAAGAAAAAAAAAACTTTCACAAAACTTTAGCTTCGGAAAAGAAAATCTTTTAACCAATTAAAAAAAAAAAAAAAAAAAAAAAAAAAAAAAAAAAAAAAACTTTTGGAAAAGAAAATCTTTTAACCAATTGAAATGGAAAAAAACAAAAAATAACTTTTTCTATTGAAACGGCAAATATAGGATTTCATGGTACATTCGTTTGGGGCCAATGAAAGATATAATTGTACTAAATGAGAGCCACCTATTAGGTGAAATACCAAAAATAAATTTTGAAAGCAAACAATTAATGTTCATGATAGATGTTTGGGATCAACAAGAAAAAATATTTGTCGTCTTTCTAACGACTATTGAGAGTCTTCCGAATTCTGACGTCGTCCGTTGAGGTAACTCGTTCACCAGTAAGGAATGATGAACTAGCTTGCAACAGAAATTACCCAAACATGTATACGCCTATAGTACGTGATCATGCGCAGTAAATCCTATCAGATATTTCATACTTAAAAGTATTCTACACTTAATTTCCTATTTATTTCATTTAGAAAAGGAAGGAAAAAAAACACTTTAGTATCGGAAAAGAAAATCTTTTAACCAATTGAAATGAACCAAATAATAATAATAATAATACTAATAATAATAATAATAATAATAAACGTATGGTATCAAGCTCCAAGGTTTTGGTAGAAATTAATTTTGTTTTCATAGGAGTCTAATGGTATCTTTTGAGTAGTGGTTTTTTCTTATTTACAGAATTGGAACTATCTTGTTATGTAAGGTTTCCGCTTATGTAACGGGCTCAGATATGAGATTCACCAATATCCTTTGTACTTAAACGTTTTTTGGAATAATATATTTACCGGGTGTTTTGACCTTTTACAAAAAAAAAAAATTAAAAAAAAGAAACTTTCACAAAACTTTAGTATCGGAAAAGAAAATCTTTTAACCAATTGAAAAAAAAAAAAAAAACTTTTTCTTTTGAAACGGAAAATATAGAATTTCATGATACATTCGTTTGGGACCAATGAAAGATGTAATTGAACTAAACGAGAGCCACCAGTTAGGTGAAATACCAAATATAAATTTTGAAAGCAAACAATTAATGTTCATGATAGATGTTTGGGAATTTGTCGTCTTTCTAACGACTATTGAGAGTCTAAAACTTAGCGTAACACAAGTTAGCTCAGTCAATGCAAAAGTAGCTACTAGAACACATCAAAGACCAAAAAAGAACAATCACCATCATGAACAGTACTCCGTTAACAGGAATTTAAAACTGATATACATTTTAATTCTAGAAGATAAAATGAATATGTTTCGTATATATATATGAAGTTAGACTTGCAACTCCTCAAAATACTACATCACCTAGAAATCCCAAATGACAAATATGAAATTCGTTGTTCTAATTTGGGCAGTATTTCAAATGTTTTCGTTTACAGCTTCTGATACGAATTCTACCTCTGAATGGTACACCTTCATTAACTCAACCAACCTTGCCAAGCCAGGCTGCAACAGCCGATGTGGGGACTTAATTGTTCCTTACCCTTTTGGTGTCGTCGGAAACAACTCAGAGTGTTATATAGATGAGGGATTTCGCATCTACTGCGAGACCTCATATAACCCTCCAAGGGCCGCTATTAGCCCTTTCGACTCCAAGTCGATCAAATTGATATCTGATTCCACCATCTGGCTTTCCAATTATTTGGCAGTCATGTGCGGGAATGCATCTGGCTACGTAGATTTTTATAAAATTGCGGGAATGCATCTGGCTACGCCGTACACCTTCTCGAAAGTTAACAAGTTCACAGTTGTCGGCTGCAATGATTATGCTTGGCTGAAATCAGAGACAGAATCTAGGAACGTGTCTACCGGCTGTATGGTCTTTTGTTCAACACCGGATGAGGTTTTAGGTGACGAGTGTACAGGATATGGTTGTTGTCAAACGTCCATACCCAACGACATAAACTTTTATAGTGCTCGGATCCTTGAATTGAACGATTTAAGTGCGGATTATGATGATGAACGTGATAGACGTAGGAATCGTTGTTCATTTGCCTTTGTTGGTGAGGAGAACGCATTTAAGTTCAACGGCGCGACTGATTTAAACGTAACTCTCGAAACTCTCTATTCCTTCACAACGAGGATACAAGATACAGTGCCACTAGTGCTTGAATGGGCTATTGGTAATCAGAGTTGTTCTGAAGCCAAAGCAACAGATGGTTTTGCCTGCCAATCAAATAGCAACTGTGTTAGCTCTACAAGGGTAAGTGGCGGGTACCGTTGCGAATGTAAACAAGGCTATGAAGGAAATCCATATCTTCCTCCTGGCTGCCAAGGTACAATCAATAAACAAAGGTTATATCATTGCTTAATCACTTTATCGAATCGCTATTTAAAGATTAAAAAAAGAGTAACTTACACCGTTCATTCCTCATGTTGTACCATTTTTCATGTGAAGTCTTTTTTTTAAAAATAATTATGTCAAACATGCATCCTCTACGTAGCTATTTAGTTTTCAGATATTTTAAAGTTTTTTATAAATAGTGGTGAAAATGAAATTTAACTATAAGAGATATATTTTCTAAAAGTTTTTCAACATTCATAAAAATCTTCAGTTATGTTAATGGACTGATCAAACTTCTCAATTTTGTTGGCGTAACGCAATTGTGTCGTATAATTGGTTAATTTTCTCCAAATTATTTCTTAATTCTCACACAAAACGTGTTTTCTTTTGTTACATGTAAAGTTGATTTGTTAAAGGCAAGTGTAGATTACTTTGATATGGAACTCCAAGTGTACACGGAAAAAATGTCCCAAAACTCTTATTCTTTAAGTTACTAAAGTACTTGGATTTGTTCTGTTTTATCCCGCCTATTTGACTTCCTTTTTTTTCAGACGACATCAACGAGTGTGAGAATCCAAAAAAGTACCCTTGTCATGGTGTTTGTGTTAATACTCCTGGGAGTTACGATTGCAAGTGCCACCGTGGATACAATGGAAATGCAAAAATACAAAATGGTTGCAAACGTTCTCCTGGATATTCAAAATTTAAAACAATCATATTTATTTTAGGTAATTCTTTGATTAATGCATGTGTGACCCATAACCCGTTCTGACTTTCTATCACATATATATTGAACGAATAGTTAGCACAAAATGATTAAAGAAAGATAAATGTGAATTAAATAAAAGGATGGCACGATAAATTGGAAGAATTTCTCTTTTGTTGGTTTTTTATTCAACCTACAATACTTGTTTATAGATAAAATTCTACTTTGCTATTTCAAAAATAATAATAATAATAATAATAATAATAATAATAATAATAATAATAATAACAAAAAAAGAAAATAATAATAATAAAAAAAAGTAGCTACCTATTTTTTTTTTTTTTTAATAAAAAAGTAGATACAATTTTGGTTTACAAAGTATTTTGTGTTTTGTTGACTTTACATGCTACTCTCTTTCTACAATTAAAGACTATGCACGTTTAGTTAGGTGGGTGTCATGGCATCAAGTAATCATGGGTGATTGTCTCTCATGCATGGCTTTAAAGTAGTAGTAAAACTAGTATCTACAGTTTGCATAACTTTTGGTAAATATGTTTAAGTTCACAACTAATCTTTTCCACCATAATCTTTTCGCTATTTTGTTCCTAAATACAGTTAGTAAACTTATATTACCTTTTACTTAAACTTAAAAACAAAAGCACATACATATTGTTTAAGTTTCCTATGTTCTATAATCTATGACGCAAATATAAAACATGTGTTTGTTCAGCTGGCGTTGTACTGGGCATAGGGATACTAGCTCTATCTATTGGCGTGTACAAACTAATCCAAAAGAGGGAGGATAAGAGACGTAAAGAGATATTCTTCAAAAGAAATGGTGGTTTGTTGTTACAGCAACAAATATCAAGTGGTGAACATGCAACTCAGACAACAAGAATGTTTAGTGCAATAGAACTAGAAAAAGCAACCGACCAATACAATGGAAATAGAATATTAGGTCGAGGAGGCCAAGGAACAGTGTACAAAGGAATGTTACCCGATGGAAAAATAGTAGCGGTAAAGAAATCCATGTTGGTAGATGAAAGCCAAATCGAATCATTTATCAACGAGGTATTTTTACTTCCCAAATTAGCCACAGAAATGTGGTAAAGTTGCTTGGATGTTGTCTAGAAACAGAAGTTCCAATTCTCGTTTATGAATTTGTGTTAAATGGAGATCTGTGCCAATTCATACATGACGAGAATTATGAGTTTCCTACTTTTTGGAGTATACGACTACAAATTGCTACATAGGTAGCAGGGGCTCTTGCTTATATGCACTATGCAACTTATATTCCCATATATCATCGAGACATTAAATCTTCCAACATACTTTTGGATGAAAAATTTAGAGCAAAGCTATCAGATTTTGGAATATCCAAGTCAGTATTAGGGGATCAAACTCACTTAAGCACATTAGTCAAGGGTACCTTTGGGTACTTAGATCCCGAGTACTTTCAATCCACCCAATTCACTGAAAAAAGCGATGTTTATAGCTTTGGGATTGTTCTCGTTGAGCTTTTGACAGGGAAAAAGCCGATATACTCCATAGGACCAGGAGAATCGAGAAGCTTGGCAACTTTGATTTTGTCAACCGATGAAGGGCTTCTTTTGGAAAACGTTGATAATCGAGTGTTAGATGGACCAAAAGAGCAACTGTTAGCAGTTGCTAAGCTTGCAAAAAGATGCTTAAATTTGAATGGAAACATGAGGCCAACTATGAAAGAAGTTGCAACGGAGTTGGAGGGAATACGATCAAGTCACTAAATAAAATGTGATTGTTGCCGGAAGCATAATTTTCGATCTTCAAAATATTAAGCCTAAAGTTGGTCATTTGAGATATTTTATACAAGTCATTGTGAAATCTGTATTTGTACTATACTACTATGTGATGCATCTGCACAATGGTTTCGGTCCTTGTCTGTTAGACTTATATATATATATATATATATATATATATATATATATATATATATATATATATATATATATATATATATATATATATATATATATATATATATATATATATATACTCCCTAATATATCATTTCAAATTGTTGTATTTACTAATTAACTGATTGTGCTAAATTATATTTAGAATTTAGTTACTAACTGATGGTGCATTGGGGAAGGACGAATCGCTCCCAAAACGAGTACTCTATTTATTCTCTACTAATTAGTTGGCCGGACCATATAGTGCGGTGATTTACGTCACATGTGAATTCTCTAGTTCAAGTCCATGATGTCTCATCTAGTGAATAACATTTCATAAACATAAACTTAATATTCCTTCATTCTTTAAAAAAACTGTTTTGGCATGAAATCTTTTGGTCAGACAAGAAAACAAAATTACATCAACTCAACACCATTAGCAACACTTTTAAGCCAAGCCTTAAACTCAAACTCACCATCCAAACACACTCAAATGATCCATGCCCATATCATCAAATCCACATTCTCTTCAGAAACATTCATTTTAAACAGACTCATTGACACATACACCGGATCTGGCCTCATTAATAATGCATACAAATGTACCGTTCGACAATGGAACTCAGTTTTAGCAACTTTAACGAATGCGGGTCAGTTAGATGAGGCGAGAAAGGTTTTTGGGAAAATCGGTACGACTGATCAGTGTTCGTTGAATAGTATGGCGTCGGGTTTTGGGCGATAAGATAGGTTTGAGGACTTGGTTGAGTTTTTTGTACGTATGCATGCATGGTGAGGGGTTTGTCCTTAATGAGTATTAGTATGGGAGTGTGCTTAAGTAGTGTGCGGGTTTGAGAGATGTGAGGATTGGTGTGCATGTGCATGGATCGGTTGTGAAGAGTCCATATGAAGGAGATGTTTATATGGGCATGTGCTTATTGATATGTATGCGAAATGTGGGAATTTGGGGTGTGCGCAAAAGGTTTTAGATGGGATGAGGTTTAGGAATGTGGTGATCGATGTGGAATAGTTTGATCACGTGTTATGAGCAAAATAGTCTGCCTAGTGAAGCTGTAGGTGTGTTTAAAAAGATGATGGATGACGGGAGCCAGATGAGGTTTTACTTTAGCTAGTGTGATTAGTGCATGTGCAACCTTGTCAGATTTGAGGTTAAGACATCAAGCTCATACACGTGTCGTAAAACACGGGTATAAATTCGAACGTGGGCCTGAAAGTGTGGATCTGTAGAAGACAGAAAACAAGTGTTTGAAAAGATGGTTCATAATGATTGTGTTATCATGGAATGCAATCATGCATAGTCGGGTTGCTCAAAACGGTTAGGGTTGAGACAATTGATTTGTTTAAAGAGATGTTGGCATCTGGTGAAAAACCAGATCATGTAACAATGATCGGGTTACTTTGTGCTTGTAGCCATGAGGGTTTAGTTGATCGATGAGTGTCTCTGTTGAAATATATTTTGGCCTGGATAAATGTTGAGGGGCTAATGTTGCATTGTTTATATTTCAGGTTTGTTGCTTTGGTAGTTTGGTGGTCTAAATATAATAAAGAAAAGTTGAAGGGGGCTTTGTGCTAAGATGGATAGATGGTTGCTTATCTAGGGCTTCTCACCCTCACACACTGAAGCATGGGTTGTTGTGTTCTTCTGGTGATAGAGCCGTTTTGTTGTCCTCTTCTTGGATATCCTTTCTGCTGATGCCATATATATATATCGCTCTCCTCTCTCTTTTGAGAACCATCATAATATTATCATTTTCATATCTTTGTACATTTAGTTTGATATTCTTGATTGAGATCAAGTTGTGTACCTCCTGTTTGAGAACAGTTTGAGTTTGTAAAACATTTGGTTTATTAATCTAATTGGTTAAACTTAGTTTTTCTACATGGTATCAGAGCCAGGTTGCTCTGAAAAAAAAAACCTTTTGAAAAATTAGGGTTTGGGAAATTTGGGGCTTTTACGATTTAAAGGTTCCTGAGATCGATTAAGTACCTTAATCGAGTGTTTTGGTGATTTTTGCTTCTATTGCAAGTGGTTCTGGTGATTTGCCCTAATCTCAAAAATTAGGGTTTGGTGGATCTTGGTTGGTGGATCTGGGTTTACTGTATACATCTGCTATATCCCTAGACTAAGTGAATCTAGGGTGTAGTAGGTTTGGTTCCGCTGCTGCTCTGCCTTGCGTACACTGTAACACCTCTCTCACCTTTACTTTTCTTGCAATTTTTTCTTTTAGATTGACGGGGAGTAGGATCTGGGTTGCTGAAGTTGTGATTATTTATGATTGGTGGTATTGGTTTTGATCTTGTGCTTGTCTTATCTTTGTTAGTAGATAAAGCCCTTGACCTACCACTTTAGTGGCAAGGAAGCCTGGGAACTTCTTTCTTCCCTTCCTCTTTATGTGTTTAGCTGTGTTCAGCACTTACTTGTTTCATTATGTCCTTGCATAATACTACTCCACCTCCCTCTGTTCATGCTTCTGATACAGAGGAAGATGATGTTGTGCCTGTTACTCTTATTAGCAAACTTGATATCAGTCACCCTCTACACTTGCATCCTAATGACTCTGCTACATTAACTGTTATATCTATAAAATTAAAAGGAACTGAAAACTATAATGTGTGGTCTTGTGCTATGCTGTTAGCTCTTGAAGGCAAAAACAAAATTGGTTTTATAGATGGTTCTTGTAGGAGGTCTAATACTGATGAAGTTCTTGGGAGACAATGGGACAGGGTAAATGCTATTGTTCTGGGTTGGATCTTAAACTCCATCTCTGAGGAACTGTTTCTTGGACAAATTTTTTCAAAAAAGGCTTCTGATGTCTGGACTGAGTTAAAAGAAACATTTGATAGAGTTGATGGGTCTGTTACCTTTAATTTACACCATAAAATCAACTCTTTGTCTCAAAATGGTACATCTATTGCTGAATATTTCAACAAGTTAAGCACTTTGTGGAAACAATTTGATGCTCTTATTAAATTGCCTAGATGTACTTGTCATGCTGCTGATGATTTTAAGAAACACAATCAGTTAATGAAGTTAATGCAATTCTTGATGGGTCTTGATGACTCTTATATGCAAATTAGAAGCAACATTTTGTCTAGAGACCCATTGCCTGATGTTAAAGGGGCGTTTGCCATTATCTCTAGTGAGGAGTCTCACAGAGCTGTTGTTTCTGGTTCATCAGGGACTGGAGTCTCTCAAAGATCTCAGTCCTCTGTTTTTCATTCCAATGTGGCCAATAGAGGGAGTCCTCAGAGGCCCCAAACCTCTGGGAACTCCTTAAGACCCAATAATGCCTTCAGAAACAATAACAATAGTAATAATAGAGCTGCTGGAAGTTCTACTCTTGTCTGTGAGCATTGTGGCTTTAATGGGCATACTGTGGATAGATGTTTTAAGGTTATTGGGTACCCTGCCAATTGGGAAAAAAGAAACAACAATACGAGAAATTCATCTAACCAGGGCACTCAAAATTTTAACAAAAGATTTATTAATAACAACAACTCTGTTGGATCCAGCTCTCTTTCAAATCTTTCAGAAGATCAGATTTCTAAACTTTTGTCTCTTATCAAAGACACCTCTGTCAGTGATGATGGAAAAGGCAAAGGTGTTCATGCCAACATGGCAGGTATAGTTTTTAACAACAGCAAATTTTTTAACCAAAATTTTCAAAGATTTTTTTGCAACAACAGTAAGGCCAGAAATGCTCTCATTGCTGCTGGTATTATTGTTGATTCCGGGGCAAATCAACACTTAACATACACTGATAAGTTCTTGGTTAATGTTGTCAATATTTCCAAACTTGGAATTAAAGTCTCTCATCCTAATGGAACAGAGGTTTTAATTACAAAGGTTGGAAATATGGTCCTAACCAACAACTTAACTCTATATGATGTGCTTGTTGTTCCAGAATATTGTGTGAGTCTCATGTCTGTTCATAAGATTGCTAGAGACAGCAAATTTGTTGTGGCCTTTGATGAATCTAAATGTTATGTGTTATCTCAGGGTTTGAGGGATGTGAAACTTCTGGGGACTGGTAGACAGTCTGATGGATTATACTTTTTTGACAAAACTGAAGGTAATTTGCCTTCTAGAGACCAACCTTGTTTTTTCTCTGGTCTGTCTAAACACTTGTGGCATTGCAGGCTTGGTCACCCTTCTGACCATGTCTTAAAAGTTTTAAACAAAGATCTTAAGTTTGATAACAAAAATAATGTGGAAGTTTGTGAAATTTGTCAAAAGGCTAAACAAACCAGAGAGCCCTTTCCTTTGAGTGAGCATAAAACCTCTATGCTTGCTGACCTTGTCCATCTTGATCTGTGGGGACCCTATAGGGTTACTAGTAAAGAAGGATACAAGTATTTTTTGACCATTGTTGATGATTACACCAGGGCTGTTTGGGTGTACTTGATTAAGGCTAAAACTGAAGTGCTTGATTGTGTTTATGCCTTTTTTAATTTGATCAAAAATCAATTTAAAAGGACTGTGAAAATTTTTAGAAGTGATAATGGTACTGAATTTGTGAATGATAAGTTCAATGAGTTTTGCATTACTAATGGCATAATACATCAGACTTCTTGTGCTTATACTCCCCAACAGAATGGGATTGTGGAAAGGAAACATAGGCATCTGCTTAATGTTGCCAGATCCCTTCTGTTTCAGGGGGGAATTCCGTTGAATTTATGGTCTGAATGTATTCTTACTGCTTGTTACCTTATTAACAGGTTGCCTTCTTCAGTTCTAAATGGGAACTCTCCTTATAACATGATTTTTAACAGAAAATGCTCCTTAAATCACTTGAGAGCTTTTGGTTGTCTATGTTTTGCTACTGTGCTTAACAATCATGACAAGTTCAGTAGCAGATCTGAAAAATGTGTTCTGGTTGGCTATGCTTCCTTTAAAAAGGGATATAAGCTTTTCAGTCTTGAAAGAAAACAATTTTTGTACTCAAGAGATGTTGATTTCTTTGAAAATGTGTTCCCTTTTAAAATAAATTCTGTGATTGAGACTTGTCAAGATCTGGATCATACAAACTTTTTTGATAAAGTGGTGTATGAGGATCTTGACATGCCCTATGATGAGAAAAATAAAAATGACAAACCATCTAATGATGGAAACAAACATGCAAATTCTCCTAGTGTTAGCAAGAATTCTTTTCTTAATGGCAGTCCAACAATTGACCCTTTTGAGGATGAGTTGGGGCATCCTCAGGGTTCCAATGGTTCTGCCTTTGAAAATGAGGTGTCTGCTACTCTTGAGAATGAAAATGCACATTCTGAGGGTACATTTCAAAATAGTCCAATCACAGACTCTCAAACAAATTTGCAAAATCAACCTGTTAGAAGATCTGAAAGATCTTCTGTTTTTCCAAATAAGTATAATGAATTTGTGGTTGATTCCAAAGTTAGATATGGTCTTGAAAAGTTTGTTAGCTATGCCAATCTTAACTCTGAAAACTTTTGTTTTACAACCAAGTTAAACAAACTTTCAGAACCTAAAAGTTTTTTGGAAGCTAGCAAAACTCAGCATTGGAAAGAGGCAATGAATACAGAAATGAATGCTTTATATGAAAATGATACTTTTGAGATTGTTGAATTGCCTTGTGATAGAATGGCTATTGGATCTAAATGGGTTTATAAGATTAAATTCAAGTCTAGTGGAGAAATTGATAGATTTAAGGCTAGACTTGTTGTCCAGGGATTTAGTCAAAAGGAAGGAGTTGATTTTGATGAAACTTTTTCCCCTGTGGTCAAAATTGTCACTATTAGATGTGTTGTTAACCTGGCTGTTCAACAATCTTGGCCCATTTTTCAACTAGATGTTAACAATGCCTTTTTATATGGTGACCTTGAGGAAACTGTCTACATGAAGCTTCCTCCAGGTTACTTTGATGAAAATGATAAGAGAGTGTGCAGACTTAAAAAGTCTTTGTATGGTTTAAAACAGGCTCCTAGACAGTGGAATGCCAAACTCTCTAGCACTCTTCTTGAAAATGGTTTTGTGCAAAGTAAAAGTGATTATTCACTGTTTACCAAAAATGATTCTGGTGTGTTTATTGCCTTGCTTGTGTATGTTGATGATATCATCATCACTGGAAACAGTCTTGATGCTATTGATGATGTTAAAAAATATCTTAAGACCAAATTCCAGATAAAAGACTTAGGCAAACTTAAATACTTTCTGGGCATTGAAGTAATTGAAACCAAAAATGGAGTATGTTTATCTCAAAGAAAATACTGCCTTGACTTACTATCTGAATTTGGTCTTCTGGCTTGCAAACCTTCTGCTGTTCCTCTTGAACAAAGTGTGTATATCACTTCTGAACCTACTGACATAGATCCATTACTTGATAATATCACTGAGTATCAAAAACTTATTGGTAAACTGATTTATCTAACTCATACTAGGCCTGATATATCCTATGCTGTACACTGCCTGAGCCAATTTATGCATTCCCCTTTAAAGTCTCACTTAAAAATTGCTTTAAAGGTGTTGAGGTATTTAAAAGGATCTCCAGGTATGGGTGTGCATATAACTAAGAATTCTGGGAATTCTTTGAATGCATTTGTAGATGCAGATTGGGCTAAGTGTGTGGTTACAAGAAAATCTGTCACTGGATCGTGTTAGTCTCAATGGTTCTATGATTTCGTGGAAAAGCAAAAAACAAAACACCCTCTCAAAGTCTTCTGCAGAAGCTGAATACAGAGCTTTAGCTTCTGTGACTTCTGAGATTGTTTGGATCCTTAAGATTCTTAGGGATCTTAACTGGGAACATTTTATGCCGGTAAAAGTTTTTTGTGACAGTCAAGCTGCAATTAAGATTGCTGCTAACCCAGTCTTCCATGAGAGGACTAAGCATTTGGAGATTGATCTCCATTTTGTTAGAGAAAAAATCTTAACTGGTGTTATTGAAACTGCCAAAATCCATACTGCTGATCAAACAGCAGATATCTTTACAAAGGGTCTTGATAAATCTCAACATTTCAAAATGGTTTCAAAACTGGGTTTGATTGATGTTTTCCAGGCCAAAATTAAGGGGGGATGTTGAAATATATTTTGGCCTGGATAAATGTTGAGGGGCTAATGTTGCATTGTTTATATTTCAGGTTTGTTGCTTTGGTAGTTTGGTGGTCTAAAGATAATAAAGAAAAGTTGAAGGGGGCTTTGTGCTAAGATGGATAGATGGTTGCTTATCTAGGGCTTCTCACCCTCACACACTGAAGCATGGGTTGTTGTGTTCTTCTGGTGATAGAGCCGTTTTGTTGTCCTCTTCTTGGATATCCTTTCTGCTGATGCCATATATATATCGCTCTCCTCTCTCTTTTGAGAACCATCATAATATTATCATTTTCATATCTTTGTACATTTAGTTTGATATTCTTGATTGAGATCAAGTTGTGTACCTCCTGTTTGAGAACAGTTTGAGTTTGTAAAACATTTGGTTTATTAATCTAATTGGTTAAACTTAGTTTTTCTACAGTCTCCATTAATTATTTTTATTCAATGAGTAAAGAATATGGAGTAGAACCAATGTCAGATCGTTACGCATGTATTGTTGATCTTCTTGGTCGATATCGCTGTCTTGATAAAGCCAAGAACTTAGTTGACTCAAAGTACATGGTAACATTGAGTTAGGAACGTATGTGGCGGAAAAGCTCATAGAAATAGACGGTCACAATTCCGGTCCATATGTATTCCTTTCAGATATGTACGTATGCCGAACAGGGGAGTTGAGGCGATGTTAAACTAGTTAGAAAAGCTATGAAGCAGCTAGGCCTTGTTAAACAACCGGGTTGTAGTTGGATTGAAATTCAGGGTAAATTTCATATTTTTATGGTGAGAGATAAACAACGAGCTAAAAAGAAGGAAATTTATTCAACGTTGAGAAATTAATTTAAAGTAATGAAGTTGTTCGGATATGGTCCAAATGCTCATGATCTGGAGGCAAGTGAAGAAGAGAGTTTTCTAAATACATTGTATTGCAAGTTGAGAGAACTAAGAGAGTGTGTGAAATATTATTTCATTCAACTAACTCAAAATGAAGGGTTACAAGATTATTTATACTACTGCTACATGAACCAAAACTAAACAGTCTAAGCTATACTACTGTTACATTGACTAACTATCACATTGAGTTACATTTAGCTAAACTGCTTTGGTGTTTTATACAATGTGGTGAGATATAAGCTTTGTCACACTTCAAGCTTGACTCTGATGTTCTTGATGCTCTGTTCTCTTGGTTTAAGTTGACTGCAGAGTTGACTTTGCCATGTATACCATTACATTGGAACCTGAAGAACTCGATGTACCAGCTGTATACACTTAATTATTTGGTGTATGACGTAGGTTAATTTTTGAAACACTGTAGATTTTTGCATAATATCAAGGTCAGTTAGAAACATTTTTGAAACACTGTAGGTTAATTTTTGTTGTAAACTAACCAATATTTTTGTAACACCAGCTGTATACACTTAATTATTTGGTGCACGACGTACATGAGTTAATCAAATATGCTAGTTAATACTTAATATAGTGTGTTTTAGGAACTGCATCCAGGATTCATGTGAATCGGTCATTAAACAAAACACTAATAGTTGGTCATTTTATTGGTCTGGTCTCATTACCAATAGGGTTGCTTTGTTTCACATCCTTTGTAGTTGTTTTGAAGGTTCAAATTTGTAGTAAACACCGCTAATAGACGAATAACGTTTTAATTAGCATTGGTCTTGCATTAGTCTGAGAGAGACTAGAGTACCAAAATGCCACAACATCAATAGGTACTGCAGTCCAGCATGGCAGAACTGTTCTAGTCTGTACTTTGGGTGCTACTTCCTTAGTTCCTATAGTGATCGAAAAGTTTGAGTCGCTAAGCCCATAAACCATAGCGACACACGTATTTGTGTATAGACTTAAACCATTCGTTTGTATGATGAATCACTTTTCTAAATAGTCTTATTAATATGTCTCATTGTTTAGATTTATTGGTATCAATTTTGATTTCTTTTCTTTTATTAACTTTTCTAGTCCATTATTAGCTTGCGTTAATCATTTTTAATTTGGATAACCAAATAGTTGGATAATATAAATCCACATTCTTTGTCTTAAGACATCAACTTTTGTAGATTATTATAAGATACAAAGTGAAAACCTTTCTGAATAATGCATCCCAAATCCATGGATCATATACTACAGAAGATTTATAATTCAAACTTTTTGGTTCTGGTGCAAATATGACCACTAAAAATTCATTTAAGGCTAAAGCAACTATCATTACCCAATCATTAGAGATACCACTAATAAAATATATAGTGACAAGTTGAATCAACTTGCAGCACCCTTTTTTTTTTTTTTTTTTCGAGTGAATAAAAAGTGGATACTAATGATTCATACATGATCCAAATTTGGTATATCAGATATGTAATTTGGACGAGTTTTGATCTGCTAAGCATGTATAATCCATTCTCATCTTAACAATTCGTTTTGTTTTACCTTTTCACCACATTTCCGGCACAAACATATACTGATAACGAGCGATAGCTTATGTGCATTCCTCATTCTGAAGTTGGAGAGAATGTCCAAACTAGCCATGAATCAGAAATGTTAAAGGACGGCCTATACATTCTTAAATGATCATATCAGCATATCACATTATATATCATAAACCAAGGACTATAACAAACATAGCAAACTGGAAATGTCATACATATGACACCCACATATGGTCAATTGGTATATCCTGATCACGGTGAATCCTATATCCTTTATCATAGGGCAATTTTTAATGTAATAGTTGATATCTCAGAAAGTTACTTTTCATTTCTTTCTTATGCACTTTAATTTCTAGTTTTATATTGACAACACAAAGGTGCATTTTCTAATGGAAGACACACTAAAGCTATTTGTTAGTACAGGGTGATTATATGGCCAAATTCAACTTTACTGCTCTATTGCTTTAGCTAAAAGTAAAATATGTTAGTTAAATTAAATTTAACTTCAGTATAATCTATGTTAAAAATCACAATGAACATTGTTTTGATTTGTATCTGGCTAAACATAGTCCAGCTAAAAGTAAAATATGTTAGTTAAATTAAATTTTCATTATATATACAAGATTGATATCAATGAGAAAAGCACGGTGATCATTCTTTCGGTATATGGCAAGTCTGGTCTTACTAATGATGAATATAACGTGATCGATGTAACGCCTGTGAGAAATATATTTCATGGGATGCGGTTTTGTTTACATTAACGATGCGGGTCTTTTAAGACTCAAGTTATAGTAAACTTTACTTTACTAATACCCAAATAATAGCATGGTTCATGTGTAAGTTTGAGATAGTCTAGAGTGCAAAAATGCACAACTATAAATTACATGATAATAAGATATAATGCCCTCTTTATCTTGGGGACTTTACTTGATATTATAAATTGCGAGAGGTGAGTGATTGCTATGGGGCGAAGATGGTGAGAAGGTGGATAATGTGGCACTGAGTTGACAGTGGTAAAGACCACCACCATTACATCCGGTTTAAAAGATTCAAGAGGCAAGGGCTCTGTTAAATAGCTGTTTGGCATGGGATTTGTTCCACTTTTTTTCTACTACATGTAGGGAAGAACAAACGTATCATTTTATGTAGGTATTCATCTTAACACACTATGTACTCGATCTTGATAGATAACATGTGTAATAGTTATATATCATAAATAACATGTAAAATAGTTATATATCATAAATGTTCCTTGTACAAGGTTTCGGATTTTACTTCTTTAGTTTCTATAGTGACCAAAAACTTATGTAGATTTGTGCATAGTCGTTACATATTCTTTTTGTAATTTCGCGCCACTTATTATATATATAAGAAGAGTCAAAAACAGAAAACAAATAGAAAGGACAGAAAATAGCCGTAAATTGCAAAGCTGCACTTTCTCGTAACGTTATTTCAGGACGACAACACCGCCAATGTCTAAACTCAAAAAGGGACCCATTAGAAAACTAGAAAATATCATGGCATTTTCGTTTGGGAAAAATAACTGGTGTTTTCGCGATCACGACTTTTAAATGTCTTTTCTTTTCTAGAGGGCAAGATCAAAAGTTGGCCCAGTCAATACAAAACAACTAGAACAATCACCATGCATCGTGACTCACAAGTACGTACCATTCAGATAACAAGAATTTATAGCTGATTATATGTCTAGAAGTTAATGTGAATAGGTTAGTGAGTATTTCTAAGATATTTACATAAGCATGTTTCGTGGCCTGTATATATTAAGTTAGACCCAGAAATCCTCAAAATACTATAGCACATAGTATTTTTGCAATTGGAGTGAGAACTTAGGTATTTTAGCGGAATTCTCTTTAGTATCCAAATTTATTTATTTTTATTTTCTTACCAAAAAGTGTATGTAGTCCAGGCTAGCGTATGCCTGGCGTTAGCCTCAGCGTTATATGTTTTGGAATATGATATTTTTGTAAATTCAATTAACTTCTGCATTTTGGGAAATTATAAGAACTCACAGTACCACTATTTGTGGTCTTTTTACCATTATCACAAAAGAGGGTCACAATGCAGCTAGATTGCTAAAATAAAATTTGGAAGCACCCAAAAGAAATTTTATGGTAGATATTCATTTGGGACCAGTGAGAAAAATCTCAGGTTTTTTTCCATGGAAATTTGGAAGTCTTGTATTAAAAAAAGGCGGCTCAGACAAATCAAAATAAAGCGCCTTCAAAGACCCAATTTAAAAGATATTTTCCATCAACGCGTCTACTTATTCTGGAAACATGAAACTACGACTAGGTTAAAATGAAATACTGATTATGGACTGGTTCATCAAGCCTTAAGTCTCTTTTTCCTAGACCTTTTGCTTTGGAAGCTTCGGCTTACTGTTGTATCGCTGAAAGATGTGTTAGAATTTAATAATCATGACAATCATATATACATTCTAATATCAAGTAGTCACATATGCGGAAGCGTAGGATCAAGTATAACATATAAAGGTTAACTAAAACATAAATAAAGAACGTACCGTATGCAATCTTGAATTCTTGGATGAACCCTAATTAGGGTTTATATGAATTAGGGATCTATTGATTAACCTCTTACCGTTTTGTTAATCGATCCAAGATGTAAACAAAAGTATGTTTACACCACGTTCTTGTACACACGTACTAATAGCGATTCGATGTGAATGCTAGTTCTTGAATCACAAATAAAAAAAGGTGTCGAATCCTTTTTATATTATCAACTTGTCGAATCATAATTCACTAAAGAAAGGATAGTAAAACCATGCATGCAAATATCTATCATATACAATTGCATGCATGACAGATGTCTATATTATAGATCGATATACCACAATGATGATCTACTGTGAATATCTTAATATATGAAAGGGTTGTGTGTGTCGACTTTTCTGGTTCTATCAATCGTGAATGAGACCTAAGGGTGTGTTTATATAGCATTTAAACTTGTCTAACAAGTCATTGCTAGCACCTCCTTAAGTTCCATAACTTGACACTCAACCCCCTTTCTTTTTCCTTGTTCGACTCTATAAATATTTGTGATTTAATAATTAAATATAACTATTCATATATTAATTATTTAACATCGATTCTCATACGCAAAGTGTGCAATCCCGTGGTCTCGAGTTCGATTCTAGTCATACGAATATTAATATTTATCCATAAACTCTAACAGCTCCCACTTGGATATCTATTAATAGTGTAATGACATTGGTTAGCGTCTAGCAACACGCCAATGCCCCTAGTTCAACTCGAGGGAGGTCTCCTGGAAAAACCTTTAATGATTCATCATTATTATTATCCTTTTGTTTCTAATACCACGTTAATAAAGATATGGATCTTAGTCATTCTTTAATTAACAATTCTGTTTCTCGTTGTTTATAATTGAGCAAGATTACCAAAACATCTGAACGTATTCCAGATAGACTTTGGGCGTGCGCACGCATACATCTTGTCAACCCTACGAGGGGCCCAGCAGTATTAAGCTTCAAAACGAATTTGAAGGAACAAATTCTTTCTTGACTACAAGAATAACCCATGGACTTTGCAACACTTCTGAAAACAACCCTTATAACTCCCTGTTACGGTGAGCGGTAGATTGCTTCACAAAAATGCACTACATCCATGACTCTTATCTAGTATCTCAAGTCTAAGGATAACAAATTCATGATTTACTTACTGACAAGATCCATAAAGTAAAATCATGTAGTTGGGATAAGTCCTATATTCAATTCATCGAATATCATGTGAAATTGGTATGTCAACGCATCAATATACTTTCAAGTATATTCTTAACCAATACTCAGATTTGTCTTAGTTTAATGATATTCCCATATCATTAATCGACAATGGACAATTTAGAATAATATTAGTTATTCACGGATTTTAAACATGCAAATATAGGACACAATATATTATTAATGAAAACAGACGTACTAAGTACTTTAATTCATTATAAATAATAATTGCTTAATGTCCTTTATCCAAATACCAAAATAGATCAATGCATGATAATTCTAGTTAATGAATCTTGTCTCAAGTAATAACTTGAAGACAATTATGCCTCAAGTAATGACAATCATACTTGTTGACAAGGCATTATTTCATCTAACTATGATCTATCCGAATTTTGAGAATACTTCTTTCAAGAATTCAATAATTAAAATTCTTGTATGTGTATATCCAACTATCTTGATATAACCACATAATTTTTCATAAATAGTGTGATATCCTCTATCACCAACTTATGACAATCAAACTTTCAAACATTTTAAAGTTTAAAGTATTCTAATTCTTTAATGTATAATGCAACTATGCTCTTAGTTAAGCACAACTAGTTCTCATGGCTATTAATAAGGATGAAATCCTTCCATGACTAGTTATTGAGTGTCATCTCAATTAAATCAGCATCATTGTATATTAAACACAATATGCTCTTTAAAATTTCCGTAAACTCAATATCCATTGTGTAATGTTTAGGAGCTATTCCAGGTTGAGGATCATTATTCTAATTTCAAACATTTTCCATTAGAATATCTATTACACAAGTTATATAATAACTTTTAATTGGATATCAAATATTGTCAAATCATTAAGCACTTAAGCATGATACAACAATAATATAATGCACATGAAAATCCTACAGTCAAACTTAGATTTTATTCATGTTTGATCTTTACAAATATGTATATCCATTTTGGTCATCCAAAATAATATATCATATTCTATTCAGAATCTATTTTACTGCACTTTTTCATTTAATAATAAACTTTAGTTCCAAGGTTGTATGTTTTATTTCCTAAATCTTTCAAGTAAAGTTTCATTCCAAATTAAGTCTAATCTTTTACTTATATGGAATGTTACTCTACAATATATATATGATTTAGTAGATCTAACATAATACTCCCACTAGCTTTCAGGAATACTTAGAAATTATCTTATTTCAATTATAAATCAAAACATGGATTTAATAATTAAACATAAGATTAATCTCTTAGATGCATGCATTTATCCATTCATGGATTATTGCACTTTGTTCACTTCCAAAGATTTACTTGAATTCATAAACTCCTTTTGATTACTTTTCGTCCTCGCTCAAGTAATTATTCAAGAAAGAGTTTTTGATATTCCATTGTCAGATTTAACATTCATGTAAATATGACAATTACCATCTTTAAATCTTTAATGTGCTTAGGAAAGTGTATTCAATCATAGTTAATTGCTTAAGTATGATTAATAATCTTGTCATAAGCTATGCATTAAGATATGTGTACAAATTTGTCCATATGATTATTTCACAAAGATTTAAACCACTAGGGTTACATTATCTTTGAATAAACTCATCATCATTCTCTAACTATTAAGAATTAAGATAAACCAAATTTTCTAAATTTGAATATCTTTATAAACAGCATCTATAACATTCATATTATGAGTAATTTTCCCTATTCATTATTTTGGTAATACTACATCATATAATCGTCAGTATATTCATTAAATATATGAGATATCCAAGTGGATCTATGAATGATAATTCCATCATCTTGAGGTTTATCCTTTACATGTTAAGCCTCATCATGATTTTAACTAGTGTGGTTTTAGAAGATTATGTATCTTGTAATTCTATCTTTTCAAGATAAAATACTCCCACTTGCCTTTAGTAATATAGAGACTATCTGTAACTACTTAGCAATTTAGAGCAACAATCCAACGTTCTCTTTTAGGACATTACAAATACACATTGATAGTTCGTGATATTCTTTTGTTAACAATCCTTCTTATAAGTGGCTTAACAAATTCAGAACTTCAATTTAAGACTTAATGTGATTCATCACATTTCATAATTCAATAACGTCTTATTAATCTTCTAGGAGTCTAATTGAGTATATTCAAGCCATACTCAATTTCTAACCTTGATAACTTTTAGAAGAATAGAAATCATAGTTATCTTCAATCAAATAATCTAACAAGAGTTTGATTCCCTAACTGAACATACTATCCATATGTGGTACTTCAATTAGAATTAATATTGTAAGAAGATCTAACAATATATATAAGATAACCATATTCCTGTTGGCATACTTATTTACCAACTAGGTCAACTTAATGGTATAATAGTATTTCCAAACCAATTGCATGCTTTATAACACAAGTACTTTTGACCAAGTCACTTCATGTTTATGTCTTATAAAAACATAAACTTGTTATAATCCCACTATACGTTATTAATCATTGATTAACTCAATGACTTCTTGTATATGTCTTAATTAAAAGACCATAACAAGCTAATGTCTTACTTTATTATAAGTCTTGTAATACTTAGAAGACTTCATATTTATAACTATACAATAAAGTATAAACATGTATAATTAAAGTAATCATGAACACCATCATTTAGTTTCAATAATATTTTCAAGTTAACACACTACTTTATTTATTTATGTCATTCTAAGAATACATAATTATTGAAGTAGTATTATATTACTTCATGCATTTATGTCATTCGAATAATACATAAATATTAAAGCTGAAGTAGTATTTTTATTTGACACATATGTTCTAATAGATGTCTAATTTAGAAACAGTAAATTATCCATGTTGGTCTCACGCATACATGGAAATTCACCTTGTTGTTAATATTTATCCTGCGTCTCACGTTTACTAAATTTCAACACCAAGTGTTTCTAAGATTAGATGTATTAATCTAATTAGAATTATAATCTCTTACTTGCAGTTAAGAGAATCCTTTAAATCATATTCTTATGTGTTGTACTTTGCACATAATGAAGATTTCTCCCACTTGTGCATGGTACAACACCATGTACCACATAAACAACACGCTCGCGTTTGTTAATGTGAACAATGTGATTTGTGTCATTAGCATAACTAGTAGTTATAGAGTTACTCAATCAATCAAGGAAACGCACATGACTATCCTTGAAACTATTAGTCTCTATATTTGGAAAGTAATTATCTTGAGACATTCAAAAGATAATCTGAGTTACAATCAAGACAAAAGTCTTGTAACTCCCACTGAATTAGAGAACATTACAATAATCCCTTATTCAGTAATAAGAACACAATACTCCCACTGAATTTGGCGACATTTTAAATGTGTCATTATCAGTAAAAGTAAATAGTGTGCTTGTTTACTTTCCTACATCTTTTAAGAAAACCCATTCAAACAATTATATAGGTTATAAAAGGATGTAATCTACTACATAAATGTGATTCATCACATTCCAAATTATTAACTTGAAAAAGCTTGGGCATGCAATTTCTTCCTGTATAGATCTACCATTCCAACAATTGTATGTAGTATCTATAAATGGTCAAACTAAAACAACTAGATAAAATAATCTAATTTGTCTTTTACCATTTTGCAGTAATCCGTCTAGCTTCTAATTTAATAACTCATAAAGTGCATATACTCTTACTATTAAAGTTTGCTATGAGTTATGTATATAGAATTTAGACAATTCTAATCATCCTATTATACCTTTCTCATTCATGAAAAGGAATAAGAATTAAGTCTCACACTTCTCTTATGGAAAGAAGACTATGTTTACGGTTCATCGTTGCATTAATACATTAAAAGAATTTACAAAATTCAATTTTAGTATTTTCGATAATTTATATTTCCAAGAAAATATAATACCCAAGGATATATTCATATAACCATCTAATTTTCTTGAAAATCTAGGATCCAACTTTACATAGATTCCACCACATCAGTTGATCTGCTAGTGGTGAAAGTATAAAAGATGGTAATCTGTCGAACAATAAATGGCAAACAATTTTCCAATTCCTAGATCATTATGGGATTTACATCAAATTGATTCATCAATTTGTCATGTAAGCATGTTTCATCCCATCTCATGCCTTAAGCTCTAGGTCTCACGCATCAACTTAATTAAGTCGTCTAACTTAGAAACTGTAAATTCTCCATGTGTGGTCTCACGCACACTCGGAAATTTACCTTGTCATTAAAATTTAGCCTGCGTCTCAAGTTTACTAAATAATAACTTCAAGTGTTTCTTATAGTTAGATGGCATGTAACTTAAATTTTAGGGTATAAATTTTTTGATGTGTAAATCAAAACATGTATAAAGATGCATGCACTCATCCTTATAGCATAAGTTTTCAAAACCTTTTTATATCCAATTCGTGAAATTAATACACAAAGTTTTACTTGAGGTTTAATAAACCCTAAGATGACTTTCTACAATTATGATTTTAAAAGTAATTCGTTTAAGACATATTCAAGATTGTGATAACCAAGGCAGACTCTAAGGCTCTTTTCTAAGCCTTCAAATCACGGTTATGAATATCGTCTTAAAGGTCTTAATTTTAAAAGCATATTTGTACAAAACAACAATCAAGCAAAAGTTTATGGATTCAATCTCAAAATCATGTAATAAAGTATGAATTTTGCTAGTCTCGCCTGGGAGCAGATTACCGTGCGAATCGGACCACTAGCGGCACTTAAGACCTTGCAAGATTCAATCTTTATCACTTAAAGTTTCACCATTATTAGTCCATATTATTTTCTTTATAAAAATTACCCTTTTATTGCTTACAAACGTGTCCAACAATTAAACAATAAAACAAGTAATAAAGGCAAATCAAAACAACTAATAACATAACAATTATAAAGGTGAAACAATTAGCCACATGCAATCTTTTTAGAAAAGATCCTAACATAATCAATTCTAGGTTTTTATATATGCATATAATTAACTAGGGCCTTCACCTCTTAATGGAAGTGAGCCACATACATTGACAAGTCAATTGCGTAGGCCAAAGCTAATCACATACCAAATAGCACATAATTGATTTTAATAATTATGGGGTCTTCCCCAATATTAGATCTATCTAAAACATGTGATAAATAAATAAAAAAAAAACAACAAGATCCATGACTAACATGCATGTTTCGTCACGGATTAAACCTAACAATTAGCACATAGGTCACAATATACGTTCACTTAACCGGTTAATGACCTAGGGTTTCTAGTGATTACACATAATCCAAGAAAACCACAAAACCCTAATTAGGGTTTCATGGAAAATCGACCCCCCCCCCCAAAATTAGGGTTAGGGTTTCGAATTTTTCAAAAAAATTTAAAAGGAAAAACCCTAGATCAAAACATGTATCTAAAACACTTAAAGATCCGATTTTTATTAAGTTTTAGTAATCAATTACATGTTATCCATGGCTCGTGATGCCACTGTTAGAATTTAATAATCATGACAATCATATATACATTCTAATATCAAGTAGTCACATATGCGGAAGCGTAGGATCAAGTATAACATATAAAGGTTAACTAAAACATAAATAAAGAACGTACCGTATGCAATCTTGAATTCTTGGATGAACCCTAATTAGGGTTTATATGAATTAGGGATCTATTGATTAACCCCTTACCGTTTTGTTAATCGATCCAAGATGTAAACAAAAGTATGTTTACACCACGTTCTTGTACACACGTACTAATAGCGATTCGATGTGAATGCTAGTTCTTGAATCACAAATAAAAAAAGGTGTCGAATCCTTTTTATATTATCAACTTGTCGAATCATAATTCACTAAAGAAAGGATAGTAAAACCATGCATGCAAATATCTATCATATACAATTGCATGCATGACAGATGTCTATATTATAGATCGATATACCACAATGATGATCTACTGTGAATATCTTAATATATGAAAGGGTTGTGTGTGTCGACTTTTCTGGTTCTATCAATCGTGAATGAGACCTAAGGGTGTGTTTATATAGCATTTAAACTTGTCTAACAAGTCATTGCTAGCACCTCCTTAAGTTCCATAACTTGACACTCAACCCCCTTTCTTTTTCCTTGTTCGACTCTATAAATATTTGTGATTTAATAATTAAATATAGCTATTCATATATTAATTATTTAACATCGATTCTCATACGCAAAGTGTGCAATCCCGTGGTCTCGAGTTCGATTCTAGTCATACGAATATTAATATTTATCCATAAACTCTAACAAGATGTAATTCATCAAATGGGCCGCTCTCAACAACATGGGCCTGGAGAAGGCCAATACAGGTTGGACATGAATTGGCCCAACTGTCAGATTTGCTTAATATCGTCCAGAATTTCGTCCGATCAGATGCACCTGACACTTGGGAATACCTGCTCCACCCCTCCAAAATGTTCTCTGTTTCTTCCTTAAGAAAATGCTTTGAGGTAAACACCCTCCGACAACATTTTAATCAGGTTAGATGGAAGAAGTCGTTACTAATTAAAGTTAATATCTTTTCTTGGTGATTAAGCCTCGATCGACTTCCTACAAGGACCAATCTTTATGCGAGAGGTATTGATATTCACTTCTTACATTGTCCGGTATGTAATAATGCCCTCGAAACTTCCAAGCACCTATTTTTCGAGTGCTTTGTAGCAATTGGACTGTGGAATATGGTAAAGACGTGGTTTGGTTGCGCGGATTACCCCAAAATTTTGCATAGTCTTCTTGTGTGGGGAGATTCTATAAACATAAACAAAACAAATAACCCTTATTTGGACGTTGTTGTTCATACAACTTTGTGGGTGATTTGGAGGAATCAAAACCGCGTTTGCTTTGATCTTAAACCTCCACTGAAAGACACTCTAAATGACATAGAAGTTTACTCACATGCTTAGATTAATCATAGGAACAGGAAGATAAAATCGTTGTGGTATGATTGGTCATTTGATCCAATAAAAGCTTGTACAAATATCCGTTCAAAAAAAAAAAAAATACTGAATAACTATTATGCGGTTCATAATGAGATGGAATCTATGGAAATTGGTGTGCTTTCATTCAATTGGCGAGGATGAGACGAAGCCATTAGCGAGGACATGTCGTTGCCACTGTGTCCTCCCAATACGCCCATCGGTAAATTTATTGGCGAGGACTTCTACGAAGTTTAGTGACAACTATGTGGGACCCACCCAAATTCTAAGTTAAATTTATAATCCAGACCCACCACACCTTTGGTAAAGACGTGTCCTCACCATAGCCTAATTACATAATTAATAAATTAATATAATTAATAATTATATTTGTGATATTTAAATTTGCCATAAAAATAACATGTTAAATTAAGATATACAGGTAGTCTTAACTACTTATAATGCATAAACCCCTTTTTGATTATTAATTACACTAAGATAGATGAAAATTAAGAAATATAACTTTTTATGTTATGCATCAACACATATATCAATTGAGGTATGAACACGACAATTAATGATACTCTTAACCCCACCTCCCCCCCCCCCCCCCCCTTCCCAATGAAAAATACAATTTGAAGAACCCATTGTATAAACCAAACAAGCTACTAAGCATAAAAAATAAACAAATAAAATTATAGAAACTAAGCAAAGCTCCACCAAAATTTTTATCATTGCTTATAATCTCTAACCAAACAAACTAATAGGTAAAGCTATTGTCAAAAAATGTATAAATAAAATAAATTATTTTCTGAAAAAAATTAAATTACATGGTATCGGCCGCCGCATCGCACGGGCACCCTGGTAGTTCTATTAACAAATAACTTAAGCGTTTAAACCGAAAGTTAAAATAAAACTTAGAAAACTAGATTTAAGTTGATTTAGTTACCGAACGTTTACTTATATACCAAGGGATCAATTATAGCCAATATTTTTTAGTTTGGATAGCAAACCGACTTTCACCTGATTAAAAAAAAATAATAATAAATAAATAAATAAATAAAAAATAAAAAATTAATATCTCTTAAACCACTAATTGTGAAGCGAAAAATTACACTATCGCGATGAGCATTTAGTTATTTTTCTATAGATGAGCATTCAATTATTTTTCTATAGAGGGGTACTTTAATGAAATTACACTATCGCGACGAGAATTTAGTTATTTTTCTTTAACAACTAATTTTTTTCATTGCTGAAACTTATATGAGAAATCACATGTGATTAAAAACTAATTTGAATATTCGAATATCTAAACATGTAATAAAATAAATATACCTATTTTTACGATATTTTAAGAGTTTCACCCTTTTTTTGGAAACCAGACATTCATAGTTTTTCCAACCCTATATACGACAATATATTTTGAATTGTAGCTTAGTCTAGTTAATTTATTAAAGTTTGATTAAACATATAAAATCACATGTGATTTTTACCACACGTGATCTCAATCACACTTGAATTTTACTACATGTGCTGTCATCACATTTGATTAAGAAGTTTCATAAATAAACTGCTATAATATATAATTCGAATACAGTGTGTGATATATGATTGAAAAACTACAATGATTGTTTTTAATGCAAAAATTGGGAAAAGTTTTTAATTTATAGAAAAATACTTATATCAATTTTAATACAGATGTTTAGTGTTCGAACTTCAATATTAGTGTTGAATCACATGTTATATGTCATGTGAAAATCAATACAAAAAACAAAATGTGAGAAAAACGACCTAAAAAGTTTGTCAAAAATATATCAAAGTATTATTTATAGAAAGATAATTAAATGTTCTTTTTAATGGTATTATTTGTGTTATTTAATGATAAACTGTTTATAACATATTTAAACTAAAAAAAATTTGCGTAATTGAATTTTTAATTTAAATATTTATTAATCTTTTCTCTTTTTTCTCTAACAGAAAAATGAATAGCAAGTTTGTTATGTAAAATAACTTCACTCTTAATATTAACCTTATATTATGAGGATTGATGTATTATAGATAAATTTTACGAGCTTGACTATTGACCCAGAGTAACGATGCTGTTAATTACTGATAAACAGTAAACGTTTGTTTAATTAATGTATCATACAATATGTGTCGTCTTTGTTTACTGTTTTATCTGAAAATTAATTAATTAAATAAAAATATGTCCGGTCTTCAAATGACTTGTCTTCCCGTAGATTAATAAAAGCGTGTCTTCTAGCCTATATAAAGTTAGTATCAGAACCCCTTAAATTCTGTTGAAGGTAGCCTATATAACACTTTGGGTCGTCGCCGACACCGAAAGGGTAAGGAACAGTTAAGTTCCCGCATCGGCTTTCGCAGCCTGGCTTCGCGAGGTTGGTTGAGTTAATGAAGGTGTACCATTCAGTGGTAGAATTCGTATCAGAAGCCGTAAACGAAAACGTTTGAAAAAGTGTCCACAATAGAACAAGGGTTTTCATGGCTTTGTTTGTAAATTTTTGGCTTCCAAGTGCTGTAGAATTTAAGGGGTTCTTTTTTTTTGGAACGGTTACTTTCTTTAAGGGAAATCCATGTCCAATTTGAAACCCGATGGGGGGAAAACCTTCAACTTAAGCCGCCCGAAGGCACGACACTTAAATTGAAGTAAACCCTGTCTTCTCCAGATTCGAACCCTGGTGGGTTGAAACCTTCATTGAAGGACCCTGTCGGTACGATTTCAAAGTCCTTCAATGAAGGTTTCAACCCACCAGGGTTCGAATCTGGAGAAGGCAGGGTTTACTTCAATTTAAGTGTCGTGCCTTCGGGCGGCTTAAGTTGAAGGTTTTCCCCCATCGGGTTTCAAATTGGACATGGATTTCCCTTAAAGAAAGTAACCGTTCCAAAAAAAAAAGAACCCCTTAAATTCTACAGCACTTGGAAGCCAAAAATTTACAAACAAAGCCATGAAAACCCTTGTTCTATTGTGGACACTTTTTCAAACGTTTTCGTTTACGGCTTCTGATACGAATTCTACCACTGAATGGTACACCTTCATTAACTCAACCAACCTCGCGAAGCCAGGCTGCGAAAGCCGATGCGGGAACTTAACTGTTCCTTACCCTTTCGGTGTCGGCGACGACCCAAAGTGTTATATAGATGAGGGATTTCGCATATACTGCAACACTTCACTAAACCCTCCAAAGGCCACTATTCGTGAAGGTGACTACAACTCGATCAAGTTGATATCTGATTCCACCATCCGGCTTTCCAACCAATTGGCGAGCAAGTGCGATTCTCCAAATGGTACAATATACAATGATAGCGGAATCGAGGCGATGTTGCGTTCCTTGCCATACAGCTTATCGACACTTAACAAGTTCACAGTTATCGGTTGCCATAGTTCAGGTTTCCTGACAAAATTGATGAGGGTGACTACTTATTATGGTACACAATCACGACAAAATACAAGCAGTATTGTTCACTACTACACAAAAAATGTTTTGGTACGCTTCTTAGATACGGTTAGATGAAAAACCGTACCAAAAAAACCAATTGGTGCGGTTCCAATAAAAACCGTACCAAGCAATACGTAAATGGGTGTAGTTTTTGTTATTAGGTACGGTTATTTTTAAAACCGCACCAAATTATTCCATTTTGCTACGGTTATTTTAAAAACCGCACTAAATTATCCTTTTTGCAAACCGCACCAGAATCAAAATCCAAAATCCTACCTACCCCACAACGGACACATGTTGTCGTTGTCTCCTACCTCCCAACACCCAGCACCCACACACACTCTCATTCAACATTCAATACACCATATTTACTTGTCCTCAACTCAAATCTTTCTATTACATTAAACACTCCAACAACAACCACAATAAATTTATCTTAAAACTCACAAAACTACAAAAAAAAAATAGGTAATACTTATATTTTTATTTACTTTTACTCATTAGATTTTTATTTATGTTATGCTTAACTAATATATTTTTCATATTTGTATAGGTATAAACTTCTTAATCATGTATCCAAATTAGAGCTTTCAACTCATATTAGAAAAGTTTGGATCACAAGGTGAGTTTATAAATTTTTTTGTTATTTGTAACATTATTTATCTTTATGTTGTTAGATCTAAAACTTTTATATATATATATATATATATATATATATATATAGTTATTATGTTTATTTGTGTATGTATAACATGTGTGCATCTAGATGTTATAAATAAATCCTTATATGAAATTAGTTATACCCGTCCGAAACTAATCTAATAGAGATTAATTTCGGGCAGTCCCCGTTTGGGACTGCCTTTTGAATATTTTGTCTCATTTAGGATGCGTATACGTTATAGTGGGTTGACTATTTAAGAAAAAAATCGGTATACATTTCTCTTTACTCCTTCGAGTTTGCGTTTTATACGCCTACTTGGGGAGTTGAGGGGAAATGCTGCCGATTTTTTTTCTAAATAGTCAACCCGCTATAACGTATACGCATATGAGATAAAATATTCAAAAGGTGGGTTAGGATGTGCCACATGTGACCACATATGTTTCATTCGTACATGCATATGATTTACTATGTTGTTTTAAATTTTCAGATGGAACGAAAATGGATGTACGACATGAACGTTAATGACCCAGAATTTGTAAATGGAGTGCAAAGTTTTCTTATCGCTGCTGAGGCTAACCGAGTGGCTAAGGGAGAAATTGAGATTTTTTGTCCGTGTTCGCAATGTAAAAATTTTGTACCACATAATGATATCAAAGCGATTGAATACGATTTGCTCAAATTTGGTTTTGTCCGTAACTATACTTGTTGGTCAGAACATGGGGAATCACTAGTTGATAATAGCACATCGAGTCATGTATCAAATGCTAATGAGAAGAATGATTCTTACATTAATGACAACCATGAAAATTTAAATGAGATGTTGCATGATTTAGAGGCTAATGGTGATATTAATCAACAAGATTTACAAAAATTGTTTGATGAAGCAGAGAAACCGGTGTATGATGGTTGTAAGAATTTTTCAATACTTTCGGCTGTTCTGGAGTTGTTAAAATTAAAAGCAAGTAGTAGTTGGAGTGATAGTAGCTTCACGAAGCTGTTAGAGTTTTTACATAGACTACTTCCCGACAATAATGAGTTGCCCATTTCTACATACCAAGCTAAAAAAATAATGTGTCCAATGGGACTAGAAATTGAAAGAATACACGCATGTCCGAATGATTGTATGTTGTATAGGGGTGATAAGTATGAAAACTTGCATGCATGTGCTACTTGCGGAACATCAAGGTATAAAAAAGAACCGAATGAAATTGTTGATGATGTGACAAAAAATGGATCTCCGGCTAAGCTATTGTGGTATTTTCCAATCATACCGAGACTGAAACGGTTATTTGAAAACAAAAAAGAGGCAAAATTGTTGCGTTGGCATTTCGATCAGCGTAAAGATGACGGGAAATTACGGCATGTAGCGGACTCCCCTCAATGGAGAAAAATTAATAACAAGTTTCCAGAATTCAGTAAAGATATTAGAAATATTCGATTTGGACTAAGTTCAGACGGAATCAACCCATTCGGAAACATGAGCAGTCGTTATAGTACTTGGCCGGTTCTTTTATGTATGTACAATCTTCCACCGTGGTTATGCATGAAACGTAAATACATTTTGATGTCATTATTAATTTCTGGTCCAAAACAACCTGGTAATGACATTGACGTGTATTTGTCTCCTCTGATTGATGATATGAAAAAATTATGGAAACCGGGTGAAGAAATGTATGATGCGTATAAGAAAGAAAAATTTATGTTGCGAGCCATGATTTTTTGCACCATAAATGATTTTCCGGCATATGGAAATTTGTCAGGATACAGCACAAAGGGTAAACAGGCATGCCCGGTTTGTGAAGATGAGACATCCTCAAGGTGGTTAGACAATTGCAAGAAAACCGTGTTCATGGGCCATCGAAGATCCCTTCCAACTAATCACGAGTATCGTTATATGAGTTCAGAGTTTGATGGACGTACGGAGTTTGGACGAGTCAGGACACGATTTAGTGGAGACACTGCACTTTCTCGAGTTTCTAATCTAAACACTGTGTTTGGAAAAGGAAAAGGACGTCAAATTGAACAAGGAACGTGGAAAAAAAGTCAAATTTTTTGGAGTTAGAATATTGGAAGGATTTGGAAGTACGACATTGTATCGACGTTATGCACATTGAGAAGAACGTATGTGACAGCTTGATGGGGTTACTGTTAAACATTCCTGGAAAAACTAAAGATGGTATTAATGCTCGAAAAGATATGGTCTCATGGGGAATCCGATTAGAACTCGCCCCTATTGAGAATGACAAAAAACGCACGTACCTGCCACCAGCTTGTTATACCATGTCGAAAGCAGAAAAGACCCAATTTTGTAAATGCTTACATGATATTAAGGTTCTGATGCGTGGGAATCGCACCTTGCTTTACCTCTCGAGGGATCTCGAGAAGCTTACAACCCCCACCAGGCAGTGTACCTGATCGTTGTAGTATAGTATAGTGACAAGTACCGGGGGATTGATCGTTCAGCTTAGGAATAGTGTCGCTAGGATTAGAAAACCTAATTACTAGTTCTAAAGATGAGGGATGATTATTTTTGTGTTTTTATATTTTTTAGAAAGCAATTAAAATCTCGGGTTTTGGAAGAGTGGGCGGAATTAGTTGCTATTCAACTAACCCAAAAACTAATATATAATCAAACTAAAATACTGAAAATGAAAATAAACTAAATATTACAAAGGTTGTGAGCAGTAATTGGAGAAATTGTGTTTACTTAGACTTCACTACTCCCTAGATATCTTTTACACGTTAATTACTTGTTATAATTGTATGGATGACGGATTGTATTCCTTAATACCATTCGTGGGGTGGCATACATAACTCCCCAACTCTATGAGCTCTTATCTCCTCCTACACCATGACCCAGCACAACTATAGGGATTGTAAACAGTGGCTCATGCATTAAATACAACCAATAAAGACCTAGTACGCCTCGGTTCATGTTTCTTAAGACGTTCAAGCATGTTACCATTTGGAGATCTGCCAGTTTTCTTAAGCCTAACATATAAAATCATTCATACAAGACAAGAATAAACAAGTAATCAACACATAATCAATATCTAGGTTTCATTAGATCTAAGCAAACACAAAAGAGATCTAGCCTAGCATAATGGAATTGAGACAAGAACAAGATATAGAAAACCAACACATAGACATATTGATTGAATTAGAAGAACACTTATCTCAATTACAATGCAAGGTATCAAGGGTTTGGAACCCTTGAAAAACCTGTAAAAGATACACCAAATTCGTCTTTAGGGTTTCACCAAAACTTCTCTCCTTTTAATGTAAAAACTAGAAAACTATATATAGGAAAACTGGGCTGACGGCGTCAAGACAACCATGTGACGCCGTCACCTCGCCGCCAAATACTTCCTCGGACGGCCTTGATCTACTTATGACGGCCTGTGTGACGCCGTCACCAACCACGGTATTTTATTCTTGGTACTTTGACGCCGTCAGGATGACTTTTGACGCCGTCATCAACTACGGTATTTTATTCTTGATGTCTGACGCCGTCAGGGTATAACTCTTGACGCCGTCACCTAGTGTTTTCAGCATGGAAAATTGATACTTTGCCGTTTTCTTCACTTTTATGCTCCAAAAACATCCAAAATGGCTTCTTTTCCAGAATTCACTCTCCAAGTACCTAAAATCGCAAAAGGAACGATTTAGGGCAATATTTGATCAAATAAAGTCGGATTCGGGCTTAAATGACCCCCTAAAAACGGATCATTTTTCGCCTCATCATATACCCTTACACTTGAGATTTGCTTGTCCTCAAGCAAATGAGCTTTTATTCTACTCAAAAGACAAGTTAGGGGTCATTTAACACTAATATAAAAGTAATTACAACAAATAATCGTTCCACTAAAGACCAATAGATAAGCACGGAGGTCATATACAAGCACCTCGCAAATAGTGTTTAGATACTCACATCTCTCAGGTGTAATAAAGTAATATAACATTATGGAAATGGAAGATATCTCTCACTACCTGTCATAGGAAAATAGATTACCATAGGCTTGGGAAAGGATCAAACCTCCACCACATGGCGTAAGCACCTAGGATAAACTATCAAAGAGGTCTTTTTAAAGGGTTGTAACGTTAGGTATAGGGATATGAATTACACGGTTTTGTTGGATAAAGGAAGTTTTACTGGTGGCGAGTTAACAATCTTAGTTAATTACATGTACAAGATGGCGTTGCTAAGCCAAGACTAGACTCGACTTAAGCTAATAAATGAAAAATAACAAAAACATAAAATGAATATAGAATAAAAACGGGATGGTAGTCCGTATGTTTTTTTTTTTTTTTTTTTTTTTTTTTTTTGCATACACTCTTACCCTACCATCCAAAATAATACATCATAGGGGTTTGAGCATTCCCCTTACACTTGAATCTTTACATACTTTACAATTAACTAATCTAATGACTCGAATTAATAAAATCAAAACACTTTGAGCACTTTTAAGATTAACGTACGTATGGGGGTAATAATATGATGTTCTTCCCCATTACTTCATAACATAAGTACTTACCCATGAGTCCCAATCGTCCCAAAACAATATGTACACGGATATGACTCGACTTAGCAACCATGTAATCAATTAGATAGTTAACTTAGGGTTTAACAAATAACAATAATGCACTAAAAATGAGCGCATACACGGAAGGCTAAGGCGATTTGGGTGTACATTTAAGTGGGGTGTAACAAATTCTTCCTTTAAGTAAAATGCTTAAAGTTAGAAACGAAAAGATAGGCTCGGAGGGGTGTACTAGGGGTTTCGTGTACTAAAAATGAGTACAACGCTAAGGGTGTGGGAAAAATTAGTTGACTTAACTAGCCAAGTAATATGACTTAAATGGTCAAGTAATTATAATACGGGTTTAACACAAGGGTGATCCTAATGCCTCTTATCATGTAGTAAATCCTACCACACGAATGTAGTCTCACTAGCGGTCTCGGGATGCATCACTAACGCAAGTTCTAGAATCTACATGCTACCGGTACACTCATAAGCACTAATAGTAAATGCTTTTCCTATCAAATCTAAAGGCGGACCTCACATTTTTGGGTGGAAAATTTTTCTGAATATACGGTTATGTGCTAGTCATACAATCTCCTATCCATGAGACGCTTGCTATGGCTAAAGTTTCACTCCTAAATGTTGTAAAAAATTTTAAATTTGGCGCTAAAATTACACTAACAAGTATTTCTCATAGTTTTATTACACATCTACTATCAAACAAAACAAACTCAAGCGAAAGTGCATATGTAAGGTATCATCTTTTTACCCTCCCCTTACACTTAAGATGAACATTGTCCCCAATGTTCAAGTAAAGAATGTAAAAGTTAAGAAGTAAAGAGAATGAAATCAAATACTCCCCTGATTCGCTCGGTATGGATTATAGGTTGGCCAGGTTAGATCTTCCTCCAAGAAAATGAACAATCAAAGCTTCCCTTCTAGAATATAAATCATCTTCTTGTCAAAAATAACCTGTAAATCCTGACAACAATAGACAAGACAACCTTGCGTAAAATCGGCGGCATCCTATATAAGTTACTAAATCCTAGAAAACAAAGTAAGATATAATGCTTGTGGAATGAAGTTTGCAGATTTCCTGGAGATTATAAAACTTAATAATTCACAAAAACCATAAGACTCCGTTAGAAAAACAAAACCGGTAAAATTTCCAGATTTTAACTCCTGACGCCGTCAAGAGTAATACTCTGACGCCGTCAGAATGGACCTGCAGAAATTCTTATGTTAAGTTTCCGGAAAATTTCTGGAAAAACTTCGTCCTACTTCCTGGAAAATCCTGCAAAACTTCATTATGACTCAATACAAGCATTTGACTCTAACAAATACGAATATACATGTTCATTTAATATTGTGGAAAATCATGATCGGTTTGTTTCTTAAAAACATATTTGGGGTTTCCCCTTACACTTATCTTTTGCAAAAATACCTTTAGGTTGGAGTTAAGACTAAGCCAAACAACATAATAAAGTATTTCCACATTAATTGAGAAATATGATCATCCAACAATAAAAATGAAACATGCATACGGAAGCAAATAACAATCAAACAAAATAAAATCACACAAAACATGGGTTACAAAGATTAACCAATCAATAAAAATTAAAAGCTGAACATGCATAATATTTGTTAAAAGAACAAAAATAGAAAGTGTTCAAAGCCAACAGAGGCTGAATCCTAAACTATTACAAGACCAAATGTTTCAAATCATACAACCAAGAATAAATTGTTCAAGAACCACAGATATCAAAATGAATCACTGAGGGGGAGGACCAAAGCGATAATCGTAGCCAGGTGGGAGGTGCCCAGTATACCCATAGGGAGGATAGTCCTGCTCGCGCCCAGGGAATGGGTCAATCTGCAGATGGGGCTCGATGTGATCACGGGTCGAGAGATGCTGCATCTGGCTGACTGTGTGCTCATACATCCAATCAAATCTCTGGTCAGTGGTGGTTCTCCAAGCATCTACCTGACCCATCCAAGCCCCCTGATGCGCCTGCCAATCTCCTCGGCCCATGTGCCGGTAGTAGTCAGCAGTCCCCTCCTCATACCCAGCAAACTGATGCTGCTGGGGCAGTCCCTCATCATCACCATCATCATCCTCATCATCAGGCCCTGCTGCCACGTACCATGTGTAGGACCCATCCACCATCTGCATCACAATGCTCATCTGCCTAAGGGATTTCGCCCTCACTACCCTGCAGTTCCCACAGTCGCTCAAGTACCCCATGATCTGAGGAGTAAGAAGACCATAGGAACGAGCCAACCGGGTCACGAACATCCCCCCATAAACCTTGTCAATATCCCTCTCACCCACACTGGTCCTCAAATAACTGGCCACCCAAAACGGGATGTTGCAGTAGACATCCGCAGAAAAGATGGTGTACAAGTAGAACAGGTCCGAAGCAGTGATACGGTGAGTGGTGCCATGACGTGCAGACAGGCTGTATGTGATGCACCTGTGAACTAGCCTAACAATGGGGTCCCTGATCGATGCAGCCCCAGTAGTCGAGGTGTAAACCCCATCCCCTATGGTCGGCCAAAAAGTGATGCACCTCATCTCACTCCTCTGAGTCTCCCCATGTAACAACCTTAGCAGAAAAGCCCCATCAACCTCCTCACTAGTATACAACCCAAGCCTCCAACCAAACTCAGCCACAGAACATGACCTCAACTCTCCCCCTAGCCTAAAATATACAGTGGTGCCCCCCATATCTCCCCTAGCCTCAGCCTGATCAAAACGGAAGGTCGCAAAGAACTCCCTTACTAACTCACTATATACTGTCTCCCTAAGCCTAAACAACCTCTCCCACTGCGGACCCGCAAACCCATCTGTGCGGATCCTCCCTAAAAATGCAGCCTCCAACCCACTGGCTCTCAGAAAATCCCAGTCCACCACAGCCCCAGCATCAATATGGTGGTCACACAACTCCGCATACTTGGTGCTAGTACCAACATCGCCAAACTCGCCCCAACTGTGCACTAATTCTCCATAGTTGATCCCTTGAGATCTAGAAGAACTGCCCTTTTGTTGACGAGATCTTTTGCTCATTTTCCTGGAAAAAGGTGGAGTGAACGGAAATGATTAGAATACGAATTTTTTTTTGATGAACTTTATGCAGTCAGCCACATCTGACGCCGTCAAGAGTAATCCTAACGCCGTCAGATGGACCAGAATCAGAGCCATGCAAATGCGAGGGAAAAAATCAATTTTCAAACTCTTAACCCATTACCCAAACGCCCCTTTAATCAGGAAACAGGGGTGGGGGGTCAAAGAATCCAAGGCATGATGGGTTTTCTCTAAATTAATGCATGATTTGGGTGAGACAACATCATCAAATGGTAACCTCATGATTACAAATCACCAATTCGATGGCATTACGATTTGCAAATAGTGGGTCAAGAGTGGGGTTTCGGGCGAAAGGGGTTTTTCAAATTGATGGGTCCTAAGGATAATTGATCGAGAAAGGATGAAGAAAACTTACTTACAAAGTGGAGATCGGATGCGGAAGATGTCGAATTGGGGGTTGAGAATCGGAGTAGCAGCAGCACCTTGGGTGAGATTTGTGGGGTATGGGTTGAAAGTGATTGGTTTTGGGCTAATATTGCTGATCCATCGAGCTGACGGCGTCAAGAGTTAAATATGACGCCGTCAGATGCCCGTGTAAGGTGAGGTTTGGAGTAGTTTCATGTTCAGCCCCTGCTCTTTGCGTGAATAACTAAACATTAGTAAAACCCATGAGTAGCTATTCCGTTAACGAGGTCCACCAGGGTCGAACGTCTCATTACTGTCGCGGAAAGAGGTAAGGTAGTAGAGGGGGTCGGGTGACGTTTTGGCTAAGTTGATCCCTATGCACGGGTCATTGGTGTGAGAAGAAAGATGTTGTTCCATAGGAGGTTTCAAATCAGTGGTGTTTTTGAAGTGTGACCTCTTTACACCGGGTTTAAAACCAAAAGAACGTTTTTTGGATGAGATCGGGAATGTAGTTCGCAAGCATCCAACAAAAATGCTATGGATTTGCGAGCTTTTCTCCGCATGGGGGTGTTTATGAGAACGGGGGGTAGTTAATGGTAAAGCTTTTGGGGAAAATCTCCCGCTATCCTCTTGGTCAAATACCAAAGGGGTTGACACCTCGAAGACTTTTTCAATTTTTTTAGGTATAGAATTTTCTTTGATCTTTTCTTTGACCCTTGATATGAATTGGTCTGTGAAATTCATAAAGGCTTTATGAGTGCTTTCCATGCGTGCCTCTAGGTGCTGGATTTGTTTTTCCTGATTATCCATGAAGGTTACCATTATCCCTTCGAATTCCTCTTGTCGTGAGCGTTCAGGAAAATTTTGGCTGATAACCGTATCCCTACGTGGATTAGGATTCCACACGGGTTCAGCGGCAAGTTTCTCAATACTCATCAATTCTTTTACCTGCTTCTCGATGCTTCCTAACAATTGTTCTTGGGTGGCACATGCGTAATCAAGTTTTGCCTTGCTTGGGAGCATCGGGTCCTCCCATCCTTCCTCTTCGTATTGTGCCAACTCCTCAAGAACTTTCCAGCACTCGTCAACGCTAAGTCTATCTAGCCTACCCTTGGCTGCGTAATCAATGGCTTTCCTTGTTTGATAGTCAACCTTACCATAAAAGATTTGGATCTGCAGCCATGGTTCGATCCCATGATGAGGAACTTTTCGGAGTAGGTCTTTATATCGAATCCATGCTTCATAAAAGGTTTCATTTTGACGTTGTTGGAACATCAAAATGTCATTCCTAAGCTTAGTAGTTCTCCCCGGTGGGAAAAATTGAGCAAGGAAACGAGTGGTGAGATCATCCCATGTGGTGATGGATCCCGCGGGTAAACGCTCAAGCCATTGACTAGCTTGATCCCGTAGAGAGAATTGGAAAAGGCATAAACGGGTAGTCTCTCTAGTTTCAACACCTAGGTCTATGGAATCTACGATTTTGAGGAAGTCCTTAAGATGTTGGTTTGGATCTTCGGAACGAAGTCCATGGAATGCACATCAGCTTTGCACCAACCGGATGGTGTCGGATCGCAAGGGGGTCACATTGTCTCCGGTGAGCTCAATGGTGTTTCGGTAGCCTTGGTGGCTAGGTCGGGAATACTCTCCTAAGGTTCGGGGCCTAAGGGGTTCTAGTGGTGGGTTGACGGGTTCAAAGATGTTACCACCTTCCATGATGTCGGATGGTAAAGAGTTACGAACAAAGGCACGAAGAAATAAGATAGACTAAAGAAGACCTAAAAATAAAAATAAAATCTTACTAGAAAGGAATCTAGCAAGTAGACCTAATAAAAAGAAATCCTAACCTAGACAATAACTATTCCCCGGGCTGCGGCGCCAAAAACTTGATGCGTGGGAATCGCACCTTGCTTTACCTCTCGAGGGATCTCAAGAAGCTTACAACCCCCACCAGGCAGTGTACCTGATCGTTGTAGTATAGTATAGTGACAAGTACCGGGGGATTGATCGTTCAACTTAGGAATAGTGTCGCTAGGATTAGAAAACCTAATTACTAGTTCTAAAGATGAGGGATGATTATTTTTGTGTTTTTATATTTTTTAGAAAGCAATTAAAATCTCAGGTTTTGGAAGAGTGGGCGGAATTAGTTGCTATTCAACTAACCCAAAAACTAATATATAATCAAACTAAAATACTGAAAATGAAAATAAACTAAATATTACAAAGGTTGTGAGCAGTAATTGGAGAAATTGTGTTTACTTAGACTTCACTACTCCCTAGATATCTTTTACACGTTAATTACTTGTTATAATTGTATGGATGACGGATTGTATTCCTTAATACCATTCGTGGGGTGGCATACATAACTCCCCAACTCTATGAGCTCTTATCTCCTCCTACACCATGACCCAGCACAACTATAGGGATTGTAAACAGTGGCTCATGCATTAAATACAACCAATAAAGACCTAGTACGCCTCGGTTCATGTTTCTTAAGACGTTCAAGCATGTTACCATTTGGAGATCTGCCAGTTTTCTTAAGCCTAACATATAAAATCATTCATCCAAGACAAGAATAAACAAGTAATCAACACATAATCAATATCTAGGTTTCATTAGATCTAAGCAAACACAAAAGAGATCTAGCCTAGCATAATGGAATTGAGACAAGAACAAGATATAGACAACCAACACATAGACATATTGATTGAATTAGAAGAACACTTATCTCAATTACAATGCAAGGTATCAAGGGTTTGGAACCCTTGAAAAACCTGTAAAGGATACACCAAATTCGTCTTTAGGGTTTCACCAAAACTTCTCTCCTTTTAATGTAAAAACTAGAAAACTATATATAGGAAAACTGGGCTGACGGCGTCAAGACAACCATGTGACGCCGTCACCTCGCCGCCAAATACTTCCTCGGACGGCCTTGATCTACTTATGACGGCCTGTGTGACGCCGTCACCAACCACGGTATTTTATTCTTGGTACTTTGACGCCGTCAGGATGACTTTTGACGCCGTCATCAACTACGGTATTTTATTCTTGATGTCTGACGCCGTCAGGGTATAACTCTTGACGCCGTCACCTAGTGTTTTCAGCATGGAAAATTGATACTTTGCCGTTTTCTTCACTTTTATGCTCCAAAAACGTCCAAAATGGCTTCTTTTCCTGAATTCACTCTCCAAGTACCTAAAATCACAAAAGGAACGATTTAGGGCAATATTTGATCAAATAAAGTCGGATTCGGGCTTAAATGACCCCCTAAAAACGGATCATTTTTCGCCTCATCAGGTTCCATCTAGCTATTCACCGAACATTAGGAGCTTGGTATCCATGAAAGACTGTAAGCTGCAAGGAATGAAGTCACATGATTGCCATGTTTTAATGGCACATATGATTCCCATCGCAATTCGTGGTTTGTTACCAAAGCATGTCCGACATACAATCACAAAACTTTGTTTGTTTTTTAACATGATTCACTCGAAAGTGATTGACCCTGAAATTTTGGATTCATGGCAAAGAGATATTATCATTACTTTATGTCAATTAGAGATGTACTTCCCGCCGTCTTTTTTCGATGTCATGGTTCACCTGGTATCTCATATCGTCAGTGAAATTAAGGCTTGCGTTCCGGTATTTTTACGTTACATGTATCCTTTTGAGAGATATATGGGCGTCGTGAAGGGGTATGTAAGGAACCGGTCTCGACCCGAGGGTAGTATTGTTGAAGGATATGCTTCCGAGGAGGTGATAGACTATTATACAAACTATTTGGAAGGTGTCAAAGGTAATGGTGTTCCTCAAAGTCGTCATGTAGGTAGACTTCATGGGGTCGGTACAGTTGGACCGAAACAGTCTAACCCAAATCAAAAGCTTTTCGAGACTGCACATTTTGTAGTCCTTGAACATATGACATGTGTTGCTCCTTTCATTCATGAGCATATGGAAATGTTGCGTGCAGAAAACATTGGTAGAACGGAGACATGGTATACGAAGAGGCATAATGAGCAGTTTGCTACTTGGCTAAAAGACAAAGTAGCAGCAAACGTAGGTCAACCAAAAGTCGATAAAATAGTGGAAAGGCTAGGAGAGGGTCCGAGATTGAAAGTAAAAACATATCAAGGATACGACATTAACGGCTATACATTTTACACAAAGATGCGAGATGAAAATACTACAGTGCAAAATAGCGGAGTTAGAGTGATAGCCTCCACAGGGATTACCAAAAAGTCGTATTACGGGGTGATACAAGAAATTTGGGAGTTGGATTATTATTCTTTCAAAATACCTTTGTTCAAGTGTAAGTGGGTAAATAATAGCTCGGGTGTTAAAGTTGACGACTATGGTTTCACACTTGTCGACCTTGAAACTGACGGTTATGTGTCTGAACCCTTCATTCTCGCCAAGCAAGCCACACAAGTATTTTTCGTTCAAGACCCTAGCAATCCAAGATGGCACATCGTTATGCCTGGTAAACGACATATACTTGGTGTTGATAATGTTGTTGACGAAGAAGAATACGACCAGTTTGACGAGCTACCACCATTTTCAGCGGGTATTCCACCGATAGATGGTAACACCACATACTTACGATCCGACCATGATGAAGGATTATGGGTTGATGCACCCGGAGCCAAACGAAGGTATGTATATATTATATAATTCATAGTGTTAACAAAAAAGTAAATTAATAAATATGTTCGGTTTGTTAATTATACTTTTGCTTGCAGGAAAAAGTGAGCGATCAAGAAAAGAGTTTCAAGAAATCTAAGAAGACGTTTATTTGTTTTATTTATTTGTTTCAAAAAAATTTGTAAACTTTAAACTAATTTAAACATTTAGTTTACATGTTATTTTCAACTTTAATTTTATGCATTTTGTGAAAATATTTTTGTTCCCTCCCAAATTTTTTTAGTTGGACCGCCAAAAACACGCGGCTTAACCCTAGCCACCACAACCCCATTTCACACTTTTCACATAACACAATCACCCCAATCTCTCCCATTTGTTACTGGTGTCGAACAAGAATCCTCCAAATCCATCAATTTATCCATTAAATCTTTCAATTTTCACCACCATTTTGACAGCCAAACTTCCATAAACCTATTAAATCACAAAATCATCCACAGAAATACCAAAATTTCTATTAGGGCAAAAAAGGGTTTGCAGTTTGAAGGTTTATTTCGTTTCTTAGTTTACTCAAAATTTCTAATTGCTTATTATTTGTACTTGTTGTTTTCGTTTTTATGAAATCTTGCTCTATATTAAAAACGTTTTTAGTAATCAATTCTTGTGGTTTAAACTTGTATAAAGGGTGTTTGTTTGCTGTTTGTTTGCATTTGATTTGCTACTGGTGGTGGTATATAATATTGATATTGAATTACTGATAGAATCATGATGCAAGCTGCTACTTTTCTTTTTATATATTCTCATGACCACCAAGTGTTTGTTAAAATTCCTCAACATGAAAATGCAACTGCTATTTCTCCAATCTAGTAAAATAATGCTGCTATAACATATTTTTTGATGTTTCTTTATCTCGGTCTACACCACAGCCCACTGTCGTGTTTGGTTTTGTCCAATCCCATCCCACACCATAAGGCGTTGGGTTTGGTTTTGTTGTTTGACCTACACCGCAGCCCTCATGGGTGTGTTTGGTCTGAGCCACGGCTGCCCCAAAGGGGGTTGTCGTTGTAGTTGTTTGTTGTCTGCTCATGCGGCTCAAACCACGGCCAGGGGCGGAGGGATATACAAACTAGATTGATAGATGTTTTTCCGTTGGCTGCTATTGTTGTTATATGGGTGTTGTTTGGCTGCTATTTTTTCCGTTGTTTTGGCATTATCGAAAGCTGCTTTTCTCGACATTTGGCGCTGTTTTTGTGCAATGTAAATTGTGCTTTGTTGTTGTTTATTATCTGCTCGTTCACAGCCACCCCGTAGGGTGTGTTTGCTATTCTAGAATCTATTTAATTAGCTTGATGCTATGGACTTTTTGTAACACATAATTGTTTTTTTAGGTAAGTACCAAGTTATATTCATACAATGTCAAGGCGTGGTAAGCGAGGTGTATCAAAGGGGTCAAAGCATTTTGAACGAGCGGTGTATAAAATTGAGTTTAGGAAGAAATTACCATGTGGTGAAAACAAAAGCCGCTTCATGAGTGATTTTAATCGATTGTTTAGCTTATTTTGGTTTTGCCATAGTCTTGGTCTAAAAATCACAGCCGAGATGATTTAAAGGTGTTAGTTATTTCGATTCATTTAAGTTTATTTTTCATAACTGCTTAAATTGCTTATTTGTTTGATGGCTGGATCACGATATAACCCAAGAGGGTGCGGTTTGTTACTTAATTTTCTGCATAAATAGGTGTGTTTGTATGCCTAATTTACTGCACTAAATGATGTGTTTGATGGCTGCCAAACAACCCCAAGAGGGTGCGTTTTGCTAATGAAAATCTGCACTTAATATGGGTCATTATATGCTGAAAATCTGCAGTTAATATGGGTCATTATATGCTGAAAATCTGCACTTAATATGGGTCATTATATGCTGAAAATCTGCGCTTAATAAGAGTTTGCATGCTGAATTTTCTGCACTTAGAAGAGTGTTTACATGCTCAATTTTTTGCACTTATAGTAGTGTTTGTATGCTGATTTTCAGCATATACAAGGGTGTTTGCATGCTGATTTTTCAGCATATACATTGGGGTGCTTGATTGCTAATTTTTCAGTATATATAAGTGTATTGTGTTTGATTTTAGCTTTAGTGTCGGCGTATGTGACTTTTGTGGCTTGCGCTTATTTTGGACACATTAGTGGATTTTTGGTTAAGTTTAGGCTTGGATGGATTATAAGTTGGAGTATGGAACTTTGGCTTGTCTAACAGTTAGAATGGCGTTTTTCTATGTTTTATTGATTTCTCAAATGCTTGCAGACATGTGACTTTGATTTACGATGTTTTATTTGGCGACTTTCAGCCCATTTGACTTGTTTCCTTTCTATTTGACTTTAGATAATACCAGGTGTAGGATCATAACCCAATTTGAGCCATTTGATTATAACCCGATTTGAACTTTGTTGGTTTTATTGCGAAAAAATATGACTAATTATATCTATATTTGTTTTTGTAGCTTTGGAATGATACACGCCGTTTACAACCGCGGGAGATCGACCAAGTGGCTAATCTAATACTGAACGAGTTTTATAGAGATGTTGTACTTCCTTTAGATACAACGGCTCCCCAGTAGTCCAGGTTTTATATTTTGGTGATGATGACGTATAACGATTGTAATGGATAATACTTTTATATTTTGGTGATGATGACGTTTAAACGATGATAACACTTTTGTGTAACTCAAATGGTTGCGTTGGTTGATATTAATATAAAATGTTAAGTTTGTTAAGTATTGTTTGTGCATGTTGAAATGTTGGGTCTGCTGCGGAAACGATTATGGTACAGGTTTTTGGTAGTGTTTGGATACAGGTTTATGGTAGTGTTTGGATACAGGTTTTGGAAAATAATATTTTTTTTGAAAAAACAGTTTTTAGGTGCGGTTTATTAAGAAACCGTACCAGAAAAGAAATATTTGGGAAGACATTTGGTATGGTTATTAAGAAAACCGCACCAGAAAAGAAATATTTGGGGCGTTTATATTGAAGACATTTGGTACGGTTATTAAGAAAACCGCACCAAATACTAATTTTCTGCTACGGTTTCAAAACCGCACCAAAGGCCATTTTCTTTTTTGGTACGCTAGTATTTGGTACGGTTTTAAAACCGTACCAAAAGGCTTTTAAAACCGTACCAAATCAGATTTTTGTGTAGTAGTGGTTGTACCTTTGAAGTCTACTGATTGTATGGTCTATTGTACATTTTCGTCGTATGTTGTAGTGGGAGAGTGTGCAGGAAATGGTTGTTGTCAATCATCCATACCCAACAGCATATGTACCTTTTACGAAACTAGAGTACGTAATTCAATCGATCTTGATAGGAATGAAAGCAGCATACTTGAGTCCTTTTTTGACAGCGATACGTGGGCGCCTCCTTGTACATACGCCTTTGTTGGTGAGGGGAACGTATTCAAGTTTAAGGGTCTTGATGATTTAAATGATACTAATTTCAAAAAGAGGATCGAGGATACTGTGCCGATTGTGCTTGAATGGGCTATTGGTAATCGGAGTTGTTCTGAAGCCAACGCAACAACATGCCAATCAAATAGCAAATGTGTTAACTCTACAAGGGAAAGACATGGTGGATACCGTTGCGAATGTGAAAAAGGCTATGAAGGAAATCCATATCTTCCTCCTGGCTGCCAAGGTATAATCTAACTTAATTAGATGTGTCCTTAAATTATCATTTTTTCCTTTTCACAAGATTCTCTCAACTTCAATATAACTAATGCATATACAGTATTATTTTATAAATTTTCAAGCGAACATATGTCAATATTTTTTATTTATTTTTTTTAGAACGACAAATTTTTCACACCTATACCATCTATTTCATAATATATCACACAAATGCCTCCAGCAAGGCTTGAATCCACAACCTCTAGCTTGGTAAGCAACTCACATACCACTAGACCAAAGGCCTTAGGTTATGTCAACTTTGTTTAATTTCATACTACATATGAAAAATTAAGGGTGATGTTGACCGGACCCCCCTCTACTCCCTAGACTGCACCATGGCAGTCCTTGTCCCCCCTTTTGTCTCACACTTTTTTCAGTACAACACAGTTTTTTGTTAGTTTCTGTTCCGTATTTTTGACAGTTTTAAGTGTTTGGCATATTAAACTTTATATTTTCTGTTCCGCACTTTCAGGTTTATAGTTTTTTGATATAAACAAAATTATAAAAATAAAAAAAAAATAAAAAAAATAGGGGGGGGGGGGTCCGGCTAAAAAATAGAGGAGGGTCCGGTCAACAAGGGCCAAAATTAAACATAGTATTGTTCATACACTATATCCTAGGTGGATTTAAATTCATAGAAAACAAATGATTTTCTTGAAATATCCAAAAGGTTTGTTACAGCCATAGTAATAGTAAATTATTTATAATATAACCTTGTTCTTGTTTTAAAGTATATCCAAGATGGATTTTTAATCATCAAAAAATCATATTCATGACATATCCGAATGGTGTATAATTACATGTAAATTTGTTACTTACATGCATAATTATTGTAAAGGCTTTATAATGTGTGGCTATATGTTACTTAACTGGTGGGAGTTGTTCGTGCATTACGGCGTGGAAAAATATTAATCAACAATAAGTATTCGGTTTCTTGAATTTCAATTAATCTATAAATAATTACCTGTTAGTATCTTTACCAGACATAATTTTTTTGTTAAATATTGCAATTATGGACGTTCTTTGTAAAGTGAGTTAACTAATATGGAGTATCTAGGTAATATTTTGTAACACCACCAATCACAAAATTTAGGTTGGGACCGTTACTGAAATAAGTAGGTAAATAAAGGGACTATTTGTGTAAATTTTCAATACACAAATGGCCACTTATTTAACATAAGGACTGTTGTTGCAATCGCATTTGATGACATTGATGAATTTTGAAATTTATTAAGAACTATCTCTGAAACACACGTTAACTGGATACGACTGTTACTGCAATTACATTTAACGACATGAATGAATTTCAAAATTTATTAAGGATTGTCTCTGAAACGCAAGTTAATCGAAATGGCTATTTTTGCTTTTTGAAAATATACTGTAGATTTGCATTAAATACCCTCACAAAGCAACAAAAAACATTTATTTTTATAAATGTTATTTATATATTTTATTAATATTTGAAGCTGATATCAAAGTGACTGGCGGGTTTAATATTACTAGTCATTGCTATGACGCTATTTTGTTAGAGAATTCAAACTCGTCATATTTTTCTTAAAAATCAAAGTAAATTAAAGCTGTGTAATTGTTTTTTTTATTAATCAACATAAAGTAAATTAAACCTTTTTCATGATATGTTCTAGTCCGCCAAAAGGTCGGAAATCACGGATACCAGAAAAAATATTAAGTAAAAAACTCCGTATTAAACCAGATAACTATTGCCGGAAAATTTTAGGATGCGTTTAGTTAGAGAAAAAAAGTTATTAATTTTCTATATTTAGTTAGTAAAATAATGAGGGAATTAAATTTTTCACAAAACATAGAAAACACGTTTATATGATATTGTTTTCTATTCTAAAGAAAACAAGGGGTTACAAGAGAAACAATGAAAAAAAAAAGTGTTTTGTAGTTTTCTTTGTCAAAGTAGGAAATGCAAATTTTCTATTTTGTAGAATTTGATGGGAAACATTGATTTGAACACAATAAGGTGTTTCCGTTCAACTAAACGCACCGTTAGAATTCTCAACTTGATATTTGTTAGACAATTTGTCTAACATAATGTTAACAATGCATCGATCTGTTAGCTGTGTTGATTAATAGGCGAAAGAATAGTTATCTTCGTACTTACTGCATGGCTGTGTATAATATTTCATCTTTTAGCATTTTGTTATTTTAATTAAGTGTTACTTTAATTTACCAACTTTTTCTAATAAAAAAAGTTACATATAGTGACACCTTCTGTAGTGAAATATTTAGTGTTTCATTTTTTGTGTGTGTTTTCCTATAAAAAATAGAAAAATGCGTCGTCTGTAAATCATATATAATGATATGTCATATATAATGATTCTTTAATTTAGTTATGTTAAAGATTAGACAACTAAATGTTGTGCTTCTTTTTGCTAGATATCAATGAGTGTAATCGAACGAAGGATTTTCCATGCTATGGAACTTGTATTAATACTCAAGGGAATTACACATGTAATTTTTTGTTCTAGCTCCTTGCTAGTTTAAATAAAATTTGCCGTTCAAAAAAAAAAAAATACTCAAGGGAATTACACATGTAAGTGTAAAAAAGGGTATTCTGGTGATGCCAAGATACCTAGTGGTTGTCGTCGTAAACCATTCAATGTGGTTGGACTCTCGATAGGTATTTACTAGTTCCCTTGAATCCTAAAAATAGCTATTTAAAATAGCAAAACGACAAAACTTTTTACAAACAATAAAAAATAAAGTCTTCAAATGTATACATAATATCACATAGAGATGTAGAAAATGAGTATTCATTGACTATTTCTTGAGTTTTATACAGAAAGTTTAACCATAATCGTAAGAACTATTGCTAAAAACCCCAATTAAACATTGGAGAACTACTCTATCTAGTATTTTCTATTGGCACAGCTCGTAAAAGCATACTTTTTTTAGTAATGGAATATTTTACAAAAACACTTATGAAACCAAGGATGTACAAAAGCACTTTTTAATTATGTATATAATTGCATTTCAAAAAAAAATCCCTTACAGGTATGGGGATTGGATTCCTGGCATTACTGACCGGATTATCAGTGTTGTACTTTATGGCCAAGAAAAGAAAGATAGCCAAGCTACGAGAAAAATTTATGAGCAAAATGGAGGTGCGTTATTGGAAGAGAAATTAAAAACCACAGGTGGTATGGGTGTCGGTTTCATGAAAGTTTTTCAATTTCAAGAGTTAAAAGAAGCTACCGACAATTATGCGGAGGATAGAATTCTTGGCAGAGGAGGTAATGGCATTGTTTACAAGGGAACTCTACGAGATAAGTGTGTGGTAGCAATCAAGAAGTCCCAAAGACTGGATCAAGGACAAAGGGAGCAATTTATAAATGAAATGGTAATTCTTACACAAATTAAACACCAAAATGTGGTGCAGCTTCTGGGATGTTGTTTGGAAACTGATGTCCCGTTATTAGTTTATGAATTTGTCCCTAACGATACTCTTCACCAACACATTCATAACAGAAAAAGTGGGATGGGGAGATTGTCTTGGGTAAGTCGTTTAAGGATAGCACATGAATCAGCGAGCGCACTTGCTTATCTTCATACAAATGTTAGAATGACCATCATACATAGAGATGTCAAGTCTACTAACATCTTGTTGGATGAAAATTACACCGCAAAAATAGCGGATTTTGGTGCGTCGAGGTTAGTCCCATTGGGTCATGATCAAGTCACTACACTAGTTCAAGGGACCTTCGGATACTTGGATCCTGAACATTTTCATTCAGGTCAACTAACAGATAAGAGTGATGTGTATAGCTTTGGAGTTGTTCTCGCTGAACTAATAACAGGGCAAAGACCAATTAATATGGAAAGATGTCTTGAGGATAGAAATCTTGCAACATATTTTGTCAAGGCAAAGAAGGAAGATCGATTGCATGAGCTTCTTGACCGGCAAATAGTAGAGGAGGCAACTGATGAGCAGCTAAAAGCAGCATGTGATCTAGTGTATAGATGTCTTAACCAAGTAGGTGGGAATAGGCCTAGCATGAAAGAAGTAACTATGGAGCTCGAATCGTTAAGGAAGCATGAAAAACATCCTTGGATTCATCAAGAAAGCTACAATGAAACAAATAACTTAATGGGTGAATGTGAAGAGACCGACCTTTATACTGTTCCTCTTGTAGAATACGGTTCAAGCAGTATTGGAACCGAAGGAATAATGTTACAAGTACAAAACCCTCGTTGATAGCTACAGGAATGAACCAACCTTTTGTGTATGTGCCATTAATTCCCTATTTCATGTTTCTAATACATGTAACTAGAAGTTCCAAGTACAAGATTTATATGCTTGGTAAATTAATTTCCATGCTTGTAAAAATTCCTGGTTTAATATTTTCTTCTAAATCCGTGTTATAATTTTTTGTCTACTATATTAAGAAAAATATTCAGCGCTCTTTTTCTTTATGTTCATGGTTGGCTTTCGTGTTCCTGTTGTTGTTATTACCCTCTTAGAACTTTTTAAGATACACATCTTCTACGTTTCGCGTATACTACATGTTAATTCACTAAAAAAGTGTGCAATCTGAATTCCGGTGTCGTCCGTTGAGGTAACTTGTTCACCGGTAAGGAATGACGAACTACCTTGCAATAGGAATTACAAACATGTATATGTCTATAGTACGTGATCACACGCTGCAAATCCTATCAAATATTCCAAACTAAAAAGTATTCTACACTAAATTCCCTATTTATTTAATTTAGACAAAATTAAAAAAAAAAAAAAAAAAAAAAAAAAAAAAAAAAAAGGAACTTTCACAAACTTTAATATCAGAAAAGAAAACCTTTTAACCAATTGAAATGAAATAAAAATAAAAATAAAAAATAAAAATCGCCCTCAAAGACATCTCAAATTAGGGAAAAAAAAGATAGAAGAAGAAAACGCTTTTTCATTTGACACGGCAAATATAAATATAGAATTTCATGGTACCTTCGTTTGGGACCAATGAGAAAAATAATTGATGTAATTGTCGATCAAGGCTTTTGAGAGTCTTCTCCAGGGACGGAGCCAGGAATTAGGAATAAGGAGGGCCGAAATTTTTTTCTCAAAGGTTAGGGGGGTTATTTGCCTATAGTTACGTTATATGCTTAAATTTTATAAGGTAAATAGCAAAGTGATTTGGCGTGTTGGAGGGGGGCGAGCACCCCTTGGCTCCCCCATGTTGGTGGTTGTATTCGCCCAGATCAGGGTAGAGATAATCAATAGCCTAACTACGTACCAATTAAGGTTACCGGATATCACTTGGAATCGTGTTATCACTTTCCAAAGTAAACTATTCGACCCTAATGTCTGGGTATCACGAATATCTACTTGGGATAAGACCAAATGTTGTTAATGATTTAGGCACAAATCAATAACCCTTCGTGTATAAGTGTTGTGTGTTTCTGTATATCCTTTCATGCATGATTGATTTACCTATTTATAGGTAATATTACTCAACCCTAGTCAATAGAATTAAGAGTGATTAACGGCCCATTAATTCCACTTAATTTGCCTCCATAATTATAGGAATTAGTGGTTACATGACCAATTAAACGTGGTCATTAATGCAGTTGTAACTGCCAATTGAATAGGTCAAAGCAGTTACAAACCAAGTTTGAATTCAGTCCAGTGAGTTCATTATACTCACTGATGAGTTAGTCCCTGAGGACATAAACTCCCTGATGAGATCCTTCAGCCTGAGCTGAACTCATCAACCTGATGAATACCATTCAGTCCAGAGTATCACTCCCTGAAAGAGTGAACTCACTGAACTTCATCATACACTGAAAACACTTAACCACTATCTGAGTCAGGGTGTTCAGGGACCTGATGGGTGTACACTCCGTACCTCCAAGCCTATTACCAGGTGTAAACGAATCCCACAAGTGCACTAAATTTTCCAACAATCCTCCCCAAATTTAGTTCACTACCTTTGCATGAAAATAACCATAGTACAAAACAAGTGCATAAATGAAAATGTCCTGAGGATTGAATTTCCATCTTAGTAAATTACACGTTCAAATATTCGAGAATCAGGGTGTTCTAAGAATTGAACCCTTCAACCCATTTGAATACCTGAAGATAAAATACACACAAGTTTTCCAACACTTAAGCACTCCTGACACTTTACAAGCCATGTGTCCATATCCAATTCATAAATGTTGTAAAAGCTAAAAGTCCATAGCTTCCTGAAGCGGCAAAACTTCAACATTCACATAGGTGGTTCCTCTTTATTCATGCTCCTGCCAAGCATTTTTTCAAAGAAAATTAACCATTAAGAAGTAGAGACTTCATCCTCCTTTCAGCAGGTTCCAAGCACAAACCTTGGGATGTTTGTAAAACATGTGCTTCAGTACACTGAATGTTCAGCTTTCCACATTGAACTCAGCTCCCAAGTTTCCTCAGGAGGGAGTTGGGTGTCCTAGCATTCAGTGACTAAGTTGGACTTTAAACCCATCCCTTTAGCAGACTTTATAACCAAGTCTCTAGCCAGACCCTTCGTCAAGTGATCAGCTAAGTTCTGTTGAGATCTAACAAACTCTATAGATACCACCCCATTCATGATAAGCTCACGAATCATGCTATGCCTGACACCTAAGTGTCTAGACTTACCATTGTACATCTGGCTATAAGCCTTAGCCAATGTAGCAGCACTATCACACCGGATAGAAATAGGTGCTATAGGTTTAGGCCAAAATGGAATCTCAAGAAGCAAGTTTCTCAACCATTCAGCTTCTTTACCAGCAGCTGCAAGAGCTACAAATTCAGATTCCATTGTTGAACTGGTGATGCAAGTTTGCTTCTTGGATGCCCAAGAAATTGCACCTCCACCAAGTAGGAATACCCAGCCACTGGTAGACGAATTGTCTTCAGTGTTACTGATCCAACTTGCATCAGTGTAACCTTCCAACACTGAAGGATAACCAGTATATGAAAGACTATAATCCATAGTTCTCTTCAAATACTTCAGTACCATCTGAATTGCTTGCCAGTGCTGAGCACTAGGATTACTAGTATACCTGCTCAGTTTACCCACAGCAAAAGCAATGTCAGGCCTTGTACTAGTCATGGCATACATCAGGCAGCCAATCACCCTGGAATACTCAAGTTGAGATACAGCTTTGCCATTGTTCAACATAAGCTTCTCAGTGGTATCCATGGGAGTACTCACTGGAGTACAATCAAAGCAATTAAATTTCTTCAGTACCTTCTCAATGTAATGAGACTGAGAAATTGATATACCATTGCTTTCATGTTTAATCCTTATACCAAGGATAACATCAGCCTCCCCCATGTCCTTCATGGAGAACCTTGATGACAAAAATTCCTTTGTCAGGTCAACTTGATTTTGGTCAGTGCCAAAGATCAACATGTCATCAACATATAGGCAAATGATGACTCCTTTACCAGAATCATCAAATTTGCTATATACACATTTGTCAGCCTGGTTAAGAACATAACCATTAGACAAAACCACTTCATCAAATTTTTGATGCCATTGCTTAGGTGCCTGTTTCAGTCCATATAAAGACTTAATCAGTTTACACACCTTGTTTTCATTGCCAGGCAAGATGAAGCCCTGAGGTTGGTTCATATAAACCTCCTCATCCAATTCACCATTCAAGAAAGCTGTCTTCACATCCATCTGATGAATAATCAGATTGTGAATTGATGCCAAAGCAATCAGCAGCCTGATGGTACTGATACGTGCCACAGGGGCATAAGTATCAAAGTAGTCTATCCCTGACTTTTGTTTAAAGCCCTGAATGACTAGTCTAGCCTTGAACTTTTCAATAGTTCCATCTACCTTCATTTTCCTTTTGAAAATCCATTTGCAACCAAGAGGTTTGCAGCCTGGAGGTAGATCAACCAACACCCAAGTGTTGTTGCCCATGATGGAGTCAATCTCATCATTTATTGCTTCTTTCCAGAAAGCAACATCCTGGGACTTCATTGCTTCTTCAAATGTTTTGGGATCATCCTCAACAATGAAGCAATAGGAGTATTGATCAGAGACCTCACTCCTTGTACCTTCAATTAAGTATAATTGAAACTCAGGTCCAAATGACTTTGGAGTCCTGACCCTTTTGCTCTTCCTGAGCTCAGGTTCAGGTTGTTGAACCACAGCCTCATCAGGGGCCTGAGATGATAAATCATCAGGGACCTCTGATACACCATTGTCATCAGTTCCATTTGGAATCCTGTGACTTGGTCTAGGGACTGATGAGAATCTATTCTCATCAAATAGTGCATCCCTTGATTCAATTATTGAATTAATTGAAACATATTCATTAGGTTCAATAACATAGAACCTATATGCCTTGGAATGCTCAGCATATCCAACAAAGATGCAATCAATGCCTCTTTCACCCAGAGTTTTTAACTTTGGATCAGGGAGTCTTACAACTGCCCTACAACCCCAAACCCTGAGATAATTCAGGTTGGGTTTCTTTTTAGTCCAGAGTTCATAAGGGGTAACCTTGTTCCTTTTATTGGGAACCCTATTTAATAAATAGCAAGCTGTTAACATAGCTTCACCCTAGAACCCTTGACTCAGTCCTGAATAGGACAACATGGAATTAACCATCTCCTTCAGTATCCTGTTCTTCCTTTCAGAGATACCATTTTGTTGAGGAGTATAGGGAGCAGTCGTTTCATGGATTATACCAACAGACTGAAAATACAGAGTATCCATGTACTCACCTCCCCTATCAGTCCTTAATCTTTTGATCAGGGACCCAAGTTGTAACTCAACTTCAGTTTTAAACACTTTGAATTTATCTAATGCTTCATCCTTGGTATGTAACAGATAGACATAACAAAACCTAGAAGCATCATCAATAAATGTCACAAAGTACTTCTTGTTCCCCAAGGAGGGAGTGGCATGCAAATCACACAGGTCACTGTGTATAAGCTCCAAGAGCTCAGTCTCACGTTTTACACCCTGAAAAGGTTTCTTAGTAATTTTGGTCAACATGCAAGTTTTACACTTTTCAGTGTCCATGTCAAATGCTGGGATTAACCCATCCTTAGACATATCTTGCATCCTTTTATAATGTACATGGCCAAGTCTAGCATGCCACAGGGTAGAGTCATTCAGTTTAGAGGTTGACATAAAGGTTGAATTAACAATGTCAGTGACAACATTAAGCCTGAACATTTGATTACACAAATAGCCAAAACCAATAAACACACCATGTTTAGACAAAATAAATTTATCAGATTCGATAACTTGTTTATATCCATGATTATTCAAAACACTACTTGAAACCAAGTTCTTCCTTATATCAGGAACATGAATAACATTAAACAAAGTTACAATCTTCCCAGAACTAAAACTAAGATCTACACAACCACGACCGTGCACCAAGGCTGTTGACTCATTTCCCATGTGAAGAATAGATCCATCATTCAGTGACTCATAAGTCTTGAACCAGCATCTATCTTTGCACACATGAACAGTTGCTCCAGAGTCAACCCACCACGCAACATCATCATCCTGCACAAAGTGAGATTCAGATACATATGTAACATAATAAACCTGAAGAGATTCATTAAACATATTCTGACCTTTCAGTGAGTTGGCTGAACCACCACTCCCTGAACCACTAGTGCCTGAACCATTGGTTTTACCACCAACCTTAACACCTTTGCAATCCCTTTTAATGTGACCAGATTTGCCACATTTCCAACAAGTAGGTGTAGCCTTCTTGTTAGGATCAGCCCTTGTGTTATCATGATGTTTGCGTTTGCCTTTGTTGTCATTGTACCTGGTGGAATTGTTATGTTCCACCATATTGACAACAGATGCACCAGTAGCATTGCTACTCTTTGGCTTGTCATTATCCTACGCCCTGAGGGAATCCTCAATACGCAGATGACTACCCAACTGAACAAGTGTCAGTTCCTCCTTCTTATGTTTCAAGGCATGCTTGAAACTTTCCAAGAAGGAGGGAGTTTGTCAATGATACAAGAGACTGAAATAGCCTCATCCATGTTCATTTTATGTTGTGTAAACCTTCCAAGTATTCCAAGAAGTTCATTGTATTGTTCCATGACTGGTCTTGAATCAGTCATTTTGTAATTTGTGAAATTACTCACAAGAAACTTCTTACTTGAAGCATCCTCAGCCATATATTTGGCATCCAAGGAATCCCAAAGTTCTTTGGAAGATTCAACGTTCTGATAAATGTCAAAGAGAGAATCAGACATACCATTGAGAATTAAACCTCTGCATACATAGTCATCATTCTCTTATTTGCTCCTTTTCCTTATCTGCTCCACAGTAGCATCATCCCCATGATCCTCAGGAATGGCAGTGCTAAGAACATACACCACATTCATGCTTGATAGCAAGAAGTGCATCTTCTTTTGCCATCTTCTAAAATCAACACCTTCAAACTTATCCAATTTGGAAAAGTTAGCAGCCATATGCCTCATAGCAGCAGCCATTGATTATCACAAAATAGTTTACTTTGATTGTTGGTGGTTGTATTCGCCCAGATCAGGGTAGAGATAATCAATAGCCTAACTACGTACCAATTAAGGTTACCGGATATCACTTGGAATCGTGTTATCACTTTCCAAAGTAAACTATTCGACCCTAATGCCTGGGTATCACGAATATCTACTTGGGATAAGACCAAATGTTGTTAATGATTTAGGCACAAATCAATAACCCTTCGTGTATAAGTGTTGTGTGTTTCTGTATATCCTTTCATGCATGATTGATTTACCTATTTATAGGTAATATTACTCAACCCTAGTCAATGGAATTAAGAGTGATTAACGGCCCATTAATCCCACTTAATTTGCCTCTATAATTATAGGAATTAGTGGTTACATGACCAATTAAATGTGGTCATTAATGCAGTTGTAACTGCCAATTGAATAGGTCAAAGCAGTTACAAACCAAGTTTGAATTCAGTCCAGTGAGTTCATTATACTCACTGATGAGTTAGTCCCTGAGGACATAAACTCCCTGATGAGATCCTTCAGCCTGAGCTGAACTCATCAACCTGATGAATACCATTCAGTCCAGAGTATCACTCCCTGAAAGAGTGAACTCACTGAACTTCATCATACACTGAAAACACTTAACCACTATCTGAGTCAGGGTGTTCAGGGACCTGATGGGTGTACACTCCGTACCTCCAAGCCCATTACCAGGTGTAAACGAATCCCACAAGTGCACTAAATTTTCCAACACCCCACTGTCTCCGTCTCTGGTCTTCTCTATTGGACAACATCACAATGTGTACCAAAAATAAATTTTGAACTAAACGAGAGCCACCAGTTAGTTGAAAATTAAATACAAAAATAAAAATTGAAAGCAAACAAAATAATGTTCATATGTTAAATATTCGTTTGGGATCAATATGAAAAATATTTGGTGCCTTTCTATACGACTATTGAGAGTTTTCTCGATGACAAAATGATAACTACAGTAAAACTTAGTGTAAAAATCACCATTGGGGCTGTAAACGAACCGGACGAACACAAACGGAGCCTTGTTCATGTTCGTTCATTTAATTTTAACCGGACAAATAAACGAGTACGAACACTTAAACGGACGAATTTTCTTGTTTATGTTCGTTTATTAAGAAAATGACTTGTTCATGTTCGTTTATGTTCGATCATTAAGACACTAAACAAACGCTAAACGGACATAAACGATCGAACATAAATGATATAGACAAACAAACATAAACTTTATTAAACTATGCACTAATATTGTTTTTATAAGTGTTGTTTTGTTTAAACAAATTAATTTTAAAATTATACAATTAGAATATATGATATATGAACATAAATATATAAATGAACATAAACGAACGTTAACGAACGCATAATTGGACGTTCACGAAAAAAAATAAACGGACGTGACTTTTGTTCATGTTCATTCATTCAACTCAACAATCATAAAATATTGTTCATGTTCGTTCATTTAATAAATAAATGAACTTTTTTTCGAACGGTTCATGAAATGTTCACTGAACGTTCAGTTTATCTACAGCTCTAATCACCATCATGAATACTATTCTGTTAACCAGGAATTTAAAATTGATTACATTCTAATTCTAGAAGATAAAGTGAAGAAGTTATTGTGTAAGTATCTTTTTTCTTTCTAAATCTATACTACTATAGGGCAAATTATAAAAAAAATAAATAAATAAAATATATATCTCAACCTATATATAGCACAAGTGTGATTGCTATTTTTAGAGGCAAAAATTCTCCCAAAATTCTAAAAGAATGACACCTGGAAACATCACTACTAATAGCAAGTTTTCAAAAAATTTTAAAATCAATTCCGGATAAATTATTTATAAGAAAATCCCTTAAAATTAGGAACCATAATTCATATCACTTATTATTTTGTTTTCAAAATTCACCGGTACACACATCACGCACACACCACAAACATATTAATCATCCATCATCAACCGTACCAAAAATCACGATTTGATTACAATCGCCAATTTGAAACTTCATCAATTAATTTCTGTTAAAATCCACCAACGCTTCATATAGTGGAAAATTATATCATTAACAGTTACTTATATCTTTAAATCTGAATCAAGGATTTAAAGTGATAACACAATGTAAGCTATCTTGATCCTCAAATTCATAATCGTATTTCCAACTTTTTATGTATAATATGGAATTAGGATTTTGTTTTATTAATCTGTAATTGTTTTTATTTATTCTATTGAAATTGGTTTAATTAGGGTTCTAGGCTAGAAATATTGTTGAGATTAGAGAACCTCAACAATCATTTTTCCAAAAATTTATATTCACTTATTTGATGTTTAATATGAGTAAACAATTTTGATAATAGGTGCTTGATGAATGGATCACCAAGCGTTTGATGAAACTCCCGAAAGAAAAGAATGTTAAAGTTTAAAGGTTTAAGCATTTTCATTTTATGCCTTTGAATTGTGTTAACCCCGTTTAGGCGAGAAGTTCTTTCTTTAAAAATCCTATAGTTTTTCAATAAATCTTTGTTTAATGTGTAATTCGGTTCTATATATTGTAATTTTATACACTTTTTTTTTTTTTTTTTTTAATTTGAATGTTATCATTCAAATACTTTTTTTCCAGATATTCTTGCATGGAGGTTGAAAAAAGAAAGTAGATACGCTCATTAACATTGCGCCCTTGGGAAATACCAGCTTTAGACCGCCAAAGAATTCACATGGTAACATATGCACCATCATTGCACTTTGCTGTTCTCATTTATTGGCTCATTAACTTCATAATTGTTTGTTTTTTTAGTTATTGGTGCTTCAAAAAAAAAAAAAAAAAAAAAAAAAAAAAAAAAAAAGTATGCTGCCCAGCTCGCGCGACCATAAGAAATAGGATTTCTTGATGTTTGTGAGGAACTTCAAGCACTCATAGTTCCACAGGTAATGTTCATGCTGGGGTTGACCGGATGACCAAAAGACCTCCTAAACCATGCTCTTGATAGCCTTTTTAATTGACTAAATTTCCAATTGCAAGTGAAAGTCCATGGCCCTTACCTTCGCCCTATACCAAAAGATAAGGTTACTTGCAGTTTAACGTACTGATGCTTGCTTGCCGATCACGGAAGTAGCATTGATGACGATTGGGATGGACGGTCTTAATGTATGTGGCAAGGTTAGCATTTTTATGAGGTGGCTCTAGAAGCTACAAAAAGAGATGCTCTACTGTCATTGGTTTTTGTATATCCAAGTAAAATGATTAGCTTTTGTTGATCCAACTTAAACCAGCCATTTTACAGTAAAAAAGGTGACTAGCTATCTTATGTAATTTTTGTTTGTTTTCCCAACTGTATAGTTTGAATCATGTACAGTTATAATTCAATTCAATACCAATCCTTTTACAGGTGTAATATCTCTGACCCCATTAAAGGTAGATGCTTCAGTTATATCCTCGGTTGTCAAAGTGTTCAAAGGAGTTAAAACCATATTACGGGTTGGCGAGATTTTGTGAGAACTCAGACTGCTGCTGATGCCAAAATTATGATTAAAGGTAATTATCCTTATTTCATTTTACGATACAAATAAATGCAGTGATTTCCATGTTATCTTGGATTAATGATTACGAGGTTTTGGGATTGTGTTTCGGACGTGGCTATGTTTTTACCATGTCTGTAAATTTAAATAATCAGAACCAAATATTTGAAAATTTTGTAGTCTGTGTTTTCTTTTTCCAGGGCAAAACACACCTTTAAAAGGCAAGTTACAGTTTTACAAACACACACAATCAGTTTACTATACATTTCAAAGGATGGCATTTCCAATTCATTAGCATAGGAATTAGTATTCATATATCTTTTAGGATAAAAAATGGATAATGGTTCGTACAGAAAGGTAACTCACAGGTTAAAATTTGCTGAGGAACGTTGGTATAAGTGCTTGATTTCTTCTATCAGAATCTCGAGATTTTGGAGCAATTCTAGGCAGTGCTTTAGCATCGGAGAATCGAAGAAAGTATGTTTATGTTCATGTTCATGTTCATATTTTGTTTCTAAGTTGAATAAGTTTAACATATTTTGTTAACAACTCAAAATGTTTCCCTTTACTACTGTTTTATATTTGCGCATTCTATAAAGTTAAAACTAACATAATACCTTTCTAAGTTGGAAACTATATTAGCGAAAGACATACTCAAAGTATATCCGTTCTCAAAAAATACCTCTGCTGTTCGTGTCTGACTTTAGGATGCAAACTTTGCCCGCAGCAACGCGCGGGTTACCCCACTCATATATACTAAAGATGATTTTTGAACGGGGCAAATAGTAAATTTTTAAGGCCACCGTTTTTTTGTTAAACTGCAACCTTATTGGTCCATCAATAATCCAATAGTACATGAACAAGGCTCAATAGTATGGTAGTGGGCCGTGTGTGAGTTTCTTATTGGGTGAAACGAGTTGGGACTGTTTCTATTCATCTCCGTTTTAGCATAATGACACTGTAATAGCAGAAGTTAAGTTTCACACCTCAAGTATTTTATCTTTCTGGTTAGATTTTTTTCTTCATATACAGTATTAACATTTATAATAATTATTTTTCTACCAGGTGCATGGTTACCGAAATTATCTTTTTAAGATGGTTGCTGATTTAAAGCCGCCGGATTTATCATGTTTCCAGGTAATTGCCATTTGTCTATCAATACCGCAACTTGGCTCCTATTACTCTAGCATAAGACCAGATGGATATGTCTATCATAGAATACGATTTTGGGACGTATATTTATTATTATTCCATTATAAATATAATATATATCATAAATCTATTTAGAAGGTTTGTAGATTAAAAGTACACTAGGTGTGTTCCTTTTATAACCCTTTAGAGATAAAGTAGACTCAAAGAGTGTTTAATAAGTAAATGGGACGAATGTGCACCTCAGCAAAAACTAAGAATGATCATATGTGATATTACGTTTTATACATTAGGTGGTAGATTTGTTGGAGGAAAATCATTAAGAAATGCATTTTGGTGGAAGAGTACCATTGGACCATGGGAAGAGAGACCTATACATCTGAATGATGTTCGGTATTATTAGACTGATGATGGACTCGAGTACGTTCGACATGTTATATGCTTGTCACACACACTCTTTTTTTTTTTTTTTTTTTTTTTTTTTTTTTTTTTTTTTTTTTTTTGTAAGCTAAAGGGTTTAGCCAACGAGAGGCAGTCAATCCGTCCAATATTGGACCTTTGGTTCAGGTATTTACTGCCAATTGTGATCCATTACCTACCCTACCAATATTTTAGTAGTGCATAAGAGGTTTTTCTTTTTGTTGATTTCAGGATGTCCTTGATGGTATTGATTTTGCTAGAGGTGTTCCCAAATCAACGTGGGGGTCTGTCTAAGCTAATATGGGACACACAAAACCGTTAGACTTGAAACACATTGCTATCTGGAACCAAGATTAGTTGCAAAAGTTGCCAATTTCGGTCTATCCAAACCAATGACTGATACTAACAGAGCTCATATTACCACTCAAGTCAAAAGAACATTGGTTAGTAAATAACAACTGTTCTATCATATTAATTAATGAATCTAGATCGACTTGATGCTAATGGTATCTGATGCCAATAATCTTGTATCCGTATCAATGTATTGTCAAACATCTATCATTCAAACTTAGCATTAAATCAAAGATTATAAATCGTGAACAATATATATTGATGCATGCAGGGATACATGGCTCCTGAGTATTACATGACTCAACAGTTGACACAAAAAAGTGATGTATATAGCTTTGGAGTTGTGATGTTGGAGCTAATAACCACAAGAAATCCAATTGAGAATGGAAGGTACATCGTGAGGGAAGTAAAACAAGCAATGAACAAGGATATGGAACTATACGACCTACATGAATTCCTTGACCCAGTCATTGGTTTAAGCAGCCAACTTAAAGGTTTGGAGAGACTCGTGGATTTGTCACTTAGGTGTGTCGAAGAGACAGGAAGACTAAGACCAGCAATGAGTGAAGTCGTGAAGGAGCTCGAGAGCATCATGGCACTGGTGGGGCTTAACCCTGGAACTGGATCATCATCGTCAACTTCAGCTGCAACATATGAAGGAACCTACAAAGATTTCAGTCATCCTTACAGTAATGACAGCCTTTTCGCTTATAGCGGAGGATTTTGCTAGAGCTTGTCCCGACATCAAACTGATCTCTAACTGTAATGGATCCGTCACACAATTACACCACCCAGAAGAGCTGTATGATTATCATGTAAGATTCTTTTTTTTTTCTAAATATAGTCATCTCTTGAATCTTGATCAAGAGTGTAATTTAACAAGAAGCAAATGTACTAAACAGATATGTTTTTGTCTTTTCAGGTTTATGTTACTTCAAGCTTAATGTTTTTCATGGCTCATATATTTGACCACACATCACGTGTTGGTCCAAAGGTTGGTGGCTTTGTGCTCTGTATATTAAAATGTTTTCAAATTATGTGAATTTAAAAGCGCGTGTTGGTTGAGAAATATTATTGTTTATAATCACAGGCTTTCGTAAGTGAGTATGCTGTGACTGACGAGAATGCTAGAACTGAAGATCTTTTAGCAGCACAAGCTGAAAATGCATTTCTTAATGGCATGGAGAAGAATAGGTTGGTCATTATTGTAAGTATCACACTATTTGTTCCGGTTAATCTGATCAAAGTAATTATATATTACTAAGCATCAGTATGTCATTATTAGTGACTTGTGTTTGCCCGATAATGTTCTTAGGACTTTGAGGTTGATGAAAACTCGCTCGAGTATCGGGCTCTGCATCATTTAGTGGCACCTGCGCAACAGTCTTTGGTGAAGGAACATTTTGAGCCTATTGAGGAAGACGAGGATCAAAGTGTTTCTGACGCAGAAGACAATCAGTCATCAGATGATGAACCTGCAAATGGTAAAAGCAAAGATGGAAAAGTCAAGCTCCAAGGTAATATGATCAAATCCTACATTCTTTATGTGCTTATTCTAAAGGGCTTATTTTTCATTCAAAACTTTTTGACACTTTGTTTTTGGTGATCTGGTGAATCCCAGTCGTACAAACACCAAGTGTTTTTTATTGTTACCTCTACCCTATATTCATGCTCCTTTTGACACCTTACATAAATTTTCCTTATATAACAATGTGCAGATTTTATGAAGTGAAGGATTAGAGGCATGCAGAAGCATTTGATAACTGTAAATCACTTGCCAGAGAGGATGCTCTACCACTTGAAGAGAGGGTAAAAGCTCCATCAAACAGTGAAAGCTCAAATGGTTTCAACAAGGTTAAAGCAGGCCCAGGAGGATTGCGAGAAATTTCATTTATAACTAGAAGCAAAGTGAAGTATGAGGCTGATGATTAGAGTGATGAAGATGACAACCCACGTGGAAAAAAGGATTATATAGTCACTGGGGATGAATTCAAATAGTGGGTTCCAAGGACGGGGTCGTGGAGGTGGTAGAGGCCGGGGAGGCAGTAGAGGGAGTGGAGGAGGAAGAGGAAGGGGTCGACGGTGAAACCTTATGGTAGGTTAAGAAACACATATTAGTGATCCAAATATAATCTTATATAGAACAAATCACTTGAGTATGAAGATACACTTCCATTATGAAATTATAGAGCTATCAGTACATTTTTAAGATGGATTCTATTTTAATTAAAATGAAATTATAGAGCTAGCCCGCCCATCGGGCGGGTCTTGAAGCTAGTATATATATATATATATATATATATATATATATATATATATATATATATATATATATATATATATATATATATATATATATATATATATATATATATTATACTTGCCACTGTTTCTTCTTCTGGGTATCGAACAATTTTTTTTCATTTCGAGTGTAATTTTTTTTTTCAAATTCATCATCTTTAGGGTATTTTGTGAAATTTTTGGACATTTTTGCCCCTTTTAGCTAATATAATTTTTTTCTCGAAAGGCAAAAATGTCACATATTACCCTAAAGATAATGAATTTGAAAAAAAATTACCCTCAAAATGAAAAAAAAAAAAAAAAAAAAAAATTGTTCGCTACCCAGAAAATGAAACAGTGGCAAGTATAATACTTTTTTTTAATAATTTTATAATGCATGGATAACCAATCCCTAACTCCTAACCAAAATGATAACGAGCTCCAATCATGAGGTGACATGTGCCACTTCTCAACTTAAAATTCACCTTTATTTTTAAATTGAAATATATCTTTATCTATTTATTTATTTTTATGATCTTTCACCATATTTTCTAAAGTTTTGTGCTTTTTAATTCAACGTCTATTTTAATATATTTGTATGAGTTTTTAGTTTTTAGATTTTTAGTTGGTTTATTTTATTTTGATTCAAATTTTTACAACTTTAACCTTTATTTCAATAAATAAAATCTTGATTCGTCAAAATCATATACTTTTGAGGGGAGTGTTTGACGGGTAAGAGATTGCGAGGGTCTTTGTATATGCGGGAATAATGATGTCACGGGAAAGCTACAAAAACCAAGCAAACACATACAACTAACGCATATACATACATTCGGAGTGTTGTGAAACAAATTCACTAAGTTGGTAGGGAATTTCGGGGATAGTCGGGTAAGCAATTTATTGACTGTTTTTATAATATAACTATACTTATCGCCGCAGCTGTGCGCGGGGTATCCGACTAATATTACAAAAGCATGTTTCGTAGCCTATATATATATGAAGTTAGACTCGGAACTCCTCAAAAAACTACATCACCTAGAAATTCCAAATGACAAATATGAATTTCGTTGTTCTAATTTGGGCAGTATTTCAAATGTTTTCTTTTACAAAACTTCTGATACAAATATAATCTATGATGCAATCATGCAAACATAAAACACTAGTTATAATGCCCGTGCACGCGCGGGATTTTTTCTAATTTTTTGAATAATATATTTTTATTTAAAAAAATATATTTTAATGTTTGTTTTGTTTTATTTATGGTTTTTAATTTTGTATTACAGGAAGAAGAGAGCTCGAGTATGTGTAGTTATAATGCCCGTAAAGGCACGGAGTTTTTTTTTTTTTTTTTTCAATTTTCTCGAATAATGTATTTTTATCTGCTTATTTTGCTGTCAAAATGTGAGGTGGAATAGTTTGATCACGTGTTTTGAGCAAAATGGTCCGCCTAGTGAAGCTGTAGGTGTGTTTAAAAAGATGATGGATGTCGGGATGGAGCCAGATGTGGTTTTACTTTAGCTAGTTTGATCAGTGCATGTGCGACCTTGTCATGAGATTTGAGGTTAAGACATCAAGCTCATGTACATGTCGTAAAACACGGGTTTAAATTTGAACGTGGGCGTGAAAGTGTAGATATGGAGAAGACAGAAAACAAGTGTTTGAAGATGGTTCATAAAGATTGTGCATCATGGAATACAATCATGCATAGTCGGGTTTGCTAAAAACGGTTATAGGGTTGAGACAATTGATTTGTTTAAAGAGATGTTGGCATCTGGTGAAAAACCAGATCATGTAACAATTATCGGGTTATAATTAACTTGTAGCCATGCCCATGAGGGTTTAGTTGATGAGTGTCGCCGTTAATTATTTTTATTCAATGAGTAAAGAATATGAAGTAGAACCAATGTCAGATCATTGTGCATGTATTGTTGATCTTCTTGGTTGATATGGCTGTCTTGATGAAGCCAATAACTTAGTTGACTCAAAGTGCATGGTAACATTTAGTTAGGAAAGTATGTGGCGGAAAAGCTCAATTCTGGTCCATGTGCATTCCTTTCAAATATGTATGCCGAACAGGGGAATTGGGGCGATGTTAAACAAGTTAGAAAGGCTATGAAGCAACTACCCTTTGTAGAATCGTTGCATAGGGCTTGAATTCCAGGACCAAATTCAACAAGCACAAGATTGACAAGAATGATTCTAATATTATTAACAACATAATATCGTTACATTGTTATATTGGACACACTTCTAAACGTTACATGTACATTTGTTTATATAGAGGTTCTTGTGAACCATCATGTCCCTTCATGAAAGGGTACAACCGAATAACTACCATAACTAACTTTATAACTTCCATAACTACCTTCAACCGCTATTCGGTTATTAACTAACTAACTAACAAGTTTAGCCCTTTGGCTTTCGTTTGCTATACTAACATGACTTATGCAATTATGGTGCAACAATTCCCCTTAATTGTTTAAGTCTTGTTCTTCGAATCTTCATGCTCTTCTTTGCATACTTCCTGTCCTTCTTCCTTTCTTGTCAGTCTTCAAACCGTTGCCCACAAAACTCTAACTCGGTCACATGCCTCTATTCTCCAAGCGTCCTCTATTCTCCAAGCGATGTGAGTTTTGTTCCTTGCCTTTGTGTCGTTCCTCCACAGAAATTCCTAGAATTCTTCTCTTGTTCTTATTGCCTTCCAAACTAACTCCAAACTTAGTTGTCTTGTCCATGTCTTCATCCAGTGACTCTTCTATTCTAGCATCATCCTTGTTTTTGCCTTGTGGATCTTCTACCCAAGCACTATCACTGATCTCAACCACTTCCTTAGGCTTCTTTTCATACCAAGGCATCTTTTCTGTCTCACAGCATACTTGCACCATGTCAATGAATCTTTTGTAGCATATTTTCATTACTTCTGCATCATCTTCTGTAAGAACACGTTTTTATGTCTTGAAACAACACTCTTCCACCGAGACTCTTCCGTTCCCAGCGTATTCCTTGGTGTCTTTGAATCTAAATCAAACTTGTAATCTTGCAACCCTTCGCACTTGATTGGTTTTTCACAGGTTTTGAACCTTTGGCTTTGATGCCAATGTAGAATCGTTGCACAGGTCTTGAGTTCCAGGATCAAATTCAACAAGCACAAGATTGACAAGAATGATTCTACTCCCTCCGTCCTAAAATTATTGTTCCTCGACAAAAAACACACAGTTTAAGAAAAATGCATTTATTACAACTTTCTATTTCTTACATTTTAACAGAATGACAGTTTTACCCTTAAGTAATTAATTAAGTAATTCATTAAAGTTTGTAATAATAATTTCAATCAAGGCCAATGTAGAATCGTTGCACAGGTCTTGAGTTCCAGGATCAAATTCAACAAGCACAAGATTGACAAGAATGATTCTACTCCCTCCGTCCTAAAATTATTGTCCCCCGATAAAAAACACACAGTTTAAGAAAAATGCATTTATTACAACTTTCTCTTTTTTACTTTTTAACAGAATGACAGTTTTACCCTTAAGTAATTAATTAAGTAATTCATTAAAGTTTGTAATAATAATTTCAATCAAGGGCAATATGGTAAACTTGATCAAACTTTCCTATCTATATTTAGTAGTAGACAATTAAATTGGGACATCCAAAAATGGTAACATGGACAATAAAAATTGGACCGAGGGAGTAATATTATTAACAACATAATATCATTACATTGTTATATTGGACACCCTTCTAAACGTTACATCCTTGTTAAACAACCGGGTTATAGCTGGATTGAAATTCAAGGTAAATTTCATGTTTTTATGGTGAAAGATAAACGGCAAGCTAAAAATAAGGAAATTTATTCAACTTGAGAAATTTATTTAAAGTAATGAAGTTGTTCGGATATGTTCCAAATGCTCGTGATCTGGAGGCAAGTGAAGAAGAGAGTTTTTTAAACACATTGGAACCCGAAGAATGTGAAGTACCTATAGAGGTGGATGTTGCATAATATCAAGGTCTCAGAAACATTTTTTAAAACACTGTAGGTAATTTTTTGTTGTAAACTCGACTCAACTCGAATCGTTAAAACTACTTATTCCCCAAACTTTTGGACAATGCTTTCGTTAGCTCATATCTGGCCCCGTGTGTTAACATCAAAGAATGAGATAAGAGAAATAAATAGTGGACGATGACTCATGTCAAAGTTTATGTTAAGAGAATTAAATAGCTAATAGTAACAAGACTCGAAATTGACGTAAAAACTATATTTATCTTTCTTAGTAATTAATTATTTTAAAATAATAATTACACAATATTTATGTAAAATAATAAAAAATAAGATATCAATGTGTACATTTGAAAAATGAAATTTATATGATAAATAAAAATATGTTATTCCACTGTAATCTTTTATATAATAAAGCAAAACTCTAAATAGGAACTTTTATATTTCGTAAAAAAGAATGTTTCTTTATTAAGTAACCTTTTTTAGTTATTATTTATTTATTTTAAGTATGCTTATTTAAAAGTCTAAATATTTCCTAATTTGCCTAAAAATTTTATAATAAAACGTTTTTTGCTCACATGTACAAAAAAGTTGAATATACATATGGGTTGCAATGCTATTTTCTCATAGTTGTAGCCGAAAAAGGTAATTTTAAAAAAATTGCACGAACTCCCATTCCAGTCTCCTATTCCAGCCATCACAAACACATTTTTTCTCCAAGGAACTCAAATCCATAAATCTTTTTCTCCTCACAAATTACAAATTCATATTTTAAGTGATGCTAAATTAATTTAGCCTATATTTATATGTTTGTGATGTAAAACCAAATAATGACAGTCCACTCAACATCTTTGTTGCCACACTCTGGAGCAATCAAGAGGGCGAGATGATTATTGCTTCAAAAATCAAGTGTTTGATCGTGGTTTTAACCCATGTTTTTCAAAATTCGAGTGCTATGAACATCTTATTACTAAGGTATTTTTCTAAGTTAGTTGATTAGAGGTTTGTAGTTCAGCTTCTATATATGGCTTTTTACAATGGAAGATGAACTATTGGCACTTACATTAATAGACATAATGCACATTATTTTTTTGGTGATTTTGACTAAAACGATATGGATTTATAGCAACCAAATATGCGAAAAATAGTTTTAGCCAAACATACAATATAAACAAAAAATATAAAATTATAAATAAATGTCCATACGTTAAAACTTTATATTTAAAATTCAAAAGTTGATAAATCTATTTACATTTTATATTAGTGTTTTTTATTGTCTCCCAAACATCAATATCCAAACATAACACTAAACTATTAATCTATACTATCTATCTATACTATCTATAAAGCAAAAATGATCAAAGGTGAAAGTGGAAAAGTCAAGAAGTGAAATGTTGAAAAATGTATATAAGGAAATTATGAAATGTAATTAATACTCTTATTAAAACACCCCATTACTTAAAAGTACAATGATTTATACATATTGTACAACCAATTAAAACAATTAATACAAATCACAAACCGGGTTGACTCGGGACGCTTCAAACCCAACGGGTTGAACCGGTTTAATTTGACCCGTTTTCGACCCAACCTAGCAAGTTGACCCGGTTTAAATCGACCAAATTTTTGACCGGAACGGTTTAACCGGTTGAACCACCCGGGTCGAACCGGGTTTCAAAACATATCTAGCAAATTAAATACAACCAATTAAAACAATTAATACAAATCACAAACAGGGTTGACCCGAGATGCTTCAAACCCGACGGGTTGGATTGGTTTAATTTGACCCATTTTCGACCCAACCTAGCAAATTGACCCGGTTTAAATCAACCAATTTTTCCACCGGAACGGTTCAACCGGTTGAACCACCCGGGTCGAACCGGGTTTCAAAACATATCTACCAAATTAAATATAACAAATTTAAACAATTAATACATATCACAAACCGGGTTGACCTGGGACGCTTCAAACCCGAGGGTTGAACCGGTTTAATTTGACCCGTTTTCGACCCAACCCAGCAAGTTGACCCGGTTTAAATCGACCAATTTTTCGACCGGAACGGTTCAACCGGTTGAACCACCCGGGTCGAACCGGGTTTCAAAACATTATGTTTAATTCCCAAATCTTCAAACTTTTATTATTTTTCATTTATAACCTATAAACTTTTTTTTATCAATAAACTATTTGTCGCTATAATATCCCGTTGCTATGCACGGGTACTCGTCTAGTAATGAAAAAATGGTTAAAGGTGAAAAGTGAAAAAGTGGAATAGTCAATATTGTGGAATGTTGAAAAATGTATATAAGGAAATATTGAAATGCATTTAATACTCTTATTAAAATACTTCATTACCTAAAAGTACAATGATTTATTCACAGCGTACAACCAATTAAAAATATATCTACCAAATTAAATACAACCAATTAAAACACAAACCGGGTTGACCCGGGACGCTTCAAACACGACGGGTTGTCCCGGTTTAATTTGACCAATTTTCGACCCAACCTAGCAAGTTGACCCAGTTTAAATCGACCCATTTTTCGACCGGAACGGTTCAATCGGTTGAACCACCCGGGTCGAACCGGGTTTCAAAACATTATCCATTACTTAAAAGTACAATGATTTTTTCACATTGTACAACTAATTAAAAACATGTCTATCAAATTAAATACAACCAATTAAAACAAAAACCGGGTTGACTCGGGATGCTTCAAACCCGGACGGGTTGACCCAGTTTAATTTGCCCCGTTTTCGACCCAACCTAGCAAGTTGACCCGGTTTAAACTGACCCATTTTTCGACCGGAAGGGTTCAACCGGTTGAACCACCGGGTTGAACCGGGTTTCAAAACGTTATGATAAATTCTCAAATCTTCAAACTTTTATTATTTTTCGTTTATAACTCATAAACTTTTTTTATCAATAAACTATCTGTCGCTATAAAATCCCGTTGCTATGCACGGGTATTCGTCTAGTTTACCTAAATTATCAATGCAAAAACATAAGAAACGATAAGTAAACTTGGTTTATAAAGTTTTGTGATTAAATATTTATAAACTATATATATATATATATATATATATATATATATATATATATATATATATATATGTGTGTGTGTGTGTGTGTGTGTGAATCCTTACTATGTCTGTCAAAAATTGTTACAATCCGAAAGTAAGAACCATAAAAAAAAAAAAAAAAAAAAAAAAAAAAAAAAAAAAAAACAATGTAAAAGTATTTGTTTTTTAATAGATAAAATAAATTACTCAAAAATTTAGAAAATAAAAAATAAAAAATAAACGTGCGTGCATAAAATAAATAATATTGCATAAACTATACGCTTTTTTTGTAAATCATATTATCATGTTGATCTAACCCAAGATACACACGACATTACATAAAATAAATAATATTGCATAAACTATATGCTTTAAACGTCGCTATAATTAGGGGTGGCAATTGTCGACATGACACGAACCCGACACGAAGTTAAATAAGTTTAGGTTAAGGATAAACAGGTTTGGGTCAAAAACAGGTCAACCCGTCTAACCCGTTCAATAAATGAGACATGTTTGGGTCAAACTTTAATAAATTTGGTGGAGAAATTTAGTTGAGAAAAAAACACATAAAAATATTTGTGTCAAATTGGTAAAAACAAAAACTTAAAAAAAGATGGAGTAATTAATAAAACTTTAGTGGTTGAATTTTACATAAATTATATAGAGTTGAGTGTAAAATTACAAGTTACCATATTTTTTTAATAACTTTATAAAAATAACAGATAACCCCTTACACTTTATACCCCTATAATTTATAAGATGAACTTTATTTAAATTACATGAGTATTAGTATTTTTACAGACTTTTATTTATTAAAATACAAAATTTTATAAATATACGAATTAGTTTTAATATACGTTAAATATTTTCTAAAACTAATATTAGTTAAATAAGGACTCATGTTACTTTATTTTAAAAGTTTAATTTATGCGTATACGGGGCTTTAATATTAAATACGGATAAACTATTGTTAACGGGAATACGAATATCAAATGTAAGCACAGATTACTGTGATATAAAAATAAATATACGCTATTATACTTATAACAACGACTAACGAAATTCCTATTTAAAGTTTATATATAGATATCAAGAAAAACATTTTTAAAAAACTTTACGAAGCATATTTTAACTTCACAAAGAGGACTTCCCTCACTCTGAAAGGTGTCCCGTGGATGGCGTACTGATATATCTCCTATTCGTGTTGATTATGTGCTACTAAACTCGCACATTTTGTACAACATGATATGAATAGTTAAAGTTAAACAACAACTTCAACCTCAACCTCAATATCTGTGTCAGTTAAAAAAAGTTAAATCGTTTAAGCAATAAATTTTTTTACAAAATGTTATTGTAATAGATATTAATACATAATTAAAATTCTGGACAAGTATTAGTTATACTTATATCATAATTTTCACGGGTAAATTCTTATATGTCCATATACTAAACTAAAATTTTAAGATAAATTCGATTTATGTGTAAACCTCGTGCATGCACGGGACTTATAGCTAGTTTAGTGCAAAAAACTTTTCAATTAAAGTAAATGCAACTTTCAATTATTTTTATGCTTTTTATCCCGTAGGGTATTCTCTTATGTGATTTTGTGTGGCTATTTTTTTTATGAGGGGCAATCATGATCCCATGCTTCCCCCATGTTTCACTAATCACCACCCACCAATAATATCATTCCACCTCATTCATGTCTCATCATAGTTTTTTAGTGACAACCATGATCTCATGCCTCACCTAATTTTATTTTTTTTTAATTTTTATATTTATAATTTTATTAAACATTTTAATAAAAACATAACATTTCAATAAACCAACCAACATATCTGGCTTAAAACATTCACATTGAGTTGATTATGAGGTTCATACGAATATACTTATAGGATAGATATCTTATTAAAATTGATTTATACTTCAATTATATGCCTTTGGTTTTCTTTTCTTTCGGTATAAACCATTTTAGGCTATGTTTGGCAAAAATAGATGTGAGCAGTAGCAGTGAGCTGTGAGTTGTAGCCACAACTCACTGCTCACCGCTCACAGCTTCTTAAAGAAGCATTGGAAAAATGAGTTTTCCTAAAAAATAGCAAAGCTCACCACTATTTTGCCAAACGAACACTAAAATTCAAAAAGCTCATTGCTCACCGCTCATCGCCCAAAAAAAACTCCAAAAAGCTCTGCACCAAACATAGCGTTAGAATAAAAGCATCTAGCAGCCCAAATGTGTTTTTTTTTTTTTTTTTTTTTTTTTTTTTTTTTTTTGATATCCTAGAGTCCAAAACTAAACTAGCCCAAAAATTTAACACAATCAAACCTCAAAAGTCAAAACCATACTATACACATCGCAAACACACCAACGTACCCTACTACTGTATCACAAACTACAGCTACACCTTTCTTCACCATCGCTACCTGCAAAATAATAATAATAATAATAATAATAATAATAATAATAATAATAATAATAATAATAATAAAAATAAAAAACAAAAACAAAAACAAAAAAAAAACAAAAAAAAAAAAAAAAAAAAAAAAAAAAAAAAAAAAACCGCAAGCACAAACACAGACGCATCACAAACACAAACACAACACATAAAGGGATTTTTTTTATTTATTATTATTTTTTTTATTTTTTTTTGGTTTAAAATACCCAACGGTCCAAAATAAAGCCGTTAAACGGCTATATTCTTCCTCCCACTCTTTCATGCCTCAACGGCTATACATGCCGAGGGAATCCATGCCGAACCCATGCCTCACTGGTGGCAGCGGTGTTGCCGCTCGGCATGGCTCCATGCCGTGCCATGCCGTCCTCCATTGCCACCCCCTGAGGCCTACTGTGTCTCATGAGATATTTTTCTTTCTGTTTCTTTTTCTTTAGTTTCTCATGTAATCTTCAAGTGTTTTTATTGTTTGAGGTCATTTCACTCCAAAAAAAAAAGAAGAAGAAACATGTTACACTATTACTTTATTCCGTATCAGTCTAATATAAGATCAACCCAATTAAAACTTTGTATTGGAATGATACCACCTTAGAGCATAATGTAAGTTAACTCACCAAGGTGAGTTATAGCTTAACGCACCAAATTAACTTACCGCCCCCCCCCCCCCCTCAAGTTAACGCACCAAGTTATGGCCTTAATGCAGCGTTAAGGGGGTGAGTTATGGCATAACTCGGTGCGTTATCTTATCGAGGGGGTGAGTTAACTCAGGTGTTTTTTGGTGCGTTATCTTATCAGGTGAGTTATCTTACCGCCCCCTAAAGTTAACACACAAAGTTAACACCTTACAAGCTGACGTGGCGGTGAGTTATGGTATAACTCGGGGTTAACTTACCCAATGTTCTTAGCACATAAATGTTCTGACACATTATAACTAAAATTGATAAACTAATGTATAACAATTATTTATTTATTTATTTATTATTTTTATTTTATTTCTTTATTTATTTATTTATTGTTTTTTTATATATATATATATATATTTTTTTTTGCATTTTACTAGTATATTAACAAAGATGAAATACTTATAAGCAACTTCATCTCCATTTTTGGATTTGTGTTTTTAAACTTACCTATACAAACAACAATAGTTAAACACAATATATACTTTTCTTTATTGAAAAATTAGAGAAACTACTATTTTTAAATTATTAAAATTGAAAGGTAATTCTAATTTTGTAAAATGCATAACCCTTAACGTAAAACACATTTATATTAGGCACATTTACTCATAGACATTTACACTGTGTTCTAAAAAAAAAATAAGAAAGAAAGTGAATGTAAAGTAAAGTGAGTGGAAGTAAATAAATGAAAAGGAAGTAAACTTGTGTTTCACCCCAAAAGTGAAGTGAAAGTTTTGAATACAAAATACTCTCACTTTTACACCATTACTTTCACTTTCACTCCTAAAGAAAACTAAAGAACATGAGTTTTTTTACATTTCATCACTTTCTTTTTCTTTCCTCCCATTTACTCAACTTGAGAATATAGTGTTAAAAAGTAGTTTGGTATACCGATCAAATACTTAGTATTATATTTGAGAATGATAAACTGCAAAAATGGTCACTAACGTATCGCAAAAGTGCAAAAAAGACACCGAGTCATAAAGACATGCAAAAATGCCACTAACGTTACGCGAAAGTGAAAAAAAGCCACCGAGAGCCAAATCCTGTTAGTTTCCTCGTTAAGTGCCAAGTCATTGAGGGTAGTATCGTCTTTTCACTGTTTGGTTTTATCTCCCGCCATCATTTTGGTATAATTGTGACATGACCTCAATGGCTAATTTGCAAAGTTATTTTCATGTTGACCATATTAAATTGTCACAACGCCTTCACACACAAACAAGCAGAAACACACACACCCGTAACCAAAAAATTATCATTCCCTTTTTCCAGTAACATTTCTCGCTGTCTTGATCTCGTGATTGTCTGTAACTCGTTTGTCATATCGAAAATGATGCTATCTCATTACCAGCGAGAGGTTGAGGAAGACATTCATCATGCATAAGAGTTGATGAGTAGGTGCCAAAAGCTGTCTAATATGCTCGGTATTAGAGGGGACCTGATTGCGGAGATCCAAATCTTAAGGGGCTCGAGAGCAGCAAGGGCCAATGTGAACAAGCTTAGGAGGATTCAGTCAGCTGATATGAGAAAGATGAGGGGGTTGATGAGGATGCTCAGGCAAACTAACGACAACATTGTTTCCAAGATTAAGTTTGCTGTGAGGCAAACGTACATGTGTAGGGATTGGGTGATGGAGGTTGGGGTGGGTTGTTTTGTTGTGTACGATGAATGTAGGTAGTAGGTGGTTGGGCACTTGTGGAGTTGTGGTTTCTTTTGTTCCTTTTGGTGCCCCTGTCGCAAGGTAGATGTAGGTATAGATGTAGATAGGGGTTGTGGTTTCCCCTATCGTTAGGTTGTAAATGTTTGGTTTATGAATGGAAGGGGTCGTTTGACCCCGATTTTCTTGATATACAGTGTTCGATTCGTATCATAAACACAAACATGAAACTAACAAAATTCTAACCATAATACACAAACACAAACTTGTAAATGCTATTAATCAAAGCAAATAAGATAAACACAAAACAAACACAAACATATTATGCATAAGAAATTGGATGCAATAACAGAGAATTGATGGGAGTCAAGCATCAATAAAGATTTAACCCAAAACAGAGTATTGATAGGAGTATTGATAGAACTATAGAAGTATATAACACAAAAAACAAAACAAACAAACACAAACATAGTATAACAGACACACAAAACCTAGTATTTGATAGGAGTCAAGCATCACTAAACATTTAACCCATATGAAATACTTCAATTTACATAATATTATTCGGCATGTACCAAAAAGATGAACCCATCACAATGCTTGCACACACCTTTTAGTGTATTTGAAACAGAGGTAAAATAGTTCAAGTTACATTAGTCAAATTACATTAGTAAATACAACCAAATTGGAGTGTTTTTGTTTCTACACATTACATATTCCCAATAGATGAACCCATATGTCAATCTTCAAAACCTTCTACTAGATGAACCAACAGGTGATCAACTACACATGCACAATCAAAATATGCAATGAAGTGAGGTTACTATAATATGCAATGCAATATATCCAAAATATTTGCTAAACAATTCATTAGACTCACCTAGTCAAAATAACACCACATTGTTACCCATTTATCTTGGTACCCTTAGTCCCAGTACGCAATTAGTGATTCTAACATGACTTCTGGGTCTCAAAAGACCCCCACCCCTTGCTCCCACATTCCCTGAACCAACACCTGCTGTCTTCTTCATAGAACCACCGTCTCTAATGACAATACCAGCCAGTTTGTTCCTGTTAAGAAGATCATCCTCATCAACCATCTTTCCTTTTCCATTATCCCCAGACCTCTTCACCATCCTTTCATGCTTCCCGGATTCAGGTTTTGAAGCATCAACATCATCCACAACCCTAAAAGGTTTTCAAGTGCTAGTCCTAAAAGGAGTTGAAGTGTTAGAGCACCGCAAGCTAGCATCTTCTTCTACCCATCCGATAACCTCCTCACCTTCACCCTCAGAATCAAAGTTTTTTAAATAGTATTCTGATAACATCTGTTTTGTGTGAGCAACAAACAACTCTACAGAACTAGCCCGACAACCTAGTTCGATCATTGTACGCACATCATTGTCTGTGTGAATCAACTTCAAACCTTCTTCTAATGATTTGCCAGGTAAACAAAAGAACAGAACCCATTTTTCTCCCCTAATGCGTGATAACATATCATCCAGACCTAGGCTAAAGATATGTCTATCACAGACAAAGCCACAAAGTGTAGAAACATTCCCTTGTACATACCTTAATGGACCAAATTCAAAGCCTCCATTATTGTACATGCTGAACATAACTTCACCCCCATAACCAATTAAATCTGCCACAGTTTAGATTCAAACGAAAATAGTCAATGAAAGTAACACACTATTCACATTTATCATTTTAATTCAAACTAATGGTATAAATGATAAAGTCAATGCAGCAGCAGTCAATGAAAGAAAGATTATTTCATTGATTGAGTTGAAATGAAGCTATTACATCTGCATATAAGGGCAAGAACTTGGCGGGTAAAACTCTTAATTGACATTTGAAAGAGTTGACCCACCTTGACTATTGCTATAAGCTACTACAACTGATAAGCTATCACTACATTACAATCAGTAACCTAATTTGCAACATTGTATAGAAACTAACTTACAATCAGTAACCCTAATTTGCAACATTGACCATCATGTTGATCGTTATCTCCATTACAATACAAGAGACTCTCAAGATACACAATCAGAGCAACGTATTCCATCACATAACTTGATAATTATACAACTCCAATTAACCTTTTTATTGCACTTAACCATCTACCTACATTTCCATCTTACCTTCTCACCATGACTACTCAACCAGCACCCATAACCAATGTGAAGACATGCTTAGAACCGATGTGAATTGTTCCTTAGAACCGATGTGAATACTTCCTTAGAACCAACGTGATAACATATCATCCTACTTAATTTCAAACGTCAATAGTTAAAACATCATTGTGAAGACTTAGCTAGTATAGCAGTACAGCTGCAATGCCAAACACTCTCACTTATGATATTCTAACACCCCACTTAATACCATAGTAACCTGTTTATCCTAAACCTACCAATCAGGGCACTCAATCATGCCACTCAAAGGGGATGCATATAAAAGTCTATCAAAATTATCATAGCATCCAACATAAGCAAATTAAAAATGATACATAAATGAAATATACTACATTAACATACCAATATCCGTATGCTTTTCCTTCCCCTCCTTCTCCCACTCCCAACAGGCATTCCCCTCTTCCTTTTTTGTGTACTTGTACTCGGATTATCACTCCCCTTGTAACAACCCACAAAACCCCGTTACTGATGAGGCGAAAAATGAACCGTTTTTAGGGGGTCATTTAAGCCCGAATTCGAATTTAATTGATCAAATATTGCCGTAAATCGTTCCTTTTGTGATTTTAGGTACTTTTGGAGTGAATTCTGGAAAAGGAAGCATTTTGGACGTTTTTGGAGCATAAAAGTGAAGAAAACGGCAAAGTCTTAATTTTTCTTGCTGGGAACAGTACCTGACGGCGTCAAGAGTTTTCATGTGATGGCGTCAAGAGCAAACTAGAGGTGGAAGTGGTGACGATCCAGAGAAATCGTGACGGCGTCAAGCTTGGCCATCATCGTTCAAGGTATGGTGACGGCCCAGAGGAATATTACACATGACGGCGTCAAACTTGGATCTAGGCAATCCGATCTCATTATGGGCGGCGAGTTGACGGCGTCAGGATTTCCTTCTTGACGCCGTCACCCGGTAAAATCTATATATAGTTTTGCAATTTTCATTCATTAGTGTGGAACTTTAGAGGGTGTAACTTTGGAGAAACCCTAGCACGAATTTTACTTCTCTTTCAAGGGTTTTTACCCTTTGAAACCTTTCATGTTCAATTGAGATAAGTATCCTTTCAATTCATTCAATATGTCTATGTGTTGTTTGAATATATCTTACGCTTTTCTTGAATTTAACATGCTAGGCTAGATCTCTTGTGTGTTTGCTTAGATGTAGTGAAACCTAGATGTTGATTATGGGTTGATTGTTTGTTTATAGTTGTTACGGATGAATGATTTCGATGTTAGGCTTAAGAAAACTGGCAAACTTCCATAGGGTAACATGCTTGAACGTCTTAAGAAACATGAACCAATGCGTACTAGGTTATTATGGTTGTATTTAATGCATGACCGAATTCTAATGATCCCATGTTAGGAGCTTCTTGCAGGCTCGACATAGGAGTGAAGTAGGAGCTTATAGAGATGGGGAAGTACATACGCCACCCCACGAACGGTATTAAGGAATATAACCCGTCATCCACGCAATTGTAACAAACTATCAACCTGTAAAAGATATCTAGGGAGTAATGAAACCTAAGTAAACACAACTTTACCTATTATTGTTCACACCACATTAGTAATTAGCTTTATTTTCATTTCTGTTATTTTATTTTGATTGCATCTTAGTTATTGGGTTAGTTGATTAGCAACTAATTCCGCCCACTCTTCCAAAAAACCGAGATTTTTAATTGCTTTTATAAAAATATAAAAATACAAAAAGAATCATCCCTCACCTCTAGACCTAGTTTTTAGGCTTTCTAATCCTAGCGACACTATTCCTGAGTTGAACGATCAATCCCCCGGTACTTGTCACTATACTATACTACAACGATCAGGTACACTGCCTGGTGGGGGTTGTAAGCTTCTCGATATCCCTCGAGAGGTAAAGCGTGGTGTGATTCCCACGTATCAAGTTTTTGGCGCCGCAGCCCGGGGAATAGTTATTGTCTAGGTTATGATTTCTTTTTATTAGGTCTACTTGCTAGATTCCTTTCTAGTAAGATTTTATTTTTACTTTTAGGTTTTCTTTAGTCTATCTTATTTCTTCGTGTCTTTGTTCGTAACCTTTACCATCCGACGTCATGGAAGGTGGTAACATCTTTGAACCCATCAACCCACCAATTCAAAACCACCCGCAAAACCCACCACTACCAAACCAACCTCCTAGGCCCCGAACCCTAGGAGAGTATTCCCGTCCTAGCCACCAAGGCTATCGAAACACCATTGAGCTCACCCAAGGAGCCAATGTGTCCCCCTTGCGATCCGACACCATCTGGTTGGTGCAAAGCGGATGTGCATTCCATGGACTTCGTTCCGAAGATCCTAACCAACATCTCAAGGACTTCCTTAAAATCGTAGATTCAACAGACCTTGATGCTACAACTAGAGAGACAACCCGATTACGCCTATTCCAATTCTCTCTACGTGATCAAGCTAGTCAATGGCTTGAACGTTTACCCGCGGGATCCATCACCTCATGGGATGATCTCACCACTCGTTTCCTTGCTCAATTTTTCCCACCTGGGAAAACTGCGATGCTTAGGAATGATATCTTGATGTTCCAACAACGTCAAGGTGAAACTTTCTACAAAGCATGGGCTCGTTTCCAGGACCTACTCCAGAAAGTCCCTCATCATGGTATAAATCTTTGGTTACTAGTTCAAATCTTCTATGAACATGTCGACTTTCACACCAAACATACCATTTATCGAGCCGCCGGAGGTAGATTACGTGATAGGAACGCTGAGGAATCTTGGGAAATTATTGACGAACTTGCCGCCGATAATCAAGAATTATGGGAATTTAATCACACTATAGAAGCGGCCATCAACGCAATCTCGACACCTGGAGAGACTAATCAAATCTCCGATGAACTCCTTTGCAAGCTTGAGGCAAAAGTTGACTATTTCGAGGAAAGGCAAAAGAGACCTTTAAGTCCTAGACGAGCAGCTGTCAATTCTGTCTCGAAAATGACTCCAACGCCATTATCTGAGTCACCCTCTAGAGAGAATGCTGAAACCTTTCAAAATTATGCCCCACTTTATTCCCCACCTGAAAAACTTAGCCCGGAATTTGAAGCTCGAATGAGAGAATATATGGCAACCCATTCTGAGCGGCTGGCTAGATTCGAGGAAGCAGTTTATAAACAAAAGGAGGAGATGCAAGAGAAGATGAAGGAGATGATGAGCCTAGTGGAGGAGTATGCAAACCAGAAAACCCCAGAAATAATGTTACTAAGGATAGAAAGCGCTACCCCCACCACCCAGTTTGTTAATTCCATCACAATTGTCCACAAGGATAATGAGGAAAAAGAAACCCCTAGTAAACAAACCATTGAAGAACCGCCAAAATCCCAATCATTAGGTTACTACCTAAAACATAATATAAACGAAAACACCATAACAAATTGGATAAAGGGTGACGGGCGTAACCAACCCTCCAAACAGGTTTCAAAGAAGGATAAAGAGGGGGAAGATGAGTATGATACATTACCTGGGGGACCGGTATTTGAGAAACTACTTGTACAAAAAGTAGCTACTAAGCAGATGGCTTGTGGGAACTTTGAAATACCGGCCAGCATTGGGAATCTGCAATGTCTGAATACTTTCGCCGACCAAGGATCGGAAGTAAATCTTTTGCCCCTAACTGTCTACACCCAACTAACATCAGAAATGCCTGCCACCATTCGTGTTAGGCTATCCTTCGCTGGACACTCTTACGTGTACCCTTTGGGAATTGTAGAGGATGTGCTGGTCAATGTTGCAGGATTCATGTATCCCGTTGATTTCATGATCGTCGATGATAAGGGAGGTGGATGCATGCCAATAATCCTCGGAGCACCGTTCCTTACCACCGCACGAGCTGTTATTAAGTATGAAAACAGGAAAATCGAGCTTAAATCAGGAAAAAGAAAAATTAGCTTTCCCATGACCCCGCGATGTGCACAAGATAGCTTGATAAATAGAAAGCTCAATAACAACATTGACACATCGCCTATTCGTGTTCAGGAAAAGATTCTTGCATGGGAACCAAAGATCAAAAGTTACAAAGAAACTGAACATGAAGGAAACAATGGCTGCAACAAAGTTCATATCAAGTTTGAATGTAGTCAACCAACGGAGAGTCATGTACCATTCGCAAAAGGAGACCTGGTACTCTTAAGACACTCGGAGATAACAGTACCTCCCGATAAACAAAGTCCCTGGCGGTATGGGTCATTCACAATTGAAGGCATAGGCCAAGATGGGATGGCTAACTTGAGTAGTAAAGGAGGAGGGGAGGTGACTGCGAGTATCGATCGATTGAAACATCATCGCCACGATAGTAAGGATCATAACTATATGGGATACATCATCTCGAGAGATGAGGTCACGTAATTGCCCATGACCTTGAGTCTAGCTACAAGACTCGTAAATAAAGAAAAGCGCTTCTTGGGAGGCAACCCATGTTTTGTGTGATTTTTATTTGTTTGATTGTTATTTGCTTCCGTATGCATGCTTTATTTTATTGTTGGTAGATCATGTTTCAAACTAAATTGTAAAAATGCTTTATTTTGTTGTTTAACTTCGTCTTAACTTCATATAAAGGTATTTTGCAAAAGATAAGTGTAAGGAGAAACCCCAAATTTGTTTTTAAGAACGAAATTGATCATGATTCTCCACAATATTAAATGGACATGTGTATTAGTATTTGTTAGAGTCAAATGCTTGTATCGAGTCATAATGATGTTTTGCAGGATTTTCCAGGAAGTAGGACATAAGTTTTTCCAGAAATTTTTCGGAAACTTAACGTAAAGATTTCTACAGGTTACTTCTGACGGCGTCAGGAGTTAACTCCTGACGGCGTCATGTGTAAAATTCTGGAAATTTTGCTAGTTTTGTTTTTCTAACGGAATCTTAAAGTTTTTGTTAATTCTTTAGTTTTATAAACTATAGGAAATCTGCAAACATTCATTCCGCAAGCATTATATCTTACATTGTTTTCTAGGATTTATTAGTATATATAGATTGCCGCCGATTTTACGCGAGGTTGCCTTGTTTGTTTTCGCAGGTTTAACAGGTTACGTATGACAAGAAGATGATTTATATTTCTGGAAGGGAAGCGTTGATTGTTCATTTTCTTGGAGGAATATCTAACCTTGTTGACACAGTATCCACACCGAACGAATCAGGGGAGTATTTGATTTCATTCTTTTACTTGTTTCACTTTTACGTTCTTTAATTGAACATTTGGGACAATGTTCATCCTAAGTGTAAGGGGAGGGTAAATGATGATACCTTATAGGATACACTTGCACTTGAGTTTGTTTGTTTGATGGTAGGTGTGTAATAAAACTAAGAGAAATACTTGTTAGTGTAATTTTAGCGTCAAATTTAAATTTTTTTACAACATTTAGGAGTGAAACTTTAACCTTAGCAAGCGTCTCATGGATAGGAGGTTGTATGACTAGCACAAAACCGTACCACTTAAAAAATTTTCCACCCAAATATGTGAGGGTCGCTTTTAGATTTGATAGGAAAAGCATTCATTATTAGTGCTTATGTGTGTACCGGTAGCATTTAGATTCTAGAACTTGCGTTAGTGATGCATCCCAAGGCCGCTAGTGAGACTACATTCGTGTAGTATGATTTACTACATGATAAGAGGCATTAGGATCACCCTTGTGTTAAACCCGTATCATAATTATTTGACCATTTAAGTCATATTACTTGGCTAGTAAAGTCAACTAATTTTTCCCACACCTTAGCGTTGTACTCATTTTTAGTACACGAAACCCCTAGTACACCCTTCCGAGCCTATCTTTTCGTTTCTAACTTTAAGCATCTTACTTAAAGGAAGAATTTGTTACAACCCACTTAAATGTACACCCAAATCGCCTTAGCCTTCCGTGTATGCACTCATCTTTAGTGCATTATTGTTATATGTTTAAACCCTTAGTTAATTATCTAATTGATTACATGGTTGCTAAGTCGAGTCATATCCTTGTACATATTGTTTTGGGACGATTGAGACTCATGGGTAAAGTACTATTGTAATGGAGTAATGGGGAAGAACATCATATATTACCCCCATATGTGCGTTAATCTTAAAAAGTACTCCAAGTGTTTTGATTATCTTGATTCGAGTCATTAGATTAGTTTATTGTAAAGTATGTAAAAATTCAAGAGTAAGGGGAATTTTCATTCCCTATGATGTATTATTTTGGATGATAGGGTAAGAGTGTATGCAAAAAAATAAAAAAAATAAAAAAATAAAAAAAAATCAAAAAATTAAGAAAAAAAAAAAAAAAAAAAAACATACGGCCTACCATCCCTTTTCATTCTATGTTTATTTTATGTTTTCGTTATTTTTCATTTATTAGCTTAAGTCGAGTCTAGTCTTGATTTAGCAACGCCATATTGTACATGTAATTAACCAAGATGATTAACTCGCCACCAGTTTAGATTGCCTATATCCAACAAAACCGTGTATTACACATCCCTACACCTAACGTTATAACCCTTTAAAAGACCTCTTTGATAGTTTATCCTAAGTGCTTACGCCAAGTGGTGGAGGTTTGATCCTTTCCCAAGCCTATGGTAATCTATTTTATTATGACAGGTAGTGAGAGATGTTTTCCATTTCCATATTGTGATATATACTTTATTACACCCGAGAGATGTGAGTATCTAAATACTATTTGTGAGGTGCTAGTAAATGACCTCCGTGCTTCTCTTTGGTCTTGAGTGGAACGATTATTTGTTGTAATTACTTTTATATTAGTGTTAAATGACCCCTAACTTGTATTTTGATTAGAATAAAAGCGCATTTGCTTGAGGACAAGCAAATCTCAAGTGTAAGGGTATATGATGAGGCAAAAAATGAACCGTTTTTAGGGGGTCATTTAAGCCCGAATTCGAATTTAATTGATCAAATATTGCTCTAAATCGTTCCTTTTGTTATTTTAGGTACTTTTGGAGTGAATTCTGGAAAAGGAAGCATTTTGGACGTTTTTGGAGCATAAAAGTGAAGAAAACGGCAAAGTCTTAATTTTCCTTGCTGGGAATAGTACCTGACGGCATCAAGAGTTTTCATGTGACGGCGTCAAGAGCAAACAAGAGGTGGAAGTGGTGACGATCCAGAGAAATCGTGACGGCGTCAAGCTTGGCCGTCATGGTTCAAGGTATGGTGACGGCCCAGAGAAATATTACACATGACGGCGTCAAACTTGGATTTAGGCAATCCGATCTCATTATGGGCGGCGAGTTGACGGCGTCAGAAATTCCTTCCTGACGCCGTCACCCAGTAAAATCTATATATAGTTTTGCAATTTTTATTCATTAGTGTAGAACTTTAGAGGGTGTAACTTTGGAGAAACCCTAGCACGAATTTTACTGCTCTTTCAAGGGTTTTTACCCTTTGAAACCTTTCATGTTCAATTGAGATAAGTATCCTTTCAATTCATTCAATATGTCTATGTGTTGTTTGAATATATCTTACGCTTGTCTTGAATTTAACATGCTAGGCTAGATCTCTTGTGTGTTTGCTTAGATGTAGTGAAACCTAGATGTTGATTATGGGTTGATTGTTTGTTTATAGTTGTTACGGATGAATGATTTCAATGTTAGGCTTAAGAAAACTGGCAGACTTCCATACGGTAACATGCTTGAACGTCTTAAGAAACATGAACCAATGCGTACTAGGTTATTATAGTTGTATTTAATGCATGAGCGAATTCTAATGATCCCATGTTAGGAGCTTCTTGCAAGCTCGACATAGGAGTGAAGTAGGAGCTTATAGAGATGGGGAAATACGTACGCCACCCCACGAACGGTATTAAGGAATATAACCCGTCATCCACGCAATTGTAACAAACTATCAACCTGGAAAAGATATCTAGGGAGTAATGAAATCTAAGTAAACACAACTTTACCTATTATTGTTCACACCATATTAGTAATTAGCTTTATTTTCATTTATGTTATTTTATTTTGATTGCATCTTAGTTATTGGGTTAGTTGATTAGCAACTAATTCCACCCACTCTTTCAAAAAACCGAGATTTTTAATTGCTTTTATAAAAATATAAAAATATAAAAATACAAAAAGAACCATCCCTCACCTCTAGACCTAGTTTTTAGGCTTTCTAATCCTAGCGACACTATTCCTGAGTTGAACGATCAATCCCCCGGTACTTGTCACTATACTATACTACAACGATCAGGTACACTGCCTGGTGGGGGTTGTAAGTTTCTCGAGATCCCTTGAGAGGTAAAGCCTGGTGCGATTCCCACGTATCAGTTACTATCATTCCCATTACAAATACCTATAGTAGGTATTTCACAGGTAATTTTTTTGCTTTTTATGTGCTTTTATTACTTGCATGACTCACTAGACCTGCTCACGTATCTACACAAGCCAAATAACTCAACACTCACATCCTATAAACCCCAGGTATGTTAAGCATAAAATCATAACAACACCATAATAAGTAATTCACCAATCTAAAACACTAAACATAACACAAAACCCTAATACACACTAACTAAACCTTAAGTAGGAGTTTCTTTAGGAACATTAGGATATCTTAGAACCCTTAGGTAATTAGTACAACCCTTTAGAACTTAGGTACAAACCCCTTAAGTACAAAACCATAACTAGGTTATAACTAGCTAGAATTAGGTCTAAACCATCCCAAAACTTCCCCATAGGTGACTACCATTTAGTATAAGCCTCTTAGGAGTTAGGAATAGTTATTAGACACTCCTAGGACACTAGTCTAGGCATAAAACCATAAGATAAACTCTAGTCTCTCACTAAACACACTTAGGTCATTTAGGTTACAAAACTAGGTCAAACCTTCCCAAATCATTCCCATAAGTTACCCTCACTTAGAATAAACCCTTTAGGTCTTAGGATTAGTCACTAAACACTCTTAGGAACATAACTTAGGCACTAAACCTTAGGTAAAACCTTAAACACTTATTAAGTAGAACTAGGTCTAAACTTAACTAAAACAAGTAAAACCTAAACATAAGCACCTCAACCTAGCACCCTAACACCTTAGTCATACCCAAGCACACACCCTAACACCTCTAAGAACCCACACAAGTAGGTGCATCACCTACTTGTCTAATCCACCACTAAACCACCACTAAACCTCCACTAAACCACCACTAATCCACCCCTAATCACCCTAAACACCCTAAGCAGCTTACAAGAACCTCTAAGCTACCAAGCTAGGAGGTGTGTCACCTCCTTGTAAGCTACTTCCACCAAACCGCCTCCCTCGGCTCTCCTCCACCACAACCGACCTCCTCCGCCCCCTAGCTACTGCCATAACCTCTACTTGTCACCATCAGACTTGCCACAACCCTCCTCTAGCCTTTCTTACTCAACCCCTCCCTTGCTCGACACCTATACCCCATTTTTACCTCAAGCAGCCTCTACGCGGGTATAAATACCCCATACCTCCCTCCATTTTTCTTCACACCCTTTCTTCTCTTCACCTTACATTATTTCGGTAGTATTAAGTCCTTAGAAGACCTTGGAGTCAAGTAGCAAAGCCTTGGTCGAGTTGTGTTGTGGTTTGAGTCGAGACGAGCCCTAGAAAACCCTAAACCCTCGTAAAACCCTCCCTAACCAAGTAAGTCTTACATTCAGCTTTATTTAGCTTTAGTTTAGTCTTAGGATAACATTAGAATGCCTTAGATACCCTAGGAACCTTTGCATGAGCCTTGAATGCTAGAACTAGTTAGATTTTTATTTTAAAACCCTAGATTGAGTCGTATACTTGCATGCATGCTATAAGTCATTTCTATAACTCATAAACTAGTTATAGATAACCTAGATAAGCAAAAATAAGTCAAGCATAAGCTAGAAAACTTAGTTGCTAGATAAAATATAAGTTACATGCATTTAGGACTAGTTTTGCAAAACTTTACATGCATAAGGGTATATATCGTAAATTCCTAAAATTATAAAGTCTAGGGACTGTTTTTGACATTTCCTAGAAGTTATAAGTGTAAGGACTAGTTTTGCATAATATTAAAACCTTAGGAAAGATATTAAAATAAGTTATAAACTAAAAAGGACTAAATACGTAAATATTATAAAGTTAAAGGTCTAAATGGTAAATATAGAAAACTTAAGAGTCTAAGGATTAGTTGTGTCATTTACTTAAAATGTAGAAGTCTAGGGACTAGTTGTGTCAAGTATAGATAGTTATAAATATAAATAATATAAGTATTATAAGTTTAGGGTAGAAAATGTAAATATATAAACTATAAGGATATAAAGTGAAAATATCATATAAGTATAAAACCTAAATAATGTTAGAAGCATAACACAATACTAGGGAGCTTCATGCGAGGAGTGCTATGTGGATATTTCGTTTTGACGAGTTTGTTGGGTTTACGAATTAAAGTGCCCTGACTCCTCGAACGATTATTGCATATACTTCTGAGATATGATGGCCCGAACGGTGATATGATTATAACTAAACCCTAATAACAACATAACTCAATAATAGGGAGCTTTGTGTGAGGAGTATTGACTTCTGAATTATGATAGCCCGAACGGTATTATGTTGATAACATAATACAATAGTAGGAAGCTTCATGTGAGGAGTCATATACTTCTGAATTACAATGGCCTGAACGGTGTTATGTTATATCTAAAAACATTAACAAATCTAAAAACAATAACTTAAGAAACCTAAACAAGATAACTAAAGTTTGACATACATCCAAAACCAACAACACACTAGGATACGTGAGTAAGGCGGTCTAGTTTCCGAGTCACTACTTGCATCACTTAGATTACTCTAAGCTCAGGTAAGTTCATAGCCTCATACTTTTTAAAATACTTTTACTCTAAATGCTTTACAAAACCCTGTGAGTGGGATACATGCAAAATGCTTTACTTAAAACCGAATACATGTCTTTTTCTTTCGTTGTTGCACGAGTAAACTAACTGCCACCACTACATAACTAAAATTCATGAATCTAATCGTTTGGGATATTTTACCCACGCGAACGCGAATATAGTTGATAGATCTATTGGAGTTTGACAACTCCCGTTGGTATTAACACCCCACTAGGTGGTACCAATAAGTACTATATTTGAATCCACTGAAGGTTTAACTTTGGCAAGTTATCCTTCCCATCCCGTCATGGTTTGGTCTGCAGACCCCATGACCCAGATTGTTAAGGTGTGATTCATGAGCTTAGTGCAACATACCCCACTCCTGATAATTGTGCATGCATCACAATTATCACATAACCTACACTTTCCCAGATGGGTGTGACAACTGAACCCAGGGAACTTGTATTCACTAACCCCTAAACCAATGATTCTCACTCAATACCTAGTGTTGACTTTTTAAGCATGTATTCTAGGTATATTACTTCTATGGAGCCATGGCAGAAGGAGGTACTGAACTCGGAGGACTTTTCATGGTTATCATTCAAACATAACCTAACTCCTAGATTTTTGGGACCTCATCAAAAATAAAAGTATATCTTTTATAATTAAAACTCTAATAATTATGAATGATAACTAAATTTTCAAAACGTCTCTTTTCGAGTCGTTTTCTATTACTGTAACTGTGATTCTATGAAGTAATACCCCAAACATTTAATCCGCTGCGATCAGTGAAAAATGGGGGTGTTACACCCCTCCTTCTTCCCACTCCCAACAGGCCTCCTCTTCCTTTTTGGTGACATTGTACTCAGATTGTCGATTGGTACAGAAAAAGTTACTGTTTTCCTTGGCCTTCCCCTCTTTCTTTTTGTCTCTGCAACTACCTCATTGGAGCAACCGCTACCACTTCCAAGGTTAGGAATACATATCGCACCACTACCACCCACGTTTGGTTCGTTGTATGTTTTTTTCCAAAGCCATTGAAGAATTTCTTCTATCATCTCCTCCCCTATGTTTTTATACGAACCATACTTGGCAATAACTTGATCACCAAATGTAGCCATAACTTCTTCAAAGACTTCATCGTTTAATATAACTTTCCCCCATGACTTTTCGGATGATTCCTCCCCCCAATCAACAAAGCCTTTCCCTTATCATTATTCGCCATAGCCGGGTTTCGTTGTTCCGATTTAGGATATATTTTTTTAAGTTAGGGTTTGACGGTTGATTACCTCTACAACGGATATGAGGTTAAATGGGTTGGTTTTGGGGAGTTAATGTAATCTGAAAAAACAACTCTAGGAATCTAGTTGCTTTAACTAAAGAGTTTACGTTTGTTTGCAAATATAGTCCTTCAATTATAATTGGCGGGAGATAAAATGAACCGTGAAATGACAATACTACCCTCAGTGACTTGACACTTAACGATGAAACTAACGGGATTTGGCTCTCGATGGATTTTTTGCACTTATGCGTAACGTTAGTGGCTTTTTTGCACGCCTATATGACTCGGTATATTTTTTGCACTTTCGCGATATGTTAGTGACTATTTTTGTAGTTTACCCATTTGAGAAAGTAGGGATAATTTCATATTTGCTCAATATAAACCATAAAATATCATGTTTACCTAACTTATAAGTTAAAAATGTATAATGTGCAATGATTTTGATTTATGTTTCAGGAAATATAAAATTTTGATGTTTTTATTAAGGAAATAGGGAATTTCCCTGAGAAAGTATCTCGCAAGAAAATTTTATTCAATAAAGATTTATCACTGAATTACTTTGATGGTTAGAGGTTGACTCAAAGTTACTTACGAACAATTTCTTTTTATTTCTTTCACTTTTCTTCTTTTTATTACTTTTTACTTGTCAAAATATATATATATATATATATATATATATATATATATATATATATATATATATATATATATATATATATATATATATATATTACATACGCTTAGGCCATGCTTGGTAGGGGGTTTTGGTGGATGAAGAATTGGAAAAATAATCTAAAAAGATGCTTGATAGAGTATATATTGCAATGACCTATTACCAAATAGTGGGTAATGGGTTTGATAGGGAAATGATTTTCTTTCCTTTTCTTTTTCCCCACCATTATCATCATTGCATTTTCCTTTCATCTTCCCGAGTTTGAACCAAGCACACAAAGTTAGTCAAAGAGCAAACAGTGTGACAACATACCATTTGAGTCTCACGCAACGCCATATCAGCATCCTCACTCCAAAACACCCCTTCACCCACAATATGTTAAGTGGGCCTCACCATACCCAATTAAAACACAATAGCCACGCACAAAACTTAATTAAAAAGAAAGAAAAAAAAATCTTTTATCTTTATTTTTTTCTTTTGTCTTTATCGTTCCCACTTAAGTGGCAGATGCTCCTTCGGCAATCAGTGGCGGTGTCATGGCGGGCATCCGTCGAGGCGGGTTCTTCTGCCACGTCAAATTCGGCGAGACTGCTCGTTGCCATACCTTTCTCTCTAATGGTTATGTTCTTGATTTTGAATCAATTTTGAACCAAATGACCTTAATACATCTCTTGTTTCTTCATCCTCTTACCACACATTTTTATTCGTACATTTTTCATTAATAAACTAATTGAAAACCTACATTCTCACCTTTAAAGTACACTTTTGAGTTAATGAGAAAATATAATATTCATATTAAATCACTAAATCTAAACGTCTAAGAATGAAGATATGTACATCGTTTTACGGTTTTAGACTTCTATAACCTTTTACAACGTTTATATCCTGTAAACATTCGATCAATATTGGTTGGTTTTTTCTATATTTGTTAGGTACAAATTGGTAAATAAAAAATATAAATGACATTCACGTTTTCAACACCATATTTTAAAATTTTATGCATAATGTGAATTATATGTTTTTATTCAAATAACAAAAGCCGATATTTGTTAGAAACCTATTTATTTCAAACTTTCTTTTTAGATTTTCCACTCGTTTACTTTAATGCCAAACAAAATAAGATGACGGTTACGTATGTTTGTGCGTTTTTTTTTTCTCTTTTTTTATATCACTTTGTGAGTACCCCTATTTAGTTTTTATTGTGTATTTCTCTTTTATATAGAGAGGTTTAATATTATGTATGTATACTTGTTTATTGATTTTTTCCAGTGTTGCAAAACAAGGCCTACAAGGCCGATTAATCGCTGATTAGGTGCTACAAGGCCACCAATCTTTCCGATTTGTGTAAATCGGTCAAACAACTTGGTCAACCGTGGTCAACGATGTTAATGACGGTCAACAGTGGTCAAGCTTGCCCGAAACCTTTAAATCTTGCTAGAATTACCCAAAGCTCGTTGTAAAATTGTTTAATAAGTTACACTTGTTTATATCTATTTCAAGATGTTTTTCTTAGAAAAATCTTGCTAGTAATACATAAAATTTACCGAAAATACCTAAAACTTGCCAGCTTGTTGTTTATATCTATTTTAAGATGTTTTTTTTTAAGAAAAATCTTGCTAGTAATACCTAAAATTTACCTAAAACTTCCTGAAATTCAGAAAACTTGTCAAAAACGTCAATTCGATTAATCACCGATTAATCCCGCCTAGACCGTTTACAAGCTACAGGGGGTCGACCGCCTGACTATCGATTTACGATTTTTGCAACCTTGTTTTTTTCTCAATTGCCTATCATTTTGTCAACTTGTATCTTTTGGAAATTCCAACTTCGGTCAAATAAACAAAGCCACCTCATATTTTCATATTTCTTTTTCAACATGTAAATACGTCAAAAACAATATTAAAATTCTTTATGTCTTCTTTTATTCCCTTTAGATTCATGGTTTATGTGGGTTTCTCATGTTTCAAGGTGGCTTCGACAACTATCACAAACATAATGGAAACCATAAAAAACCAATAGATCCAAACATACTTGAAACCGTCATAAAACATTTGGTTTCTCAAATACAGGAACAAAACCCAGTTACTAAAACACCGGCAGCAAAAACAACAAGTTACCACAATAATAGCAGATCGCAAACCACACCATATCATAAACAACAGACCTAAAATAATCACAAGATTCTCTTTTCCGAAATATTTAAAATCTAAAAATGAATGACCAAAAAATCACAAACCTTGTTATTGTGTTTAAAAAACAGCAAAATATAGTCGTAAATCAAAACCAAAACTAACGGTAAGCAAAGCCACCAGCCGTAACCACCTGAAACAAACAGACCACCAAGAGATGGTGGCGGATCCGGCAATAAGCGGGCCGGTGAAGCTAGAATCACCAATCGAAACAAATTTCTCAAAACCACATAAGCCAACAAAAAAACATCAACAAAAGCCACCCAGCCTACCGAAACAACCTGAACCATTGAGCAATGGTGGCTATTTGGTAGACGGCGGCTGTGATGGTGGTTGTCAGTGGGTTGTGGGTTAGAGAGTGAAGACTTTCTATGTGTATGTATTTTGTGTGGTAGTAGTGTGTTTTTTGGTTTTCTGTGGCTTTATATATACTAGATTGGCAATATTTCGCCGCGTTGCGGGCGGGCCTATTTTTTTTGCCGAGATAGTTTTCTATAAATAAGGCAGAATGTTTTTTTGCCGAGGTATCTATAAATTCCATGGAAACATTCATTAAAAGTGACCCAATTCACCCTTTTATTGCTGCTCTTTCACAGCAGGTTTCCATTATAATTGTGAGATTGATTACAGGAGCTAGTTTTAAAAGAATCAATCAATCATCTTTTTTTTTGGTTATATATTTCAAGAATTCTTACTCTATTGTGACAATTAGGAAGCAAGATCTAGAAAAGTGGTAATACATAGTAGTAATAGTAACAGAAAAACGAACCTGCAGATCAGCGAACCACTCTTTTCAATGTCAATTTGGTCAATATACTGCCCACATTTGACGAAACAAATTGCCTGCTCGTAAGCTTTGTTACCACAACACCTAGATTGCCTATTAATTGTAGCTCTAGAAACTCTGTAGTTGACCGAAGCACCAATTTAGGACAATAACCTTTCACTTTCTTAGACGCAGCACCCATACCTGCACTTCTTTTGTGGAGTAAGCACTTCAAAGTATTAGTCTTGCTTCGAGTTACATGTATAACTATCTGCATACCACTTTATGTATCTCGAAGATGTAAAAGAACTTTTATGGCGTAAAATCCATGTTTCTGCACCAGTTTATGCTGTAAAAACATTGTGTAAAAGCTGTAAACAACACCATATAAAAGCTCCATATTCCCCTGTTCAAACAGTCAAGTGTCTGGCATATTCCTGGTGTTCAAAGGGCGCAAATTCTGCTGTAAAAACAGCAGTTAAAAACTGTGAAAACAGCGTTTAGCGGACCCACAGAAACTAAAATATCTTCAGCAAAAGAATTTGTGCCCTTTGGACTGTAGAAACTTAGTAAAAAAAATGGCACGGCATACTGTAAGAAAAACCCACAGAAACCCAAAGATATTGGAAAAATAACCTCCGTCGAGTTTTCTGAGTTAGCAAGTAGCAATCGACTAAAGAGGACACACCCGCCATGGCTGCAACTGTAATAAGGTACCCTGCCAAGATACGGGTGATCTCAGCTTTATCGTCTCTACTCAGGTGCATCACAGGCCACACGTGCACAGTTTTGAAATTCCATCTATTTTTTTATTCATGAGAAACGGCTGTATAAGGCGAAGACCAAAACGCAAGCCTTGGCTCAGACACGTGAACAATCGACTAAAGAGGATACGCCTGCCATGGCTGCAACCATAATAAGCTGCCATGCCAAGATGCAGAGAATCACAAGTTTAGCGAATTCACCAAGAAAGTAACAATCATCACAGCCTAGTACAATCGTTATCAGCATCACCCGCATCTCATATAAGCAGAATTCACAAAAATAAGGAATGCCAAACAGCCTCTAAAACTGTAACAAATAATTTTGCTCATTAGAGCGTGTGTAGGTTAAATTCCAATTTAAAAATAAAAAAGATATATACCGGGTATTTTGCATCACGGGCGTTACCAGGTCAAAAGATGCACAGCGATCACATTATTGTAACATTGGTTGATAAATTGTAGCTGCAACTATAACTAAATTACGTCAAAGTACTCTGTGAAGTTCAAAAAATTAGGCTCAGATTAGAATATACATATATACTCTAAGCTGGCAAACCATACTGGCTGCAACCTACAGGTTGCCTCGCCAAGGTACCATCCCTCATCATCGCCACAATGATTCAGTCTTAGAAAAAAGGCCCAATGTCAATGGGCAGAAACCCAAATCATAATTTAGGCTTGAGATCCGAGAATGCAGAAAGCATACCAGATACTTGTCATGGCTGCAACGACAATGAAGTTGTGACTGCCCCGGCAAGATATATTATTACCTGTGTTAAACGACACGGTATTGTTCATAGGCATTCAATTAGGCCATAAATTGCAAATGAGCCTCAACCTTCGTTGTGGGCGCAAATATCAGGAAGCTCAGGCAAGTAGCAATCGACTAAAGAGGATACACCCGCCATGGCTGCAACTGTAATAAGGTACCCTGCCAAGATACGGGTGATCTCAGCTTTATCGACTCCACTCAGGTGCATCACAGGCCACACGTGCACAGTTTTGAAATTCCATCTATTTTTTTTATTCATGAGAAACGGTTGTATAAGGCGAAGACCAAAAGGCAAGCCTTGGCTCAGACACGTGAACAATCGACTAAAGAGGATACGCCTGCCATGGCTGCAACCATAATAAGCTGCCATGCCAAGATGCAGAGAATCACAACTTTAGCGAATTCACTAAGAAAGTAAGAATCATCACAGCCTAGTACAATCGTTATCAGCATCACCCGCATCTCATATAAGCAGAATTGACAAAAATAAGGAATGCCAAACAGCCTCTAAAACCGTAACAAATAATTTTGCTCATTAGAGCGTGTGTGTGTGTATATAACTGGCTATGTCATTTGTCATGTTATCCAACTGCCTCAGGCCAACATAAGGCCACTCATGGCAAAACTCAGGTCACAACAATAAACATTATTTTAATCTGAGTTTAGCGGGTAAAACGACATGCCTAATCTTGAGCACATTACCCTATCCTATGTAAGTTTATGTTTGGCTTAACCAAAGAAGATTTTGTTTGGCTTATGCAGATTCTGGACCATGCTCGTGGTTTAAATATGCCCATGTTCCCTAACTTAGTCAGATTTATGATTGGTTTGGGATTTGATTTTCTACTGGTTTGGTTAAACAACATGCCTAATCTTGAGCACATTACCCTATCATATGTAAGTTTATGTGTACCTTGAACTTTCCTTAGAAATCCAATAACAAGAACAAAAATATGTTGATTGAAAGTCAAATTTGACTCCTCATACTTCCTTTTCAGTTGGACTTCTGGGGTGTTTGAGTTAGCTTTTTAAAACTCATTTTCTTATACTTGCGACCATGCTTTGGTGTTTGGATAGACAGTTTCTTCTTCTGATAATACACACATAACCTAACAATATTACTTATACCAAAGGACATGTGAGATGAATTTGTTGTAATATATTACTATTAGATAGTTAGCGTTTAAAAAAAACAATCTCTAGTCCTTTTTTATATTATTCATAATAATGACCTCTTTGAGTCTTTGGTCCTCATACCTTTAATACATTGAATAATCAGATTTGACAAACAGGGAAACATCATTAAGTTTTCTGAATATTAGTACATTGTAATATATTATCAGATTTGAGACACCACAAGCATGTCTAAACACTATACTCTACGGTTCATCTTGTTTTCGGATCATAAATATCGTATAATCATTTTCAAAACACACATTCAAACACTCTCTTTGTCGCAAATTTGGTTCTTTTATTTACTAATAACCATGGATTTTTATATAGACGTAGTTGCTACCACTTTTGGTTCTTGATAGGCTCATAGCTACTTACTGATTATTTTTTCATGGTTAGTCAAAGGATAAATGTTGCATCGCAGAACGGGACTTGCCAGAGGAACCACCGGTTTGTCTGCGCTTTAAGATGAAGGAAATCGTAGTACGCATTGACAGATATTTAACAAAAGAAGAGTTCAACTTAATAAAGTATCTACTAAAAAATTCGATTAGTTTGAAGAATTTTAGAATTTATGCTTTTCACATTGATAGAAAGAGGCGTAAGAAGTTATTGAACTTCCATCGTGGTTCCGAATGTTGTCAAATTGAGTTTATTTGAAGCCTCTTCTAGATACTGATGGTAATTTCTCATATTCTAGGATTGTGTTGAATCTTTGCAAGCTCAAGTTTATTAGTGATTTTGCATCTTTGTTTGTACTAAATGTAAAATCTAATGCAGTTTGATTTTTTCTGTAACTCGAGACTGTAACACATGGTAGATTGCTTGAAGTTGTCACTAGATTTGTGATGGCGGACCAAAGGAGGTTCAAAGGATTAGGATATAATTAAGGGGTTTTAGTATTCGAGTAGGAATTAGGATGTTATGTTTAATTAAAGAATGCTTGGTAGTCTTGTTTTGTTTTGGGTATATTGGTTCGCATTCTTCTTTATAAAAGTATATGTAATGTTTCAGATTGTTTCTATTATTCATAAATAGTAGGTGCATGTGTGGGTCAGTTTTCACTAATATGTAAAACTACCTCTTAGCAGTATGTTGTGATATAGCCATGTTGGGTTGTTCGTGTATGTGGCTTTTAGTATGTGTAGGGCATGCATGTGAACGTGTTTATTGTGGTGCACGGGAGTGCGATTGAGGGACAGGATCATGTGTGTGTAATGTTTGTTATTATACTTTCCTCGAGGTTCTTATTTAGTGTTACTTTTCACATGAATTTTGTTCCAAATACGTGTCAGTTCTAAAGATCGGTGTCGACATTTCTACTTGTTTGTTCCTATACTTATTCAGAGTTACTTTTCAAAGAATGGTCATATCTTATCTTGTAACATTTGTGAAGATTTACTATCGAGTTTATGTATAAATTGACCAAAATCAAAGGTTTGTGGAGCATTCAAGTTTAAGTACTTGACGTTTCTATGCTTTATTGGTAGTAAACCAAACCGAACCAAATTCAAATTGGATTAAACCAAACCGAATAACCAAAAACCGAAACAAATAACCCAAATAACATAACTTTAATTATTTATTTATTTAATTATATAGTTTTTTTTCTTCAAATCAAGCTTAAAAAATGCTAATATTTATATAAAATATGCTATATGCAATTTCACCTTTCTTCTTTCTTTTTGTGTATCTATCTATAAAAGCTATAATAAGTCTTGAAACTATACCAAGATACAATACTAAAATCAAGAACATGACTATAAAAGCCATTGCACACGAAAGTCTTCATTTCATGCAAATGAGCAAATCACAGCATAAGCCCAATATATCAAACGTCTTCATTTTCATGCAAATCATAACATAAGTCCAATAAATCCAAAGTCTTCATTTCATGGGCTTCCATATTAGGCCCAAACTGAATAATCATAACGTAGTCCAATAAATCAAAAGCACCATAACTACACCAATCATCACTAACAATAATGCAACCTTAAAACTAAAATGATACTGATTAAAAATTTAAAACGATAAGTATCCACCTTCATATATAACTAAATCCCAAAGAAAGACCATAAAGATAAACCAAGATTTACAAAAAAGTAACTGTTCGTTTCTTTGATGAATGATGAATTACCTCGAACAACAAAAAAAAATCCAGCGTATATGCACAACCTCTTATAAATTTTGAAGGAAGTAATTTCCGGTGGCCATGATTGGGGTAACCGGAATTTGGTGTGTGTGTGTGTGTGTGTTAATCCTTGGCATGAGAAAGAGGAGGGATGGTTCTGGAATGTGCAGAGATATGGAACTTTTATGGTTGATAACAACAATAGTATATTGATGCGTGGGAATTGCACCATGCTTTACCTCTCGAGGGATCTCGAGAAGCTTAAAACCCCCACCAGGCAGTGTACCTGATCGTTATAGTATAGTATAGTGACAAGTACCGGGGGATTGATCGTTCAACTCAGGAATAGTATCGCTAGGATTAGAAAGCCTAAAAACTAGGTCTAGAGGTGAGGGATGATTCTTTTTGTATTTTTATATTTTTATGAAAGCAAGTAAAAATCTCGGTTTTGGAAGAGTGGGCGGAATTAGTTGCTAGCCAACTAACCCAATAACTACAGATGCAATCAAAATAAAATAACAGAAATGTAAATAAAGCTAATTTAACTAGTGGTGTGAACAATATATGGGAGAATTGTGTTTACTTAGATTTCACTACTCCTTAGATATATTTTACTGGTTAATTGTTTGTTACAGTTGCGTGGATGACGGGTTATATTCCTTAATATCAATCATGGGGTGGCGTACTTACTTCCCCAATTCTATAAGCTCCTACTTCACTCCTATGTCGAGCCTGCAAGAAGCTCCTAACATGGGATCACTAGAATTCGCTCATGCATTAAATACAACCATAAAAACCTAGTACACATCGGTTCATATTTCTTAAGACGTTCAAGCAAGTTACAGAATGGAGATCTGCCAGTTTTCTTAAGCCTAACATTGAAATCATTCATCCATTACAACTATAAACAAACAATCAACCTATAATCAACATCTAGGTTTCATTACGTCTAAGCAAACACACAAGAGATCTAGCCTAACATGTTAAAATCAAGACAAGCGTAAGATATATTCAAACAACACATAGACATATTGAATGAATTGAAAGGATACTTATCTCAATTGAACATGAAGGGTTTCAAGGGGTGAAAACCCTTGAAAATACTGTAAAAGTCGTGTTAGGGTTTAATAGGTTCGACCCTAAAATTCTCCTCCCAAGTTACACTCTTAATGAATGAAAATTAGAAAAGTATATATAGATTTCATGAGGTGACGGCGTCAAGAGGAAAGTTCTGACGCCGTCATCTCGCCGCCAATAAAATTCTCGGACTGCCTAGATCCAGATCTGACGCCGTCATGTGTATTTCTGCTCTGGGCCGTCACCACTTTTACTCTTGACGCCCTTGATCTGACGCCGTCACGTTTTCTCTGGGTCGTCACCAAAATTGCTCTTGACGCCGTCATCAAAACCTTCTTGACGCCGTCAGGTACTGTTCCCAGCAAGGAAAATTAAGACTTTGCCGTTTTCTTCACTTTTATGCTCCAAAAACGTCCAAAATGCTTCCTTTTTCAGAATTCACTCCCAAAGTACCTAAAATCACAAAAGGAACGATATAGGACAATATTTGATCAAATAAATTCCAATTCCAGCTTAAATGACCCTCTAAAAACAGATCATTTTTCGCCTCATCATATATGCTAACCTTGCTTTCCTTTTCAGTTGTAGGAAATTGCAACAACTACAAATTGGTGAGACACCACAAACAGCTTCAAGATAACTGCTTCAAACGATAGTTGGCTACAAATTGTTGTTTGTGTGTTTTTTTAGTTACTCTGATGATGTTCTTGTTGTTTTAGGGTCCGCTTGGTTAAAAGTGGGGAAAGGTAAAAGTAAGGGGAAAGGGAAAGGGAATGCAAAGGATTGAGTGAAGTGGGTAATTAATACATTACCACTCAATTTACTCTATAATGTTGATTACCCACTACGGGGTAATCAATACCTTTGCACACCCCTAACCAAACACCTAATTTGAGTAAGGTAGGCCCTTTTGAATTCCTTACCCATCCCCACCCCCTTAACCCCCTTACCAAGCACCCCCTAATATGTCTTTGAAAAATGTATTATTCATGAACCTTCTAATTAACATTGTCAAAACTATAGTACAAATGTGTGGACAGATGGTACTTTTTTTTAGGTGGACGCTTGGTATTTTGTTAGCCATGTCGTACATGGATCATGTGTGTTTTAGAATTCCAATATAAAAGTAACACTACTAAGACCTGATTACACCATAACGGGGCTTGAATAGTTGCTATACCATCAAAGAAACACCAATGAAAGTGTGACAACATTCTAGTCAATTGACCAGTGCACCTCGTGATTCTTAATCCATCATGAATCCACCAATGAGCAGCCATATTAATTTGTAATGGACACCTTAAAAATTTACTAATGATCCCGTTAAATTTTGGGTTTTAGTATATAAGTATAATAAGTAAAACCCTTTTTAAATAATTATAGTTGATTTTAGTTCAGAATATTTTTTTTCCTATCTACTACCAAGTGATTTTTTATTCAAGTCTATCTACTACCAAGTGATTTTTTATTCAAACATTTTTTTTCTAGCGTGCAAAGAAATAGGATATTTGGAGGAGTTGGCAATAAGGGTCCATGTTCTATGCTATGGTAATTTATTTTGTTTATTTATTTAGTCAAACTTGCATCTTTATTTCAAAGCAATCATTTACTTTTCGTAGTTTGTCTTACCAAAGACTTGATTTTGATTCAGTCGAGGCAAAAAGCATTGTCAAATTCCATCCATCTATCTTTTTTTGCTTGTGGTCCACTGGGCATGTCTTATTCAGTTAAGCGTGTCTAGTGGAGAGTAGTACCGGTTTGGGTGACCAAACCGGGAAGTCCTCTCTTGTGGACCACTGCCATGTCGGTACGATTTCAAAGTCCTTCAATGAAGGTTTCAACCCACAAGGGTTCGAATCTGAAAAAGGCAGGGTTTACTTAAATTTAAGTGTCGTGCCTTCGGGCGGCTTAAGTTGAAGGTTTTCCCCCATCGGGTTTCAAATTGGACTTGAATTTCCCCAATGAAAGTCAATTTTCAAAAAAAAAAAAAAAATCTATCTTTTTTTTTTTCAAAAGGGTTGTGTTAGGGATACGGGGTCTACCCCACCCTCCCTAACATAGCTTACTGTTACTGCACTGTTCATGCAGGTTTTTGTCTTTTTTTTTTTTTTTTTTTTTTTTTTTGTCCCATAGATATACTTTTTTTTGTCCTTTGTCCATGTTTTTTTTTTGTCCAAAGTGCTAGTATTGCACACACACAAGCAGTATTGCACACATGCAGTATTGCACACAAGCAGATTGCAGGCTCAGATTAACAATCATCATCGCCGATTTAGAACACAAGCAGATTGCTAACAGGCTCAGATTCATCATCGCCGATTTAGAAAAAAAAAATATATAAACAAGTACACCCTACCATATTTAGAGAGGGTTAATGTAACCAAATATTAGGCTCGGATATGAAGGCTGCAAAGTGATAAAAATATCACTTTGCCATGCCGTTCGGTTTTTTAGAAAAACATTCGTTATCGCCTTTTTTTGAAAAAAAATATTTTGTCCAACTGCAGCTTGCACACAAGCAGCTTGCACAAGCAGATTGCACCCAAGTGCACAGATTTGCCACCAAGTGCACAGATTGCACACAAGCAGATTGCACCCAAATGTGCACAGATTGCACCCAAACCAAGTGAACCAAAAGTGAAACACAAAGTCTCACATTCCACACAACATTAAGATTCTCAATTCACTGCAGAGACTGCACCCATGTTACTCACAACAGTAGAAAGTAAAGATTCCTGCAAATACTCACGGGAAAGTAAAGAGCACTGAAATAATTCACAAGAAAGGCTCCATTATATACAAGGCTCACAAAGAAGCAAGTCTCACCACAATCAATATCACAAACAAGTGAAAGCAAGTCTCACCACAATCAATATCACAAACAAGTGAAAGGGGTGGAGTTATAGCAACGGGGGTATTTGGTTAGATTAACCCTCGCTATTTAAATATTCTAACAAACCATTTCTTAGCAAATTGCACACAAGTGAAACACAAGCAGCAGCAAGTGAAAGCCGCAAGTGAAACACAACAAAGATCTTAGACTGCCAGAATGTCAAATTCACCATTTAACACACAAGAGGTAACATTAGGCTCAGATTATATATTGGTGCATCATAAGCAAGTTTTATCATATTTGGCTGCAACTTCAAAGGTTGCAAAAAAAAAAAAAAAAAAAAATGCATGTCCATTCGGTAATGCCACGCCAAAATCAAAACTTTTTTTTTAAATCATCATTGCCATATCTCAGTTTTTTTTAAACAAACTGCTTATCAAGTTTCAAAAGCAAACTGATTAAACCAAGTTTCAAATCAAACTGCTTATCAAGCATATTAGAGAGGTTTAATCTAACCGAATAGCCCCCGTCAATATAACCCACCCCATAGGAGGGTCAGAGCACAACATAATCACATATCACATACCTGTGGACTGTGGGGTAGGCCAGAGCAGGTATTCATACCACTCATTTGTGGCAGATCAAGGTGTTAACCAACCAACAGCCACAGGTATTCATCACCACAGATCACCCAAACCAACTGAACCAAAAGTGAAACACAAGTCTCACATTCATCACCATAGAGCACAACATAATCACATATCACACACCTGTGGACTGTGGGGTAGGCCAGAGCAGGTATTCATACCACTCATTGGTGGCAGATCAAGGTGTTAACCTACCCACAGCCACAGAACTACCAACATCTCAAATAATCACATAAACAACACATAATCACCCACCACAGAACCACCAACACTTAATCACCCACCACAGAACCGCCCACCACAGAACCACCATCACAGAATCACCCACCAAAGAACCACCATCACAGAATCACCCACCACAGAACCACCATCACAGAATCACCCACCAAATAACCAAAACACCCAAACCCTAGTTTTTAAAAATTAGGCTTTTTTAATTTTTATTACAAATCTGAGTAATTAAACATCACACAAGTATAATAATCATATAAACATCACAGAATCACCCACCAAATAACCAAAACACCCAAACCCTAGTTTTTAAAAATTACGCCTTTTTAATTTTTATTACAAATCTGAGTGATTAAACATCACACAAGTATAATAATCACATAAACATCACAGAATCAACCACCAAATAACCAAAACACCCAAACCCTAGTTTTTAAAAATTAGGCATTTTTAATTATTATTACAGATCTGAGTGATTAAACATCACACAAGTATAATAATCACATAAACATCACAGAATCAACCACCAAATAACCAAAACACCCAAACCCTAGTTTTTAAAAATTAGGCGTTTTTAGTTATTATTACAGATCTGAGTGATTAAACATCACACAAGTATAATAATCACATAAACATCACAGAATCAACCACCAAATAACCAAAACACCCAAACCCTAGTTTTTAAAAATTAGGCGTTTTTAGTTATTATTACAGATCTGAGTGATTAAACATCACACAAGTATAATAATCACATAAACATCACAGAATCAACCACCAAATAACCAAAACACCCAAACCCTAGTTTTTAAAAATTAGGCGTTTTTAATTATTATTACAGATCTGAGTGATTAAACATCACACAAGTATAATAATCACATAAACATCACAGAATCAACCACCATTGAACCAGAACACCCAAACCCCCATTCCACTGATGAACCCTAATTGAATATCAAAAAATCATGCACATACCATCACATTCCACTGATGAACCATCACATACCACACCACCAATTTAAACACAAGAGTAATTTTAGATCTAGAATCGTTTCTAGATCTAAAATAGAGAGAGAAAAAGAGAGACAGATGTGAGATATAGAGAGAGAGAGAGAGTTAGCGTGTGTGTGTGTGGTGTGTGTGGGTGGGTGGGTGATATACGCGTACGCGTATTAACCCTTTTGTTTTAATATTATTATTATTATTATTATTATTTGTAAAAGTTGTGTTTTGTAAAAAAAAAAAGTATTTCGTAAAAAAAAATGTAAATGTTGTAAAAGATTGTAATTATTATAAAAATTGTTATAAAAAAATGTAATTATTGTAGTTATTATAAAAATTGTTATACAAAATTGTTATAAAAATTGTTATACAAAATTGTTATAAAAATTGTTATATAAAATTGTTATAAAAATTGTTATTAAAAAATGTAAATGTTGTAAAAAATTGTAATTATTGTAATTATAAAAAAAAGTGTTTTGTAAATGTTATAAAAAATGTAAATGTTGTAAAAATTGTAATTATTATAAAAAATGTAAATGTTATAAAAATGTTACGTATTTTCAGGTTTTCGATTCTCACGAGCAAGTAACTGAGTGGGTGCAAAATATAGCTCGGGAGCTCGGTTTTGTAATTGTAAAAAATAGAACCAAATCAGAAGATGGTCTGATGAACGACATCAATTATAGGTGTACAAAGGGTGGGAATTATATCGTAGGAGGTAGTGGAAAACGGAAAACCAAAACATATAAAACCAATTGTCCATTCAGATTACTGGCAAAATATCATCGAACAAAATATTATTGGGTTTTGAGGGTGAAGGATGATACGCATAATCATGATATGCTAGAGTCGTTGCATGGTGTGCCATATGCAATGCGATTAAATGATGATGAGTTGGGTTTGGTCAAAGAATTGACAGATTATAACGTACGACCACTTAATATACTTTCGACAATACAGGGTCGTAATCCGGATAACGTGTCTAGCGTTAGAACTATATATAACGCACAAAATAAGTTCCGGAGAGACATAGTAGGAGATAGAACTCCAATTCAAGTCATGTACTCACATTTGAGGGATTCAGGGTATACATGGTACCTGAGGGTAAATGAGCATACCAACGTGCTTGAGGAGCTATTTTTTGTGCACCTCACGTCGTATGCTATATGGTGTACATTCCCTCAAATAATACTGATGGACTCCACGTACAATACCACCGTGTTTAAATTGCAGTTGTTGGAAATTGTTGGAGTAACTTCAACAAATAAAACATTTTCAATGGCGTATAGCTTTATATCCAGTGAAAAGGGGCATAATTTTAAATGGGTAATGCAACGTGTGAAGCAAGTGATAGACGAAAGATATTACCCACGTGTTATCGTCACTGACATAGATTTAGCATTGGTTGGGGCAATAAGAGAAGAATTTTCTAACGCTCACAGATTACTCTGTCGATGGCATATAGAGCAAAATCTGCTTAAGTTTTGCAGAAATAAATTCGACGATGGAAAAGAGTATGAGTCCGTTAAACACCGATGGGATTGGATGATTAAAGCTCCGACATTCGAATCCTTCAGGGACCATTATCAACGCCTACAACGGCGATTGGTGAACCATCCGGGTATAAAAAAAATTATTAATTCATTGTTTATAATTATTTAAATAAGTACCCGAATGACCTTTTAGTATGCTCTATTTCTTTTTCAGATATCGCTGCGTATATGGATAGCTGGCTGCGAGATTACCCACCCATGTTTGTCTCGTATATTACCGACCGATATCGCTCCTACGTCCAGACAACAACGTGCAGAGTTGAGGCTCACCACGTGATGAGGCGAAAAATGATCCGTTTTTAGGGGGTCATTTAAGCCCGAATCCGAACTTATTTGATCAAATATTGCCCTAAATCGTTCCTTTTGTGATTTTAGGTACTTGGAGAGTGAATTCTGGAAAAGAAGCCATTTTGGACGTTTTTGGAGCATAAAAGTGAAGAAAACGGCAAAGTCTCAATTTTCCATGCTGGGAACAGTACATGAAGGCGTCAAGAGTAAAGTCATGACGGCGTCAAATCTCAATAATAAAAATCCGTAGTTGATGAAGGCGTCAAGAGTAAAGTCATGACGGCGTCAAACCCCAAGAATTAAAATCCGTAGCTCATGACGGCGTCACACAGGGCGTCAGAAGTAGATCAAGGCCGTCCGAGGAAGTATTTGGCGGCGAGATGACAGCGTCACACCTTTGTTCTTGACGCCGTCACCCCGATTTTCCTATATATAGTTTTCTAGTTTTTCACATTTAAAAGAGAAGTTTTGGAGAAACCCTAAAGACGATTTTGGTGCAACTTTTACAGGTTTTTCAAGGGTTCCAAACCCTTGAGACCTTGCATTGTAATTGAGATAAGTGTTCTTCTAATTCAATCAATATGTCTATGTGTTGGTTGTCTATATCTTGTTCTTGTCTCAATTCCATTATGCTAGGCTAGATCTCTTTTGTGTTTGCTTAGATCTAATGAAACCTAGATATTGATTATGTGTTGATTACTTGTTTATTCTTGTCTTGGATGAATGATTTATATGTTAGGCTTAAGAAAACTGGCAGATCTCCAAATGGTAACATGCTTGAACGTCTTAAGAAACATGAACCGAGGCGTACTAGGTCTTTATTGGTTGTATTTAATGCATGAGCCACTGTTTACAATCTCTATAGTTGTGCTGGGCATGGTGTAGGAGGAGATAAGAGCTCATAGAATTGGGGAGTTATGTATGCCACCCCATGAATGGTATTAAGGAATACAATCCGTCATCCATACAATTATAACAAGTAATTAACGTGTAAAAGATATATAGGGAGTAGTGAAATCTAAGTAAACACATTTTCTCCAATTACTGCTCACAACCTTAGTATAAATTAGTTTAATTTCATTTTAGTATTTTATTTTGATTGCATCTTAGTTTTGGGTTAGTTGAACAACAACTAATTCCGCCCTCTCTTTCAAACCCCGATATTTAAATTGCTTTCATAAAAATATAAAAACACAAAAATAATCATCCCTCACCTTTAGAACTAGTATTTAGGCTTTCTAATCCTAGCGACACTATTCCTAAGCTGAACGATCAATCCTCCGGTACTTGTCACTATACTATACTACAACGATCAGGTACACTGCCTGGTGGGGGTTGTAAGCTTCTCGAGATCCCTCGAGATGTAAAGCCTGTTGCGATTCCCACGCATCAAGTTTTTGGCGCCGCAGCCCGGGGAATAGTTATTGTCTAGGTGAGAATTTCTTTTTATTAGGTCTACTTGCTAGATTCCTTTCTAGTAAGATTTATTTTTATTTTTTTTAGGTTTTCTTTAGTCTATCTTATTTCTTCGTGCTTTTGTTCGTAACTCTTCACCGTCCGCCATCATGGCAACCAACGAATTCTCCAACCTTAGGATCACTAGGAGTCGTAGTACCACTAGAGACCTTGTCTTGCCTTATGCAGAACCCGAAAGAGAAATGTGTAGGTTAAGACGAACTCACTCAACTCCTGAACCATCCAGCATTGCTATCGACTTTGATGCACCTCTTTCTGAGGAAAATTCAGAAAATCACATCACAACCCCTAGCTCCCATAACGAGATGAGTACCCCTATAATACCTCCTCCTAAGCGTCTCAAGGACTACTCTTCCCCAACTCCTCGTGGCTTTTCTAATGCCATTGTTTACCCAAACGAACACACCAACGAGGTCTTGCATACAAACGATGTTTGGCTTGTCAAAAGTGTGTGTAAGTTCCATGGACTTGATGAGGAAAATCCAATCCAACACATCAAGGACGTCCTAAAAATAGTGGACACCATCCATACGGATGGGGCTACTAGAAACACATCCCGACTGCGATTCTTTCCTTTCACCTTATACGAAAAAGCCCAAGAATGGTATGACAAACTCCCTTCCGAATCTATTTTCACATGGGAGCAACTCTTATCCAAGTTCTATGAGAAGTTCTTTCCACCTGGAAAAACCTCAGCATTTAGAGATAGGATCCTTCGTTTCCGAAAGGGGAAGGATGAACCCTTCCATAAATCGTGGACTAGATTCAAAGATTTAATAAGACAAGTTCCACATCATGGCATTGAACTTTGGCTCTTGGTCCAAATCTTTTACGAAAAAATCTCCTCTAATGACCGGAACGAAATTAACCAATCTAGGAAAGGAAGATTGGCCAATCTTAGTGCCGAGGAAGGATGGGATAGGATTGAAGAATATGCTCAAGACCAGGATGACACTTGGGATGAACCTGAGTCGACTGTCAGCATTTCTGAGATCACCTCGGATCGGTTGAGCAAAATTCACAAAAGAGTGGAATACATAGCTGGATCGCAGTTACCTAAACAGCTGTCGAATCCTTACTTGATCTGCGATTACTGTGGAGGCCCGCATGAGGTAGAAGAATGCGGAGGAGCAGCCACAACTGAACATGCGTGCTTGTCAGGAGGGGACATTTATGCTGATCCCTCCCTTTTGCCTTTTTACCAAAATGATGATTACACCCTTTGGGGAAATCTGGTAAAGAGAAGAGAAGGGGAGGAAGGCCCTGAATTCAAAATCAGGAGCAATTTCGAAGATGACCTTGGTCACTTCACTCAAGAAAAAGACTTGCAAATGAAAGGGCTTAATGAGCTTTTCGACGAGCAGCAGGAGGGTATTGGAGAATTTTTCAACAAGCTTAACTCGGCCCTAGATAATCTCCAAACGCCATTAGTGAGAAAAAAAGACCCCATGCTCGCGATAACCACACGAGCTGGAATGACAACCAAAGACCCTCCTTACCCAAACTCGTCCCCCATCACCCTCGATCCAGACAAACCTGGGGAGGAGGATGAGGATGTCGGCATTATCACCCCAGACCAACCGCCCGTGACGACCCCTTCCCCATCGACCCTTCCTAACCCACCTGTGAGAATTCCATTCCCATCCCGGTTAAGGAACCAGAAAACTGAGAATGATAACAAGAGGTTCTTGTCATACCTAAAAGACTCAGCTGTCACCATACCTCTCCTTGATGCTTGCTATCACATGCCAAAGTATAGCACATACTTCAAAAAGCTGCTCGCTAACAGGAAGAAACTCGAGGGTCTTGTGACCCTGGGGGAGGAATGCTCAGTGGTAACCCATCGAGGGCTACCAAAGAAGGTAGACGATCCGGGCAGCTTCACCTTGCCTTGCTCCATAGGACCTCTATCAATCAAGAATGCTCTTGCCGATTTGGGAGCGAGTATCAATCTCATGCCTCACTCTATGTTCCGTAAACTAGGATATTCTAGATTGAAGTCTACCCGTATGAACATCCAACTAGCCTATAGATCAGTCAAGTACCCCGTAGGGATATGCGAGAATGTGCTAGTCAAAGTTGGGAAATTCAAATTCCCGGTCGACTTCGTAATCCTGGATATGGAGGAGGATGACTTGGTACCTATCATCTTAGGTAGACCATTTCTTGCTACCGCTCGTGCAGTCATCGATGTCTACGATGGCAAATTGACCTTACGAGTGGGAGACGATAGCACAACCTTCGACATTAAGGATTCTATGGACCTCTCCCTCGAAGCAGCCAACCGGCTCTACTTTATCGGGGAAGTAGATGAACTCACAGATGTCATTGATGGTTGCGTCGATGAACAAATCGATGAAGGCTGGCTACGGGACGAGAGTTTTCTGCCTTTGCTAGGGGTGGAAAAGACGGAGGATGTTAATGCAGTCTCCTTCTACCCCAGACAAGAGGCAACGGAGCATCTCGAGCTCCGAAAGCCCGAAAACAAGCTCAAATCTTCTATTATCGAACCTCCTAACGTTGATCTTAAAGAGCTTCCTAACCATTTGGAGTATGCCTTCCTTCAGGGGGAGGACCAACTCCCGGTAATCATAAACTCTTCATTGGAACATGAACAAAAAGTTAAACTCTTAGAGGTCCTAAAAAAATACAAGGGGGTACTCGCATGGAGTGTGGCCGACATTAAGGGGATTGACTCAACTTTTTGCACACATAAGATTCTTATGGAGGAAGATTATAAACCTACTGTGCAACCCCAGAGGCGAGTGAACCCTAACATTAAGGAAGTAGTAAAGAAAGAAGTTATCAAAATTTTGGATGCAGGATTGATTTACCCGATCTCGGATAGCCCATGGGTCAGTCCTGTGCAGGTTGTACCTAAAAAGGGTGGAATGACTGTAGTAAAGAATGACAAGGGTGAGATGGTGCCCCAGAGAACTGTCACTGGATGGCGGGTATGCATCGACTATCGAAAGCTCAATGATGCCACGAGGAAAGATCACTTTCCCTTACCATTCATTGATCAGATGTTAGAGAGATTATCTGGACACGAGTACTATTGCTTCTTGGATGGATTCTCTGGATATTTTCAAATCCCCATAGCACCCGAGGACCAAGAAAAGACCACGTTTACTTGCCCCTATGGAACATTTGCTTACAAAATGATGCCTTTTGGGCTATGTAATGCCCCCGCCACTTTCCAACGTTGCATGACCGCAATCTTTCACGAACTCATGGAAGACAGCATGGAAGTGTTCATGGATGACTTTTCAGTCTTCGGAAACTCCTTCGACCGCTGTCTTGCTAATTTAGAAAAGATGCTTAAACGTTGTGAGGAAACCAACTTGGTGTTAAACTGGGAGAAGTGTCATTTCATGGTAAAGGAAGGGATTGTGTTAGGGCATAAGATCTCAGGGAAAGGAATAGAAGTGGACCAAGCTAAGGTTGAAGCTATATCTAAGTTACCATACCCCACGACTGTTAAGGCAATACGCAGCTTTTTGGGGCACGCCGGATTTTATCGGAGATTCATCAAGGACTTCTCCAAAATTGCCCGGCCAATGACTCAATTGCTTGTGAAGGATGCTCCGTTCGATTTTTCCCAAGAATGCAAAGATGCTTTCGATCTCTTAAAAAGGGAACTCACGCAAGCTCCAATCATGATCACACCCAACTGGGAGTTACCATTTGAAATCATGTGTGACGCTAGCGATTTCGCTGTCGGGGCTGTATTAGGTCAACGACGTGACAAACTTTTCCAACCTATTTACTACGCTAGCAAAACCATGAATCCCGCTCAAGAGAACTACTCCACCACCGAAAAAGAATTATTAGCCGTAGTATTTGCATTCGATAAATTCCGACAATATCTTGTCCTTTCAAAGACAGTCGTCTTCACTGATCACTCAGCTCTTCGATATCTGTTTGCGAAGCAGGATGCCAAGCCACGACTAATTCGGTGGATCTTGTTGTTACAAGAATTCGATGTTGAGATTCGCGATAAGAGGGGGGCAGAGAATCTGGCCGCAGATCATCTATCTCGTCTTGAAAACCCCTCGGATAAGCACGATAGAAGTGAGATTAGGGATTCGTTTCCTGACGAACAACTGATGTCAATGATTGATTCGGAGCCATGGTACGCCGACTTTGCTAATTACTTCGCAAGTAGATGTAGACTTGTTCCAGAACACCTGACTAAGTACGAGAGGAAGAGGTTCTTTTCCCAGCTAAAATACTACTTCTGGGATGAACCCTTTTTATTCCGAAGGTGTCCTGACCACATTATAAGGCGTTGTGTTTCGGAAAATGAGGCAGTTAAGATTATGAGGGAATGTCACTCTGGTCCCTCTGGCGGGCATCATGGGATAAACGTTACCGCCCGAAAGATTCTCGATGCGGGATTCTATTGGCCCACAATTTTCCGTGATGTAAAAGAAATGGTGCAGGCGTGCGATGCATGTCAACGAGCCGGAAATATATCACATAGGGATGAAGCACCTCAGAACTTTATACAAGTTTGTGAGGTATTCGATGTTTGGGGGATTGACTTCATGGGACCCTTTCCATCCTCAGGGGGAAACGAGTACATCTTAGTCGCCATTGACTATGTTTCAAAATGGGTTGAGGCACAAGCCCTTAGGACCAATGATGCAAGAGTAGTTATTCATTTCCTTAAAAAGCTTTTCGCAAGATTCGGGATTCCGAAAGCTCTCATCAGTGATAGGGGAACACATTTCTGCAATGCACAAATGGAAAAGGTCATGAAGAGGTATGGAGTACCCCATCGATTCTCCACCGCCTATCATCCACAGACCAATGGCCAAGTCGAAAACACCAATAGAGCTATTAAAAGAATACTTGAAAAAACGGTTAGTCAAAACAGAAAGGACTGGTCATTTAAACTCGACGAAGCCTTATGGGCATTCCGAACTGCCTACAAAACACCTATTGGAACAACCCCATTCCGCATGGTGTATGGTAAGGCATGTCACTTACCAGTAGAATTAGAACACAAGGCTTATTGGGCGCTTAAGGCATGCAACTTAGATTACACAACTGCTGGAAATAATAGGTTTTTGCAATTACACGAGCTCGATGAACTTAGACTAGAAGCCTACGAATCCTCCATCACATATAAAGAAAGAGCTAAAAGATGGCATGACCAGAGAATTAAGAAACCCAAAGAATTTTCAGAGTGGGACAAGGTCCTATTATACAATTCTCGGTTGAGATTATTTCCGGGAAAACTTAAGTCTAGATGGTATGGACCGTTCACGGTAAAGAACTCTTCTAAATTTGGAGCGGTAGTGTTAATAGATGATGAAGGTAGGGAATTCACGGTTAACATACAACGTGTAAAACACTACCAAGAAAATAACAATGAAATGATTAGTGAGGAGGATGTGACGTTTGATGATGAGATCACGTAGTAACCCATGACCTTGAGTCTAGCTACAAGACTTGTAAATAAAGAAAAGCGCTTCTTGGGAGGCAACCCATGCTTTGTGTGATTTTCACTTTATTTGATTGTTATTTGCTTCCGTATGCATGCTTTATTTTTATTGTTGGTTGATCATGTCTCTAAATTAAAAAGTGGAAATACTTTACTATGTTGTTTGGCCTAGTCTTAACTCCAACCTAAAAGTATTTTTGCAAAAGATAAGTGTAAGGGGAAACCCCAAATATGTTTTTAAGAAACACACGATCATGATTCTCCACAATATTAAATGAACATGTATATTCGTATTTGTTAGAGTCAAATGCTTGTATTGAGTCATAATGAAGTTTTGCAGGATTTTCCAGGAAGTAGGACCAAGTTTTTCCAGAAATTTTTCGGAAACTTAACATAAGAATTTCTGCAGGTTCATTCTGACGGCGTCAGGGGTTTACTCTTGACGGCGTCAGGAGTTAAAAATCTGGAAATTTTACCGGTTTTGTTTTTCTAACGGAGTCTTATGGTTTTTGTGAATTATTAAGTTTTATAATCTCCAGGAAATCTGCAAACTTCATTCCACAAGCATTATATCTTACTTTGTTTTCTAGGATTTAGAAACTTATATAGGATGCCGCCGATTTTACGCAAGTTTGTCTTGTCTATTTTGTCAGGATTTACAGGTTATGTTCGACAAGGAGATGATTTATATTCTGGAAGGGAAGCTTTGACTGTTCATTTTCTTGGAGGAAGATCTAACCTGGCCAACCTATAATCCATACCGAGCGAATCAGGGGAGTATTTGATTTCATTGTTTTTAACTTTTTCACTTTTACATTCTTTACTTGAACATTGGGGACAATGTTCATCTTAAGTGTAAGGGGAGGGTAAAAAGATGATACCTTACATATGCACTTTCGCTTGAGTTTGTTTTGTTTAATAGTAGATGTGTAATAAAACTATGAGAAATACTTGTTAGTGTAATTTTAGCGCCAAATTTAAAATTTTTTACAGCATTTAGGAGTGAAACTTTAGCCATAGCAAGCGTCTCATGGATAGGAGATTGTATGACTAGCACATAACCGTATATTCAGAAAAATTTTCCACCCAAAATTGTGAGGTTCGCCTTTAGATTTGATAGGAAAAGCATTTACTATTAGTGCTTATGAGTGTACCGGTAGCATTTAGATTCTAGAACTTGCGTTAGTGATACATTCCGAGACCGCTAGTGAGACTACATTCGTGTGGTAGGATTTACTACATGATAAGAGGCATTAGGATCACCCTTGTGTTAAACCCGTATCATGATTACTTGACCATTTAAGTCATATTACTTGGCTAGTTAAGTCAACTAATTTTTCCCACACCCTTAGCGTTGTACTCATTTTTAGTACACGAAACCCCTAGTACACCCCTCCGAGCCTATCTTTTCGTTTCTAACTTTAAGCATTTTACTTAAAGGAAAAATTTGTTATACCCCACTTAAATGTACAACCAAATCGCCTTAGCCTTCCGTGTATGCGCTCATTTTTAGTGCATTATTGTTATTTGTTAAACCCTAAGTTAACTTTCTAATTGATTACATGGTTGCTAAGTCGAGTCATATCCTTGTACATATTGTTTTGGGACGATTGAGACTCATGGGTAAAGTACTTATTTATGGAGTAATGGGGAAGAACATCATTTATTACCCCCATATATACGTTAATCTTAAAAGTGCTCCAAGTGTTTTGATTTTCTTAATTCGAGTCATTAGATTAGTTTAATGTAAAGTATGTAAAGATTCAAGTGTAAGGGGAATTCTCATCCCGTATGATGTATTATTTTGGATGGTAGGGTAAGAGTGTATGAAAAAAAAAAAAAAAAAAAAAGAAAAAAAAAAGAAAAAAGGAAAAAGAGAAAAAACATACGGACTACCATCCCGTTTCATTCTATGTTCATTTTATGTTTTTTTTAGTTATTTTTCATTTATTAGCTTAAGTCGAGTCTAGTCTTGGCTTAGCAATGCCACATTGAACATGTAATTAACCAAGATTGTTAACTCGCCACCAGTAAAATTTCCTTTATCCAACAAAACCGTGTAATTCATATCCCTATACCTAACATTACAACCCTTTAAAAAGACCTCTTTGATAGTTTATCCTAGGTGCTTACGCCATGTGGTGGAGGTTTGATCCTTTCCCAAGCCTATGGTAATCTATTTTGCTATGACAGGTAGTGAGAGATATCTTCCATTTCCATAATGTTATATTACTTTATTACACCCGAGAGATGTGAGTATCTAAACACTATTTGTGAGGTGCTTGTATATGACCTCCGTGCTTGTCTATTGGTCTTTAGTGGAACGATTATTTTTTGTATTTACTTTTATATTAGTGTTAAATGACCCCTAACTTGTCTTTTGAGTAGAATAAAAGCGCATTTGCTTGAGGACAAGCAAATCTCAAGTGTAAGGGTATATGATGAGGCGAAAAATGATCCGTTTTTAGGGGGTCATTTAAGCCCGAATCCGAACTTATTTGATCAAATATTGCCCTAAATCGTTCCTTTTGTGATTTTAGGTACTTGGAGAGTGAATTCTGGAAAAGAAGTCATTTTGGACGTTTTTGGAGCATAAAAGTGAAGAAAAAGGCAAAGTCTAAATTTTCCATGCTGGGAACAGTACATGAAGGCGTCAAGAGTAAAGTCATGACGGCGTCAAATCTCAATAATAAAAATCCGTAGTTGATGAAGGCGTCAAGAGTAAAGTCATGACGGCGTCAAACCCCAAGAATTAAAATCCGTAGCTCATGACGGCGTCACACAGGGCGTCAGAAGTAGATCAAGGCCGTCCGAGGAAGTATTTGGCGGCGAGATGACGGCGTCACACCTTTGTTCTTGACGCCGTCACCCCGATTTTCCTATATATAGTTTTCTAGTTTTTCACATTTAAAAGAGAAGTTTTGGAGAAACCCTAAAGACGATTTTGGTGCAACTTTTACAGGTTTTTCAAGGTTTCCAAACCCTTGAGACCTTGCATTGTAATTGAGATAAGTGTTCTTCTAATTCAATCAATATGTCTATGTGTTGGTTGTCTATATCTTGTTCTTGTCTCAATTCCATTATGCTAGGCTAGATCTCTTTTGTGTTTGCTTAGATCTAATGAAACCTAGATATTGATTATGTGTTGATTACTTGTTTATTCTTGTCTTGGATGAATGATTTATATGTTAGGCTTAAGAAAACTGGCAGATCTCCAAATGGTAACACGCTTGAACGTCTTAAGAAACATGAACCGAGGCGTACTAGGTCTTTATTGGTTGTATTTAATGCATGAGCCACTGTTTACAATCCCTATAGTTGTGCTGGGTATGGTGTAGGAGGAGATAAGAGCTCATAGAATTGGGGAGTTATGTATGCCACCCCATGAATGGTATTAAGGAATACAATCCGTCATCCATACAATTATAACAAGTAATTAACGTGTAAAAGATATCTAGGGAGTAGTGAAATCTAAGTAAACACATTTTCTCCAATTACTGCTCACAACCTTAGTATAAATTAGTTTAATTTCATTCTAGTATTTTATTTTGATTGCATCTTAGTTTTGGGTTAGTTGAACAACAACTAATTCCGCCCTCTCTTTCAAACCCCGATATTTAAATTGCTTTCATAAAAATATAAAAACACAAAAATAATCATCCCTCACCTTTAGAACTAGTATTTAGGCTTTCTAATCCTAGCGACACTATTCCTAAGCTGAACGATCAATCCCCCGGTACTTGTCACTATACTATACTACAACGATCAGGTACACTGCCTGGTGGGGGTTGTAAGCTTCTCGAGATCCCTCGAGAGGTAAAGCCTGTTGCGATTCCCACGCATCACCACGCGTTGTTGAAATTATATTTGGACGGCACACAGTCAAAATTAGATAGGTTGTTGAGGTCGATCAATAAGATTCTCATTACGCAAGAAAATTCGATAAAAGAGACTTTTAATAGAAGCATGAACGAGAAACTAAATACGTGTAATACACCACTATTTCAAGAATTGTGGTATAGAGTTTCCAAACATGCTTTCGACAAGATGGAAAAAGAACTCAACCTTAAGATCACCGCAGCAGACTGTAGCCATAAGTTGCGGTCAAATTTCGGACTATCATGCTTTCACGAGATGCAATACTTTAGAGATCATGGTAAGTATATTAAATTTACAACTATCAAGTTGTTTTCCACATTAATATCAGTAATTTATACAAGTCACTTTAATTGAATTCAGGATGCCCCATTCCACTGGATCAAATTGATATTTTTTGGAGAACCCTATCTGTTCCGTGGCCTTTTATCATTAGGCCCCCGTCTGAAGATGGCTCTTCCAGCGAACCTGGTGATGATGATACTTCGTTTAACGATGGCGTGCGACAATTCAAGAATATTTTTAGCAAGTCAACGTCGTTTGTCAAGAAAAATATGTTAACGAAGTTGAAAGAAATATTCCAACCTGAATCTGTTGACACACGTGAACCAGCTATTCAAAAAAATACCCGTGGACGTCCGAGCGCAAAGGACAAAAAGGGCAAGGCTACACAAGTCCCGGACTTTGATGAAGTCCCTGACTTGAATGAAGTCCCTGACTTTGATGAAGTACCAATCGTAGATCACCGAAGAAGTACAAATTCAAGATCTACAAAAGTGCCGAACATGCGGAAAGAACCTGCAAGACATAGCTCTTACACGGGTGATACTCTACGCCACAGATTTTATGCTGGAGATAGTGTGAGCAATGCGTTTATTAAGCATATTCCACCTATTTTCCGTCCACTCATAATAAGCATACATAATGTTGAGGGTGATGGAAATTGTGGGTTTCGGTGCGTTGCCCACAGTCTTGTTCAAAACGAAAATAGGTGGGACGAAATCAGAGGTATGTTGTTGCAAGAGTTAGATTATCATAGGCAAACTTACATAGCTATGTAGGAGCAACAAGACTTTGACCGACTTTGGTATACAATAGACTGGTTCAATGGACCTGCACCTAACGATCGCTGGATGGTGATGCCACTCACGGGGCTGGTTATCGCTTCAAGCATTCACCGACCTGTTGTATTTATATCCGATGCAGGTTGGAACACATGTTTTCCGCTTTTTGTTGTGATTGCCCGTGTGGGTGCTCACTACATTTTACTGACGCTCGACAGAGATTTTCGACTACCCTATATCCACCCACAATGGAGGCATTTCAGAGAGCCAGTTGCAGCCGAATGGGCAACTTTGTATCAACATCGACTAATGGTTCATTGATTTATGTTGTAAATAATAGAGACACCGACAAAACCATTGTAAATGATTACTGATTTATGTTGTAAATAATAGAGATACCGACAAAATATAGTGAATCAAATGTAAAAGTTATTTGTACTTGTAAAACAATGTAAATAATTATTGATTTTATGTTGTAAATAACTGTTTGTATTATATAGTAGATGATTAAATATTTATTTAAATTAGTAAATAACATTATTGATTCATTATGCAAATTCTTTGGTCAGATGAGCCAAAGAAATCCTTTCTGGTGCCGATGTAATAGAGGATTTATTGTAGAACGGAAATCCTGACAAAATGATAGTCGTGGGCGACTGTTTTATGCATGTCCTCTTTCAGTGGTAAATAATCATACGTTTGCTTAGTTATGTAAATAATTTGTTTGTTAAAAATACATTTCTTATTATTTTCTTAACATGTAACAGTCAGGTACAAAAGACTATGGTGTCGATACTTCGCGTGGAAAGATGAATTTGAAGCAGAGCACTTTAATCAACCCTCTTCTTCAACGCATTGCTCAAACTGCGTTGCTACAAAAAATGAGAACAAGTTGTTGAAGGCCAGAATAAAGGCGCTGGAAATGGAGTTAGAAATGACAAGGAATCCTGAGGATCACGCTTGTCAGTCGGGTGCAAGGCTCCATGATCTTTTAAATGAATTGAATAAACTTCATATGTCGTAAATGTTGTTGTTTTTAAATAATTTGTATAACGTTGTCGTTTAATTTAATAATAACAGTTGTTGTTGTAGTTATTTAAGGTGCTATTATACAAAACATTATACATATACAATACATTATTATACATACATAATCCTTTTTACATACATAATCATTTTTATTTAAAAAAAAAAAAAAAAAAAAAAAAAAAAAAAAAAAAAAAAAAAAAACTGCCACTAAACGACAAAATAGGAAAAAGTCAAAAAAAATATATAAAACAAGTACACCCTACTCTTATATAGAGAGGGTTAATCTAACCGGTAGCCCCCGTTGCTATAACCCGTCCCTTTCAAAATCCAAAATGGCGCTTGCCCACACAGTCTACAGAATAAAAAGTACAAAACCTACTCTTATACCGGTTCCCTAGATACCCATTCCGGCAAAAATTCAGACGTCATTACCACCACAACTTCCGTATCATTGGCCTCAAGTTTCAAATCTAAAATAACATTGGCCTCTTTTTGTTAGATGTAACAAAAAAATACAACCAAAACCAATAGAGTATATATGTTGGATCTACTGTGAAATTAGTTCTAGTAATTTGTGTTTGGGGTCCTGTATAGGAATTTCCCCATTATATGATTTTAAAGTTCCTAACATCAATTGATCAACATAACTTATAATATCATTCCACCTCACTCATACTTTTTTCATACCTCTCAACTCTTTTTTAGTGGCAATGGTCACTTTTTTCATACCTCCCAAACCACCAACCTTTTATTTTTTTTATTTTTTATTTTCATAAATAAATAATTTAATAAAAACATAATATTTCATTAATAATTAAAATAAAAATACATAATACTAAATAAAAAATAAATAAATAAAAGAAAATTACATAGCTGAAAATGATAAATTAGAAATTAGAAGGGTGAAAAGTGAACATATTAATATGTACAACATATATATTAAAATGCATAGTACTTTTTTCCTGGTCATCTTCCTCAAAACTCCATTGAAACAACTCCAAGTCTCTTTCTTCACACTTTTTTTTTTTTTTTTTTTTTTTTTTAAACCAAGGCAGCCAACGCATTTTTTTTTTTGGATTCTACCCCCAACGTTCACTGCATTAATGGTTCCAACGGATAGATTGTTTCAAACCGCAGCAGTGTTCTTCCCCGCTAGACCATACCGTTTACCCAAACCGCTGGGGTGGCGGCGGTGTTCCCCGGCGGTTTGGGGCAAACCGATGGCCAAACCGCCACCATTGCCACTACCCTAAGAATCTAAATCTGATAGCCTCATTTTGAGTTCATAGAAAAAAGACTCTTGATGGTTTTAATTCATAATGTGGTCCCAAAAGCGTAGATCCCATTTTGCGGCAAGAAAAATAATAAATCTGGTTTATATAAGTCATAGATCTCATCCTAGAAAATCAAAAAAATGGATCTTCAAAGTTCATAACCTTGAAAGACATTCAGACTACAAAAATAGATGTTCAAAGACTTTGAAAGATTATAAAACAAAAGGCTTAAAAAAAAGCAATAAAGCCACAAAAGATCCAAATAAGACATACTACCTCCGTCTTATATTAAGTGTGCACTTTCATAATGCACAAAGTTTTAGGAGATTCCACTAACTAAACTCTCCACCAATCAAATATTACTTTTACCCACTAAACTTTCATCTTATTAGTTGAAAGGTACAAGTGGACATTTAATTTGGGACACCCAAAGATTCCATTGTGGACACTTAATATGGGACGAAGGGAGTACCAAAAGATGGATCTAGCGCAAAACATTTAGATCCACCTTTAGATCTATAACAAAAGACACCGAAAACATCCGCAAAACATCACTGAAACCTGCAAAACAACCACCAAGTTTTCTCGAAACCACAAAACCACACCAACAAACACACCCATACCATCCAAACCTTTAAAAGATTTTTGTTTTTTTTAGTTTTGTTATCAAATGAATCTTTAGGGGTTGGCAATGCATCATTCACTTCATCACCCTTCACTCACAAACAACCAATCCCCTTATGCCACATCACCCTCTCACTTTTCTCTTCACCCACTCACTTTTTGTTGGTATCACATCACTCACCCTTCACTCACTTTTTTTTTCTTTTTTCTTTTTTAAATTCTATTAAAATTTATTAAAAACTAAAATTCATTAAAATTAAAATAAACATTACATAATATTATTAAAAAACATAAAATACCATTACATAATACTAAAAAACTAATCTTCATCGTCCACCTCGAGGTATGGTAATTGTTGAGCGTGAATATGCTCCATAAGATCAAATCTGACACGAAAATGTGTATCCTCATCTCGTATCTCGGCTAAGGCTGCTTCGTCAAACACCGGTTCAATCGGAGGATCCCGAATATGAACCGGCGAGATTGCGTTACCGGCGTCATGTATAATCATGTTATGCAATATCACACACGTATAAACTATTTTTCTAATTCTTTCTATCGTGTGTGGCCGTAAGGGTCGATTCAGTATACCCCATTTACCCTTGAGAACACCAAATGCCCGTTCAACATCCTTTCGAGCCGACTCTTGGACTTTCTTGAACTTTTTTTTCCTTCGGGTCGGTTGGATATTTGAACGCTTTAACAAAAGTAGACCATGCCGGATATATGCCATCACAAAGATAGTAGCCACGCTTGTACGTATGGCCGTTCACAACAATTGGGCACTTAGGTGCCGTACCATTACGCTCGCTGAGGAATAGCGGAGATTGCATCACAACATTCACATCGTTGTTTGAACCCGGCGGTCCAAAGAACGCGTGCCATATCCACAAATCTTGAGACGCCACTGCCTCCATCATAATCGTAGGGTATTAATGGTCACCCCTTTTATATTGACCCCTCAATTCCATTGGACAATTCCTCCAAACGAAATGTGTGCAATCTAGGCTACCGATCATACCCGGAATGTGATGTCGGGCTTCGTGCGCTTCGTACAAACATGCAACATCATGACTTGTTGGACTACGTAGAAAATCTCGAGCATATAACTCAATAATAGCATCACAAAAAAAATTGAAGGCATTCACGTGAAGTTCTTTGTGCCATTTCCAAATATTCGTCAAACTCATCCGGTGGTGCACCGGTTGCGAGTTGTTTAATGGCAGACGAACATTTTTGTATGGATGTGAAACTTTTTTTTCATTCTAGCATCATAACCTTCCTGAAAATACTCGAATCCAGCCTCAATAGCTCGCGTTATTTTTAAAAATAAACTTTTAGGCATACGATACCTATCTTCAAAAAATTCATCGTCGAATTTTGGATCTTCACAAAAATAATCACGATGCAATCTTTGTGCAGCAGAGATCCGATTGCGTTTCACTGATTTTCGTGTCGACCCAGCCGTATCTTCTTCATCTTCATCAATCGCGGCAGCAAAAATATCGAGACTAGAATCGTTAGACCACTCGAACGGCTCATCTAAAAATAAAGTCGAACCAATTTTTTTATGCGCCATATACTTGCGGTTGAATCGGATTTTTTTTCGGATCGGATGTTTTTTTTTTTTTGAATTGGCTGTCTTTTTTTTTTTAGTTTGGATCGATTGTTTTTTTTTTTTTTTTTTTTTTTTTTTTTTTACTTTGGATGGTTGTTTGATCAAGTATATATACAAAAAAAAAAGAAAAAGTAACCGTTGGTCCCATTAATTAACCCCCAACGTTCGAATATTTTGAGTTTGCAACGGATACTTCACACGGTAAACTTTACCGCAAAACATCCCCACCGTGCGGTAAGGAGGCACCGGCGGCGGTGTTCCCGTGCGGTGAGGGTGCCGTGCCGTGCCTCCCCGCATGCATAGCCAAGCCCCTTATAGATCTCAATACAACCAAACATCAGACACCAAGCAGACCTTGACAGATCTTTAAACCACTAAAACTAATGAACCAACAAAAATGTACACATCAGAAACACATTAAACCCACTAAATCTGAAATAGATCTTTAATGATCTCTAAAGAAAGACATCGAAGCTACCAAGATAAATCGACCATCGACAGATGGTGGAAGAGGGTGGCGGTTGATGAGGCGAAAAATGATCCATTTTTAGGGGGTCATTTAAGCCCGGAATTGAATTTATTTGATCAAATATTACCCTAAATCGTTCCTTTTGTGATTTTAGGTACTTTAGGAGTGAAATCTGGAAAAGGAAGCAATTCGGACGTTTTTGGAGCAAAAAAGTGAAGAAAATGCCAAAGACTTAATTTTCCATGCTGGGAACAGTGTGTGACGGCGTCAAGAGTAAATTACTAACGACGTCAAGAGTAAAGATCATGACGACCCAGTACAGAAATGAAGGCGTCACAAAGTAGAGCGTCAAGAGTTAAATGTGTGACGGCCTGCAAAAATGGATAACATGACGGCGTCAGATGTAGATCAAGGCAGTCCGAGGATTATTTTGGCGGCGAGATGACGGCGTCACCCATTTGTTCTTGACGCCGTCAGCCTCTAATATCTATATATAGTTTTCTAATTTTCATTCATTAGAGAGGAACAAGTTTGGAGAAACCCTAAGGCCGAACCATATACGAATTTTACAGTTTTTCAAGGGTTTTCAACCCTTAAACCCTTACATGTGTTATTGAGATAAGTCTTTTCTTAATTCAATCAATATGTCTATGTGTTGGTTGTCTATATCTTGTGCTTGTCTTGATTCCACCATGCTAGGCTAGATTTATCTTGTGTTTACTTAGATCTAATAAAACCTAAATGTTGATTATGTGTTGATTACTTGTTTATGGTTGTATTGGATGAATGATTTCAATGTTAGGCTTAAGAAAACTGGCAGATCTCCAAATGGTAACATGCTTGAACGTCTTAGGAAACATGAACCGATGTGTACTAGGTTTTATTGGTTGTATTTAATGCATGAGTAAATTCTAATGATCCCATGTTAGGAGCTTCTTGCAGGCTCGACATAGGAGTGAAGTAGGCATTCATAGGATTGGGGAAGTAAGTACGCCACCCCATGAATGGTATTAAGGAATACAATCCGTCATCCACGCAACTATAACAAGTAATTAACGTGTAAAAGATGTCTAGGAAGTAGTGAAATCTAAGTAAACACATTTCTTCACTTATTGCTCACAACCCTAGTTTAATATAGTTTTATTTTCATTTTAGTATCTTATTTTGATTGCATCTTAGTATTGGGTTAGTTGACTAGCAACTAATTCCGCCCAAATCCTTCAAACCCGAGATATTTACTTGCTTTCTAAAAAAATATAAAAATACAAAAAGAATCATCCCTCATCTCTAGAACTAGTATTTAGGTTTTCTAATCCTAGCGACACTATTCCTAGCTGAACGATCAATCCCCCGGTACTTGTCACTATACTATACTACAACGATCAGGTACACTGCCTGGTGGGGGTTGTAAGCTTCTCGAGATCCCTCGAGAGGTAAAGCCTGGTGCAATCCCTACGCATCAAGTTTTTGGCGCCGCAGCCCGGGGAATAGTTATTGTCTAGGTTAGAATCTCTTTTTATTAGGTCTACTTGCTAGATTCCGTTCTAGTAATATTTTATTTTTAGGTTCTCTCTAGTCTATCTTATTTCTTTGTGTGTTTGTTTGTAACTCTTCACCACCCGACATCATGGACGATGGGAACATCTTTGAACCCGTCATCCCACCACAACAAAACCCACCACTAGAACCTCTTAGGCCCCGAACCTTAGGAGAGTATTCCCGACCTAGCCACCAAGGCTACCGAAACACCATTGAGCTCACCGGAGCCAATGTGACCCCCTTGCGATCCGACACAATCCGGTTGGTGCAAAGCGGATGTGCATTCCATGGACTTCGTTCCGAAGATCCAAATCAACATCTCAAGGACTTCCTAGAAATCGTAGACTCCATAGACCTAGATGTTGAAACTAGAGAGACAACCCGATTACGCCTATTCCAATTCTCTCTACGGGATCAAGCTAGTCAATGGCTTGAGCGTTTACCCGCGGGATCCATCACCACATGGGATGATCTCACCACTCATTTCCTTGCTCAATTTTTCCCACCGGGGAGAACTACTAAGCTTAGAAATGACATCTTGATGTTCCAACAACGTCAAAATGAATCTCTTTTTGAAGCATGGACTCGTTTCAAGGACTTACTCCAAAAAGTCCCTCATCATGGCATAGATTTTTGGCTCCAAGTCCAAATCTTTTATGACCATATCGATCTCTCCACGAGGCGAGCCATTGACCAATCGGGCGGTGGTAAGCTACGTGATCTAAGTGCGGAACAATCATGGGAACTCATAGAAGATCTTGCTCTCTATGACAACGAAAGTTGGAATGATCCCCGTGATTTGAACAAAACGGTCAAGGCAATATCTTTGCCTTCGAATAACTCTAGCACTCCCGACCGTAGGATCATGGAACTTGAAGGTCGAGTCAAGTCTCTCATGAAATCTTACGAAGCTCAAAAGCCTTCGAGCCAAGTAAGCAGAATCGCTTCTGCATGTAAATTGTGCAATGGCCCTCACGAAACTCATAACTGCATGGAGCTTCCAAAACGTGCTTACAACGAATTCACATCGTCACAGGTTGGTCGAGGCGCTCGAACTTCTGACAAGGCCTATGAGGCGTGGAAGGATAAACCTAATTTCAAAGGGTACCAAACGCGGAGTGTATCCTTCAACGACTCCTCACCACTCAAATGGTCCGAGTATTTTCCATCGCAAAGCACTCCTAAGCAAAGCTGTGAAGATACCTTGCGAAAATTCATTCTATCTCAAGAATTGCAGCTCTCTACGCTCGAGGCTAAATTTAGACAACAGCAGGCCGATATGAATAACAAGATTTGTAATCTGTTGACTGCTATCAAAGAGCTCGTTGTTAATAAACCAATTCACGTTGATGAGGTCAAATCTGTTAACATCATGAACCCGCCAACCTCTCCTGTGAAAATAAAAAGTCCTAGTAAGCTATTCAAACATTTATCACCAAAAGTAAAAGAACCCATCAACCCCCTAGGACCAATTCATTTCGTAAATACTATCACCACAATATCTGCCTCTACACCTAAGCCGAACCAACAACAAACTGAAAATGTCGGTCATACAGCTAAAGATGAGACCTTAAGGGTGGACCGCGATTTGACCAGAAGCCCTACCAACTCATTCAAGCAGTCCACCGCGCAAGAATCTAGCAAATCGGATGAAGGGAAAGAGAGATCAGAAGAGCATATGAGAAATCCAGCCATTTTGGGTAAATCTATTATAGAGGAGCCCGAGAGAAAAATGGAAGATGATACGAGTGGGAGTAACGATGGGACTGAGAAAAGCAACACTAAGGGTTTCAAAATCTCCTGCACCATTAAGGAAAAAATATTAACCAATAGTCATATAGATCCTAGCTTCCCAGTCAACGTAATCCCCCGTTCCCTATACCAAGAAGCCTTCCCAGAACGCATAGTGTGCGAGAGAGTCGATAATGCAAGGGTAATAAGAAATCTATCAATTATGATTGGAGAACTTGCTTACAATACTGACCTCACCGTGGTCGATGACGTGGACCCTCTCACCAATCAAACGTTAACCAACCTTGTTCTTGGGAAACCATTTATCAATGAATCAGGAGTAATCCTTGATGAGAAGGATGGTAGTGCATTGTTCACCAATGGTGTTAAGAAGGTGATTTTTCGTAGGGGTAATGAGGAGGTGTACGAGTATCGTCCTTCCCTTGAGGGGAATCTATATGGGTCAAAGGATGGAGAATCGGGGAAGATAAGGAGGCGTGATCCGAATAATCTCAAAATTCCTTGCATGATCGGTCATAAGTACTTCGATAACGTCTACATTAACGTATTCCTGCCTAAGAATTTTATGTCCCTATTCCATTATAACAATATCTGCAGATGGGGAATGATTTACAAAGGAGAGAATGTGGTTGGTAGAGATCATGAAATCCAGGTGTTCGTAGGAAATATGGCATTCACTATGGAATTTACGATTGTGGACAACATCGAAGACTATATCGACCCGAGGTTCTCACAAGTCGTTTTTGGAGCACCCTTTTGTGAAATCACTAATTTGATAGTTGATGACCGGAACGGGATCATGACCCTCGCTGATGGAATTAGGAGGGTTTCATACCAACACCGTACAAGAGAAGAGATCTCAAGGAAATCGATTGTGACGGACTTGATAGGATAAGTTCCCAACTTATTTTGTGTGATGAAGATGTTCGAAGAGGGTGTAAAAACACTTCCGATTTATCATGTGGATTCTTTAAGGATGTTAGTAAGCTTGATTCTAAGTATCGAGAAGATGTCTTCGAGTTCGAAGACCCGAAGTACTTACACTATTAAAGCGACACTAGTTTAGAAGACGACCTAGAGAGTGAAACCAACGATGAAGTTACGTAGTAACCCATGACCTTGAGTCTAGCTACAAGACTCGTAAATAAAGAAAAGCGCTTCTTGGGAGGCAACCCATGTTTTGTGTGTTTTTAATTGTTTGTTATTTGCTTCCGTATGCATGCTTTATTTTTATTGTTGGTAGATCATGTTTCTAAACTAAATAGTGGAAACACTTTACTTTGTTGTTTAACCTAGTCTTAACTTCACCCAAAAGTATTTTTGCAAAAGATAAGTGTAAGGGGAAACCCCAAATATGTTTTTAAGAAACAAACCGATCATGATTCTCCACAATATTAAGTGAACATGTATATTCGTATTTGTTAGAGTCAAATGCTTGTATCGAGTCATAATGAAGTTTTGCAGGATTTTCCAGGAAGTAGGACCAAGTTTTTCCAGAAATTTTCCGGAAACTTAACATAAGAATTTCTGCAGGTCATTTATGACGGCGTCACGGGTAAAAATCTGGAAATTTTACCGGTTTTGTTTTTCTAACGGATTCTTAAAGTTTTTGCTGAATTATTAAGTTTTATAATCTCCAGGAAATCTGCAAACTTCATTCCACAAGCATTATATCTTACTTTGTTTTTAGGATTTAGTAACTTATGTAGATTGCCGCCTATTTTATGCGAGGTTGTCTTGTCTGTTTTCTTAGGATTTACAGGTTATGTATGACAAGAAGATGATTTATATTCTGGAAGGGAAGCTTTGATTGTTCATTTTCTTGGAGGAAGATTTAACCTGGCCACCTTATTATCCATACCGAGCGAATCAGGGGAGTATTTAATTTCATTCTTTTTACTTATTTCACTTTTACATTCTTTACTTGAACATTGGGGACAATGTTCATCCTAAGTGTAAGGGGAGGGTAAAATGATGATACCTTACAAATAAACTTTCGCTTGAGTTTGTTTGTTTGATGGTAGATGTGTAATAAAACTATGATAAATACTTGTTAGTGTAATTTTAGCGCCAAATTTAAAATTTTTTACAACATTTAGGAGTGAAACTTTAGCCATAGCAAGCGTCTCATGGATAGGAGATTGTATGACTAGCACATAACCGTACTTTCAGAAAAATTTTCCACCCAAATAGGTGAGGTTCGCCTTTAGATTTGATAGGAAAAGCATTTACTATTAGTGCTTATGAGTGTACCGGTAGCATTTAGATTCTAGAACTTGCGTTAGTGATGCATCCCGAGACCGCTAGTGAGACTACATTCGTGTAGTAGGATTTACTACATGATAAGAGGCATTAGGATCACCCTTGTGTTAAACCCGTATTATAATTACTTGACCATTTAAGTCATGTTACTTGGCTAGTTAAGTCAACTAATTTTTCCCACACCTTAGCGTTGTACTCATTTTTAGTACACGAAACCCCTAGTACACCCCTCCGAGCCTATCTTTTCGTTTCTAACTCTAAGCATCTTACTTAAAGGAAGAATTTGTTACACCCCACTTAAATGTACACCCAAATCGCCTTAGCCTTCCGTGTATGCACTCATCTTTAGTGCATTATTGTTATTTGTTAAACCCTAAGTTAATTATCTAATTGATTACATGGTTGCTAAGTCGAGTCATATCCTTGTACATATTGTTTTGGGACGATTGGGACTCATGGGTAAAGTACTTATTTTATGGAGTAATGGGGAAGAACATCATATATTACCCCCATATGTACGTTAATCTTAAAAGTACTCCAAGTGTTTTGATTTTCTTAATCCGAGTCATTAGATTAGTTTATTGTAAAGTATGTAAAAATTCAAATGTAAGGGGAATTTCCATTCCCTATGATGTATTATTTTGGATGGTAGGGTAAGAGTGTATGAAAAAAAAAATTGAAAAATCAAGAAAAAGAAAAGAAAAAAATAAAAAAAATGAAAAGAGAAAAAACATACGGACTACCATCCCTTTTCATTCTATGTTTGTTTTATGTTTTTGTTATTTTTCATTTATTAGCTTAAGTCGAGTCTAGTCTTGGCTTAGCAACGCCACATTGTACATGTAATTAACTAAGATTGTTAACTCGCCACCAGTAAAGACTGCCTATATCCAACAAAACCGTGTATTTCATATCCCTACACCTAACGTTACAACCCTTTAAAAGACCTCTTTGATAGTTTATCCTAGGTGCTTACGCCATGTGGTGCAGGTTTGATCCTTTCCCAAGCCTATGGTAATCTATTTTGCTATGAAAGGTAGTAAGAGATATCTTCCGTTTCCATATTGTAATTTATACTTTATTACACCCGAGAGATGTGAGTATCTAAACACAATTTGTGAGGTGCTTGTGTATGACCTCCGTGCTTGTCTTTGGTATTTAGTGGAACGATTATTTGTTGTAATTACTTTTATATTAGTGTTAAATGACCCCTAACTTGTATTTTGATTAGAATAAAAGCGCATTTGCTTGAGGACAAGCAAATCTCAAGTGTAAGGGTATATGATGAGGCGAAAAATGATCCGTTTTTAGGGGGTCATTTAAGCCCGGCATTGAATTATTTGATCAAATATTACCCTAAATCGTTCCTTTTGTGATTTTAGGCACTTTGGGAGTGAAATCTGAAAAAGGAAGCAATTCGGACGTTTTTGGAGCATAAAAGTGAAGAAAACGCCAAAGACTTAATTTTCCATGCTGGGAACAGTGTGTGACGGCGTCAAGAGTAAATTCCTGACGGCGTCAAGACTAAAGATCATGACGACCCAGTACAGAAATGAAGGCGTCACAAAGTAGAGCGTCAAGAGTTAAATGCGTGACGGCCTGCAAAAGTGGATAACATGACGGCGTCAGATGTAGATCAAGGCAGTCCGAGGATTATTTTGGCGGCGAGATGACGGTGTCACCCATTTGTTCTTGACGTCGTCAGCCTCTAATATCTATATATAGTTTTCTAATTTTCATTCATTAGAGAGGAACAAGTTTGGAGAAACCCTAAGGCCGAACCATATACGAATTTTACAGCTTTTCAAGGGTTTTCAACCCTTAAACCCTTACATGTGTTATTGAGATAAGTCTTTTCTTAATTCAATCAATATGTCTATGTGTTGGTTGTCTATATCTTGTGCTTGTCTTGATTCCACCATGCTAGGCTAGATTTATCTTGTGTTTGCTTAGATCTAATGAAACCTAGATGTTGATTATGTGTTGATTACTTGTTTATGGTTGTATTGGATGAATGATTTCAATGTTAGGCTTAAGAAAACTGGCAGATCTCCAAATGGTAACATGCTTGAACGTCTTAGGAAACATGAACCGATGTGTACTAGGTTTTATTGGTTGTATTTAATGCATGAGTAAATTCTAATGATCCCATGTTAGGAGCTTCTTGCAGGCTCGACATAGGAGTGAAGTAGGCATTCATAGGATTGAGGAAGTAAGTACGCCACCCCATGAATGGTATTAAGGAATACAATCCGTCATCCACGCAACTATAACAAGTAATTAACGTGTAAAAGATGTCTAGGGAGTAGTGAAATCTAAGTAAACACATTTCTCCACTTATTGCTCACAACCCTAGTTTAATATAGTTTTATTTTCATTTTAGTATCTTATTTTGATTGCATCTTAGTATTGGGTTAGTTGACTAGCAACTAATTCCGCCCAAATCCTTCAAACCCGAGATATTTACTTGCTTTCTAAAAAAATATAAAAATACAAAAAGAATCATCCCTCATCTCTAGAACTAGTATTTAGGTTTTCTAATCCTAGCGACACTATTCCTAGCTGAACGATCAATCCCCCGGTACTTGTCACTATACTATACTACAACGATCAGGTACACTGCCTGGTGGGGGTTGTAAGCTTCTCGAGATCCCTCGAGAGGTAAAGTCTGGTGCAATCCCAACGCATCAGCGGTGATTGGCGTAATGGTGCAGCAATGAGGCTATGGTGTTTTTTAGTGTGAGAGAAAATTGGGAGAGAGATATGCTATGTGTGTGTGTGTTTTTATGTGAGTTGGTTGCTGTTCAGGTTTTATATATGATTTAGGGTAGGTTGTTGAATCTTAAAATGTTGGTTCGGATTGAGGCTCGGAATTAGGCATTGGATATGCATACTTTATAAAGGAGTATAGAAGTATAGATAAAGGAGTATAGAAAACTAATTAAAAGTACAAATCGAATAAAAAGTACACCTATCTAATCAAACAAAATTTGTACAAAGCGCATAAAAAGTACTAATACTATTTCACATGTCAAATCGAATAAAATTTTGTACAGTCCGCATAAACGGTACAATTACTATTACAAATGTCAAATTGAAATAAATTGTACAAGTTGCATAAAAAAATAATGTATATTTTATTTGCAAAAATTGTACAAGTTGCATAATAGTACACTTACACATAGTACTAATTGCAAGAAAAAGAACACTTACACACATGTACTTGTGTCTTACACACACTTACAAAAGTGTACTTGGTACGATGACATGTGACAACATGGTATTGGTTGTACGATTCGCTTAGGTTGCGTAAGTCGCAATGGGGCAAATGCGAAATGGAGAAAAAGAAAGGGCAAGGCTTGAAGCATGGTGAATTTCATGGGGCAAATCCTCATTTACCCCAAAAAATAAGTAGCTGTTTGTTAACAAATCTAAACTTTTGTATAGTAGTTGTATATTGACTAATCAAAGAAAAAAGATGAAAAATATCACACATTGTAAATAATAAGAAATATGAAGAGAGATAGACACTATAAAACAAAGACCCAATTCATTTTTCATAAGAAACCATATCTACTTGAAATTATAAAAGATAAGTATGATATGCTTATTATACACTCTTTTTGGTTCAAATGCAAACTAGTGTTTATTATAAGTTACATAAATTTTAGTTTGAGCATTAGCACAATTTTTTAAATTGTAAACGAGCTTTCGAGCTCGAGATTGAGTTAATAAACGAGCCTATCAAGTTTGATCTTCTATACGAGCATCTTAAGCTTGAAAGTTAGTTTATTATACGATTAGAAAAAGAAAAAAAAAAACTAAAAAATTTAAATGAGCTTCGAGCTCGAGCTCGAACAACAACAAAATATTCGAGCTCGAGCTCGAGCCAATTTATAAAAGTTTATTCGAGCTCGAGCCAAGTAAATAATAAACGAGCCTAGCTCGTTTAGGCCAAAATTCGACTCGGCTTGAATCGTTAACACCCCTAACTGTGAGTGTCGATCGCCTGTCGATCGATTGCCCTTTTTTTTATTTCGTTCGTTTGGTTGACCGATAGGAACACCCCATTTTCCAAAAAAATATTACCGTTAGGCTGCATAAAAAAATTAAAAATATAATAAATTTAAAAACTTGTATATTACACTATAAATACCTCACATAAACCACAATTCAAAATATTTCTCTCATTACACCATTTCTAAGAAAACACATCAATCAAAAGCCCGAAGATTCCGATTGCAAGAAAACGTTCCGCATCTAACACCGAATCCGAGCAAGTTTGACTTTTTTGAGTATTTTTTGTTTAACTTTGACCTTAAATATTTTTATTTGTGTTATATAAAACTTGATAAAAACTTTACCAATGTAAATACATTTGAAACGCAATCTATTCATATATTTTTGCATCAAATATTATATAACACAAATAAAAGTATTTACGGTTAAAGTTAAACAATAAAAATTTTAAAAAGAACATGACATTTATTTTGGGACAAATAGAGTATTTAAAAACTCACGCAGGCCCTACTTACCCACACACTCCTTTAAATAATTCAAAAGCAGCTAGCACCAGGATCACAAGTGAGAAAGCAACTTTACTTTGATTTTTTTCCTTTTCATTTTCTTTAAATTTGAAACTAGTTTTAAATGATGTACTAGTAGCAATGTACTTTTGAAAAAATACATGTTTTGTTCATGTGGTTCACATGGTCCCTATTTAATTTAGTTACATAAACAATCTTATTTTTCAAACCCTTTTCAGTAATAGTCTTCCATGTAACAAAAATATAAATAAGGATTTAATAAAAAAAAAACTTTAAATTATTACATAGTTGATTTTTATTTTTTACAATATGTATCATCAATGTAAATAATTTAAATTTAGGTATCAATGACGTAATTAAAATTGAATATGATTGGTGGTTGTGATTTTAAGTAAACTACATGGACAAACATGTGATTTTATTATTTACTTTTTTTTGTATTAACAAACACTTTGGTGTGTGCTTATGCTTTAAGTCCTTATAAAATTAATGTTTTAGCTTAACTACTTATGTTATTTTCTTATTAATCACTTATCTTTAGCTTATTTTCATAAAAGTAAACGTTTTAATGATTTTTCTTAATTTAAATCAAATAAAGTTTCTATCTTTTTATTCAAAATCTCATTTGGTTACGTCTTTTGATTAAAGTTTTAAATTTTATCAATTCTTAGTTTTAAAGTTAGTATTAATTTATTTTTAAAATCAAGTTTTATCATTTTTCAATGACCGAGTTGCAACCTTTTGTAACAGATAACGGAAGTACAAAAATAACCTATTGTTTATAACTACAAAATCATAAAAACAGAAAATTGTCAAGTCCTTGGAGATAAGCATGTGTAGCAAATTCTCCATGTGAGACATCCATTTCTAGTATCAATATGCACATTCGAGACTTAAACTTACCATCAACATCATTCAATACCGGTACGCTATCTATAAACAACTCCTGCCATTAGTCAAACAAAAACTTATAGTCCACAATGGTAGTAGTCATACCGAAAAGTAAGAAATGAGTAAACACGTGTGTTACAGAAAGATTGGGATGGCCTCACACAAGATTATAATTAAGACATCGTTTTCATCCAAAAAAGAATTGCCATTTTAGTTGTTTATTTTGTAAGTTTCTATTGGGTCCATTACTCTTAAGCATCCTGTTTAAAGTAGTGGATGCCTTTGTTTGTAATTGGTGGTTGTTTTAGTTTGGAATATATTGCCTTTAAAAAAAAGAAAAAAAAAATCCCATTAACTGGAAACTGGCCATCATACATATTTACGAGGTAAATGAGGCTTTAGACCGTAGTATAAAAAAGAACCTAAGAGCATTGGGTGTCTTAGCCATGAACCCACGTTAAGGGATAACTTTGGTGCGTTAAAGCCGGCGTTAAGACACCGTCGACTTGAGTTATTGGGGCGTTAATTTGGCGGGTTATTGGAATGACGCTGTGTTAACATGCATTGTTGCTAAAAAAAATCATTTAAATGGGTTATAGTGTGTGTTTAAATGAGTTAAAGTGGGACTGTAAAATTTGAGTTAAGGTGAGTTAAGATAACGGGTGTTTTTTTTGAGTTAAGGTGAAAAGTTTAAAGCTGACGTGACGGTGTGTTAAACTTTAACTCGGTGTTAATACACCTTATGCTCTAACAAACACAAGGGGAGGAATCGTCGCTTTGGGGCCTCCATTCATGATATGCTTTCACATAGTACATATAATCTAAAGCAGAAAACAAGTTACAAAATAAGAATTTCAACTCGGGCGGGATCAATCAAAGTAAAACCAGTAAAAAAATCGAGCATCTGGAAATAAAAACAGATGGAAAACAAGTTGAAAGCAAAACCAACTTAACCTTCAACATTTCCTCTGGGTCATCATTATACAGCACATGTATAACAACGCAAGTAAAAAAATTTTGTTCACATTGAAGGTTATCAGCCCCACCCTCGAATCCGAACTCACACACGCAAACTCCAATCAAAACAGCAAGATTGATTTTCAATGGTAGTATGGTACTATATTCAATATGGATGAAACTGATTACACACTTTTACAATAAAGCCTATTAACCTATTAATACTAAAACCGTAAATCATGCACGTCCTAATCTCATGCAACTAAAGCTAGAAATGGTAAAATATGCTTCCTATAATTAAGCTATAAACATGCAACGTGCAACAACTGAATAACCAAGTTTTCTACCTTCTTTATTGAATTATTGACCAAGTCAATGGCTTCCATTAATCCAAATACTAAATGGCGCAACCCAAATATGATCCGCTGACCCGCTCCATCAAGATTACCCAACAGGCAAGAGTTTCAATAACCTGCCAACAAAGTATTGCAGTTGATAAAAAGCCACAGCTAAAAGTAGATATTATTGTTACAGTATTTACATGATAACTAAATGGTAACTTTTACAAATACCTTTCCCACGTGTATGGTGACGAAATTAGTGACCACTTTTGAGCATGGTCACTAACTGTTTAAGGATTACCAAATAATAGTGTCCATATGTATTATATGGTCATTATATTTTGCCTAAATAGTGTAAAAAAAAAGAAAGAAAAAAGAAAAAGAAAATGTCGGCACTAAATCTTGGTCACTAAAAGTACTTTTTCTTTTAGTGACATTTCAATTCTTGATGATAAAATGAATAATATATTTTTAAGATATTACATAAAGCATGCATGCTTCTTGGCCTATATATATGAAGTTAGACTGAGAACTTCTCAAAATACTATAGCACCTAGAAACCACAAATAACAGCCATGAAATTTCTTGTTCTAATTTGGCTAGTATTTCTAATGATTTCCATTACATCATCTGAGCCCATTACAGATACGAATTCTACGTCTGAATTATGGTACACCTTCATTAACTCAACCAACCTCGCGAAGCCAGGCTGCAACAGCCGATGTGGGGACTTAATTGTTCCCTACCCTTTCGGTATCGGCAACAACTCAAAGTGTTATATAAATGAGGGATTTCGCATCTACTGCAACACTTCACTAAACCCTCCAAAGGCCACTATTAGTGAACTCAGCAACAGGTCGATTAAATTGATATCTGATTCCACCATCCGGCGTTCCAATCGATTGGCGAGAATGTGCTCTTCTCCAAATGGCACAATATACAACTATACGTCCTACCGTTCAGGGAGTTTTACTGACGGGCCATACAGCTTATCGAAAGTTAACAAGTTCACAGTTATCGGTTGCAATAGTTATGGTGTATTGTTTACAGCAACTTCTGTTACGAAAGTTAACAAGTCGGTGGCTACTGGTTGTATGGTGTATTGTTCAAGACCGGAGGATGTTGTTGCCGACGAGTGTACAGGAAGTGGTTGTTGTCAATCATCCATACACCACGGCATAACCTATTACGGAACTGGGGTATTTAATACAAGCGGTGATATGCTCTTTTCGGATCGGCAATCGGAGTTTCCTTGTGCATACGCCTTTATTGGTGAGGAGAATGCATTCAAATTTAAGGGTCTTATTGATTTAAGGGATACTAATTTCAGAGAGAGGATCGAGGCTACTGTGCCGGTAGTGTTTGAATGGGCGATTGGTAATCAGAGTTGTTCTGAAGCCAAAGCAACAGATGGTTATGCATGCCAATCAAATAGCAAATGTGTTAGCTCTACAAGGGAAAGTAGTGGGTACCGATGCGAATGTAAAGAAGGCTATGAAGGAAATCCATATCTTCCTCCTGGCTGCCAAGGTATAATCTAAGTTAATTACATGTGTCCTTACATGCATTATCATTTTTTCTTTTTACAAAATACCCTCAACTTCAATATAACTAATGCATAATTTATTTTATAAATTTTCAAGTGAACATATGTCAACTTTGTTTAATTTCATACTACATATGAAATATTAAACATAGCGTTGTTCATACACTCAAGTATATCCTAGGTGGATTTAAATTTATAGAAAACAATTCATTTTCAGAAATATCCAAAAGCTTTGTTACAGGCATAGTAATAGTAAATTATTTATAATATAACCTTGTTCATGTTTTAATGAATATCCAAGATGGATTTTGAATCATTAAAAAAAAATTAAAAAAATAAAATAAAAATATAAATAACCATTTTCATGACATATCCAAATGGTGTATAACATGTAAATTTGTTTGTTACATGCATAATTATTGTAAAGGCTCTATAATGTGTGGCTATATGTTACTTAACCAGTGGGAGTTGTTCTTGCGCTGCGGTGGGATAAAAATTAATCAAGAATAAGTATTCGGTTTCTTGAATTTTAATTAATCTATAAATATTACTTGTTAACATCTTTACTAGACAATCAATAAATTTAACAGGGACCTTTACTGAAATTACTAGGTAACTAAAGGTACTATTTGTGTGAATTTTCGTTGCACAAGTGGCCACATATTTAACATAAAGACTGTTGCTGCAATTGCATTTAACGACAGGGATTAATTTTGAAATTTATTCAGAACTGTTTCTGAAACGCAAATTAACTGAATACGACTATTGATGCAATTGCATTTAACAACAGGAATGAATTTTGAAATTTATTAAAGATTATCTCTGAAAAATAAAATTTATTAAAGATCCCCTCACAAAGCAAAAAAAAAAATAAAAAAAAATAAAAAAATTATTTTGGTAAAAGTTATTTATATAATATTTTATTAAAGATATCATCTGATATCATTTTCTAGAAACTAATTAAGTCAATAAGCTTATAAATTATTCCTTTGTATTTGAAGATGACTTCCAAGTGACTGGCGGTTTAATGTTACTAGTCATTGCTATGACGCTATTTTGTTAGTGAATTCACACTCGTCATATTTTTCTTAAAAATCAAAGTATGGGACTGTTTGGTACGCAACTTTTATTTTAAAAATAATCTCCTCCAAAACAAATAGCTCCGTTTGGATATATCAACTTCAAGGTTTTATTTTAGACAAGTAGCTCCAAAATGAAAAGCTGGTTCATGAAGCTTTTAAAATATTTTGGAGTTGTCAAAACATAAAATTACTGTTAACAGCTTATAATTAAATTTAACAGCTAATTTACCAAACACATTATTAAAAAATATATATATACAACTTCTAGCTTATGTTAACAGCTTTACAGCTTACAACTTATAACTTACAGAATACAGCTTACAGCTAGTTTTGCCAAACATACTCTAAAGCTATGTAATTTTATTTTTTATTTATTTTTATTATTATTATTTTTTAATCAACATGCATATATTTAGCTTTCTTATTGAGGACTGAATTAACAGGAACTAAAATACTCCGTATTAAACCAGATAGTTAACTACTGCCCAAAAATCTTAGGGTGCGTTTAGTTATAGAAAAATTTTCTTTATTTTTTATTTTTAGATTTGTAAAAAAACGAGCAAAATAGCCCGCGCGATGCTGCGGTGCGGCCTTTTTTTGCGACGTTTATGTTTAGTCAAAAGCTGTTGATATTTTTTTCCATAAAATTTGTGTTTTTTTTGGTGTTTCTTATGTTAATGTTAATTACGGTTTTGTTTAAATGTGTTTTCGTTATGTTATCACATATGTAATCTCACTTCCGCTGCACACTTTATCACTCAAATGGTTCAATGTGTTTTGTTTTGACAATATTAAATCTGGCTGTTGATCTATTATATCAACGAGCAAGTGTGCCCGCGCGTTGCTGCGGGGCAGCCGTGTTTGTGTTTATTACAATTATGTTAACGTCTTTTTGGAGTAAGCAATTATGCTGTTTTTTAAGCAAGCATTTTATTAATAGGAACAAAGAGTGAACACATGAGTCAAAAGTTCATAACAACAACAACAAATGCAAGTCAATTTTTTTAATTTTAATCTAGGTAGCAATGCTGAAATAACTATCTCGACCCATGAACCATGACTACAGTAGATAAGAGACGGTCTAATTCAAAAGAGCATGGAAAGAAATATAGAGTAAAAAGATTAGAAAATGAATTATTTTTACATTACTTCATACACTGATCAATTCTTGACATACTATACATTGGCTAGCGTAGCTGCACTGAGATTTAAATAGCTCCAATGGGACAAATAGTTGCTGGTATTTATTCAAATGAAAACTTCATAAGAAGCTTCACATTTTCAAATTTAGCTCCTTTCTTGTTATGGAGCGGAACGGTTCGAATCTCCCTTCTCAACTCAGACACAGGCAAAGTAAATTCTTCATCCCGAACGGGTATCTAACCATCTTTAATTGCTCTGTAGCAACAACAATTGGCATCAAGTGTCAACTATTCTAAGTTCAAAAAAAAAAAAAAGTGTCAACTATTCTGAATATTAGGAGGTCAAAATAGGTATATTTAATCGATTATAGAAGCTTGGCACCATAAAATGAAACAATAGTCATACCTGAAAAATTCAACATCACCCGCTGTTCCCCGACATCATGACATGATCGAGTCATCTCTCATAATCAACTTCCCTGATGAAGAACTCGCTTAATTAGCATTTTGTTCACACATGCCTATAATTCACATGAGACCAACACATATGCATCAACAGAATTTCTAAGCGTAAAAAAAAAAACACCTAAAAACTGAACCTGTGGATTATTGAAGTCATCCATGGCAATAACTGTAGCTGGCACTCTTTGCTGTATATATATTGATTGACACTTCAATCGTCGTCCTATTCATAGGTTTAACTATTTGTTTTACCAATTCCAAATTAATATGATGTTATGCATTGCTTTCATCCAGTGGATTCACAATCAGATTTGCATCAGGTGTCCTGTTAAACTTGAAACAAAGAGGTGCTATATTATAGATGCGTGCATCAGGTTTCTATCCTTCATATATATCAGACAATGGGTTTTGTACATGATCAAGCCATACATTTCAAATCTAATAAGTATGATAAACTATCAAGTGTTGGGATGTGTAGATAGATATAGCTTCCATCAAGTGTTACAAAGAATGACCTGAGCAAACCGTTGTGTACCCAAATCTGTGAGCTCTATTCCTTTTTGCCTCGAAAAAATAAAAAAACGAAAAAGATTAACCATTGTGTAAATCTATTGGGAAACACACAAAGAGCTACTGGTTATGAACACATTTTTCCTACAATTTTTTTCGCATCTACACATAATAATCTGGTAGTAGATCGCCTTTGTCATTTATTTTATTGCACGGGATCCTTTTAAAGAGTGATAATGGGCAACACAGATGGATAAAATAGAACCTGTAACAGCTTCTGTATTATCAAGATAGATTGGACCTCACTGTAAGTGAAAGCATACCTCAATCTGTTACGAAGAATTAGGCCCAAAGGAAAGCATTCCCTGGATTTATGTGGTCCTGATGATGGTTTAGAACCCTGTTTGAAGAAAATGAAAAATGGTAGAGATCTTATAACCGAAGAATAACATGTTAAAGTATATATACAAAAATAACGATCGACTTACAAAGGACCACCAAGCTTGTCAAGATTCTAGGCACTTGGAGCATTAAGCGTCTTCATATGCTTCTTCAAACCTCGAGCCTGACATAAAGGTTGTAACAGGACATGGCAAATATCCATAGTTTTTTTTTTTTTTTTTTTTTTTTTTTTTTTTTTTTTTTTTTTTTTTTTTTTTCTTTTCCGGTCAAAACTGACTTGTCCCATTAAGAGTCAATCAAAGACCCCTTATTAAGCGTCAATCAAAGACCCCTTATTAAGCGTCAATCAAAGAGACGAATGGTAAAATATTGCAATGGTTTAAATGGGTGTTTGGAATTGCTTATTTGAGTACTAACTTACGGGTCATCATAATTGACACTCATAAGTAATAATCACATATAATAAATTTTAAGCATTCACACATTAAAGAAGATACGACATTCATGCACAATTGCGCACATCCCATTTAAAAAGAAGATACGACATTGAGGCACAATACTAAACGGCCAAATTATATTATAGGAAAAAAAGTAACCTTTAACGGGAGCACCAATGTTACCTGTCAAAGGTAGATTATGCAAGACGCAATGTAAAGGATAACCTACTGCTATTTGATGTTTGTAGTTGGCTTCTGCTAGTGTGTAAGTGGTCAGGTAAATTCTGCAACAATTCGTTCATACCTATAAAAAATAATAATATAATGGGGTTAATTTGCAGATGAAAGACTATCGTGTTATAAGAATATATGAACAGTAGCTAACTTTCTCGCATAATAATGAGCCTAATTTGGGGCCGTCTGAATTAGCCTACTTTGTTGGCTAAGCTGAATTCGGAAAAGCACGTGAGTTCATTATTTCCGGCTTATGAGCTTATCAAGTAAAGCATAAGCTCATAAGACGAAAAAGTGAGCTTTTCCAAATTAAGTTAATCCTATAAAGCGGGAAAATAGATAATCTAAATGTCTCCTCAACATAACCACCTCGTAATCTCGGTCCTAACAATCAAGTAAAAGAAAAAGAGATGAAAAATAATATCAACTCACCGGGTAGGTATAGAAGGCATTGTTGCTGCTGTTTCAGATGCAGCTTCTGGTGGTGCCTTCTTGCTCCCGTCCTCTTTACTGTTGCTGCATAAACCCGTAAAGAACCAAATTAGACTTTAAAGAAATGCAATAAAAAAAATAATATAAAAATTAGCTGGAATACAAATATGTAAGCCAAATGCTCTCAACATTTTCAGTAACATATATATTTGACAATAATTTTTAATTCTCACAACGTACACCACATTACCTCCGTGTATAATTGTTCATTGTTAATCCTCAGCGCATCTTCTCAACAAATTATGGTATCAACTTCTGGTGGTGTGTTCTTGGCCCCTTCCCCTTCTCCTACTCTTGCTGCATAAACCCGTAAAGAAGCAACAACATTGTTAATTAGCAGCTAAAATAAGTATTGCTTTGTGTAAGTCGATTCTAAATGCACCTTTAAATAGCAATTGAACGCTATTGGCTAGCTCCCATTTGAAGACATTGAACCATCTTCAAGAGAGATGATTGGAGTATCCTGTAAATAGAAAGAATCTAATTGTGAATTGAGAAATGCAAAAGACCAAGAACAAACGAAACTAAAACTCAAGAAAGAATGTTACCTATTCAGATTATACAGTATATCTGAAAATGGGAATGAACTAAGACACACTGATTTTCCGTTAGCATCTCCTATAACTGCCTGCAAAAGGGCATGGCCAACAATACACTTAATACTGAAATTGAATTTTTAACAATATCCAAAAAGCTAGCAATAACTTTTTTCCAAAATACCAACCGACATGAAACCAAAGAGGATGGTTTACCTCGTCTTTATAAATCAAGCAACATCACCGCCAAACATGTACCTTAAGATATAATTTTGTTTAACCGGAAATGTTGCTTGCTAAAAAGACTATCCATTTAGCATCAAGATTCTAGGAAATCTTCATCCTAGTATTGCAGGTCGCAACTGAATAATTTCTAGCAATCCGGTATACTAAACCAACAAATCCAATCCGGCCAATTAACGCATTATTCTAAATATTCATATCAGATAATCACTTTCAAAACCTAATTCCAAACACCAACTATCGACACGTTCCATACACAAAAATTATTACTTTCACACAAAATCAAGAAAAGGAAAAAAAAAAAAAAAAGTAAAAAAACCTCATAAGCGCGTCAAGAACAACAGCAATGCCACAATTATCACTCCTCCAAGATTTAGGTTGATTATCTCCTTTAACAGTTATATCATCATAAAAAGGCCTTGTAGTTAATTTCACTAACCTATAATCAAAACCCATAAATCAAAACACATCAATTAATCAAATAAACAAAACCCAATTCATAAAAACATAAAACAAATTAAAATAACAAAAGGGTATTGAAAACTTACGATTTTTATTACTTGTTAAATGTTTCAAGACTCATGGTTTGGTTATGTGATAATCGGGTATGACGATTAAATTTTGTAATTTGAATGAACAAATTAGAACTCGAGGCATGCAATTTATGCCGTACGACTCCTTTTTTTTCCCTTTTTTTTGATCGGAGATGATAATGGGTGGATAAAAAGGTTTTTTGGACTCCACTTTTTCCATTTGTGGTTGATCGGACATGATAAAAACGGGTAGAGATTGTGTGGGTTGTTTTTTTATATGGGTTTTTGATGAGTGGGGAGCTGGGAAAAATGATGTGAAAATGGTAGAAGAAGAAGATGGGTGATTATTCTGGAAAATTCTGATGGTATATGGTATAGTAACACAAAGGGGGTTAATTAACCATCCACAGTGCTGCGAGCACTTATCTACAGTGCTTCAAACAGTAACCGAACCAATAGAATTTTGTAACATGCCTAATTGCAACAGTACAATCCTGTAATTGCTCATTTCCAGCCACATATTGTAGCTTAAGACCCCTGTAATCATGCTTAAGATAGTTAATTAATTTTGTGAAAAACCCACATTGAAAACTCCAACTACCCATGTTTAGTATATAGTATAATGAGAGGATTTACTTTTTCACAAAACATAGAAAACGTGTTCATATGATATTGTTTTCTATTCTAAAGAAAACAAGCGGGTTACAAGAGAATTAAGAAAAACACGATAATTTTGTGTTTTGTAGTTTCCCTTCTTAAAGTAGGGTATGCAAATTTTCTGTTTTGTAGAGTTTGATAGGAAATATCGTTTTGAACACAATCTATATTTTTCTTATTTTGGACAAAATATTTTATGGAAAATAAGAGTGCTTCCATTTAACTAAACACACTCTTAGAATTCTCAACTTGATATTTGTTAAACAATTTGTCTAACATAATGTTAACAATGCATCTGTTAGCTGTGTTGCTAGTTTATTTTAATAAATTTCGTGTTCAAAGTTAAGGTTGTGTCGCTTTAAAGGCTCATGTCTTCGCATTTCAATATCTTAATATGTTTGAGTCTTAGAAAGATAAACTTGTACCATAAAGCCTTAGAATATCCGGATCTCACTGATTCAGGGATGAATTTTCACTCTACTTTACTCTTTAAAGGGGTAGTCACTGATACTGATTCAGGGATGAATTTTCACTCTACTTTACTCTTTTAAGTGTTACTTTAATATACAACCTTTTTCTAATAAAAAAAAGTTACGTATAGTGACACCTTCAATTTTGTGTGTGTATTTTCGTATAAAAAATAGAAGAATGCGTCGTTAGTAGATCATATATAATGATATGTCATATATAATGATTCTTTAATTTAGTTATGTTAAAGATTAGACAATTAAATGTTGTGTTTCTTTTTTGCAAGATATCAACGAGTGTAATCGAACGAAGGATTTTCCTTGCTATGGAACTTGTATTAATACTCCCGGGAATTACACATGCAACTGTAAAAAAGGGTATTCTGGTGATGGCAAGATTCAAAATGACTGTCGTCCTAAATCATTTAATGTGCTTGGACTATCGATAGGTATTTACTAGTTCCCCTTAATCCTAAAAATAGGCATTTAAAATTGCAAAACGACCAAACTTTTTACATACAATAAATTAAAGTTTGCAAATGTATATATAATATCGCATAGAGATGTAGAAAATGAGTGTTCATTATATACTTCTTGAGTTTTATACATAAATTTAAACTATTAAAGAACTACTCTATCAAGTATTTTCTATTGGCAAACTCGTAAAAGCATATTCTTTTAGTAATGGAATATATTTAAAAAAAAAAATCTTATAAAACCAAGGATGTATAAAGACACTCTTTAATTTTACTGATGAAATATATTTCAAACATACTATTGAAACCAAGGATGCAAAGTATTTGAAATGTATTTGTGTCCCTCATCACGTACATATAGTTTTTATTTATATTTATAATTATATATATAATTGTCTTTTAAAAAAATTCCCGTACAGGTATGGGGATTGGATTCCCAATATTACTGACGGGAATATCAGTGTTTTACTTTATGGCCAAGAAAAGAAAGCTAGCCAAGCAAAGACAAAAATTCTATGAGCAAAATGGAGGTGCGTTATTGGAAGAGATATTAAAAACCACATGTGGTATTGGTGGCAGTATCACGAAAGTTTTTCGATTTGAAGAGCTTAAAGAAGCGACGGACAATTATGCGGAGGATAGAATTCTTGGCAAAGGAGGTAATGGCATTGTTTACAAGGGAACTCTACCAGACAAGTGTGTTGTAGCAATCAAGAAGTCCCAAAGACTGGATCAAGCACAAAGGGAGCAATTTGTAAATGAAATGGTAATTCTTACACAAATTAAACACCAAAATGTGGTGCAGCTTCTGGGTTGTTGTTTGGAAACGGATGTCCCATTACTAGTTTATGAATTTGTCCCTAATGATACTCTTCATCATCACATTCATAATGGAAAAAGTGGGACAGGGAGATTGTCATGGGTAAATCGTTTAAGGATAGCACATGAATCAGCGGGTGCACTTGCTTATCTTCATACAAATGTTAGAATGACCATCATACATAGAGATGTCAAATCTACTAACATCTTGTTGGATGAAAATTACACCGCGAAAGTGGCGGATTTTGGTGCATCTAGGTTAGTCCCATTGGGTCATGATCAAGTCACCACACTAGTACAAGGGACATTTGGATACTTGGATCCTGAGTATTTTCATACAGGTCAACTAACAGATAAGAGTGATGTGTATAGCTTTGGAGTGGTTCTTGCTGAATTAATAACAGGGCAAAGACCACTTAATATGGAAAGATGTCTTGAAGATAGAAATCTTGCAACATATTTTGTCAAGGCAAAGAAGGAAGATCGATTGCATGAGCTTCTTGACCGACAAATGGTAGAGGAGGCAACTGATGAGCAACTAAAAGCAACATGTGATCTGGTGTATAGATGCCTAAACCTAGTAGGCGGGAATAGGCCTAGCATGAAAGAAGTGACTGTGGAGCTTGAATCGTTAAGGAAACGTGACAAGCATCCTTGGATTCATCAAGAAAGCTACAATGAAACAAGTAGCTTAATAGGTGAACAGGAAGAGCCTGACCATTGTACTGTTCCTCTTGGAGAATACGGTTCTAGCAGTGTCGAAACGGAAAAAATAATATTGCAAGTACAAAACCCTTGTTGATAAGTTTAGGAATGAACCAACCTTTTGTGTACGTGCCATTAATTCCCTATTTCATGTTTATAGTTTGGAACAATGTTTGTGTGTGTGGGTGATTCAGTAGTTTACCGCTTGTAGTTCAATTATGTCATTTCTAATATGTGTAACTAGAGGTTCCAAGTACAAGATTTATATGTTTGGTAGATTAATTTCAAAGTATGTAAAAATCCTGGTTTAATAATTTAACTTCTAAATATGTGTTATAATTTTTTTGGCTAGTATATTAAGGACAATTTGCATCGCTCTTTTTTCATATGGTTGTGGTTTGGCTTCCGTTGTGCACATACTACATGATAATTCACTAAAAATTTGTTCAATTCGACGTCTTCTGTTAAGGTAACTTGTTCACCAATATGGAAGGATGAACTAGCTTGCAGCAGAAATTACAAACATATATATGCCTATAGCATGTGATCACGTGCTGCAAGTCCTATCAGATATTTCATACTAAAAAGTATTCTGCAGTTAATTTCCTATTTATTTAATTTGGACAAAAAACACTAGAACTTTCACAAACCTTTAATATCGGAAAGGAAAATCTTTTAACGAATTGAAATGAACAAAAAATAAAAATCACCCTCAAAGACATCTTACATAATTTCAATTGTGTGTTAAAACAATCGTATTAAGAATATTGAATTTCGGCCAGTTTGATAACATCAAATAACACTCATATTTTATTGATAATTTCCTCCTCGATTTCTCATCTTTTGTGTTAATATGTTAGGATATATACTCTTATTTTGTTATATTCTGTTTTCAGGCCAAAGATGAGCAAAGAAACGAGAAGACGCGGATTTGGAAGGATTTAAGTGAAAATCATTGAAGTATGCAGATTCTGCACTAACTACGGTGTACAGCACCATCTACCTACGCCGTAACATAAAACTACAATGACTATGGCGTAGCTCACTCCAAAACTACGGCGTAGTGACACTACAAAAGGCTCTACAGTGTAGCTTCACTCCACATATGGCGTAGTCATTAAAATCAAGCAGTACGGGACTTCTAAGGCCAAAATGTAGTACAGCGTAGTTATCAACAAAACTACGCCGTAGACGTGAATACTGAAGAACTACGGCCGTAGCACTTGATCAAGCTGTGGCGTAGAAAGAAATAACAAAGGCTACGGCATTGCTAAACCTAGAGCTACACCGTAGCAAAGTCGGGCCTATAAATACCAGCCCTAATTCCGAGTTTTATCATTCACTTCTCACCACACAATTAATCTAACATACTTACAAGCTAAATGATGCTTTAGACAGTAGTATAAAAGCAACCTACCAAAAAAAAGAGGAATCGTCGCTTTGGGCCTCCAGTCATGATATGCTTTCGCACATTACATATAAATAATCTAAAGCAGAAAACGAATTACAATAATAAGAATTTCAACTCGGGTGGAATCAATCAAAAAAAATAATAATAAATAAAATAAGCGTCTAGAAAAAAACAGATGGAAAATAAGTTGAAAGCAAAACCAACCTTCAACATTTCCTCTGAGTTATATAGCGCGCACATGTATAACGCGAGGAAAAAAATTTTGTTCTTCACCGGCATCGAAGGTTATTAGTCCCTCCCTCAAACCCGAGCTCACACATGCAAACACCAATCAAAACAGCAAGATTGGTTTCAATGGTATTATATTCAATATGGAAGAAACTGATAACACACTTTTACAATAAAGCCTATTAACCTATTTATACTAAAACAGTAAATCATGCACGTCCTAATCTCATGCAACTAAAGCTAGAAATGGTGAATATGCTTCCTATAATTAAGCTATAAACATGCAACGTGCAACAACTGAATAACCAAGTTTTCTACCTTCTTTATTTACCAAGTCAATGACTTCCGTTAATCCAAATACTAAATGGAGCAACCCAAATATGATCCGCAGACCCGCTCAATCAAGATTACCCAACAGGCATATGTGACACTGAGTTTCAATAACCTGCCAACAAAGTATTGCAGTTGATAAAAAAGCCACAACTAAAAGTAGATATTTTTGTTACAGTATTTACATGATAACTAATTTTAGAAATACCTTTCCCGCATGTATAGTGACGAAATTAGTGATCACTTTTGGGCATGGTGACTAACCGTTTAAGGATTACCAAATACTAGTGCAATGAAGTTTCTTGTTCTAATTTATATGGTCATTATAATGCCTTAAATAGTGTAAAAAAAATGTCCGCACTAAATTTTTGTTACTAAAAGCACTTTTCTTGTACTGACATGTCAATTCTTGATGATAAAGTGAATAATATATTTTTAAAGATATTACATAAAGCATGCATGCTTCTTGGCCTATATATATGAAGTTAGACTGAGAACTTCTCAAAATACTGTAGCACCTAGAAACCACAAATAACAGCCATGAAATTTCTTGTTCTAATTTGGCTAGTATTTCTAATGATTTCCATTACATCATCTGAGCCCATTACAGATACGAATTCTACGTCTGAATTATGGTACACCTTCATTAACTCAACCAACCTCGCGAAGCCAGGCTGCAACAGCCGATGTGGGGACTTAATTGTTCCCTACCCTTTCGGTATCGGCAACAACTCAAAGTGTTACATAAATGAGGGATTTCGCATCTACTGCAACACTTCACTAAACCCTCCAAAGGCCACTATTAGACTCAGCAACAGGTCGATTAAATTGATATCTGATTCCACCATCCGGCGTTCCAATCGATTGGCGATAATGTGCTCTTCTTCAAATGGCACAATATACAAGTATACCTCCTACGGTTCAGGGAGTTTTACTGACGGGCCATACAGCTTATCGAAAGTTAACAAGTTCACAGTTATCGGTTGCAATAGTTATGGTGTATTGTCTACAGCAACTTCTGTTACGAAAGTTAACAAGTCGGTGGCTACTGGTTGTATGGTGTATTGTTCAAGACCGGAGGATGTTGTAGCCGACGAGTGTACAGAAAGCGGTTGTTGTCAATCATCCATACACCACGGCATAACCTATTACGGAACTGGGGTATTTAATACAAGCGGTGATATGCTCTTTTCGGATAGGCAATCGGAGTTTCCTTGTGCATACGCCTTTATTGGTAAGGAGAATGCATTCAAATTTAAGGGTCTTATTGATTTAAGGGATACTAATTTCAGAGAGAGGATCGAGGCTACTGTGCCGGTAGTGTTTGAATGGGCTATTGGTAATCAGAGTTGTTCTGAAGCCAAAGCAACAGATGGTTATGCCTGCCAATCAAATAGCAAATGTGTTAACTCTACAAGGGAAAGTAGTGGGTACCGATGCGAATGTAAAGAAGGCTATGAAGGAAATCCATATCTTCCTCCTGGCTGCCAAGGTATAGTCTAAGTTAATTACATGTGTCCTTACATGCATTATCATTTTTCGTTTTTACAAAATACCCTCAACTTCAATATAACTAAGGGGGTTGGCAGTGGTAGCGGGGTGAGTGCGGGTTGAGCACGGTAAGGCGCGGGAACACCGCCGCCTTGCCACGGTACCGTGCCTTAAGGATCCCTCATGGGAAGTTTTCATGCACGGGGTGAGGGAATTTTTCGACCGTTAGGGGTGGCAACCTTGCCTCAAGCTTTTGCAAAAACAACCAATAATATTATGCCAACACATTTCATGCCTCAACATACCTCAATATCATTTTTTAGTGGCAATCTTGGTACCCAATTTTTTTTAACTTAACCTCACCAACATCATTATCATCAGTATTTCATACACTTATTACCCGAAAAACTTACTTTACATCATCACAGTTTATAAAACTTACTTTACAGGGAAACGAAGAACTTACTTTACATCACCAACATCAAAGTCAAAGGACATGCATCCCTCCATCTCTACACTACATTCCACCAAGATCAAAAAATGAAGAAGCCATCAATGAAGCACAAACAGTTCTCTTCCCAGTTTTTGAAGACCTATTGTCCAAACAAACAAACCCTTCTTCAACACAAAAAGGCAACCCACCTGCTTCACTATCGGCCACCCTCCGGCCACCGTCACCACCCATCTTCATCACAAACCGTGCCGAGCCCTCCAAACCGCAAGGTTGCCACAAAGACCTACAAATCATCATGCGATTCCGGTGAAGTTTTCCGGTGAAGTAGTCTGGTCGTAGTCAAATGGTAAGGAAGAAGAGAGAAAAGCCTTCAACGGCTATAACCATTAAATGCCAACGGATAGTTTTTTCTTGGGCTTCACCATACCGATTCGGTACAAGTTGCCGTTTGAGGTGCCGATCGGGGCTTGCCGTGAGACCGGCAGCCGAGCTTGCCGCTCGGCAAGGCTTGCCGATGTGAATTCGCCGCAAGGTTGCCACTTAGAGCCCTTTTGACCGTTGATTTTTGGAACGTTGGAGGCTGGGTAACTTTATTTATTTATTTTTTTTTTGGAACGTCGGAGGTTGGGTATATAACATTGGGAGGTAGAAGAAGACCAAGTAGGTGACTAGCCATCCCATAAATGGCCGACATACTCCCACTTAAAAAAATTTATATGCATAGCATTTAGTTTTGACTAGTTGGTGGCTTTTCTTTACACTATTTGCTTGGCTTTTAACATCAAAATATCATCGCTGTTAAGTAAAAATCAACTTTACTAAATTAGTATTTTAGTATTCACCTCAACAATTAATGAAATTGCAGGAGTTTAGTTTTATAGTTTTAATAATATTATGTAATACTTTTTAAGTTTTAATGGAATTTTAGACTTGTAATAAAAATATGTAATGTTTATTTCAATTTTAATGAATTTTAGTTTTTAATAAATTTTAATAGAATTTAAAAAAGAAAAAAAAAATGAGTGAAGAGTGAGTGATGTGATGCCAACAAAAAATGAGTGAGTGAAGGAAAAAGTGGGAGGGTGATGTGGCATAATGAGATTGGTTGTTTGTGAGTGAAGGGGGATGGAGTGAGTGATGCATTGACAACCCCCTAATGCATAATTTATTTTATAAATTTTCAAGTGAACATATGTCAACTTTGTTTAATTTCATACTACATATGAAATATTAAACATACCGTTGTTCATACACTCAAGTATATCCTAGGTGGATTTAAATTTATAGAAAACAATTCATTTTCAGAAATATCCAAAAGCTTTGTTACAGGCATAGTAATAGTAAATTATTTATAATAGAACCTTGTTCATGTTTTAATGAATATCCAAGATGGATTTTGAATCATTAAAAAAAATAAAATAAAAATAAAAATAACCATTTTCATGACATATCCAAATGGTGTATAACATGTAAATTTGTTTGTTACATGCATAATTATTGTAAAGGCTCTATAATGTGTGGCTATATGTTACTTAACTAGTGGGAGTTGTTCTTGCATTGCGGTGGGATAAAAATTAATCAAGAATAAGTATTCGGTTTCTTGAATTTAATAAATCTATAAATACTTGTTAACATCTTTACTAGACAATCACTAAATTTAACAGGGACCTTTACTGAAATTACTAGGTAACTAAAGGTACCATTTGTGTGAATTTTCGTTGCACAAGTGGCCACATATTTAACATAAAGACTGTTGCTGCAATTGCATTTAACGACAGGGATTAATTTTGAAATTTATTCAGAACTGTTTCTGAAACGCAAATTAACTGGATACGACTGTTGCTGCAATTGCATTTAACGACAGGAATGAATTTTGAAATTTATTAAAGATTGTCTCTGAAACATAAAATTTATTAAAGATCCCCTCACAAAGCAAAGCAAAAAAAAAAAAAAAAAAAAAAAAAAAAAAAAAAAAACATTTATTTTGGTAAAAGTTATTTATATAATATTTTATTAAATATATCATCTGATATCATTTTCTAGAAACTAATTAAGTCAATAAGCTTATAAATTATTCCTTTGTATTTGAAGATGACTTCCAAGTGACTGGCAGTTTAATATTACTAGCAGGGTCCCCGCGTGATGCAGCTGCGGGCACCATGTAATTTAATTTTTTTGGCTAATAATTTATTTTGTTTGTACGTTTTTTGACAATAGCTTTATTGATTAGTTTTTCATGGCAAAAGTTTGATGAAATTTTACTTAGTTTGTATTATTATTATTATTATTATTATTATTATTATTATTATTATTATTATTATTATTATTATTATTATTATTATTATTATTATTATTATTATTATTATTATTATTATTATTATTATTATTATTATTAGTAGATTGCTTGGTTTGTACAATATGTGAACATATTTTAGTTTACTATGTTTTGTTTGACAATAAATGTACGGATATCAAAAATTTCGTTTAGCTCGTGTCCGTTCGGGCTCGAGCCCGTTTGACCCGTGCTCGTTCGGGCTCGAGACCATTACCCGTTTGTGCTTGAATATTTGTATAATATGCTTTATTATTTGTATTAGTGACATTTAATGCAGGAATTGTGTTTAAGTTGGTTGTATGCTGGAATTAAATATGAGGGGAATTTCTATATGTAGCATTTGTGTTTGAATCACTTGTACTTTAAGTTTATTAACTTGTAAAGCTTAATTTTAAGTATTCTAATATTAGAAGGCTTTCCTCCATTATAATATAGTATGACTAGTCATTGCTATGACGCTATTTTGTTAGTGAATTCACACTTGTCATATTTTTCTTAAAAATCAAAGTATGGGACTGTTTGGTACGCAGCTTTTATTTTAAAAATAATCTCCTCCAAAACAAATAGCTCCGTTTGGATATATCAACTTCAAGGTTTTATTTTAAACAAGTAGCTCTAAAATGAAAAGCTGGTTCATGAAGCTTTTAAAATATTTTGGAGTTGTCAAAACATAAAATTACTGTTAACAGCTTATAATTATATTTAACAGCTAATTTACCAAACACATTATTAAAATATATATATATATATATATATATATATATATATATATATATATATATATATATATATATATATATATATATATATATATATATATATATACAACTTCTTGCTCATTTTAACAGCTTTACAGCTTACAACTTATAACTTACAGTTTAAAGCTTACAGCTAGTTTTGTCAAACATACTCTAAAGCTATGTAATTTTATTTTTTATTTATTTTTATTATTATTATTTTTTTAATCAACATGCATATGTTTAGCTTTCTTATTGAGGACTGAATTAACAGGAAGTAAAATACTCCGTATTAAACTAGATAGTTAACTACTGCCCAAAAATCTTAGGGTGCATTTAATTATAGAAAAATTTTCTTAATTTTTTACTTTTAGATTTGTAAAAAAATGAGAGGATTTAATTTTTCACAAAACATAGAAAACGTGTTCATATGATATTGTTTTCTATTCTAAAGAAAACAAGCGGGTTACAAGAGAATTAAGGAAAACACGATAATTTTGTGTTTTGTAGTTTCCCTTCTTAAAGTAGGGTATGCAAATTTTTTGTTTTGTAGAGTTTGATAGGAAAACACGATAATTTTGTGTTTTGTAGTTTCCCTTCTTAATCTATATTTTTCTTATTTTGTACAAAATATTTTATGGAAAATAAGAGTGATTCCTTTCAACTAAACACACCCTTAGAATTCTCAACTTGATATTTGTTAAACAATTTGTCTAACATAATGTTAACAATGCATCTGTTAGCTGTGTTGCTAGTTTATTTTAATAAATTTCGTGTTCAAAGTTAAGGTTGTGTCGCTTTAAAGGCTCACTGTCTTCGCATTTCAATATCTTAATATGTTTGAGTCTTAGAAAGATAAACTTGTACCATAAAGCCTTAGAATATCCGGATCTCACTGATTCAGGGATGAATTTTCACTCTACTTTACTCTTTAAAGGGGTAGTCACTGATACTGATTCAGGGATGAATTTTCACTCTACTTTACTCTTTTAAGTGTTACTTTAATATACAACCTTTTTCTAATAAAAAAAAAAGTTACGTATAGTGACACCTTCAATTTTGTGTTTCATTTTGTGTGTGTATTTTCGTATAAAAAATAGAAGAATGCGTCGTCAGTAGATCATATATAATGATATGTCATATATAATGATTCTTTAATTTAGTTATGTTAAAGATTAGACAATTAAATGTTGTGTTTCTTTTTTGCTAGATATCAACGAGTGTAATCGAACGAAGGATTTTCCTTGCTATGGAACTTGTATTAATACTCCCGGGAATTACACATGCAACTGTAAAAAAGGGTATTATGGTGATGGCAAGATTCAAAATGACTGTCGTCCTAAATCATTTAATGTGCTTGGACTATCGATAGGTATTTACTAGTTCCCCTTAATCCTAAAAATAGGCATTTAAAATTGCAAAACGACCAAACTTTTTACAAACAATAAATTAAAGTTTGCAAATGTATATATAATATCGCATAGAGATGTAGAAAATGAGTGTTCATTATATACTTCTTGAGTTTTATACAGAAATTTAAACTATTAAAGAACTACTCTATCAAGTATTTTCTATTGGCAAACTCGTAAAAGCATATTGTTTTAGTAATGGAATGTATTTAAAAAAAAAATCTTATAAAACCAAGGATGTATAAAGACACTCTTTAATTTTACTGATGAAATATATTTCAAACATACTATTGAAACCAAGGATGCAAAATATTTGAAATGTATTTGTGTCCCTCATCACGTACATATAGTTTTTATTTATATTTATAATTATATATATAATTGCCTTTTAAATAAATTCCCGTACAGGTATGGGGATTGGATTCCCAATATTACTGACGGGAATATCAGTATTTTACTTTATGGCCAAGAAAAGAAAGCTAGCCAAGCAAAGACAAAAATTCTATGAGCAAAATGGAGGTGCGTTATTGGAAGAGATATTAAAAACCACATGTGGTATTGGTGGCAGTATCACGAAAGTTTTTCGATTTGAAGAGCTTAAAGAAGCGACGGACAATTATGCGGAGGATAGAATTCTTGGCAAAGGAGGTAATGGCATTGTTTACAAGGGAACTCTACCAGACAAGTGTGTTGTAGCAATCAAGAAGTCCCAAAGACTGGATCAAGCACAAAGGGAGCAATTTGTAAATGAAATGGTAATTCTTACACAAATTAAACACCAAAATGTGGTGCAGCTTATGGGTTGTTGTTTGGAAACGGATGTCCCATTACTAGTTTATGAATTTGTCCCTAATGATACTCTTCATCATCACATTCATAATGGAAAAAGTGGGACAGGGAGATTGTCATGGGTAAATCGTTTAAGGATAGCACATGAATCAGCGGGTGCACTTGCTTATCTTCATACAAATGTTAGAATGACCATCATACATAGAGATGTCAAATCTACTAACATCTTGTTGGATGAAAATTACACCGCGAAAGTGGCGGATTTTGGTGCATCTAGGTTAGTCCCATTGGGTCATGATCAAGTCACCACACTAGTACAAGGGACATTTGGATACTTGGATCCTGAGTATTTTCATACAGGTCAACTAACAGATAAGAGTGATGTGTATAGCTTTGGAGTGGTTCTTGCTGAATTAATAACAGGGCAAAGACCACTTAATATGGAAAGATGTCTTGAAGATAGAAATCTTGCAACATATTTTGTCAAGGCAAAGAAGGAAGATCGATTGCATGAGCTTCTTGACCGACAAATGGTAGAGGAGGCAACTGATGAGCAACTAAAAGCAACATGTGATCTGGTGTATAGATGCCTAAACCTAGTAGGCGGGAATAGGCCTAGCATGAAAGAAGTGACTGTGGAGCTTGAATCGTTAAGTTTAGGAAGAGCTACAATGAAACAAGTAGCTTAATAGGTGAACAGGAAGAGCCTGACCATTGTACTGTTCCTCTTGGAGAATACGATTCTAGCAGTGTCGGAACGGAAGAAATAATGTTGCAAGTACAAAACCCTCGTTGATAAGTTTAGGTATGAACCAACCTTTTGTGTACGTGCCATTAATTCCCTATTTCATGTTTATAGTTTGGAACAATGTTTGTGTGTGTGGGTGATTCAGTAGTTTACCGCTTGTAGTTCAATTATGTCATTTCTAATATGTGTAACTAGAGGTTCCAAGTACAAGATTTATATGTTTGGTAGATTAATTTCAAAGTATGTAAAAAGCCTGGTTTAATAATTTAACTTCTAAATATGTGTTATAATTTTTTGGCTAGTATATTAAGGACAATTTGCATCGCTCTTTTTTCATATGGTTGTGGTTTGGCTTCCGTTGTGCACATACTACATGATAATTCACTAAAAATTTGTTCAATTCGACGTCTTCCGTTAAGGTAACTTGTTTACCAGTATGGAAGGATGAACTAGCTTGCAGCAGAAATTACAAACATATATATGCCTATAGCATGTGATCACGTGCTGCAAGTCCTATCAGATATTTCATACTAAAAAGTATTCGGCGGTTAATTTCCTATTTATTTAATTTGGACAAAAAACACTAGAACTTTCACAAACCTTTAATATCGGAAAGGAAAATCTTTTAACGAATTGAAATGAACAAAAAATAAAAATCACCCTCAAAGACATCTTACATAATTTCAATTGTGTGTTAAAACAGTCGTATTAAGAATATTGAATTTCGGCCAGTTTGATAACATCAAATAACACCCATATTTTAGTGATAATTTCCTCATCGATTTCTCATCTTTTGTGTTAATATGTTAGGATATATACTCTTATTTTGTTATATTCTGTTTTCAGGGCAAAGATGAGCAAAGAAACGAGAAGACGCGGATTTGGAAGGATTTAAGTGAAAATCATTGAAGTATGCAGATTCTGCACTAACTACGGTGTATAGCTACCTACGCCGTAACATAAAACTACGATGACTATGGCGTAGCTCACTCCAAAACTACGGCGTAGTGACACTACAAAAGGCTCTACAGTGTAGCTTCACTCCACATATGGCGTAGTCATTAAAATCAAGCAGTACGGGACTTCTAAGGCCAAAATGTAGTTACGGCGTAGTTATCAACAAAACTACGCCGTAGACGTGAATACTGAAGAACTACGGCCGTAGCACTTGATCAAGCTGTGGCGTAGAAAGAAATAACAAAGGCTACGGCATTGCTAAACCTAGAGCTACGCCGTAGCAAAGTCGGGCCTATAAATACCAGCCCTAATTCCGAGTTTTATCATTCACTTCTCACCACACAGAAGCTTGGAGGAATTCAGGGAGTAAGAGAACGAAGTTCTATCAGCATAAAAGTCAATTCCAAGGGAGGATTCACGCCATAATCATAAGTTTATTCATTCATTTTATTTGTATTAATTCAATGTTTACATTTGTTATGTTAAATACTTGTTTTCCTGTATTTCTGAACATGAGTGGCTAAACACCTCTTGGTGTTAGCCTTGTTATGAAATTGTTGTTAATATAATTTAGTTTTCCCGCATCTTTAGTCGTTTTATTTGTATACTTTCTTAGTTTTTCTTAGGACACTCTAGCTTTAAGGGTATTGATATTGGGTAGTCCTTTGAGGGGAATGAAAGAGGTGACCGTGCCCACATTTCATTAGGAGGTTGTGACTTGGTGATAGAAATATCACCATACACATGCAAATTGACCATAGGATCACCTACCAAATAGATATATTTAAGATGTTAGAGGGGATGCAAGATGTGATTGTGCCCGCATCCCGCTAGACTAGTCTAAGTGAGTAGAGGTACTTAATGACTCTTGCATTTCATGCCAGCGAATTCTTCCAATCGATTTGGGAGAATAGGGCGAGATGTGGGATAGGATAGGCGATTTGGCCATCTGAGTCTATTGAATTGAACCCCCAGATGAAACGATAGGATGCATGTTTAGAAAACTTGTCATGTTAATAAAAAGAGTAGTAATTAGGTTGACACTGCTTTCTCCATTTGATTTCCCTTTGCTCACTATTTGCTTTGTCTATTTATTTTGTTATTTATTTCTTTAGTTTAAATAATTTAAATTATTAAAATACCCCTTTCATTTAGTGACATTTAAACTTAGATATTTTCTGAACCTTAGCTCTTAGGACGACCTCGGCTTTACCATCTAGCTATACATCATATGACCAGGTACATTGCCCGATAGTGCATTAGGTAGACCTTATATATGTAGACGAGACTATTAAAAATATAAAACCTAGTCAGTAAATCTTGCATCAAGTTTTTGGCGCTGCTGCCAGGGAGCTATTAGGATTTTATTTAAGTTTTGTATTTTAAATTGTATTTTTAGTACTCACGATTTCTCTTCTAGTTTCAGGAAACATGGGTGATGTTGATATCGATACTCTCACTCTCGAAGAGTACCTAGCTCTCACACGAGAAGAACAATGGCCTGGTTTGGTTAGGCCATCTATTGGAGCAAAAGTTCAGTTTAAAATAAAGAACCTGTTAATAAGAGAGTTGCAGAAAGACCCCTTTTCAGGAGCAAAGACCAAAGATGCTCACGAGCACCTTGAAAATGTTCTCTACATTGTCAGTATGTTCAACATTCTTGGATTATCTCATGATGCGGTAATGCTTAGAGTGTTTCCCATGACTCTTACTAGTGCAGCCAAGAGATGGATTGATAGGTTACCTGCGGGAACCATTAACACTTGGGCGTTGTTGAAGAAAAAGTTCATCCAAATGTATTGCCCTCCTTCAAGGACGGCACAAAAGCTCGAAGAAATCTACAATTTCAAACAGGAAGGTGGCGAATCATTGTACTAAGCTTGGGATAGGTACAGTAACCTTCTTTTCAAGTGTCCAACCCATGATCTCAACAAGCAACAAATGGTTAATATTTTCTATAAGGGGATCCCTGGAATGAACCCTATACAAACCTTAAATGCAATTGAAGAAATGGCTGACAACTCTCAGAAGTGGCATGGTGGAGGAAGTAATAGGAGCATTGGTGGGAGTTCGGAAGGAAACACTTTCATAACTAACACAACTAACAAGCTGGAAAGTTTAAGGAGAGACATGAAGAAAGTGCACCTAAGTAACAAATGCACCACCAAAGAAGAAGTTTAGAGAGTTGAAGAGGCTAAATACTAGGAAGCTAGCAAAACATTTTTAGGGCCAGGTGGTGCTGGAGCAAAATACCGAGTAGTACCTCAAGCATATTACACTCAGATTGATAATAAACCTTCATATCAACAACAAAAGCCTAGCCTTGATGAAATGGTTGACAAACATATAAGGGAGTCCTCGTATAAGAATGAGAAATTCCAAGAATGGAAGAACAAGATGAAGGATGACACCGAAAGGAAATCTAAGAAATCAAAACGCTGCTATCAAGAACCTTGAAACTCAAATTGGGCAATTAGCCAAAAATGTTAAAACGAGGAAATCCGAAGCAGTTTTAGAAGAATGCAAGGTCCTATCTACTCAAGAAGACAGAGAAGAAACTAACTCCAACATAAGTAACAAATTTTGTGGGGTCAGTTGTTTGTAGGAGAACGAGGGAAGTAGAATATTTGAAAGAATGCCTTGCCAATTACAAGAAAAGGAGCCAAACCCAGGAAAGTTTTTACTCCCATGTACTATTGGTAATTATAATACGTGTGCTTGAGCTGACCTAGGGGCTAGTGTTAATATGATGTCGTTTTCATTGTTTAAAAAATTAAATCTATTAACCTCAAGGAAACAACAACTATGGTTGAAATGGCAGACATGTCTAGAGCAACACCCAAGGGATTAGTTGATAATGTTTTACTAAGAATTAACGAACTGGTATTTCCTAGTGACTTTTTAGTTACAGACATGATGGAGGGACATAATAACAACCTAATACTAGGAAGACCGTTTCTGGCCACCTCACATGCTAATATAAAAGTTTTCGAAAAAGAGATAACTCTAGAAAATGGTAAGGAAAAAGTTATTTTTAATCATAACGGATCATTGAAATCCATTAGTACGTCTTTAGAAGAAGTTTGTATGATTAAGGTAGCTAATAAGGTATGTTTACCTAGGAATTTGGATATTTACACTAACCCAGTTTTATGTGGTTCGGAAATCATGTGAGGAATGCAATTTTAATCATACCAAAGACAAGAAAATTGGTTATTCTGAACTGGTACAGGATAGACATGACCAAGCTATGGACTTAGTGGTTAACGAAAAGAGTCATGTCTTAACAACCCATTATTGCAACCCCATAATAATGAAGTTCAGAGCTCCAAGGATCAACACCTTCACTGGACAAAGATCAATGCCGAAGTATTCGGAAGAAGATCAAAAGTCGTCAGTGGAAAAAGATCAAAGTCGAGATCATCGACAGAAAGAACTCCAAGTCATCAACAGTATCTTGATTACAGAGACTCTGCGCTTCAACGACATTGTCAATATTGTTATCCAACTTTGGTTATTGTTATTTAACTTTTATTATGTATTTATAAGTCTCATCGTAGCCATTCATGTGCGATGCTATCTTTGAGTGAGATTGTTAGCCTTCTATTTTAGGAATTGGACTAGATACATAATATAGTTGCACCAACAAGGACTAATATTGTAATCGTGGGTAAACTAGTGTTGTAAAAGGCCTATAAATACCCCTCATGACTTTCCATGAGGAGTGTGAGAAATTGTATAGGTTATTCATTTATTTCATATTATGAAAACACTTTTTCTTTCACCTTTCTTTTTCTACTTTATCTCTATAGAAGTATGTACTACTTCGACCCATCTTGACCTTCTGAAGGTGTTTCTTGATGTTTACAATATGGCATACCTAAAACCGAGCTACGATTGATTTATTTGATTATTAGAAAATGATCAAAATTCTATCATTTCTCTGAGAATAATGTATTTTTAGTCAACGTAACACATTGTTGACAATATATGATGTTTGAGAAAATGTTAAAGGTAAAAGTGTGCAACATCATAACTAAATCCAAAATTACTCACTTTTAATCCACCAAAATTTCAATTACTTTAAAACCCACTTCCAAAATCTCCTATTCATCATTTCCCCAAATTAATATCATCAAATCAGAAACCCTAATTTTCAATTCTTTTTTAATCCCTTTTTAATAAATCGCTATTTTCTTTTCCTTTTTTCATTATAACTACTACTAGAGATCATGGGAAGCCAGCGATCCAAGGAAGATGAGGTACAGAAGATCTCAATTTTGGTGTTTGTCACTAGTTTCTCAGACCAATTCAATGCAAAGGATCTTTGGAATACATGTAAGCAATACGGGCATGTCATTGATACTTTTATTCCAAACAGGAGATCGAAATCAGATAAAAGGTTTTGTTTTGTGTGATTCATTAAGATATTTGATGTGGAGAGATTGGTAAGTAATTTATGTACGATTTGGGTTGGACGTTTTAAACTTCATGCAAACATTGCTAGATTTCAGAGATCACCTATGAATAAAGACAATACCCAAACTAATGATAAGTATGGGGATAAGAGGTACAATATAAGTGACTTCAAGAAAGATGTATGGGTAAATGGGTTCGTTAACTCGTATGCCCATGTTGCTAAAGGAGGAAATCAGGCTGTGAATGAGGAGACCGAGTCTACACCAGCTTTGGTATTGGATGAGACGTGCTTGAATCAATAAGATATCTCTAATTCTTTGATGGGTAAAGTGAAAGAATTCGCTTTTTTATCTAACTTAAAGTTGGTTTTGACTAATGAAGGCTTTGATAACATTGAAATCAAGTACATGGACGGATATTGGGTGATGTTAAAATTTCAGTCAGAAGCATCAAAAGAGTTGTTTTAGGTCAATGTGGCCATTGGTGCTTGGTTTTCTCAGCTGCAACATGCATAAATGGAATTTACTACTGATGGGAGAGTTGCATCAGTGGAAATTGAAGGAATTCCATTTAAAATACGGTCTGAAAACACAGTTAAGCGTATTGCTTTAAAATGGGGAGTATTATTACATGTTGATGATCAAGAGGATGATTGCTTTCACAGGAAGTGTATTTGCATCAGTACGAATGTTGTCATGAATATTTTTGAATCATTTAAAATTATTTATCATGGTAAGGTATTCTGGATTCGCTCTAAAGAAGTTCCCGGATGGGTGCCCGATTTTATGGATGATAACGAAGAGGATAATGACACTGATGATGAGACCAAGGATGGAGAATCAAAATAAGAAAATGTGGGAGCGAAGAGCTGTTCAATTTTTGAAGGAGAAAGTGATATGGAAGAGATTCTGGAAACAATGTTTGAGGAAAATATTCATAAACATATTGTGGAAGAAGCTTCTATTGGACAAGAGGATAGGCATTCATCGGATCCATTTAACATTTATGATCTTCTCCACAAGAAACATGATGACAAGCAAAAAAAAAAACAATAATGTAGAGGAGAGTTTGAAATATCATCCAGGTTTTACACCTTCAGGTGCTATAGAAGAGCAGGTCAACAACGATGATGAGTCTAAAAAGGAGAGTGACGAATGTTCACAAAGGCACAACGATGAAGAGCAGGTGAACAACGATGATAAATCTAAAATGGAGAGTGATGAATGTTCACAAAGACACAACGATGAAGAGGTAGATACGGACATGAAGAACTACTGTTCCAAAAAGATTTCAAAGGAAGATGCAGCGGAATCAGTTTGTTGTGGTTCTTTTTTAAAATCAGGAATTCTACATTCAAGGGGGTCTATGTTATAATTGATGGACGACTTGGTGAAGATGGGACAAACAATGGGTTACAATATGAAAGGGTGTATGAAAAACATGGAAGTGATTATTGAATCTCAAGGAGCAAATACTGTTTTTAGATGAATTTTTTTATCGTTGAATATCCAAGGCCTTGCCCAAAAGGCTAAAAAAGATTGGGTAAAGGAGTTGTGCGTGAAAAATAAGGTGAATTTTCTATCACTGCAAGAAACTAAAATGGAGAATCTTGAGCTTTTTAGTGTTAAGATGTGTTGGTGTAATTTTGCATTCGATTACGTTCATAGTGCTTCGGCGGGCAACTCGGGTGGTATTCTTTGTGTGTGGGATAAAAGGTCTCACTACAAGAAAAGTGGCTTTTTAGGACCCCCATAAGCGTCATAAAATGGTACTTTTTAGGACCTTTCATTTAATAGGACCAAGGATGAAAGCGTTTCATGTAAGGCGGTTGTAATAGGTCCAAAGCGTCCTAATATCTGAAATACCCTTATGAAACCAATTTTATGGTCGTATTATATGTCTATGAACAACACAAATAGCGTCCTAATAAAACCATATTAGGACACTTTTACATTGTTTTGACATGTGATTACCTACTTTTAATCTTTTGAGACACATAAAAACGTCTTTAAAAGTATTGTTAGGACACTTATGATGTAACATCATAGCTATTTTAGCAACCAAGAAAAGGGTCCTAATAACTCAAATAAGATTATGATACCAATTTTATGGTCGCATTTTAGGTCTATAAACAACACAAATAACGTCCTAATAAAAACATATTAGGACACTTTTCCAATGTTCTAACATGTGGTAACCTACTTTTAATCTTTTTATACACATACAAGCGCCCTTGAATGTTAATTCTTAGGACGGTTATCATATACCATTATAGTTACTTTAACACCAAGAAGAGGGTCCTAATATCCCAAATACGATTATGAAACCAAATTTATGGTCGCATAATATGTCTATGAACAACCAAATAACGTCCTAATAACAACATATTAGGATACTTTTACAATGTTGTAAAACGTTGTTACCTAATTTTAATCTTTTGATACACATACAAGCGTACTTAAAAGATAATTGTTAGGACGCTTATCATATAACATTATATCTAATTTAGCACCAAGAAAAGGGTTCTAATATCTCAAAGAAGATTATGAAACCAATTTTTTGGTCGTATAAAATGTCTATTAACAACTTAAATAACGTCCTAATAACAACATATTAGGACACTTTTGCAATGTTAAGTTAATTGTTAGGACGGTTAATAAGTTTAATAGGACAATTTCAAAGTCCTGACAAGTCATATGATAGGACGCTATTTTCACCAAGCACACTCTATTATTACGATATGAATAAAACATCAACTAAATATTCATTGAATAAAACGAAATTGTATTTCAAATTAGCAATTGTCATAACAAAAGCACTAAACATAAATAAGGTAGACAAAATCTAACATAAAGTCTTGTAACATTAAACAATAAATTAAAGCAATAAGATGCTTAGTCCGTGGTCATCATGCATCCTCTCTCAATCCTCACGGACCACCTACAAATAAACACCCATGTATAAGCGCATTAAGCTCCATGTTAGTAAAATTATTGGTATCACAAGATTAACAAAGACATACCGAGATAAAAGGACAAGGCCATGCTATGGTTGCACCAACACAGTCTTCAATTGTGGCAAATAACCCATATGGTCTCACCAACATTTCATCTCTTTTTGTTGGTACTTGAACGTTTACATCACACCATCCTCGTCCAATCTCTGTACCACCAACTATATCATTTGGGTTCAAGCTCCTCACCATCCTTTTGCTACAGTCTCGGTTGAGTTTAGAATGCTTTTAAGGACAACTTCATCCCCGACCTAGATTTCAGTTTTCAAAAAACATTTATCAATTTATAGTCAGACACATGTATTAGGTTAAACAGATGTAATACTGAAGGTATGGAGGCTGGTGTATACAAAGGAGGTAAAAAATTGATCAGTGTAATACTGCAGGTATGGAGGCTGGTGCATACTAAATAAGCTACAAATAAGCTACAATAAGCTAAATAAGCTGTAACTACATGAGTTGTACCTAGACTAAGCTAAAAACTACCAGATAAGCTAAATGAATAAGTTGTAGACCAGAATAAGCACTTGGACAAACAAAAAGCTAACTGCAGCCTATCTAATAAACTCAAAAGTTTGAAATAAGCCCTGAACTTTATAGATAAGCTTATTGGCTTTCAAAAAAACCAATAAGCTCACTGTGTGGCCCACTAATGAAGAAGCTAAGGCACATGGAAAGTTGGGGTTTTGAGCTGATGCCCTGGTGCAGGGCAATGGTTAGCCCTGCAGGCCACTTTGAACTATCACCTAAGCCAGAGAAAAAATCATAAAAATAAGCTAACTGTGGGATTCAAAAGCTTAGATGGGGAATTTCAACATGTAAAAAGCTCAAGACTTGAATCTCAACACAAAATTCACAAAAATTCTCCCAAGATCTGAGTTTCTAACTAACATACCATTTTGACTTTTTGATTTTGAACTTAAACTTTGACTTTAATGAAACTTGTTTGATCCGTATGCACTAATTATGATTATTTAAGCTATGATAACATTAATTTAAGATACATGAACAAGATTTAGACCAAGTGGGTGAGATTTGATCCTCACAGGTCCCAACAGTGGACTGTGAGAGTGAAGGTAATTTGATTTTGACTTTCTCTAGTTCAAACATTGGTTTTATAGTTTTACTAGTTCTAATATCACCTAAGAGGTCAGAGTGTGCGGATAAACAAGTGAAAAGGCAACTACCACAGTTGAAACAACACAGAACCAAACACCCCTTAATAACTGAGTTAACAAATTTAAAAGGCAAATGAGCAATCTAAATCATAATACTGATACATAAGCTTGTAGCCTAGGTTACAACAGGAGAATGTTGTGATGTAAGAGGTGGAACAATGGAACTATCCGTCGACCCATTCTTCTCTGATAACTGGGCTCGTAACTTTTCATTTTCACTAGTAAGTTCTCCACATCTAGACTTCAATTCGTTGTTTTCTCTATGACATGCTGAACGACTTGGTATTACACCCCAAACATCAGAAGCACGAACACCTAGACCATACATGCCTGCATCACCATTTCGATCTTTACCCATAACTGTAGAAAAAATATCATCTGGTCCAGGATTATCAATCGAACCCTCGGGCAGATTATCACTAAGTCGTTTCATTTCATCATGCATTTTATATCAACATGAACAACATATAGGAAAAGCATGTGTTACGAAAAAAAGCATATTGTGTTTAACTTCTGCTATTAATACACTTTTGCAAACATAAAAGCATATTACTTACAATCGCATTTGCAGTGTCATCATTTTTGGTATTTCCATCTTTGGAGAAGCATGCACTAAAAAGATCCAATCGAGTTGGATCTCGTCCCAAAGATGTCTGTATGAATAAAAGAAAATGAATATTAACAGTGGATATCGACAGGATACATTAACAATCCCACTTTCTCCATACACTTACCTTTAACTCTTCCCTTTTGCGAGCATAACTTTTTTTACCGGTTCTTTGGATCATCTTCTTTTTTGCCCGATTCGCCTTGTTTTTTTCACTTAAACTCTGCAGCAGGAAAGTAAAATATCATAATGGGAAATTAAGTAAAGTTATTTAAAGTGGAAGAGTATTTCACACCTTAGTGTTTTCTTTATTCCAATACTTCACAAGCTTCTTCCATTGTTTTTTTTGCACTTGCTTTGGCCTAGAGCTTATTTGTTGCTTAACTGAAAAAGACGGATCATGGTAGTGTTCCTTAACTCTTGCCCTCCAGTTCTTCACCTTCCGCCCAAATGATTGCAATATCCATTTTTCTCCAGCTTCCGGAATATCAAATTTTGTCTAAAAAATGTAATAGCTCACATTAGAAAACAAATACTTTATTCATTAACATACAAATTTAACATTGTGTACCTTTAAGAGTTCAAGCAAAGGTTTTTTTTTTTTTTTTTTTTTTTTTTTTTTTTTTTTTTTTTTTTGCGGCGTCAACTTTATTCCATGGTTTATAAATCGGACAATACTTTCCACTCCTTGAAGGGGTTCCCATGAAATGAGTCAGATGACTACTCTTGTCGTTAATAGGTTGTCCGTGTTCAATAACTAAAATAGGAATTCTATCCCCTTTTTCTTGGGCCCAAACTTTTGCCATACGTGTTGGTCCTCTCTTTCTTTTGCTTACAATCCGAACTACAAAAAGTGAATATGATTTACAATAGATACGTATACATTTAAAATACTAAATAATTTGAAATGGAGGCAATATCTTAGCGTTGTATTTTGTCTTGTTTTAATTTAACTTTATTATATATTCTTCTTATATGACACAATATATGATATATGATTTTTAAAACGATGCAATCAAGTAGACCATGTTAACCTGTTTCATTTCGAGCTTGTGTAACTACATGGTTTTCTTCATTTTCAGAATGCTGAGCTTGAATCTCTTCTCCGACTAGATCATCGCCGTCATTTGCTAAATCGTTCTCATTCTCCAAATCATCCTCATTCTCTAAATCATCCTCATTCTCCAAATCATCCATGTCTTTATCTACATCATCTTCTGAAGTAGCTTGTTGTTCAATATCTTCATTCATAGGTATGTCTTCGATATCATCATTTTCAACATCATAAAGGTCCTCATTGTTATCTATATTAAAAAAAAAAAAAAAAAAAAAAGAAAAAAAAGTAAGCACCGAAAACAGTTAACTGAACATACACTTAATAGTAATTTAATATCATATATATAGGATTTGAAATTTATGTATAGTTACCATCAGATCTCAAGTCACGCTCCCCGTGGTCATGATCGTTGTCAATTGCAACTAAGTTTCTCTCAGTTGCAGTTAATCTCCTTCTCTTGACAGAATTTGGTTGATCATTTCTCGTTTGGACTTGGTGGACTCTTGTACCCTACTACGTATTGCCCTCCCTGTATCAATCTGTTGTCCCTTTTGCGATTGAGATTCTGAAGATGTTAGCCCACGGGAGACATTCAGAGCACTCATTCGTTTTTGTGCTAAATTTTTATATCTAGTCATGGACTGTGGAGCAATGTATTTTCGATGCTGTTTCATGCAACTAGAATTGTTAGAAAACAAACATAAAGAAAATATAGTAGCCAAATTTATTATTCGCACCTTTTTATTTGTTTGTGTAGCCGCTTCTTCTGGGTTATCTTCCTAAGCATTAAGATGAAAGTCTGAACCAGACATATAATCTGCATCTTTCTCACCGGTATCCGTTGGTTTCTTTTTCTTTTTCTTTTTCTTTGTTTTGTCACTCTCTACTAGACTTGTCAAAGACTTAGCAAGATTTTTCACTCCCAAAGCTTGTAATCTCTGTTGGTTTTCTTGAATCCTTGACCGTCTGGACATTTCATAATAATTCGTATTTCTAGTGGTGACTTGGCGTTGCGTCCTGTTATTTTCCATTACTGGTGCACGAAACAAATAAAATTATTATGAGATTGCAAAGAACAATAGTCATTTGAGAACAACAAAACTCAAATCAAATCACTATCTGTTACATGTTACAGAATGAAATACATTATCTACAAACAAAAATAGACTCAAATCCTTCAGTTACATGTCACAGAATGAAATACATTTGCTAGAAACTGATATCAAATCACTATCACAATCACTACCCAAATCCTTTGACCCAACTTTACACAGGTATACCAACATTCATTTAAATTAAACAGAGCAATTAAAATACAACTTGTACCACATCACAAATAAGCAGCACTTATGATCACATATGAGACTCATCACAAGAGGTCAACTAAACACATACCCGAACCTACCATTTCCCACACTTAAGACTCATCACAAAGGTTAAACAAACACTAACAATGTATAACAATAACAATGTATAACAATGATAATACCAATACCAATAACAATAACAATAACAATAACAATAACAATAACAATAACAATAACAATAATAATAATAACAACAATAATAATAACAACAAGAGAGGTTTCCATTACCTGTTGAGTCAGATCTTCATTCAAAAGTGAAAACCCACAATCCTTGTTTTGCTGCCCACATACAACCCTAAACCAAAATTGAGATTTTAACCGTATGTGAAAAACGATTTCCGTTAATAAAATCGAATCAAATACTTGATTTCCGAAAAGATATGCTTGATTTTCGCAGCGCCAAAACTTATTTATGAATCTGAATTTTTCCCCAAAAATTTTAAGCGGGTTTATGTGAATGTGGGTGGGTAAGTTTTCCCCAAATTTTTAGAGTATAATTAGATTTATAATTAAATTAATTAATAGTAGTATATAGTATATGAAATGTATTATATTATTGTATATATAATATATAGGTATTTTATTGTATGTGAAACTAAAAATGAAGTAGATTTGGCATTCGTTTTTCCGACTTCCCGGGTCAAACAACAATATCAATGTGTTGAAGTAATCAGTCTCAGTTGTATCTTACTGACCGAAATGGAGCGGCTCTAGATAGTTCATTTGTTTTACGCGGTCATTATTTAAAACATTGCTATTTTCTTACAGACGGGATTTATCCTACTACGTTTGTTAAAGCGTATCCGCATCCAGTTGACCCGAAAGATAAAGTGAGATGTAGGACAGTAAACCACACTAGAGTCATATATGCCATTGGTGCATAAATGACACGGACATGGAACCCTATGAATAGTGAAATGGCTCAGGTTTGAAACTGGGAGTCAGATATCATATCATAATAAGAGTGTCATATCAAAAGGTTCATATCCAATGTTGCAAAAATCGCGAATCAGTAGTCGGGCGGTCGACCACCTTGTAACTTGTAATCGGTCTGGGCGGGATGAATCGATGATAGGGTATAATTTGATGTATAATTAAATTAATTAATACTACCTAGTATACAGTATATGAAAAGTATTTTATATATATATATATATATATATATATATATATATATATATATATATATATATATATATATATATATATATATATATATATATAATATAGGTATAGGTATTTTATTGTATTTGAAACTAAAAAAGAACTAGAGTATTACCCGGTCGTTGCTCGGGTTATCAACTAAGGGCCCGTTTGGTTGGTGGGTGTTGCTTTGGATTCGGGATTGATTTGGTTAAAACGTAAAGTTTATGAAATAATAACTCTAGGGATGCAAAATTAATTTTCTTAAATTCTAATCAGTAAAATAATTTTTTAGAAAAAATAATTATATTTTTTTTATTGTTATTTTTTTTTATGAATTAAAAGATAAATAAAATAAATTAAATAAAAAAAAATAGCAAAACTATTCAGAAAATTATGAAATATGTCTGGTAAAAAGTTTAAACTATTTAGAAGATAAGAAAATTAAAAACTTTGAAAAAGCTAATATGAATAACTCTCAACGGATGCGGTCATTCATTTATATCGTCAAGAGTTTTTACGTAAGCCGACTTCCCATGACGTCACATTCCGGGGATGCTTTGTAGCCTATATTGTACACATATTGAACGGAGGAATTGTCCTAGGCATTTGCGAGGCCAATATACACGAGGTGATCATAAAGTGCCGACTATTATGATTGAATGTATTGCTTCGCATGAAGTGAGAGATAGGACATTAATCCACCATGAGCCAAGAAACATAACATATCATATCATATAACAGATAATCCACTAACTGTAGATAACAGATATAGGATGCATCCATACTCCCCTGCAGATAACATAGTGGCCAAACATATACTTGAGCTCATAACATGTAACATATAAGGGATGGTGTGGAACATCACTCAAACACACTAGAGTCATATATGCCATTGGTCCATCAACGACCCGGACATGGAACCCCCATGACTAGTGAAATGGCTCGGGTATCAAACTGATAGTCAGATATCATACCTTAATCAGAGTGTCATATCAAAAGGTTCATATCCAAAAGGTTCATAAGAAATGGGTCATATCAAATGGTTCAGAAAAGCATATCAAAGGTTCATAATAAAAGTTTCATAGCAAAGATTCGTCATTAAGGTTCATAGTAAAAAGAATCATATCAAAGATTCGTCATTAAGGTTCATCAAGGACGACAACAGGGCAATATCACCGGTTCATATGACCCAAGTGTACTATCGGGTTGTTCGGTTAGTTTGGTTTCATTGAATTTGAAAATAATAATCATGAATATTTTAAAAATAATATTCAAATTCCCAGTCAACCCTTTTTTGATACAAAAGTTGCCACATTAAGAAAAAAAGCTTAAACGGGTTGGCAGGTCGACCCACTTAATTTATTCACAACCCGAACCTGCCCGGATTAATAAACGGGTTAGATGGGTCGACCCAAACCCGACCCGAAATATATTTAGACTCAACACCGAGTTAGTAGTTCCTCTCTTTTTAGAAATGCTTCAAACTGAAACTGAATTGGGTGAAGTTTGAGTCATCCCAATTAAAATATATTATGGGAACGCGTAAGTATTTTCTCGACCTTTGATTTTCTGCAGTCTCTTCAGTTCTCATCATTACTTTTTTTAATTATTTCATTTCTCATTAATACATCTCTTAATTTTTTCAGTTCATGCATCTACCCTTTATATATATGTTGGTTTTCGTTTTATTTTTTCAGTTCATCTATCTACTTTTTTCAGTTCATAACTTTTTCTCTATATACAACCCTAATTGAAAATGTCTGACAAGCCATACTTGAAGAAACTGAAAGATCTTTGTGGTTCCGATAAGATTCATGACTGTTTTATTTTTCTGAATATTCAGGAGATACCTATTAATGAGGTGAACATGAGAAATGTGGCAGCTGTGAGAGACGACATGCGTATGAATGTGGATAAGAGAACCGAACGTATGAGCGAGGTGTTTGAGCTAAATACTGATGAAGAACTGGCTGCTGAGGATGTTTATGATTCACTCCATGAAGTCCAGATCATTGAGAGACGTTTGGTAGAATCTCTTGCAAGTGTTGTGGCTGATTTTCAGAGGTTGATAGCATTGAAGAAGGAGACCATTGAGCTGCTGAGAAGTATGATGAAGAATGAAGGTAGTTGTTGGGTCTTTTGTGGTTTTTGTGTCTCTTGGTCTTATGTTGTTGGGTTATGTAGTTGTTTGGATGAAGAACTTATTATGTATTTATGTTGAAGACTGAAGGGGATGGTTTCTGAACTTTATTATGTGTTTATGTTTGGCTACAATGGTTAATATGTTAATGTTATGTACATATTTATGTTTAATGGCCGTTTGTTTTGTTATGTGCTTTGATGATAATTTGTATGTGCTAATGTTGATTAGTTGGGGTGTTGGAGAAGAGAGTTTTGTTGATTATGTAGCTGTTTCAAGAGCCCTTGGTTGATCCTAGGGGCAAGGTCTCATTCTTTTGTTCCAATTTTTCATAAATCTGTGATTGTTAGTTGTTATTGTTAAATGATGGTTGATTTTGTTTATATGTGTTTAATTTAGCCTAGTACAAGCTTATGTATCAATATTATGATTTAGATTGCTCATTTGCCTTTTAAATTTGGTAAATCAGTTATTAAGGGTTGTTTGGTTCTATGTTGTTTCAACTGTGGTAGTTGCCTTTTCACTTGTTTCTCTGCACACTCTGACCTCTTAGGTGATATTAGAACTAGTAAAACTATAAAACCAAGGTTTGAACTAGAGAAAGTCAAAATCAAAATACCTTCACTCTCACAGTCCACTGTTGGGACCTGTGAGGATCAAATCTCACCCACTTTGTCTAAATCTTGTTCATGTATCTTAAATTAGTGTTATCATAGCATAAATAATCATAATTAGTGCATACGGATCAAACAAGTTTCATTAAAGTCAAAGTTTAAGTTCAAAATCAAAAAGTCAAAATGGTATGTTAATCAAAAACTCAGATCTTGGGAGAATTTTTGTGAATTTTGTGTTGAGATTCAAGTCTTGAGCTTTTTACATGTTGAAATTCCCCATCTAAGCTTTTGAATCCCACAGTTAGCTTATTTTTATGATTTTTTTTCTGGCTTAGGTGATAGTTCAAAGTGCCCTGCAGGGCCAAACATTGCCCTGCACCAGGGCAGCAGCTCAAACCCCAACTTGCCATGTGCCTTAGCTTCTTCATTAGTGGGCCCCACAGTAAGCTTATTGGTTTTTTTGGAAAGCCAATAAGCTCATCTATAAGGTTCAGGGCTTATTTCAAACTTTTGAGCTTATTAGATAGGGCTGCAGTTAGCTTTTTTTTTTGTCCAATTCCACCCATACACTGAGTGATCAGTGTTGACCACCCAAGTTCAAGCCCCCTCAAGTGCTTATCTGTGGGACCCAAGCCTTTAGTCCTAGCTTTTTAGAAACCTCAATAAGTCACCTTTTCATATCAAGTCTCACTTTGGATCCCTATCAACCCTAGTGGGCCCCACAAGGGCTGCAAGGTTCTTGGTTTTGGCCTGATTGGCATGTGATATTTGGCCAAGTGCTTATTGTGGTCTAGAGCTTATTCCGTTAGCTTATCTGGTAGGTTTTAGCTTAATGTAGGTACAACTCATGTAGTTACAGCTTATTTAGCTTATTGTAGCTTATTCCATTTTGGCTTAAAAAAGCAACTGTAAAGCTAAAAAGCTCATAGAGAGCTTATTTTTGAGTTTTGAAAAAAGTGTTTTAACAAAAGTTACTTATAATTTGTAATAAAAAAGTTTTGTAAAAAGAAAATCAAAAAAATAAAATAAATGGAAAAATTGCAAAAAGTGGGGTTCGAACCTGGGACCTCAAGCATACATGCACAATACCACAACCCCCTTCCAATTGCTCTAGGGCACCAATTTCGTTTGTTACTGCATAATCTATATACTTAATATAGTCCTTGTTCTTTTTAGCTTATTTTTGCTATTTAGCTTATTTAACTGCTTATCCGTACCATTTTCCCCCTCCTCATATTTTTCCTAGGTTCCTTGTAACTTGTAGCATTCCTAGTAATTTTCCCATAATTTTTACTGTTCACTAGGTAATTTTTAGAGTTAATTTTAATTAAATTAGTTTAAATTAAAAAGCAAAAAATAAATTAGTTTTAGTGTTTAATTTTTATGCCAGATAACTTTTTATAATTTTTATAACTTTTATAAGTTTTCAAGCTTATGAAAAAATTACTTTTGCAATTTTGACTTTTAATTTCTAATTTTTAGATTTTAATTAGTTTATCTAGCTTTGAAGTAATAATTAAGCAATTAATTAAGAAATAGCTTAAAAATAAATTGTAAAAGTATTTCTAATTTTAAGATCCAAATACACATCATTCTACCATCCAAAATTGTAAAAGCCTAATCGTTTTTGCTAAATTTTTATGAAACAAAATATGTGGTTAATTGAATTAGGCTCCCTTTCTTTTTGTTGAAATTATATGTGGTTTTCTGTGGTTAATTGAATTAGGTTTAAGATAGATACGAGTTGGATGTCTTTACCAAGATTTACCATTGAATATAAAAAAGGTCTTGACGACTTTCTTGATCATATATTTTATAATGAGGGTAAAAATAGACAGATTTCATGTCCATGTATTGATTGTGGTAATCAGATATGGGTAGATCGGACGGAGGCTACAACACATCTGGTATGTGTCGGGTTTATGAAAGGTTATATAATTCCACCTTTCAGTTCCAAATCAAGTGATGCTCCAATGTTGGATGCTGAAGATGACATGAAAGGGTTGGTGAATGATGCCTTCCATCGGTTTGGTGATGACACACAAACCGATGACATGGGAACACAAACTGAAAGTATGAGTATGCCAAACCTAAAGGCGAAATTTTTTTATAAAGTGTTGGGTGAGGCAAAGAAACCACTATATCCTGGGTGTAAGTTATCAGTTCTTTCTTTTATCATTAGACTATTTCATGGTAAGTGTGTTGGGAAATGTAGTGATAATGGTTTCAGCATGATGCTGGATACAATGAGGGAAGCCTTCCCCGGTGCTTCTATACCAAAGTCATTGTATGAACTAAGGAAGATAATTCGAGAGTTGGGACTTAGTTATGATAAAATTGATGCATGTCCTAATGATTGTATGCTGTACTAGAAAGAAAACATTAATAAAACAGAATGTGATATATGCCATACGTCAAGGTATAAAGCAAGTGAAGATGATTCTGCAGATGAGTCAACCACAGCTGATACATGTAAGAAGATTGGAGCAAAGGTGTTGCGTCATTTTCCGCTCATACCACGATTGCAAATGTTATTTATGTCATCTAAAACAGCCGCCTCCATGAGATGGCATGAAGAGAGTCGCACGAAAGATGGTTACTTGAGACATCCTGCAGATTCCCCAGCATGGAAAGTATTTGATTTTAAGTATGATATGTTTGCCAAAGAATCTCGTAATGTCAGGCTTGGTTTAGCGAGTGATGGGTTTAACCCTTTTGGAACAATGAGTGTTTCTCATAGTACATGGCCTGTTGTTTTGATGCCATATAATCTACCTCCTTGGATGTGCATGCAGAAACCTTATTTCTTTCTAACGTTTCTTATACCTGGCACATCTGCTCCTGGGAATAATATAGATGTCTATATGGAACCGTTAGTGGCTGAGCTAAAGGAGTTGTGGGATCTTAAAGGAGTAGACACTTATGATGCATCAACAAAAAGTAACTTTCGGATGCGTGCTTGTTTGTTATGGACGATCAGTGACTTTCCTGCTTATGCAAATTTATCCGGATGGAGCACCAAAGGTAAACTTGCATGTCCTAACTGCCATAAACATACAAAATCAACACGCTTGACTCATGGCAAAAAACAATGTTTTATGGGACATCGTCGATATTTGCCTACTGATCATGCTTTTAGAAGAGATAAAAACTCTTTTGATGGCACAGAAGAACTAGACAGGCAACCCCGTGGCTTAAGAGGACAAGAAGTACTTGATGAGTTAGATGGTTTTGAAATTAAATTTGGAAAACTTGTGAAGAGCAACCCAAATTTACCTTTTAATTAGAAGAAGAAAAGTATTTTTTTTTAGTTACCGTACTGGAAAGATAACTTGCTACGCCATAATCTAGATGTAATGCATATTGAGAAGAATGTTGTGACAGTGTCCTTAGAACGCTAATGAATCAAGATGGGAAGACCAAGGATCATATAAAAGCACGCCTAGATTTACAAGAAATGGGCATTAGACCTGAACTTCATCCTATAGTTCAAGATAACAACAAAGTTTATTTGCCACCTGCTTGTTCCTCAATGGATAAAAAAGAGAAAGATATTTTTTGTCGTGTGCTTAAGAAGGTGAAAGTTCCAGATGGTTATGCAGCTAATATATCAAGATGCGTAGAGTTAAAACCTCCAAAACTGTTTGGACTTAAAAGTCATGATTGCCATATTTTGATGCAACAGTTGCTTCCCATTGCCTTGCGAAATGTGTTGCCTAAGCACGTGCGCTACACTGTGATGAAGCTATATCGTTACTATAAACAATTATGCGCAAAGGTTCTTAATCCAAATGATTTGGTTCAAATGGAAACCGAGATTGGAAAAATACTTTGTGATTTAGAAAGGATTTTTCCGCCATCATTCTTTGATGTCATGGTTCATCTTTCGGTTCATCTTGCTTCAGAGGCCAGATTAGGAGGGACAGTTCGTTACCGTTGGATGTATCCAATCGAGAGGTGCACATTACTATTTTAGTAAATACCTTTATTAACAAATATTATTGAATCTAAAATTCTTGGTTTTGATATCTCAGGTATTTACCTACATTAAAATCTTACGTGCGAAACAGTAATAACCCGGAGGGTTCTATTGCAGAAGGATATCTAGCTGAAGAGTGTGTGTCGTTTTGTTCATTGTACTTATCCAGTGATGTTGAGACCGTACATAATAAGACAAGTCGAAATTATGATGACGATGGTTATGAGGATGTTTTACCTATCTTTTCTATGGCGGGTCGACCGATTGGTGCTACAAAGGTAGAAATAATGGAACTTGACATTTTGGCTAAAGCACATTCATATGTGTTGTTCAATTGTAGTGAAGTTGATGAATTTCAAACGTAAGTAATTATATTAGTTGTGAGTTTCATAAGTTATATTATACGATTAACAGTTGTCGTTGTTATCATCATTATCATCTGTTAACACTGCAGTGAACATCTGGCGATGGTTCATCATCAAAATCGGAGAAAACGTAAGCGTGACATTCAACGTTTACATCTTGCCTTAATTCAGGTTGAGGAGCTACATGCTAGAGGGGATCACAGAATCACAGAAAGTCTAAGGAACTTGGCAAGTGGTCCATCTGAGTTTGTGAAAAAAATATAGGGGATTTATCATAAATGGTTTCCGATTTTACACAAAAGATGTAGAACATAATAGGAAAACACAGAATAGTGGGGTTAATCTCCAGGCCATGACAAACAGTTTCTCAAGTGCTACAGATAACAATCCTATCGCGGGAGATGTAACTTACTACGGGGTTTTGAATGATATCATTGAGTTGGAGTATGGTATTGACAAGAAAGTAGTTTTGTTCGATTGTGATTGGATTTCGAATGGTTCAAGGAAAAAAGAAGATGACAACGGGTTTACTCTATTGAATTTTGAAGGATTGAAGGCTCATAACGAGCCTTTTATACTAGCTTCTCAAGCACATCAAGTATTTTACGTTGCAGATAGTGTTGACAAAGGATGGCAAGTTGTGATCAAGACAGCGCCCAGACATGTTTATGACATGGATGAACAAACAAGTCTTGATGACGTGGAAACACATTTGCAGGGTGACTCATTTATGGGTCCTCAACATGAAGAAACAATGGATATTGAATTGGTTAGAGGTGGTTTCGATGGAACCGTTGTGGATAACAATGACTTAGTTCTTGCCGATGAAGAAGATCCAGTTGAAGCAGCTTAATGATTTCAATTAGCTAAATAGTAAAACTCCCTTTTTTTATGTAAAATTAGTTGTTAAGAATCAATGACAAGCCTCATTACTGTTTGTATAACTCTTTCTTATACATTTCTTATTTCCCCTATTGTGGCTTGGTTGTCCTTTTAGTGTATTATTAGTCATCTAGTTTGCTTTAAATTTAGGTAATTTTTACTTTTTAGCTTCTTGTTATTTTTATTTTCACTTTAAGATCTCAAAACAGCCCTGCTTAAGGGGTGTTTGGCTCAAATGGGTCAAACGGGTCAATATGGCTTATCACTGTTTGGCTCAAATGCCCATATTAAGAGCTTAATTTCTGCTTATTCACTGTTGTTTCTCTTCTGTTTTTTGTTTCCTTTAGTAGCTTGTACTACTGACTTGATAATTCTGAGCTTAATTGGGATTCTAGATCTTATCTTGTTGCTTTAATTTGGTCTGCTAATCACCCCAGTAGCACTGAGATGCCTTGCACTCAGTCCTTTTTGCTTATTCATTGTAATCAGTGCTCCTGGCTTAGTATAGTAGCTCATTTTGGTGTTTTTGAATCAAGACTAGTTTATTTTGTGAGTGCAATTTTGGCTTAGTATAGTACAACAATAATGCACCAAATTAACCATTATCATTGATAGATAAGGACAATACAAAGACAGATAACCCATACATAAACTTCCAAAAGATTAAGACAGATAACAGTACAAAGACAGATAACACATTATCCTGATGGTTTTTTGACTCCAAATGTCTTCTTTTTTATTGCATCCCAAGTAACATTGTTAGCAAGACCTAACACTTGTATCCTTTTACCAGGAACTTGTTCAACTCGTTCAACATTTTTGCCTTTTGACTTCTTGCCTTTTGACTTTTTGGCTTCTGACTTTGTTAATCCTTTGAATTTCCAATTAGGTGGAAAGTAATCAGCCCAAGATGATTTTGAGCTTAACTCATCTTCACAACTTGACATAGGTGATGATTTAGAGCTTGAAATGGTTATCACTTCTGCAACAAAATAATACTCATTATCAGTAAAAGGACAACTTATAATTCAGAGAATGGACCACAAAATTTTTAAGATGATGAGTTACAAACATACCTGGTTGATTAGTAGAGCTCATTGTTTTGTAATTGTGTGACCTATACATTATTGTTTGTCTGCATCAGGTTATATAAATAGGGGCAATTAGGTTTTCAAAATAAATGCCATTAATGGCTAGTTGTTAGACACATTTAGATCTCAACCCATTGACTTTTACTTTTTTTTCCTGTGAAAAGGAGAATGTATATATATATATATATATATATATATATATATATATATATATATATATATATATATATATATATATATATATATATATATATACTCACAAAATTTACAATTAGGATCATAATGCCATGAGACATCCCCCATGCATTTCTCAGATTATAAAGAAACCTTACTAGGAACAAGGCATTCTAGTGTATATTCTAATACAAGCTAATACTATCAGAAACAATTGCAAAGTGGTAACAAAGTATGACTATCATAACATGCTATTAACTACTCATTCTCTGCAACTTCAATTCCCATTTAGCTTCAACTTCTTTGATAACAACTGTAAATGCATCCATTACTATCTCAGCAAACATCAACAAATGTAAATGCATCCACACATATATCCCATAACAAGCATTTCATTACACAAAAGGTCATTACATCAAACCTACATAACAACCATTTCATTACACATTTTTGACAACAACATAACAGCAATAACCAAACACAAAACAACAACAATTTTCTTAAAAAAAAACCACACTAGACTTGCTTTCTTTCAACTCCAATTGCAGCAGAAACATTTCCTTCTCCATAGTTGATTTTTGAAAGTCAATCTCCCTTTCCAAATCTCTTATTTTTCCATTGAATAAGTACTTGTCTTCTTTCAAACGTTTTTCCTTTTGAATCAAATTAAAAACCTCTTGTTTGTAATAGTCATTAGGCAACTCAGGATCTAGCCAGTAAAATGTCTTACATTTTGAACCCTATATGGTACAAACAACACACATCACTAATATCAACACTTATTACTTTCAGTTTTAAACAATGTACAAATAACTTACATTATAATACTCAACGCATCCAAGAAAACGCCTTAAAGGGAAATCAATTGTCCGCGAAGTCTGTCTAATTACTAGTTGATCATGTTCACAATGTGTTGGTGGTGGTGGCCGATAACTTCGATTGGAGGAGGGAGACATTTTAGGTTTTAATTTATTTAGGGTTTATAATTGGGGAATAAATAATAGGGAAGTATTATTATAATAAGGATTTAGTGGAAATCCTACATGGCATAAAACTAATGTTTAAATAAAACTTTTGTGAATAAGCGTTCCATAAAACTGATCTTTTACGACTCAAATATCAAGTGTCTTATTATGGTGTATCAAGTTTTGATACCCAAGTATCAATTGTCATACTAACTAATGTTTAAATAAAACTTTTGTAAATAAGCGTTCTAAAAAACTGATGTTTTATGACTCAAATAAGGAGTGTTCTATTATGGCGTATGATAATAAACCACAACAAATAAGCGTACTATAAAGGTTAATGTTAAAAGACACAGGTGTCAAGGGTCCTATTAATTTTTGTTAAAATAAAACTTTTGCAACTAAGCGTTCTATAAAACTGAATAAGCGTTATAAAAAGCGGATGTTTTACGACTCTAAAAAGATGTGCCATATTATGGTGTATCATAAAAAAACCATTATGAATAAGCGTTCTATAAAGGTTAACGTTATAAGACGCTATTGTCAAGGGTCCTATTAACTTTTCTTATAATAAAAAACTTTTTCGAATAAGCGTTCCATAAAACCGATGTTTTATGACTCAAATATCAAGTGTCCTATGATGGTGTATCAATCTATTGGACCCAAGTGTCAACTGTCATATTAAGTTATGTTTTAATAATACATTTGCGAATAAGCGTTCTAAATAATTAATGTTTTATGACTTATGTATCAAGTGTCCTATTTTGGTGTATTGTAATAAAACCATAATTAATATGCATCCTTTAAGGGTCCAATTAAGTTTTGTTATAATAAAACTTTTGCGAATAAACTTTTTAAAATACTGATATTTTATGACTCAAAAATAAAATGTCCTATTATGATGTATGATACTAAAGCCATTATGCATAAGCGTCCTATAAAGGTTAACATTATAATACCCACGTCTTAAGGGTCCTATTTAAGGTTGATTTTGAATGGTGTAAGTCGAAGAAGAAACAATCGTTGATATTTAAGGTTGATTTTGAAAAGGCGTATGATTCGGTTAGATGGGATTTTCTGGACGATATTTTGAAAATGTTTGGTTTTGGAGACATGTGGTGCAGTTGGATTCAAATCTGCCTTAGATCTTCTTGAGGTTCGATTATGGTAAATGGTAGCCCTACGGAGGAATTTCAGTTTTATAAGGGCCTTAAACAGGGTGATCCATTATCTCCTTTCATGTTTGTTTTGCTTATGGAAATTTTGCATATTTCATTTCAAAGAGCAGTGGATGCATGTATGTTTAAAGGTATCTTTCTAAATCCGTCACTTCAAATATCTCATATTTTTTATGCCGATAATGCTATATTTGTGGGATAGTGGAGTGATTCCAATATTGACATCATATTTCACATTTTGGATTGTTTCTATTATGCGTCGGGGATGCATATTAACATGAGTAAAATAAGCTTATGGGAATTTCGGTGGAAGAGAATAAAGTCGAACGTGCAGCATCAAACATTAGTTGTCTTATTCTTAAAACTCCATTCTCTTATTTAGGGTCAAAAGTGGGTGGGTTTATGTCACGGATACAATCTTGGAATGAGATTTTTGATCGTGTGATTGCTCGTTTATCTAAATGGAAGATGAAGACTTTATCTATAGGACGAAGGTTAACGCTTCTTAAGTCGGTTTTAGGATCGATGCCAATTTATCATATGTCTCTTTTTAAAGTTCCTATGAAGGTGTTACAACGTTTGGAATCAATCTGCTGTCATTTTTTCAATGGAACTGATTGTGTTAGTAAAAAACCGGCATGGGTGAAATGGAAAAAAGTGTTGGCTTCTAAATAAAAAGGTGGCCTTGGTGTTTCAAGTCTATACGCATTGAATAGAGCACTTATGTTTAAATGGGTGTGGCGGTTTTTTGCTCAAAGTTCTTCATTATGGGCGAGGGTTATCAAATCAATTCATGGAAATGACGGGAAAATAGGAAAGAAGACAAAACCTACTTACCCGTCTTTATGGCTTGACATTGTGAAGGAGATGGACGTGATGAAAAACCATGGTATTGATGTAGCTAATTACATTAAAAAAACTGGGAAATGGGGCTGATACATTTTTTATGGAAGGACATATGGTGCGGGGACAAACCATTTAAAATTTTGTTCCCTCGTATGTATGCTCTAGAGGTATGCAAGACTGTGGATGTTGCATCAAAGCTGATGCAACCTAGCTTGGATTTCTCTTTTAGACGAGCTCCTAGGGATGGATCGGAGCAACATCAGTTTGCTGAATTGAGGGAAAAGGTAGAGGGAGTTTCACTTATTAATATGAGAGATAGGTGGATCTATTCTTTGGAGGGTTCGGTGGAATTCACTGTCACTTCGGTTAGAAAGATAATTAATGATAAAAAGCTTGCAGAAGTTTCGTCTAAGACACGTTGGATTAAAGATGTACCTATCAAAATTAATGTTCTTGCTTGGAAGGTAAGGTTAGATTGCATACCTACTAGATTCAACATTTCTCATAGAGGTTTGGATATTGATTCTATTACATGTCTCATATGTGATAATGCGGTGGAATCGACTAGACATATATTCTTTACATGTCATTTAGCTAGAGAGATGTTTCGTAAGATATCTTGTTGGTGGGAGGTTAGTTATACGGAAGTATCCTCTTATGAAGAATGGTTAGATTGGATTGTGAATCTTCATCTCTCTATCAAACATAAAAGGTTACTAGAAGGAGTTTGCTATGTTATGTGGTGGCATCTCTGGTCTTATCGCAATAGAAAAATCTTTGGTTTGAAGAATCTGTCAAAGACAACGATATTTGAAGACGTTGTGTCTCGATTTTTTTATTTGTGTCGTTTTAGATGTAAAGCTTCATTTAGTTGGAATGATTGGCTTAAAACCCCTCATATTGTTTCTTTGTAATTTATAGCTTTTTGCTATTTGTGTTTATAAAATCCGCCGTTCAAAAAAAATGGTACTAAAAAGTTTTCAATCAAAGTAAATGGAATTTTCAATTATTTTTGTGGTTTTTATCTAGGGTATTTTCTCATGTGATTTTATGTGGTTATTTTTTGTGAGGCCTACTGTGTCTCGTGAGAAAATTTTCTTTCTGTTTCTTTTTCTTTATTATCTCATGTAGTTTTCAAGCGTTTTTGTTCAATAACAATGTAGTCTTCAAGTGTTTGTATCGTTTAAGGTCATTTCAATAATAAAAAAAGGGCATGTTAGATTATTACTTAATTACTATGGTTAGAAATTGAATGTCTAGGAATAAATTCTCGCCCCTCCTTTTTACGAAAATAGTAGCTTTACTAAACAATTTATTATTCGATAGTTGATTTTTGTCTTGAATCGTTGCGGGAGAAAATAGTGCTCCTTATACTGAAATTTAGTGCCGATACTACTTTTGATTATCCTTCACATTTCTTTAAGCAACTCCATGAAAAATTATAGTACATCCACCAATAAGTATCGGTATTCTATTTGTTTAGACTTAAGTAGGTTTAATGTAAACTCTCTTTTGAAATATAACACCTCTACTAAATAACTTAGTATCGGTACTAGCTTCATACATCTTTTAACTTGTTTAGTTTTCATAGGCTAAAACCCATATATGTATTTCGTTTTTCATTCTTTTCTTGTAATATCAATTTCTTAAGTCATTTTTACCCATAACTTAAATAATCACAAAACACCTCAAAGTAGCTTATATAAAAGCTAATAACGATGTATAATCAAGCAATTATCTCATTGTGGGATGTATATAAAATGCACCAATCAGTGGACTCGTTTAGAAAAAAGAGTAAAAAAATCAGAAAATACAAAAAAATAAAAATATTATTTAGAAATGATTTTCATATATTTTGATAATTATCTAAAGCTACACATGTTACAATTGAAACTTGCAACTGAATCGGGTACACAAAATAAACAAACCTCCATCAACGCATGAACTATTACCATTGGACCAACTTAAACACCGATAAACCAAACCAGAACCAACGACGATCTGCTTTGATGTCTAATGGTTTATATATTTACAAAAAGAGAAAAAGACGTGTGCACACATGATTGGTTGTTATCTTTAAAGCATATCAATAGGTACTCATATAATATAAATAGGAATGCACATACAAATTAACACAACCAAATTTTTTGAAAAGGTATACACCGTCGGCGACAAGCATGAGTAACCGTCGAGTCATTTAATAAATTATGAACTCATTAAACTATTATAATAGTTAATTAAGTACTAAGGGGGCGTTTGGTTCGGGGATATTGGGGGGTATTGGGGGCATTTGCATTTAAATTGCCCCCAAATATCGTGTTTGGTTGACACTTTGGAGGAATTTACAATTCCACGAATTGCCCAAATGGAGTAAATTAGAATGCCTCCAAAAAGTGAGGAATTTTAATTTACTTGAAAATTTTTTTATAACATTTTTTTCTAATTGTTTTTTTCTAAACTTTTTTTATAACTTTTTTATAAACTTTTTTTATAAATTTTTTATAAACTTTTTTTATAAATTTTTATAATTTTTTTTATAAATTTTTTATTAACTTTTTTTTTATAAAATTTTTATAAGATTTTTTTATAAACTTTTTTTATAAATTTTTTATTAACTTTTTTTATAAATTTTTTATAAACTTTTTTTATAAATTTTTATAATTTTTTTTATAAATTTTTTATTAACTTTTTTTTTTATAAAATTTTTATAAGATTTTTTTATAAACTTTTTTATAAATTTTTTATTAACTTTTTTTATAAATTTTTTATAAACTTTTTTTTATAAATTTTTATAATTTTTTTTATAAACTTTTTTTATAAATTTTTTATAAACTTTTTTTATAAATTTTTATAATTTTTTTTTTATAAATTTTTTAATAAATTTTTATAATTTTTTTTATTAATTTTTTATTAACTTTTTTTTATCAACTTTTTTTATAAATTTTTTATAAACTTTTTTTATAAACTTTTTATAAATTTTTTATAAATTTTATATAATTTTTTTATAAACTTTTTTTATAAACTTATTTTATAAATTTTTTATAAACTTTTTTTATAAAATTTTTTTATAAATTTTTTATAAACTTTTAAATAGAATATTTATGAAATTTATATTAAAAAAATAAAAAAATATATTTAAAATTACGGAATTTTAAATTCTGTCAACCAAACATGACAAGATATTTTAAATTCCGGAATTTTAAATTCTCATAGTTTTGGAATTTAAAATTCCGGAATTTCAAATTCTTGAACCAAACAGCCCCTAACGGTGGGTTTGTTTTGAGGGTTTAGCATTTAAAGAATGGAATCAAGTGAATAAAAATTGTTTGTTTGAGGTCAATGGGTGTTGTAACAGTTGGTCATAGTCATTGATATGGGTTTCCATGAATCTAAGTAAAATGCGTGGGTTTTGAACATTGGCTTCCCACTTTCTTTTGTCTTTTTCTTTCAGTTTATATTGTACTTTTATGCTTGATAGTTTGTTTATCGTTTTACTCGATTGTTCTTCCTATTATATTGTACTTTTATGCTTGATAGTACATTTAATCATTAATGCATGTGACAACAAATATTTTTATAAAATAACAAATGGACCCTCCTCCTTATATAATAATATTAAATACAAATTAATTCCTGATTATATTTTACAAAACAAACAATATTAATACTATTAATCAATTACTTTTGTTTCAATCTATAACTAATCCAAATCTTATTCTAACCCCATGCTCATACCAAACGCACCCTAAGTTTTTTTTATACTTGCTATTTTTATTATTCTAACTCTATGATCATGATAAGTGTTAACATATTGTATTCGAGATTGTGCAAAGTGTGCAAATTAGGATGAATCACAATCTTTTTTGGATCTTTCTTTGATTTTCTAATGTTTTTTTCTTTTGACACTAGTTGGAAAGGCGGTTCATAAGATGTATCTTTTTTTAATCCTTTTTTTTTCTTTGTCAATACACTTTTACTTTGTCTTATATATTCCACTCAATTCCACTTAACTACATAACGTAAGGAACATGTAAGTCTACTGATAATCACAATAACTTCATAGGATTATGAGTCCCAACTCGACCCATAGCTAACAATATGGGAATCAACTACTAGATTAAAAAAGAAAAACATGTTACATTATCACTTTCTACCAGGGTTACAGACTGAGTGTCGGGAATAATTCCCTCCCTTTTACGAAAACAGTAGTTCTACTAAATTATTTAGTACAGGTTTAGTCTTAATCGGTGCTGGTTGAAATTTACGAAACTACTTTTGATTATCCTTCACGTTTTTTATGTTAGATTAAATAAGTTAGTAATGGTACTATTTTGTTAGACTTACGTCGGTTCCATATAAACTCTCTTGAGAAATATTGCACATCTACTAAATAACTTAGTATCAGTACTATCTTTGAACATCTTTTATAACTTCTTTAGTCTTCAACCTTCATAGGCTAAAACCCATTTATGTCTTTCATTCTTCATTCTTTTCTTGGAATATCACCATCTTAAATCTTTTTTACGCATAACCTAATAACCTACATAATCACGAAATACCTCAAAGTAGCTTATATAGAAGCTAATAAGTATGTATAATAAGGCAATTAACGCATTGTGATGTGTATGTAAAATGCACCAGTCAGTTAACTTGATTAGAAAATAGAGTAAACACATCATAGAATACAATAAAATTATATTTAATAAAGGATCATTGATATCTTTTCAAAATTATCTCAAGCTACATAGGTTACAATTCAAACTTGCAATTGAATCGCATGCACAAAATAAACACACCTGCAATGACTCCTAAACTATTACCACTGGACTGCCAATACTGACAAACCAAATCAAAACCAACGAAAATCTGCTTTGTCGTCTTGAAATGAGTTTAGTTACAAAAAAGAGAAATAGACACATGCACACACGAACGACTGTTTTCTTTAAGCCACATCAATAGATACACACAAATTATAAATATGCATGGACATACAAATTGACGAAACTGAATTTTGTGGCAAGCTATGCACCACCGGCAATATATATTCGAGAGTAATCGTCTAGTCAATTAATGAATTATGAATGCATTGAACGTACTATCACAATAATTAATAAAGTGTAAAGTTTTCTTTATACTCTAAGACAATGTTTTGAAACCCGGGTTTGGGATCGACCCGGCCGAGTCACCGGGTCAACCCGGGTCAACCCGGTTAGACCCGGTTTTACACACATTTCCAAAAATCGATTATACGCACAAATATAAGTGAATAAACACAATAAGAAAGTCATATCAAACAAAAATAGCACCTTAATAATGACAAATAAATAAAAAAGAGTCAAAATTTAATTTAAAAAAAAAAAAAAAAAAAAAAAAATCCAAACCCGGCCGGGTTTCAAAACCCGGGTTGACCCGGGTCACTCAAAACCCGGCGGGTCACACCGGTTGATCCGGTTTTAGAAACCCGGGTTGTTTTGACCCGTTTTTTGACCGGGTTCCGGTCCGACCGGTTCGACCATCCGGGTCGACCCGGGTTTCAAAACCTTGCTCTAAGATCATGATGAGTGTTAACAGGTTATATACGAGAGTGTGCAAAGTGTGCAATCATACAAGGCCCTGAAAATTTTAGAAGTCTCAAAATGTATTACTCCATCCGTCTCAAATTAATTGTCATGAGAAAGAAATTACAAAGTTTAATAAAAATAGGACCCCTATAAATATCAACCACTAAATGAGAATATTCACTTAAAATATTCCCTAGTTTTTACTTAAAAATGAAAGTGAAAAATTAATTTGAGATATCCCAAAAAGAAATGTGGACAATAAATTTGAGACGAAGGAAGTATCAATTTTACATTTGGTGCCTTTAAATTCACTTCTATAAAAATAATGTTGAAGTAATAATGTTATGTTCTAAACATTGTTATAGTTGAAGAAAGACTGTTGGAATACTATATTATACTATTTGTTTCAATAGTTAATATGATATAGATAGGGATGTGTTATACCCGCCCCCTCTACCCTCTAGCCCCACTTCCCCCTACTTTTTTTTGTCCCCTTCCTTTTTGGTCAACATATGCGGCCCTTTTGCAATTTTTTTTTTCTTTTTTTTTAAAGTTGTAAAAGTTTTAAAAAAAAAAGTATTTTGTTAAAAATAATGTTAAAAAAGTATTTTGTTAAAAATAATAAAAGTTGTAATTTTTTTGTAAAAGTTAAAAAATAATATTTTGTTAAAAAAATTATTTTGTAAAAGTTAAAAAAAAGTGGTAATATTTTTGTAAAAGTTTTATAGTCGTTTAATGTGGTAACGTTTAATGTTAAAATAGTATTTTGTAAAAAAAATAAAAGTTGTAAAATAATAAAGAAGCTGGAGATGGAGTTAGAATTGCAAAAAAGAAAAAATTATAATAAAAATTTACAACTTTTATTTTTTTTACAAAAAAATTACAACTTTTATTATTTTTAATAAAATATATTTTTTTTTAAAAAATTTTACAACTTTTATTAATTTTTTAATAAAATACTTTTTTAACATTATTTTTTACAAAATACTTTTTTTAAAAAACTTTTACAACTTTTATTTCAAAAAAAAAAAAAAAAAAAAAAAAAAAAAAAAAAAAAAATTGCAAAAGGGCCGCATATGTTAACCAAAAAGGAAGGGAAAAAAAAGTAGGGGGACAAAAAAACAGTGGCAGTGGGCTAGAGGGGTAGGGAGGGCTTGGTTAATAATAATAGGGAGGGCGTGGATATCACCACCCTATAGATATTTCATCATCATGCATAAGTTATAACCCAAACTTTTGCACAATGCTTTCGTGAGTTCAGCTATGGCCCTGCAAGTTAACCCAAATGAATGACGCATGTCAAACTTTACTTTAGAAGAAATAAATAGCTTATAATAATGAGACTTGAAATTGATGTAAAAACTATATTTGCCTTTATTACTAAATAAATATTTTAAAATAATAATTCTACATTGATTATATTATATAATAAATTTTTTTAAGATATAAGTGTGTACACTTGAAAAATGAAATTTATGTGATAAAAGAAAACATATTATTCCACTTCAATATGAATTATAAGGATATGCTTTTTTTATATATATATATAGTAATCATATTATCATGCTGATCTAACCCGAGTTACACACAATGTCACATTAAAATAATAATATAGCATAAAAAATGTATGCTTTAAAGGTCGTTATAACGCACGGTCATATATAACACTGTTTCTGAAAATTGTTTCATAAGAATGTAGAAAGAAATACCTTTCTAACGATATATAACACACCTTAAACCGAGCTACCCAATTGATTTTATATGATTATTAAAAAACAACCAAATTTCTGACTTTTGGTAGCCCTTTCAAAATTATGCATTTTTAGTCTATGTAACACATTGTTGACAATATATGATGTTTGAGAAGATTGTTAAAGGTAAAGGTGAGTCACACTACTAAACAGATGCTCTTTTATTTTTCTTGGGACCAAATTTTATTTGGTAAACTACAAGGGGTGACCCAGCGTTAAGAATGCCAGCCTTCTAAAGAGGAGGTCAAGGGTTCGAATCCAACGGGGAGAAAATTAATCCCCTTGTGGCCACGGAGGTTCACTTGCGCCGACTCCGGGCTATCCAAAAGGATAGTCGCCGTGGGATTAGTCGGCTCGCAATGTCGAGTCGGAAACCCATGATTACCAAAAAAAAAAAAAAAAAAAAAAAAAAAAAAAAAAAATTATTTGGTACTAAAAAGTTTTAGATCATAGTAAATGTAATTTTCAATTATTTTTGTGCTTTTATCTAGTAGGGTATTCTCTATTTGATGCCTTTAAATTCACTTTCATAAAACTTATGTTGATGTAATATAATTTTAGGTTCTAAATATTGTTATAACTAAAGCAAGATTGCTCGAATGCTACATTCTTTGTTTCAACACTTAATATGATATATTTTTCATCATTATGTTTAGTTATGAAAATGAATTTTTTTTTTTTTTTTTTTTTTTTTTCTGAAATTCTTTTTAGCGATTCTTAATAAATTGCTGTCCTCTTTCCTTTTTTATTTTTTTCAGATGTTTTTGAATTATTTTTCTTTTTGAATGTTACTGTGATATTATCCGCACCATCCTTACTTAAAAGTTAATTCGCACCTGATTCATTATATATATATATATATATATATATATATATATATATATATATATATATATATATATATATATATATATATATATTATATCATGGTGATCTAACCTGATATACACATGGTTTTTATATATTTTTATCCGTTTCCGTCCATTTTATACGTTTTCATCCGTTTTTAGACATTTTCGTCCGTTTTTAAACATTACACCCATTTTTACGTTTTCATTCGTTTTTATATATTTTTTTTCGCTTTTATTCGTTTTTATATGTTTTCGTCTGTTTAATACGTTTTTATCCGTTTTTTACGTTTTCATCCGTTTTTATACATTTTCGTCCATATTTTATACTTTGTTTTATCTGTTTCGTCAGTTTATATTCATTTTTGTCTGCCTCTTTTCTACCTTTTCGTCTGTTTTTGTACGTTTAACTGCGTTTCTAAATATTTTCGTCTGTTTTCTTACGTTTTCATCCGTTTTCGTCCGTTTTTATACCCTTTTGTCCATTCTTATACATTGTTATACGTTTTTAGTCATTCTTATACGTTTTTATCAGTATACGTCCATTTTTACAATAAAAAAATGTTTAAAAAGGTACTAAAACATATAAAAACATACAAAATCATACAAAAACGTATAAGAACTTACAAAAATAGATAAACATATAAAAATGTATAAAAATATTTTGAAAATGGATGCAAACGTATAAAATTTGATGAAAACATAAGCAAATGTTAGGAAGTGTATGAAAATTGATGAAAATGTATAAATATGGACTAAGACATATAAAAAAGGATTAAAACGTACAAAAACAGAAGAAAACATATAAAAACGGACAAAAACGTATAAAATTGACAAAAACGTATAAAAACGTAAGAGAATGTAAGAAAATGGACGAAAATATATAAAAGTGGATGAACATGTAAAAAATGGATGAAACTTATGAACATGAACAAAAACATATAAAACGGACGAAAACAGAGAAAAAGTAAAAAAAATGGATGAAAGCGTATAAAAACGGATGATAACATAAAAAAGCAATTGAAAATGTATAAAAACGGATGAAAACGTATAAAAATAGACGAAAATGAATAAAAACGTATAAAACAAATGAAGTTGTAAAAAATGGATGAAAACTTATAAAAACGGACGAAGACGGATAAAAACGTACAAAAACGTATAAAAACCGATTAAAACGTATGAAAACGTATAAAGAAAAATTATAAAAATAATTACAAATGGCCGTTGGCCTAAAGGATAGATGCTACAAAGATATAACATTAAAAACAAACGGCGATTGGGCAAAAGGATAGACGCTGCAATGTTCAACAACTAAAGGTACTAAACATGTAAGATTTCTTAGAGCATACCGGTATTTTGTTAGTTGGGTATAGGGCTGAGTATGGCAGATCCAAAACCGACCGAGACCGAGAGGACCATCCGAAAACCGACCGAACTGAAGGAACAACGGTCCGATCTCGGTCCGGATTTTTTCCTTATTTCGGTCCTGTTCGGTCTGGTCTGGTCCCAACCAGTCTTACATAAGACCCTACTATTATGCCTTTTTGGATCGGACTGACCGAAGGACCGGACCAACCCGGACCGGACCGAACACATTTGGTCTAAGGTTTTGGGATAGTTCGCTCGGTCCGGACCGTTTTGGGACCGATGATCACCCCTAGTTGGGTATGTATAATGAGATAATATAGCGAGTATTTGTAGATTTTACCCTCATATATAATACAACTTCTGAAAGTTGTTTCATATGAAGTAGAAAGATGTTAAAGACAAAATTATGCTTTTTTTTTTTTTTTTTTTTTCATATGTAACACAATGTTAACAATATATGACGTTTGAGTAGATGTTAAAATGAAAAGTGAGTCACATTATTGAAACAACATTCAAGCCCCATATGTTCTTTTTATCTTTACTTTTGACATAAATTTTATTTAGTGCTAAAAAGTTTTCAAACAAAGTTAATGGAATTTTCCATTATTTTTGTACTTTTTATCCGATAGGGTATTCTCTCATGTGATTTTGTTTAGGTCATTTTTTTTGTTAGGCCTACTGTGTCTGATTTTTTATTTTCTTTCTTTCTGTTTCTTTTCTTTAATATTTGATGTAATTTTCTAGTGTTTTGTTAAAAAAACAATGTAGTCCAACTCTTCAAGTGTTTGTATTGTTTTGAGTCTCTGAGATCATTTCATTACAAAAGAAAAACGTGTTACACACTATGACTTTACTATGACTTTGTCCTCCACGCAGCTGCCAACCTGCTACCCATTTTCTTTTTCTTTCTTTTTTCTTCACTCAAATCACCATCCATCAATATTTAACTGCCCATTAACCTTCAAAAAGGACTTTTCGCTGGACAAGAAAACGTAAACCAAATATCAGAAATGTAGGATTTATACTTAAACAACCAAAACAGAATAAGCTTCTAAATATACAATTTAGAAGCGGAAGAAAATAGGAGAAGTTGGGCGTCGACGCGTCGTGGCAGTTGTTGTCGGAGGAAGGAGTGTGTTTTTTAGGGGATGTGTTGCACAGGTGTGGTTGGGTGTTTTGGGATGTGGTGTATGTGTTTAAAAATTTGTGTAATTGTCATCTACTCTTGTACTTCTCTATACAATGCTTTATGATGTATGCATAGATCAAACCCCCTAATGTGACAATATAACGAGGGTTTGTATAACATAGCCCATTTTAGTCCAGAATTATTTATCGAAAAATTTCACGTGGGTTTTAAGAACACGTCTATAAGATGATGGTTATTGGAGCTGGACCTATAAATTGCCATCAATTTGGCATACTTTTTATTGCAGTGAAAAAAGTAGTGCTGATGAAAACTTATACAACAAAATAGTAACATGCTCACACTTATTAAAGTATGGCGTCACACTTTAAAGTGTGAAGAATTAAAAAGTTCACACTAGCATGTGTGTGAACCAATTGGGTGTAGCAAATATTGTCACACTTTTATGTGTGAAGGTTTATAAATATTTTCACACTTTTAAGTGTGAGGGTTTTAAAACAATTCTTCACACTTTTTAGTGTGATGATTTTGATTTTGAAATAATTCTTCACACTTTTAAGTGTGATGCTTTTGATTTTAAAAGAATTCTTCACACTTTAAAGTGTGAGGTTGAAATTCTTCACACTTTTTAAGTGTAAAGATTCTGAAACAATTATTCACACTCTTAAGTGTGAATACCTTTAAGATAAAGTTCACACTTTATAAAGTGCGAAGAAAAAAGCGTGTAAAAATGACAAATTTGTTGTAGTGATATGTGTTGAATTTCTTGAATCTACAGTACGTAGGTGGGTGAAAAAATAAAAATAAAAAATAAAAAATAAAAAAACTTCAAAATTTTGATGATATAACTATATAATAGTAAATAAGTAGTTTTATGCAAGGTGGAATTTAGGTAGGGGTATGGCTGTATACGTCTCAACCTCCATAATAAACCGTGGAAGACGATATTGGGACCCATAGCCATTGGAAGATGGTATTGGGAGTTACCTATGCAAGGTGGAATTTGTGACATACAGTTTATACGTTACAAGACTTGTAATTTTAATGTCACGTACTATGCTTGTAATTTTAAAGTTATATGGGTGGCAATGATGATCATTACATTATTACATGTTTTGAGATGTACGCACAGGTTTTACTTGATTGACAGGACACGACACACCATTTTTCGAAAGCTATCATGGGCTGTGCGTAGGCACGGCCGATTACCTTTCTAGTCCTAATATAAGATCAACTCCCTTAAAACTTTGTATTAGAATGATGACACTATAGCACATAAATGTTCGACATGTCATAATATTTTTTTTTTATTTTCGTAATTTCCTATTATATTAACAAAGATGAAATACTTACAAGCAACTTCATCTCCATTTTTGGATTTGTGTTTTTACACTTACCTATACAAACAACAGTGTTGCTGTTTGCATGCGTATTTGGTTCCTTTTGATTTGAGTTTTTTTTTTTTTTTTTTTTTTTTTTTTTTTTTTTTTACTCTTTTTTCTTGAGTTTTACTTGAGAAAGTTTTTTTAAGGAGTTAATGTTGTTATTTGTTGTAACCTGATAGAAATCCGAAGTCGTGTGAGTACACTTTGAGATCAATAAAATGGAGTGAATACCAATTTACGATCGGATAAAATCGATTTTGATTCAAGATTCTGTATGTCGGTATGTTTGCAGAATTTTTTTCTTTGAGTGTTTTGTCCCCAACAAGTTTATGGGGCCTAATAACTGGTCTTATAACCGTTTTACAGTTATGTGTTTTATTTGGATTATTCCCTGTAATTTGTAACATATTAAATATATAACAAATTCGGACCCCTGTTAGACCTATTAATATACAAATAAGTGTCGACCCTTATTTGCATATTAAACGCAACCTATTTTACACTAAAATAGCAACAAACATCCCTCATTTTGGTGTAATCATAAATTAACTTACTAGTTCACCGCAAACAATCAAACTAATGCATAGATGTAATGTCGAGACAATTGAATTTCATATTATTATTTTTTTGGGTAAAAGGTCAACGACCCGGTAAATATATTACTCCAAAAAACGTTTAAGTACAACGGAGATGGGTGAATCCCATATCTCAGCCCGTTACATAGGCGAAAAGCTTACATAACAAGATACTTCCTATTTTCTAAACAAGAAAACAAGCCATTACTCACATGATAGTAGAGAATCTGACAAAAGATAAACTACTTCCTACGACTTTGCAGATTAACACCATACATGGCATTAATAGCATCCAATTCCCCTGGAAGATCATAAGTGTGCTTCAAATAATCATCATAGTCATACATATCATCACGCTCATGACCACTACCAAAAAGATTTGCTGATTCATCGAACGAGTTAAGAACCTCATCCTCATCAGTATCAGAAACCTCAACATCACCCACCTTCGAAAATGGGTTAGTCCTCTTAGTGGCAGAGGTAGACGGAATAGGATGACCAGCATCATCCACAAGAATAGCTTTCCCATCGATCAGTAACTCTTCAAGCTTACTAATTTTCTCAGCAACAAGAGTAGAACCAACTTCCATAGTTCCCATAGAATCACTCAAAAGTGGTTCTTGCATATCACTCACAAGAAGGACTTGTGATGTAGTACCAGTCTTAACCGACTCATCCTTATTAACTTCCATTGTACTGCCAGCATCCACATCCATGTTAGTAACAACCTTAGGAATACCAAAACCATCTGTATCATCCATATTAAGAGCGTCAAACAGATTAGAAGTAGTGATCTTGGTTCCACTCGTACTAGCCACATCAGAAGCCTTATTCATATTTCCATCCACCTTCTTTGGTTCAGGAGGGTTCTTTTTGGGTTGGTAATGAAATTGCTTACCCACAACAGGTTTAGTAAAGCCTCCTTTACCCTGATATGTAGAACCACCTTGTTTACCTTTCTTTTTGTTATTTACAGCCGTGAAACCATCATTAACCGGCTTACTAGGTTGAACTGGAGGAACAACAACCTTCGGACAACCAATAATAGTATGACCAAAAACCTTACATTTATCACAGCGCGGAGGTTTCCACTCGTATTCAACCCGAATCTTCTCAATAGTCGAACCCGTACCATCAAGAAAAGGTATCTCAACAGTAATGCTATCCCTAAGCACCTCATCCGACTTTACTTCAATCATGCATCTAGCAAAGCTACTACGGCCCCACGATTCCTTGCACATTTGGCTGGTAAAAGCATCTAACCTTTTGGGCGTCCCAATCAAAGTAGCAAGAAGACTAAGCCCGTCATCCGAAAACATAGCTAAAGGAACATCATGGAATTTAACCTACACCGGAATGTTAGTTAAATCCTCTTTAAGCAAGTTTGTGTTCAATGTCCATGGTTTAAGAATAATAGGAACATTACGAATCAACCAAGGACCATTATCAAGAACATCATCGACACCTTTCTTCGAGTTAAACTTGAAGAAAAAGAACCCCTTAGCATTCATCATAACCTTTTGTACACCATACTTAGACCACGCATTGCGAACATAATAATCAACAAAAGGAAAAGCAAGACGTTGACCAAGGAAGTATCCGTATAGAGTATTCTCAAACCTCATGTTCACCTCTTCCACTACTTGCATCGGGACTAAAAGTTCAACATCTTCCTTCTTTTTGCTGCATTCTAACCTCCGAAAATTAGATAGTTGTTTCTGGGATTCATTAGAAGCAACACCCACGTATGAAACCGATTTAACTCCATTACCACTAGTAGTAGTGTTAGAATGAAGCCCAATACCACACGACTTGTTCAACTCAGAAGATGAAGCCATATTAGCAATATCACTATCAATTTTAGTCATAGCTTCATCAAACTTCTTATTCGCATTAGCAATTAATTGCTCCACATTAGGCTGTTTTGAACCATGAGAGGACGAATGCTCCAAATCATCCAAAACAACCTTATCGTTACCCTTGTTCTCGTTATCAACCAAAACATCAACATCAACCATTGGAACACAAGTATCCTTCTTACCAAGCTTAGGACTCAAAAAACCCCTTTCCATCTCTCACCACCACGTACACAAAGCAAAAAAATAATCAAACCAGCAGCATGCATGCGAAACCAAAAAAGAGAAAAAAAACCCTAATCTAAGCGATTAGGGTTTATAGCAATACGAACCAAAAGACTAACCTCCCACCATAATAAGATCGAACAGTAATGGAATTATAATAATAACAGATCGATCTAAACCTCACACCGACCCACGTGAGATCAATAGCAAGGTAATATCAACCAATCAGTTAGAAGTTAGAATGAAAGAACCATGCACTAATTGACAAAACAATAATAAAGAATTAATGAGATAGATCAAAGTTTTGCCTTCAACAATAGCAAATCTTGGCAACACAGAAAGCGAATCAACAAAAGACACCGACCCACGATCATTAAAACAAATAAAGAATTAAAGTTTAAGAATCGTAGGAGGTAAATCGTTATGTGAGGGATTCGTTTTTTCGCCAAAATTCGCCAAACACGAGAGAATATTTAGGGGTTTTTTTTTTTTTTTTTTTTTTTTTTATGATGATTGAATTTCATATTAGTATATTACGCATTCCAAATATTTGAATACCAAGGTTTCCCAAAAGATTGAGCCTTGTAATATTCATATTGAATACATGAAGATAATATACACATTAGTTTTGCATACATAATTCTTACACAACATATTCTTTTACTAGCCTATGACCCTATCCTTCATAAGTATATCAAAGGCAAGTCCTAGTTTCTTGAAGCAGCTAAACTTCATACTCATATAGGTAGTTCTTTTAATCTTGCACCTACAAATGCAATTTTTCAAAAGAACTATTAAGAAGAATACTTCAACCTACTTTAACTTGCAGAACTGAACACATACCTTTGGGATAATTTTGATGTTGTGTTCCAAACTCTAGATGTTAAGCCTTCCACATTGAAAATTCAGCACCTAACGTCATATTAGTGGGAATTGGGTATCTTAACATGAGAGCTTTCACATGGACTTTAACCCCAATACCACAGTCGATCCTTTCACGAGATCTCTACATAACCCTTTGGTTAAATAATCAGCTAAGTTCCGATGAGTTGCAATCCACTCAACGGATATGACACCATGCATTATGAGCTCACGAACCATGTTGTGTCTCACACCTAAGTGTCTTGATTTGCCATTATACACTTGACTATAAGCCTTAGCAAAAGTAGCTTCACTATCACACCTGATAGAAATGGGAGAAATCGGCTTTGGCCACATGATGCGTGTGATATGTCAGTATAGCATAGGGTGTTTAAGCCTTTTCAAGTTTTACATTTATATATAGCCGACTTATTACTAACACACACACTTAACGAGCAGTGTACCCGATCAATATGCATATAGTGGTAAGTAGAGTGTCGAACACTAAGAATGGAACGTAATATCTAATTGATTTAATCAGTATTTTAATGTCTAAGTTAGTTTTACAATCCTAATCTAATAAAACGGGGTTCAGCCTGAGCGGCTGGCACGGATTTAGTTAATTAAAATTAAAACTAATGAGAACAAATCAGCGAATAGCAATCACGTACACAGATAGATAATAGGGACACGTAAGAAGGCCTCAACTTATAATTAAGTAGCTTGTTACTTGTTATATTGCTAGTTTTATATGATGAGTATCGTAATCTAATATGTCTCGTTGGATCCTATATATCGGCGAGTAAACCCTTAATGATTACTTATGTTTATCTTACCTTCTAGACACTAGACAAGTAGGCGAGGAACAGGTATGGAAGCCCAGAAGACTCAACTAAACACAAAGGTTATCAAAGCACAAATATAATTCACCAAAAATATCAATCATATAAACTTTAACCGATGGGAAAGCAATTTTAAGGGGAGCTGTATGGTGGCCACAAGCCCATCAATCCTGATGGATTAAAGCTTACAAATACAATACACAAAACTACTTAATGAATTAATTACATGAAGGACCTTCTTACAGCTCTAAGATCTTTGTTTGGGGCGTGTCTTGTGAAACTTCTTCGACTGAATTCGTCTCCTTAGGGTTTTCTGTACACTCCAACTCAAATCTGTCTTGGGGTATTTATAGGTTCTGTTTGAGGGGTCGATGCGGCGCATGTTGATGATAGATGCGGCACATCTACTTAACTTCGCGTGGGATCCAAGATTATTAAATTCTGGAATATTCGTACACCGCCTTTAGATGCGGCGTAACTTCTTTATCAATGTGGCGCATGTTCTTTAATGTCTTGGATAGTTTCTGGTGAAGTCTTTAGCTGATACGCCGCATGTTGTAAATGAGATGCGGCGTATTTTGGAGTAGATCAAGTTGATTATTCTTCATTGACCAAAGTTTCATATGCAGCGCATGTTGTAATTAGATGCGGCGCATTCTTCAAAGTCAGGCAATGGTCTTCGAATTCATCTAAGTATGATGTTGCGACGTATCTGTTGAGAGAGATACGGCGCATCTCTTGAATTTCAGTATACTTTACAAATCTTGATCATTTAGCTTTATAATTCGTCCAATATCATTAATTTTCACCTATTGCTTGTTTTTACCTGAGAATCACTAAAGTAAACATAAGGGCACCAATTCTCATACAAAATAAAATAAAACAAGTCAATTAAATAGGATAAATGATGCTAATAAAATGTACTTAGTTGATGTCATCACCACAACGGAATTTCATAAAGCAACTTCCTTAACCATTCATCCTCATTACCAGCTGCCGCCAAAGCAACAAACTCATACTCCATAGTGGAGTTTGTTATGCAAGTCTGTTTCTTTAATGCCCAACTAATGGCACCTCCCCCAAGAAGGAACACCCAAGCATCACAATAACCTTCAATCAATGAAGAAAACCCAATGTAAGTTAACTTATAATCAATCATTTCTTTCAAATACTTAAATACTCGACCCAAAGCTCGCCAATGAAATGTACTAGGATTGCTAGTAAACATACTAAGCTTTCCAACAGCTTATGCAATATCCAACCAAGTACTTATCGTGGCATACATTAACGATCCAATCCTTTTCGAGTATTCAAGTTGAGACACCGCTTTACCTTTATTGGATAATAGCTTAAGATTTGGATCCATGGTGTAACAATTCGCATTTTTCAGGATAATTACTTTTCCCGGAAAATTTCACTATTCACTTTTACTATTCATTTTTCCCAAAAATTTTTCCTGAAACTTGATTTTTATTTCTTGGGCTGAAGTGATAAATCATTTCCATGGCAAATTAAAAGTTTGACATTCATAAGCTCATTTTCGTGAAAGTTATTAAGGAATTACACGGAATTATACGTTTTAGGGTAAAACGTCATTCAAAAATTCTACGTACAACGAAATTCGGTCGCGTTAATTTTCCCCGTATCAGAAAAATGTTTGACACACTCATGATTTATTTGAGAATAAATCATGACTGAGAAAAACATGACCAAAATAAGCCTCGGCCGTGAAAAACTGGAATTTTCAGTTTTAAGCGTTTTTACTCAGCCGTAACCTTAGCCTATACCTGCACCGCATTTCTAAGACGATTTAAGTTTTCAACTTATTAGAAAAAGTCAACATATTTTTCCCTCCTCCATTGACCAAAAATCATTCCTTGATTTTATAAGTCATTTCGTGATTTTTAGGCTTACGGTTTGATGTTTAAAGGACATTTAATACCAACCGACACTAGACTGAGCCCAGTCTAGACATTATAAGGCATTTTAAGTCATTATCATTCTATTAGAAAAGTTACATTTAACTTTTCTCAATTTTACGCAATATTCGTACGTTTTGCGTATTACGCGTTTTAGATCCGTGTTTCCAGTTTTAGCAGGGTTTGAGCACCCAAATGGAACCAACCACTCATTTCATATTTTATTATGGAGTATTATGACATGTTTAACCATTCTCCCAAGTTTCGTATTTTTACGATACCCGGTTTTAAGTTTCGTGGCTTAACAGCTTACGGTTAGCATTTTACGGAGTCAAAACTTAGCTTAAACTCTTAGATATCATCCAAAAGTCACCAACTTGGCCACCAAACAGCCCCAACCGACTTAGGGGGGGGGGGATTAGTCACCATGTGATTCAATCTTGACCATTCATCTTAACTTGGGCACAAAGTTTCACCTAAACTTAACCATGGTTAATATCTAACCCATGTATGGTTAGCTAACTTTCTCATACTATAAATAGCCACTCAAGAACACCTTCTTCTTCATCTTTTCATCCATAAAAACGAGCCAACACAAATCATAGCTCCATGATCCTTTGATCTTTAAGCTACAAGTTACATATCAAAGTTCAAGGCTTAGTTATTCTCTACATGAATCTTAAGTTTGTTTGATGATTCCATGGTTGATTTAGGAGCTACACAAGGTTACTAGGGCTGAAGTTAAATGATTTTCACAAGGGTTAGATCAAGGCTAGCAAGGGTTACAAGAGTTGTGGTAAAGGGTTTACAAGCTTAGGTTTAGTGTCCTAGTTCCATACTTGACTTCCTTTCTTGTAGAAAGCCAAAAGTTGTAAGCAAACCCTAACTTGCTTCTTGTTAAATAATCATGTTCATGTTATTTACCTATTATTCATGCTATATTATGTCTTGTATGTATGTCCATGATGTATAAAAATGAACAAAACAAGTTATTGTAATTGATTGTTAAGACAAGTTACTAAAACAAGTAAACTAGTGACTTTCTTGGTAAGACCTGATCAAAATGGTAAAATTATGATATTGGATCATTACATATTACAGTAGAGGACTTAACAAGGAAACCATAGCAATTTGAACCACCTAAAACGAGTATACGAGTCAAAAGTTACGCCCATTTGAAGTTACCAAAACTTTTCGGCAAACTGCCAAATACCATTCTGATCAAATTTGGGTTTTGAAAGTCCCACTTCTGGTCCGATTCATCAAAAAGTTAAAACACGAAAGTTGTCCGGAACGACGTTTTCGTTCAGGAATAAAGAAGCTCGAGCCCTGAAAACGCTTTCTGAGTGATAAATTTCTTCAAATTCTAAACAGCCCATTTTTAGACAAAGTCATTACATATAGGTTATGGTTTATGAAGACCAAAGGGGTCTTATGACCTATAATCAAGACCACCACCATGGATAGAGCCAAGGTTGTGTCTCATGACCTTGAAACAAGGACTAAGGGTCATGGCTAGGCCATGACGAAATGACCATAACAACTTACATAGGCGTAAACATGAAACAATGAATTAGGCGATAACTTGAACAAGCAATTTGGATCTACTTCACTTGAAAGGAAACCATGAGATTTTACCAAGAGAAAATGGTCATACAAGGCTTATGAAACATACCCTAATAACAATCTTCATGTACAAATAAACTTTCCTAAGTTTATTCAAATATCGGACATGTAACTTTCGGATCAAAACTTATATCTATATATTTCATCAACTACTACAATAGTAGGGAGCCTCATGTGAGGAGTTCATTATGTAAGCCGTCGAGATGAGTTGTGGATTTACGAGTTAAAGTGTCCTGGCTCCTCGAACGCTTACTAACATGACTTCTGAATTATGTCGGCCCGAACGGTAGTAAACGATATACAAAACATACATGTTTCAGGAATCATTACTTTCAAAGACTTACAATATACATCATACCACATCATGGACTAAATGCAAGATATATATATAGGCACTACTTCATATTCTTTACTCCAATCCTAAGTCGCGACATTCTATTATAGGTTGCTCATAGAACCTTCACGATTCAACCGTTACATTCATTACTTGCTATCTTACTTAAGGTGAGTTCATAGCCCCACTTTCGATTACTTAATTGTTTTACAAACCCTTGGGGGGAATACATGCTATTTATAACCGAGCACAATGTTTTTTTTTAATTATATGCTTACCTGATTGTTTTATTATCACTAAGTACCATCCTTGCTAAACCGAGATCCCTTATTATGAACCATTTAATCACTAGCAATAGTGAGCGCAAATATTGTGAATAGGCCTATTGGGATTGACGAATCCCATTTGTATTGACTAAGTTCAAACAAGTGCATTAATATTTGAGATTTAGGTATGTTAGCAAAGTACCTACCGGGATAAATCTGCCGATCGATATTGGTACACGTTAACGTTTTGGTGTCATAAGCTTAGTGTATAATACATTTTATGGGCGTATAACAACATAGCCTACCTATTTTGCTTTCCAAACATTGGTGTGAGCCTATAACTCACACTACCAACATATTGTGTTCAAACGATTTAACAAACTCTATGAATATCACTCAACCTTTGTGTTGACCTCTCAAGCATGTATTTCAGGTTCATGACGATCAAGGATGGCACGGAAGGACACGGATACTCAAGAGGGCTATAAATTTTATTATCATTCAAAACTCATTTATTATACATTGTAAACATGGAACCAATTGGGACCTCATTTTGTAATCTCTGATATTTATACAATTTGAATGATAAATCTTTTAAAATGACTCAATTGGAGTTCGTTTTCTATTATTGTGACTATTGTGCCGTCGAGTAACACCCAGTTCGAATTCCGCTGCATCCATGAATTGGGGGTGTTACAGATTGGTACCAGAGCCATGGTTATAGAGAAACGGGTCTAAGTGAGACCTAAACTATAACTACAATCACAAACAAAAACATTTTATAGCCTTCCGCTCTCCGTGTCTTCCATCCTCCAGACGATTATGGACTTAGTAAGCATGTTATGTTGCACAAACATATTAGTATATTCATATATACCCATTTTGAGCATTTCCCCGTAAGCATTAGTATATTGATATATAAACTTGGTTTATTTTCAATCATTTTATCTAAACATATCCGCGTATGCCTATTCTATGGCATTTCGGCACAACTACATTCTCCCAATCATGTTCCTACTCCAACATTCATTTCCAAGACATTGTGAGATACAATGGTCTCATTCATTTTCCAAGACATTGTGAGATACAATGGTCTCATTCATTTCCAAGACATTGTGAGATACAATGGTCTCATTCATTTTCCAAGACATTGTGAGATACAATGGTCTCATTCATTTCCAAGACATTGTGAGATACAATGGTCTCATTCATTTTCCAAGACATTGTATTATACAATAGTCTTAACCATTTCTCAAATGTTTTGAGTCACACAATGGTTTAACCTACTTCCCAGACATTGTGAATTGCACAATGGTCTAACCTACTCCCGAGACATTGTGTTTTGTGCAATGGTCTCTAGAATTATTCCATCACATCATCAATATCATTTCATATGATATCAAAAACCCGTCACAACCTATCGATTTCTAAATAGAAATATGAGATTTCTAAAGGACAAACAAATCCATCACCTACAAAAGCTGAAGTTCAGCTTTACATTTATCAAAGTTTTCTTCTGAAACCTTCATTGTTAAAAGTTCGCGATCCTGGCCAAGTATGTTCTATTTTAGAACTACTTAAAACTTCCTTTCCATACGTACCTACCCTTACTATCTTCTATGCGATGGAATGTGAAAACATGGGTTACAAGTCTTGTATGGCCGGGACTTGCAATTGAAGGGTTTGACATTGCCTTTGTTTAGTGGACAGTTTTCCGAAAGCAACGGACATATCAAAAGTATACCTAATTTAGGTATTTGAAAATTTTATCGAACCTTGGCTAAATATAGACTAGTCACCTATATTTAACCTAGGGACAGTGGAATATAGTCTGACTAACTATATTCGACTTAAAATTTTCAAATACTGAGAGTAGTTGTACTAGGGTTATGTTCAGATTGATTTCCTACTTGAACTCGATAAACCACCAGAATTCTTTAAAACGATCTAGAGACACGATAGTGTTTTACCACTCAGCGAAATCTTAACACCTTATTGGTACTACCTAATTTCATTCTTGAAAGTTTTCATTTATGAGATAATCCGAACTACTATCTTGGGATAGTTATCAATTCTTCTCTTCATCCTGTAGAAGTACTAGCCTGTTTAGGTCCTAAGGATACCATTCCATCATAAACCTTTAAAATCTCTTAAGATTTTCAAAGCAAACTCAACATCTATGCCTAAGAGTATTAATGTTAAGCATACACTACACAATTCTGTTCATCAACATATCACAACATTACCTTCACAACCGTTGAAACCACAAGCTCATTAACAGATCTTGATGCACTTTTAAAGCTCAAATCATCCATAGTTACACCACAAGCACGCTCATCAGCTTTACAAGATTGAATATTCATCTTGTACTTTTGGAACACCAGTATCATCTCGTAATACCCTACCTTGTAACTCACCGGCTAAGTATGAATGTTGTGTTGGGAATTATTAAGTAGGATGATTTATAATTATTTGAATGGATTGGGATGCCTTTTCATTTAAATAAAGAAATTGTAAATCACCGAACCATAAGTTTATAATTCCGTATTTACATTGTTTGGGATGCCTCTCTATGTAAATAAAGAATTATAAACAAGTGGGCTTATTTGTATCCGAAATAACATAAGTATGACGTCAATAAACACTAGGTACAACAACAGATTACCTACTAGGCTATGATTGCAACAACTATCCCAATTTCCATTAGTACGAGATTTACATTTTGGTTTTCATAATGATAGTGCAATAACAAACAAACTCATTGCGAGGCCATGTAACCATATGCATGGGCAGTCATACCGAACTCATTATGAAGCCATGTAGCCATATGCATGGGCAGCCGTACAATTCAAACAGGACTTGGTCCAACCACATGTTCAACACTTAATCCATTATTCGATTCCTATATCAATTGCTATTGATATTTGACAACTATATCAAGTTCTATTTGATATTCAATTACTATCTCAATTCCTATTAATATTCGACTGCTATATCAATTTCCTTTGATATTCGACTATTACCATACCTTTCCTACATAAAAGTTATGCCGACACACGACGCAGACCCCTAGAATTCCAAGTCGGAGACAGGGTTATGCTAAAGGTATCGCCTTGGAAAGGCTTGATATGATTCGGTAAACGAGGAAAACTAAACCCAAGATACATCGGACCATTCAAAATCCTAGCCAGGGTTAGCCATGTGGCATACAGAATTGAGCTTCCATCAGAACTCAGTAGTGTACACCCCACTTTCCATGTATCTAACCTAAAGAAATGCTTGTCAGATGAATCACTCGTGATTCCACTCGATGAAATTCAACTCAATGACGATCTTCAATTTATTGAGGAACCCGTAGAAATCATGGACCGAGAGGTCAAACAACTCAAGCAAAGCCGTATTCCAATTGTCAAAGTTCGTTGGAACTCACGACGTGGTCCTGAATACACATAGGAACGAGAGGACCAGATACGTAAGAAATACCCACATCTTTTTACCAACAAAGTTTCTACTCCCAACGCAAATTGATCTCCGGGACGGAGCTCTCATATGGGGTGGAGACTGTAACAATTCGCATTTTTCAGGATAATTACTTTTCCCGGAAAATTTCACTATTCACTTTTACTATTCATTTTTCCCGAAAAATTTTCCTGAAACTTGATTTTTATTTCTTGGGCTGAAGTGATAAATCATTTCCATGGCAAATTAAAAGTTTGACATTCATAAGCTCATTTTCGTGAAAGTTATTAAGGAATTACACGGAATTATACGTTTTAGGGTAAAACGTCATTCAAAAATTCTACGTACAACGAAATTCGGTCGCGTTAATTTTCCCCGTATCAGAAAAATGTTTGACACACTCATGATTTATTTGAGAATAAATCATGACGGAGAAAAACATGACCAAAATAAGCCTCGGCCGTGAAAAACTGGAATTTTCAGTTTTAAGCGTTTTTACTCAGCCGTAACCTTAGCCTATACCTGCACCGCATTTCTAAGACGATTTAAGTTTTCAACTTATTAGAAAAAGTCAACATATTTTTCCCTCCTCCATTGACCAAAAATCATTCCGTGATTTTATAAGTCATTTCGTGATTTTTAGGCTTACGGTTTGATGTCTAAAGGACATTTAATACCAACCGACACTAGACTGAGCCCAGTCTAGACATTATAAGGCATTTTAAGTCATTATCATTCTATTAGAAAAGTTACATTTAACTTTTCTCAATTTTACGCAATATTCGTACGTTTTGCGTATTACGCGTTTTAGACCCGTGTTTCCAGTTTTAGCAGGGTTTGAGCACCAATATGGAACCAACCACTCATTTCATATTTTATTATGGAGTATTATGACATGTTTAACCATTCTCCCAAGTTTCGTATTTTTACGATACCCGGTTTTAAGTTTCGTGGCTTAACAGCTTACGGTTAGCATTTTACGGAGTCAAAACTTAGCTTAAACTCTTAGATATCATCCAAAAGTCACCAACTTGGCCACCAAACAGCCCCAACCGACTTAGGGGGGGGGGGATTAGTCACCATGTGATTCAATCTTGACCATTCATCTTAACTTGGGCACAAAGTTTCACCTAAACTTAACCATGGTTAATATCTAACCCATGTATGGTTAGCTAACTTTCTCATACTATAAATAGCCACTCAAGAACACCTTCTTCTTCATCTTTTCATCCATAAAAACGAGCCAACACAAATCATAGCTCCATGATCCTTTGATCTTTAAGCTACAAGTTACATATCAAAGTTCAAGGCTTAGTTATTCTCTACATGAATCTTAAGTTTGTTTGATGATTCCATGGTTGATTTAGGAGCTACACAAGGTTACTAGGGCTGAAGTTAAATGATTTTCACAAGGGTTAGATCAAGGCTAGCAAGGGTTACAAGAGTTGTGGTAAAGGGTTTACAAGCTTAGGTTTAGTGTCCTAGTTCCATACTTGACTTCCTTTCTTGTAGAAAGCCAAAAGTTGTAAGCAAACCCTAACTTGCTTCTTGTTAAATAATCATGTTCATGTTATTTACCTATTATTCATGCTATATTATGTCTTGTATGTATGTCCATGATGTATAAAAATGAACAAAACAAGTTATTGTAATTGATTGTTAAGACAAGTTACTAAAACAAGTAAACTAGTGACTTTCTTGGTAAGACCTGATCAAAATGGTAAAATTATGATATTGGATCATTACATATTACAGTAGAGGACTTAACAAGGAAACCATAGCAATTTGAACCACCTAAAACGAGTATACGAGTCAAAAGTTACGCCCATTTGAAGTTACCAAAACTTTTCGGCAAACTGCCAAATACCATTCTGATCAAATTTGGGTTTTGAAAGTCCCACTTCTGGTCCGATTCATCAAAAAGTTAAAACACGAAAGTTGTCCGGAACGACGTTTTCGTTCAGGAATAATGAAGCTCGAGCCCTGAAAACGCTTTCTGAGTGATAAATTTCTTCAAATTCTAAACAGCCCATTTTTAGACAAAGTCATTACATATAGGTTATGGTTTATGAAGACCAAAGGGGTCTTATGACCTATAATCAAGACCACCACCATGGATAGAGCCAAGGTTGTGTCTCATTACCTTGAAACAAGGACTAAGGGTCATGGCTAGGCCATGACGAAATGACCATAACAACTTACATAGGCGTAAACATGAAACAATGAATTAGGCGATAACTTGAACAAGCAATTTGGATCTACTTCACTTGAAAGGAAACCATGAGATTTTACCAAGAGAAAATGGTCATACAAGGCTTATGAAACATACCCTAATAACAATCTTCATGTACAAATAAACTTTCCTAAGTTTATTCAAATATCGGACATGTAACTTTCGGATCAAAACTTATATCTATATATTTCATCAACTACTACAATAGTAGGGAGCCTCATGTGAGGAGTTCATTATGTAAGCCGTCGAGATGAGTTGTGGATTTACGAGTTAAAGTGTCCTGGCTCCTCGAACGCTTACTAACATGACTTCTGAATTATGTCGGCCCGAACGGTAGTAAAGGATATACAAAACATACATGTTTCAGGAATCATTACTTTCAAAGACTTACAATATACATCATACCACATCATGGACTAAATGCAAGATATATATATATAGGCACTACTTCATATTCTTTACTCCAATCCTAAGTCGCGACATTCTATTATAGGTTGCTCATAGAACCTTCACGATTCAACCGTTACATTCATTACTTGCTATCTTACTTAAGGTGAGTTCATAGCCCCACTTTCGATTACTTAATTGTTTTACAAACCCTTGGGGGGAATACATGCTATTTATAACCGAGCACAATGTTTTTTTTTAATTATATGCTTACCTGATTGTTTTATTATCACTAAGTACCATCCTTGCTAAACCGAGATCCCTTATTATGAACCATTTAATCACTAGCAATAGTGAGCGCAAATATTGTGAATAGGCCTATTGGGATTGACGAATCCCATTTGTATTGACTAAGTTCAAACAAGTGCATTAATATTTGAGATTTAGGTATGTTAGCAAAGTACCTACCGGGATAAATCTGCCGATCGATATTGGTACACGTTAACGTTTTGGTGTCATAAGCTTAGTGTATAATACATTTTATGGGCGTATAACAACATAGCCTACCTATTTTGCTTTCCAAACATTGGTGTGAGCCTATAACTCACACTACCAACATATTGTGTTCAAACGATTTAACAAACTCTATGAATATCACTCAACCTTTGTGTTGACCTCTCAAGCATGTATTTCAGGTTCATGACGATCAAGGATGGCACGGAAGGACACGGATACTCAAGAGGGCTATAAATTTTATTATCATTCAAAACTCATTTATTATACATTGTAAACATGGAACCAATTGGGACCTCATTTTGTAATCTCTGATATTTATACAATTTGAATGATAAATCTTTTAAAACGACTCAATTGGAGTTCGTTTTCTATTATTGTGACTATTGTGCCGTCGAGTAACACCCAGTTCGAATTCCGCTGCATCCATGAATTGGGGGTGTTACACATGGGAGTACCTATGGGAGAACAATCCTTGAAATTGAACTTATCCAAGATCTTCTTAATATAATGTGATTGTGATATTGAAATACCCTTGTTCTCACGGATGATCTTGATTCCTAAGATCACCTCCGCCTCCCCCATGTCTTTCATAGCAAACTTGGATGACTAGAATTTCTTTGTTTCATCAACTTGATCTTAGTTGGTACCAAAGATCAACATGTCATCCACATATAAGCATATTATGACTCCATTTCCAGAATTATCAAATTCACTATAGACACATTTGTCGGCTTGATTTAATACAAAACCACTTGACAATACAACCACATCAAATTTTTGATGCCATTGTTTGGGAGCTTGTTTTAACCCACAAAGAGATTTAACCAATTTACAGACTTTGTTTTCGTGTCCGGGCATAACACACCCTTCGGGTTGTTTCATGTAAATCTCTTCATCTAATTCACCATTCAAGAATGCAGTTTTCACATCCATTTGATGAATTACAAGAGTGTGTATAGCAGCTAATACAAATAACAATCTAATGGTGGATATCCTAGCAACCAGAGCATAAGTATCGAAACAATCAATTCCCTCCTTTTGTCTAAAACCTTCGATTACCAACCGTGCCTTATACTTGTCAATAGTACCATCCACCTTCATCTTCATCTTCCGCTTGAAGATCCATTTACTTACTAATGGTTTACACCCAGGAGGTAAATCAGCCAACTTCCAAACTTCATTTTGCAAGATAGAATCCATCTCATCTTGGATTGCTTCTTTCCAAAAACCAACATCCCTTGAGCCATTGCTTCACTATATCTCACTGGATCCTTATCAATATTGAAACAATATTGATATTGAAAATTGATTTCATTCCTAGATCCTTCAACAAAGTAAAGTTGAAAATCATTACCAAAAGTTTTGGCTTTTCTAACTCTTGTACCCTTTCTTGGTTCAGTGCTAGTCGATGGAACATCCTCAGTATTGACCGGTGACTTCGAATTATGATTCATGCCCCTTGGCCTAGGTATAGATGTGAATCTTTCTTCATCAAAGATTGCATCTCGTGACTCTATCACCGAGTTCACCGAAACATACTCATTTGATTCTAACACATAGAATCTATAAGCATATGAGTTTTAGCATATCCAATAAATATGCAATCTATACCTCTTTCACCTAAAATTTTCCTTTTAGGTTCCATGAGCCTAACAACAGCCCTACATCCCCAAACCTTGAGTCGATTCAAGTTTGGTGCTTTTTTGTGCCAAAGTTCATAAGGAGTTTTCTTGTTGCTTTTACCGGGAATACGGTTCAGGAAATAACAAGCCGTTAACATAGCTTCACCCTAGAATCCTTCACTTAACCCAGAATAAGACAACATTGAATTTACCATTTCTTTTAATGGCATATTCTTTCTTTCAGCTAGACCGTTTTGTTGTGGTGTATATGGAGCTGTTGTTTGGTGTATTATTCCAGTAGATTGAAAATATACCGGATCATAATACTCCCCTCCACTATCGGTACATAAGATTTTTACCAACTTTTTTTTATGACGCTCTACCTCTTGTTTATAAATCCGATATTTATCAAGAGCTTCCTCTTTTGCATGCAATAAGTAAATATAGCAATAGCGTGATGCATCATCTATGAAAGTTATGAAATATTTTTTATTACCTAGAGATGGAGTAGCATGCAAATCACATAAATCGCTATGAATAATATCTAAAAGTTTTGATTCACGATTTGCCTTTTTAAATAGTTTTCTAGTAATCTTAGTTAACATGCAAGTCTTACATTTATTATGGTCCAATTCAATCCAAGACATGCTCATTTTTGACATTTCTTTCATTCTTTTATGTTGAACATGTCCTAATCTAGCATGCCATAATTCTAAGTTACTCAATTTAACATTAGATGTTGAATCAACCATACAAATCGAATTTGAGCTAAATGGCACATCAAAATTTAACATAAACATACCATTACACAAATAACCAAATCCAACAAAAAAAACATGTTTCGACAAGACATACTTATCAGATTCTACCACATGTTTGTACCCGCGATTATTTAAAATTACACCGGAAAACAAGTTTTTCCGAATACCGGGCACATACAACACATTACATAACGAAATAGTTTTTCCAGAAGTAAAAGTTAAGTCTACTAGTTCAATGCCATGGATGAGTTTTGTAGCGACGTTTCCCATTTTTAAAACACTCCCGTCATCCATAGTTGCAAGTTCCTTGAACCATCTTCGGTCCTTGAAAACATGACTCATCGCGCCAGAATCGTACCACCAAGCTATGTCATCATCCTGTACATAAAATGATTCAGAAATTAATGACACATAATTCAAACCCGAATTATTATTAAAAGTTAAAATCTGACCTGCTTGTTTCGGATCCCCTTTGGATACACCGCTAGTACCGGAATCATTCTTGCCTTTACCAACTCGGCAATCTCTCTTGAAATGTCCTGGTTTACCACATTTCGAACAGTTACTATCCGAGTATAGTTTCGACTTCTTCACAAAACCCTTTTTGTTTTCACTACCTTGAAACTTCCTTTTCTTATTATTTGTATTGCTACCCTTTTTGAAACTAGGATTAGTTTCTTCAACAACATTGACAGAAGACCCGCTAATATCCTTGTCTTTTTCATTAACCCAAACATTTTCCATTCTTCTATAACCTTCCTCAATACTAAACGTACTGCCTAGTTCAACAAGATTGTACTCGTCATTCTTATGTTTCAAACTGTGTTTGAATTCCTTCTAAGAAGGCATGAGTTTGTTTATGATGGAAGCAGTGGCAATGGATTCATCCATTTTCAGCCCATGTTGTTCAAACCTACCGAGTATACCCAAACACTCATTGTATTGTTCCATCACAGAATGCCCATCCACCATTTTATAATTCATAAAATCACTTACCAGGAACTTTTTTTCTTGAGGAATCTTCAGCCATATACTTGGCTTAAAGCGTATCCTACAATTCTTTTGCGGACTCGACATTTTGGTAAATATCAAATAAAGTGTCGGACATACCATTTAGAATTGTTCCAGGGCAAATGAAATCGTCATTCCAGAATTTGTTTCTCTTCCTTGTTTGTTCAACAGTCTCATCATCCAACTCTTCTAGTGCCGGGGTATTGAGGACATACATAACCTTCAAAGTTGTCAACAAAATATGCATCTTTTTCTGCCAATGCCTAAAGTCTTGCCCTTCAAATTTCGTCAACTTCACGAACTTGGATGTCATATCACGAACTGATTCACCACCCATCGTCACTGATTTTATTGATCTTTGTTGTTATTTGTTGTAACCTGTTGTTATTTGTTGTAACCTGATAGAAATCCGAAGTCGTGTGAGTACACTTTCAGATCAATAAAATGGACTGGATACCAATTTATGATTGGATGAAATCAAATTTTGATTCAAGATTCTGTATGTCAGTATGTTTGCAGAATTTTTTTCTTTGAGTGTTTTGTCCCCAACCAGTTTATGGGGCCTAATAACTGGTCTTATAACTATTTTACAGTTATGTGTTTTATTTGGATTATTCCCTGTAACTTGTAACATATTAAATATATAACAAATTCGGACCCCTATTAGTCCTGTTAATATACAAATAAGTGTCGACCCTTATTTGCATATTAAACGCAATCTATTTTACACTAAAATACCAACAGTTAAGGTGACCCAGTTGTTTGGTTTTGGTCTCCTAGCTAAGTGATAAAGTCCCTAGAGGTCACAGGTTCAAACATTGGGAGAAAATTAATCCCATGTGGCCACGGAGGTTCACTTGCGATGACTCTGAGCTATCCAAAAGGGTAGTTACCCCTGGGATTAGTCAGCTCGCAAAGTTGAGTCAGAACCCAGGTAAAAAAAAGGAAAATTCCATATATACCCAAAAGAAATTCAGTAGCATATCTTTGCTGATTCTTAATAACTCCAACCATTTGGTTTTTGTTAGTTGGTGTAGAATAGCGTCCTTGAAATTCCTTTGTTAGAAAAGCAAATGCTTGTGTCAAGGCTGCAGTAGATTCATGATTGTCTGTAAACTCCGGTTCTTGGAATTGTGGATATTGTTGTTGTTGAATAACATGTTGTTGTTGTGGGTAGAGTTGTTATTGTCGAATCACAGCAGCTTATGTAATGTATTGTTTTTGAATATAGTTGTGAGTGGAAGATGATTGACGTGGTGTATTCACTGGTAGAGGTGTTGGTGTATTAGCAATTAATGCGAGAGGATCATGATTTTTAGCTAGTAATTCGGCCCTTACTTCATTTGCCTCATCTTGATTATGTTTCAAGAAGTCGTACAATTGATCATAAGTAACTTCATGCAAGTTCTTTGTCTAATAAACAATAGTGACGTATCCTCCCAATTCAGGTTGTAACTCATTCAAGAAAATGGTGTTGTTAGCAATGTTTGTCTGAGTGAACTTGCATAGTTCTTTAAGCAATTGTGTTTCCATGACCTGTTTCCCGATGTCTGTCCCATACATTAACCTTTTGACTCTTTCCCAGACTACTTGAGCACTTTCTTCACTATCAACAGTTGCATAAGTCGTGTTAGGAATACAAATATTCCTATAAAAGACTCGGTCACCTGATTATTGTAATAGCATTAAGATAGCTCGCAGTTAGTTTATTATTTAGTTAGTATTAGTTTAAGTAACATCGTGAAAGAAGGACGGGTCTTTACCCACTGTATCCCTGATCCACAGCCCTGATGTGGGCGTTTTATTTGTTTGTATAAATACCCCTCTCCCACCAAGGGAGAGGGTTGGAGCTTCCATTCTTTCAATCTAATATCTCACATTTTCTCTCATCACTTTCTCTCTCTAGGATATCCTCCCAACTCTCTTTCTCTCTCTAAATTCTAATACATTTCGAACCATAATCACAATAACCATACATGTTATAATTATGAGAATACTACAATTGGTATTAAGAGCCATGGTTTCATCCTAGGGTTGTTTTTTTTTTCTCTCGAATTTAAGATTGGTTTTGTGGATTTTTATTTTGGTGCGAATGGTAGTTATGGAATACACCTTGGTTTGATCTTGTTTGTGATATATGAAGTGTTATGGGTGTACTTTTGTGATTAGGGGTGTTAGAGTTACTTAGTTTGATCTTTGGATTAATTCATCTATTTTATGGATGATTTGGTTATTTTTGTGGGGTTTTGATGCTTTGTTCTTATTAGAGGTTAGCTCTAAGTTGGAAGATTCTTGTTAGAGGTTAGCTCATCTTAGGAAAAAGACAAACTGGCAAGATAGTGAAGTTTTTGTATTTTTGTGTCTAGAGATTAGCTCAGAGTTAGAGATTAGCTCAAGGTTAGAGGTTAGCTCAAAGTTAGAGGTTAGCTCAAAGTTAGAGGTTAGCTCAAGTTAGAGGTTATATCCAGTTAGAGGTTATCTCCAGTTAGAGGTTAGCTCTAGTTAGAGGTTAGCTCAAGTTAGAGGTTATCTCCAGTTAGAGGTTATCTCCAGTTAGAGGTTATCTCTAGTTAGAGGTTATCTCAAGTTAGAGGTTATCTCCTTTAGCGATTACCTCCAGCTAGCGATTACCTCTCTTCAGTGATTAGCTCCAACTAGCGATTATCTCTATTCAGCAATTAGCTCCAGTGATTTGGTGGTGATTAGCGATTTGCTAATGTTGCAGTTTCACCAAAGTTGACTTTTTACGTCAAAAACTTCAAACGGCTATAACTTTTGAACCGTAACTCCGTTTAAACACCTGTCAAAACGTCCGGAACAGGCTGAATATTGTGTGGTTTCACCACAAAGTCGTGAAACGAATTTTTCAAGGTCCAAATCACCTCTGGAGTGAAGTTATTGAGGTTTTAAGTTTTCAGACCAAAATTTCACCATTACTTCACCATAACTTATTGCATCAACCAAACCAAATCGTACTGCTTGTTGATAACTCACTGCTAGTTGATCAAGTTAATGTGATTTGATTATACACTGCGAGTTGAATAGTTATGTGATTTGAGAATTGTTGCGATTTGAGTTGTTGCAACTTGTTCAATTACAATCTGACATTGCGAGTTGATTCCTGCAATTTGACTAATTGTGATTTAACTTGGTATGATTTGACTCGTTGTGACTTGACTTAGATAACTTACTGTACCTTGCAAAGTTTACCATCTCACACTCAATTACTAAAGTACTCAGCATCATTTCACGGTTTATTCTTGATTTTGTAAAATCTCGTGAAAGAATCTATTTCTCGGTTTAAATCATAGAATTGTAAATTCCCGTGCACGTTCTTAATCATGTCTACTAATTCAGATCCTGTCATCTATGATATAATCAAATTGTACGACATGTACGATGAACATAATGTTTCCAACAAAGCACAACAGACTTCCGGTTTCGAAACTAATACCACTAAAATGGAATCTTTATGCTCTAATTCACAAGAGAGTAATTTGCACCATCTTCAGCCACTTAAATTGACCGATAATGCAAAAGATTGCTGCATAGAATGTTTTTGACAACTTCATTCACACCTCTCGGTAATTTTAGAGTGAACTGGATTCAAGATGGGATTCGAACGAGCATTTGCAACACTCTTTGGTCAAGATGTTCAAAATTTCACATATACAATGATTCTTAACTTAGATTAATTACAACAACAACTTGACCAAGGAGAATATTCCAAAATTGGATCCATAGGTGCCCTTTGTGTACTCAACAAACAACTTCAAGTGTTCATTAATTCGAAATTCAATATGGATTATGACTACGAGAGTCAGATGACATTAAAGTATTTTGCTAATCACACTGGAATCGAGGTTGACACGTTCAGAGATACACTCCTCCAACTCATGGGTAATGTCAAGGAGTTCATTGAGGAAAGAGCACAGCAAAAACTTATGTTTGATGACAAGGTGAAGGCATGTCGGGTGAAATCATGTGATGGTATTGCTGATTCGGGTAAAGCATCGGATGTTGGGTCAGTTGTCACTGAATGCAAAGGATAAGTGATAGATAAGCTTGACACTACCAGCGGTTCAGTGATTCTTGTTACGCATGATATGGATGCATACTTCAGACCGGTAAATGAACAGGTGTCATGTGCTGAGGTACCCTTAACTGATCAACATAAAGTGCTTGATAATGAATGGCAGCATACTGATCAAATTAAGCCCACTTATGACACAAATTTGTTGGAAAAGATTGATAGCAATACCATTTCTAATGCAACAAATATGAGTCATAAAAGGGGAGAAAGTGATCAGTATGCTGAACATGCTGATGTGTCTGCAGAATTACCAGACCAAGTCAACGATCTAGAAGGTTTTAGGGTTGTTTCGTAGTTCATGATGCATGGCCCGTGCGGTCCTGCATTCCCAGATGCTCCATGTATGCGTGGACAACCAAGATGCAAGAAATACTTCCCAAAGGATTACTATCAGCAGACATACATTGATGACGCAGAATACGTGCATTATAGGTGAAGGGACGTGCGCATAAATAGCCTACAACATAATATGTAACTTGACAACGGGTATGTTGTCCCATACAACCGAGCATTATGTATGGCCTTTTACGCATACATAAATGTAGAGTGCTGCGGTTGGACAATGCTCATTAAGTATATGTTCAAATACATATCAAAAGGTACGGATAGAATAGTTGCTCGGATTGTAAGAAACAACACCGCTTTAGAAAAAGCAAGCACATCAGCCATGCCGCCAGCTTCAGCAAACACACAGTCACCTACAGTTATAGATGAGATAAAGAACTTTGTTGACGCTTGACATGTGGGACCTCACGAGGCATGCTGGCGCATCTTTGGGTTTGATATCCATAGCTGTGAACCTGCAGTCCAGATACTATCAATACACTTAGAGAATATATAGCATGTGACCTTCAGAGAAAGGTAAACTAAGTTTACAATCAGTTGTCGATAATCCCGGTGCACACAGGACCACGCTCACTGAATGGCTAAAGTTCAATGAATGGTCGGCCGTCGGAAGTCATCTCACTTGGAGTTTCCGTCCGAATTTGTTTGGTCAAAGAAGGACAAGCAATGGTTTGTTCCACAGGTTTTATGGGTTTCCAGGATCAAAAATAATCAAACAAACTTCATGCAAACATCAATCAAGAATTGATAATAAAGAAACAAGGAAGATGGGGTTTTGAACCCTTATAACTGATATTGAATAAACGAAAAGGGTTGATTTGTGTTACAGAATTCCTAAACTATATATACTGATGAAACGGTACCATAGAGAAGAGGTGTATACCGTTTCCTATAAAAAGTAATCGACGTAATACTAAAAACCTAAACGTTACAATGCTAAATAATCTAACTAAATAACCGTTTCCTTTATTGGGTTTGTTGGCCCAAACCAGAAAAACAGATGGACTTAAATTAACAGATAAGTAACAAAGATTTGTGGATTAACTTTCCAACAGATTCCCCCTTAATCTATAAATCTTTGTTTTCTTTAATCTTCTTGTTCCTTGATGCCTTCTTGTTCATATTTCCTTCAATTAAATTTCTTCATGCTCTTAATCCTTGGTGTTAAATGACTTTTGGTTTTGTTGGGAAAAGGTTTTAACCACCTTTTCTTTGAATATGCAATTGCAACCTTCTTTCTAGTTTCCCAACAGCGTGGGTCTTCGGTTTTGGCAAAAGACTTGCCTTCATCAAACTCTTGGTTGATACTACTATAATAGGTTCTATATTGAACCGGGGTCTTGGTTGTGTTGTAGTAAAAAAAAACTACAAAATCAAAAAAAAAACTTTGTTATAATATTAACTGAGTAAACTAATAAGCCTTATTTCTTTTCTTTCTTTCTCTTTAATCCGACATCTTGGTTAACCACCGGTTTGGTGGTGAAACCGTTTTCTTAATCCTTTCTTAATTGACATCCATGGTTGATTTGATTCTTGAGTGGTGATGTTGAAACATGAATTGTATGTTGTTTGATCCCTTCGGCTCTGATACCACTGTTCCAAAGGTTTTATGGGTTTCCAGGATCGAAAATAATCAAACAAACTTCATGCAAACATCAATCAAGAATTGATAATAAAGAAACAAGGAAGATGGGGTTTTGAACCCTCATAACTGATATTGAATAAATGAAAAGGGTTGATTTGTTTTACAGAATTCCTAAACTATATATACTGATGAAACGGCACCATAGAGAAGAGGTGTATACCGTTTCCTGTAAAAAGTAATCGACGTAATACTAAAAACCTAAACGTTACAATGCTAAATAATCTAACTAAATAACCGTTTCCTTTATTGGGTTTGTTGGCCCAAACCAGAAAAACAGATGGACTTAAATTAACAGATAAGTAACAAAGATTTGTGGATTAACTTTCCAACATGGTTCCCAAGAAGGAACAAAAACAAACCATCCATCGGGAGAATGACGTATGTGCACCCAAGTTCTGGTGATCTATTTTATCAAAGGCTACTACTATGCCATTGAAAAGGATGCACCTCTTTCCCTGATATTCGCAAAGTGAATAACCGGACATATCCGACAAACCGGGCTGCTGCAGAGGCATTGGGATTGTTGGAAAATGATGGGGAATGGTTAGTGGCATTGCAAGAGGCTACCATGACTGCGTCGGCGTCTGAGCTTCGGGCAATGTTCGTGCAGATATTAGTTTTTTGTGAGGTCGCTCAGCCTGTTGCCCTATGGGAATCCTTTTGGCGGCAAATGTCAGATGATATTCCAAGGATACTCTCATCAATACATGGCACTAACTTTCTTCGCGTCAACGAACCAGAGCTCAAGGGAGAAATTTTATATGAGCTCGAGGCTGCCTTAAACCAAAATATCAAGTCGTTATCAAACTTTGGGATCTCCATGCCACCTGATGGGCTGCTAAGCATTTTAACTAACAGGGCTGTTATGGAAGAGAAGTGCTACAATAGAGCAGAACTGGCCAGAGAGAAAGATATGCTTATTCTGAAGTTAAACACAGAGCAGCGAAAAATATTTGACATTATTATGTCAGCCATAAAAAACAATACTCAACAAATTGTTTTTATGTACTGCCACGGTGGCACAGGTAAGACGTTTCTTTGGAAAACTGTCATTACAACACTGAGGTCAGAAGGAAAGATCGTTCTTGCAGATGCATCTTCCGGTATCGCATCACTTTTTTTACCTTCAGGAAGGACAGCCCACTCTCGGTTCAAGTTGCCACTAGAATTAACCTATGAATCTATGTGTGTAGCGTGAAAAAAGGCAGTCAAATTGGTCAGTTATTGAAGCAAACTGACCTCATCATCTGGGATGAAGCCCCAAGACAGGCACTGTTTTGAAGCTTTGGACCAGATTCTTAGAGACATCTTTGACAGCCCTACCCATATCTTTGGCAACAAAACAATAATGCTTGGAGGTGACTTCCGGCAAACATTCCCAGTGAAAAAAAAGGGACGAAGCAAGATATTATAGCCTCATCAGTATCTGAGTCGTACCTATGGCGTCACCTCAAAGTATTTTTTCTTCATGAAAACATGCGACTCCAACAATCATCGAACAATATTGAGCGACAAGAGCAACTACTGACATTCTCAAAATGGTTGCTTGATGTGGGCGACGACACTCTTGGCACCCCGGATGTAACTGACCCTGACAACACTTCATGGATTCAGATACTTGACCGTTATTGCCACCCACCTAATGACCAAGGCCTGCATCAACTAATTGACTTCATCTATGATGAGGACGCTCTTCAAAGACCAACGGCAGAAAGCTTTCAGGAAAAAGCAATAGTATGTCCGAAGAATGACACGGCAGGCATCATTAATACATATGTAATGGCTAGGATTCAAGGAGATAGCACTTTCTACAGTAGTGTCGACCAAGCAATACCGCGGCGCAACAGAACTGCTATACCCTCCGGAGTACTTAAACTCACTTTCGATCTCTGGACTACCGCCACATATGTTGGAGCTCAAAACCGGCACTCCAATAATGCTGATCCGAAATTTTAACTTAGCCGGTGGTCTTTGCAATGGCACCAGAATGATTGTCACGCAACTACTTACAAGAGTGATAGAGGCGAAGATCATAACAAGCACAAGAATAGCACAAAAGGTGTTCATACCAAGGATTGTATTAATTTCGAATAATCAGAAAATGCCTTTCATATTCAAAAGAAAACAGTTCCCCACAAAGGTTTGCTATGCCATGACGATTAATAAAAGCCAAGGTCAATCGTTGAAGATGATAGGCATTTACCTTCTGGAACCAATATTTGGCCACGGGCAATTGTATGTGGCATTATCAAGATCCACATCCCCAGAAGCTTTAAAAATGGTTATCATGAACCAACCCGAGCAACCTATAAATGCTACAAAGAACATTGTCTACAGAGATTTCTTGCGCAAAATCAGTTTTCCATAGGTTTCAATCCCTTTTTTGCACAAGAGGGAGTTTCATCACCAAACATATATATTTATTTACACTTCTGTGCTAATATACACATGTTTATATAGAAGTAAAAATCCATGTGACAAACATATCTGCAACCTTTGTTGTCTACGCATATAGCATCATACTTTGAAATTCATGTGTAGGCATAACCTTTAGGCTACTTGACAATTTGACATACATTTGCAGAACACAAAAGTTAAATGTATTACAATCCATATAAAAATTGACCCCCTTTTCCCTTTGCAGGACAATCCCGGACAGCAAAGCGCAAACATCAGCTCCACAGACTGAACAACAACAGGAAACACTCCATCAACAACCTGATGAACATGCAAAAGACAAAGAGAAGCAAATAATGGTTGAGCCAGAGACTGTAGACGTCATGAAATTTAAGCCAGAAGACTTTGGCAAACCGCTAGACTTGAAAGTGTACAGGAAATGGATCTCTAAAAATATTCCGGACCCAAGCCCCACGGGGATATGCTTCATTCTGCTTGACAAAAAGGTGCATGGTTAGTCAATACTAAAACATAAATAGTAGTTATGTAAGAACCCATTTAATTAATGGCTAACCCATATATTTGTGTGAATGCTCACGTAGGGTGGTGCGATACAAGCTAGCGGCCAGCTGCCAGATATGCGACAACTTAACAAGAAGCTGCAGCTAGATGCATGCTACCATATCCAAGGATACGGCTGTAAAAGAACAGACAACTGGCAGCGGACACTCAATAACAAGATCTCCCTACTTTTTTGAAGATACAAGCAAGCTGCTCCAATACAGGACGAAGGTTTCCCTAAACATCACTTTAACTTTGCTGCTTATAACGAAGTATGTCACAGAGCCGACACTCGAGAACCTATTCTGACAAGTACAATACAAATGATATAGAAAGTCAACACACACAATTAATTGCTACACTAACATAAATTTTGTATTTACCAGACTATGTGGGCATCATCCGTAATGTTGGCACAATAAGAGAATTTGGCGATGCAACTACCAACATAATATCTCACCGAAATATTGACATACAAAACCTCAAGTAAGAGTCCCGCCTCCTAAAATGACATAATTAACGGCCCGAAAGCCAACATAATTTTGTCTTTCTTTTATGCAGTGGTAACACTGTTATGCTTACACTTTGGAACGAGTTAGCAACAGAATTTCGAATCACCAGGTTGGAACAAATGGAACAGCTAGTAGTGATAGCCACCAGCTCTTGTTGGGCCAAACGACATGCAGGTACACACACTTACAATAGAAAAAAGTAAAGAAACTCTAAAAATTAATAACTGTACACATACGTAAAACTAGGTGTTATACAACTATCTTCTACACCCGCAACAAGCATCTACCTCAACCCAGAGGTGCCCGAGGCAGGCCATATACAACAAGTGTAAGTAACCCATAACTCAGCATTAACATTCATGTAACACAAAAGGTGAGCAAAAATGAAAATACACTTTTCAGGTACAAAGAGCTAATCAGCTCGGCGCCGCCTATGCAGCTACAACCGATTCAAGGAACACCTGTTCAAGAGCAGAGGCGTCCGGAAACATTGACGCTAGGGATGATCATGCAAGCCGCCAGTCATAATACAATGGTATAATAACTAACTATGCCCACAAACATTTGCCACCAAAGGTATGTCAACACGATGCATCAGCAAATACACTAATTGTTGCCATTTATGTACCACATCAACAGCAATTCACAACTGAGGCTGTTGTAGTCAAAATTGACGAATCAAAAGGATGGTACTTCAATCGATGCCGGACATGTGGTAACCCAGTGGAGGAACATATGACACACCTCCATTGCTAGGAACCAGGGACACAGCCGGTGCCAAATTACAGGTACTTACCCACCAAATAACAACAAATCTGTCGCGTAAATAAATGTACGAACTAAACAAATTGATTTGACTGCTACACTTTTCACAGTTACTGTTTCAGAGCAACACTTGCGGACGTTACAGGCAGTATTGTTGTCGCATGCTATAGCCCAGCAGCTCACTCCTTGGTACCAAATATAACAGAAGTTCTCAGCTATGTTCCTGACCGAGACCCATACACATTGCCCCGAATCATCAAAGACCTAGAGAACACAAAGCGTAGATTTCAGATCCATCTACGCAATGGTAGCCACAGAGGTTATCCAAATTTTATCTTAGATAATGCCACAGACGCAAGGGCACCAGTGTTGCCAAAAACAATCGACCACCCCGAACAAGGCAGTTGCTCAACACCTACAACAAACATCATCAGCAAGCAACAGCCAATAGAGATAACATCGGGAACCATAAGTCCACCCCCATGTACAACCACGCCTGCTCAAAATATCTTACGGATAACAGGGACTGAGGTTTAGAACCCAGTAGAAACAACACAAGTAGCACACGAGGAAGAGCGTCCTACGGTCAGAAGGGAATTGTTCAAAGACTCAGACGAAGAAGAAGCGGTCCAAAAGTTAAAGAAGGCGAAACATGAGTAGGCTGCAACCAACCATCAAACCTTTTACTGTACTTCAACTACTAATACTAGCCAGTAGGATGTATGCACAGTAACTAGAAACATATCCCACAAATGTATAGCTATCTGTAGATGTAGGTTACCTTTATTTCAATTTTCAAAGGTAACCTCTTCCTGTAGTATGACCACCGTCAGTATGAACCAGAAAATATGTATAGTAACTACATGGATGTCCCAACGAAGCAGGTATATGTATAAACCTGCAGTTTTCTCCACTCTAATGTTATGGCATCTATAACAACAAATAGTTATGAAAATCTAGCAAAGGCCCCCGCCGCAACGCGCCGGGCCACATCCCCTTGTTACTACACATTTTGGAAGAAATAACTAATAAGAGATCCGTTCAGATTGATGATAGCAAAAGTCATGCGGGCCCTACTCCTCCACACACTCCACCTTTAAATAATTCAAAAGCAGCTAACACGAGGATGACAAGCGAGAAATCAACTTTAACTGATTATTTCAATACTCCCCCATAAGCCTAACCTTTGTATAAACCAAGTAATCCCAATCTGCAACAGAAACTTTCATGATCTCTAAAAGACAGACCTTTGGTAAATGATGACGTCACAATTATTTATATTTTTATACAAAAATGCTCTTGTTTATGCGAAATTAAATAGCAAAATTATGTTTTAAATTGCAAATATTACTTTTATTTCTTATTTTATTTATAAGAATTAATTGCATTTTGGGTATATATAAAATTTTCAACTAAAATAAAAAGAGATATGTAATTGCCCCTTGTTAATAGAAGCTCAAAGTAAATTTCAATCGTAGAAAATGTTGGCCCAATTTAATGAGCTATTAAAAAATGCCCAAGAACATTACTATATATATAATTTCAGGGCATTAAACGACACCGCAACTGTCGTTTTGCCTACGCGTGTTTTTGGCCCAGCCATTGCTGCTGTCCACTTCCGTTGTCTTGTTACTACACATTTTGGAAGAAATAAGAGATCCGTTCAAATTTATGATAGCAAATTTCACTCGGGCTCACCATTAACTCCAACATGAATTATATTTTTAAAAAGTCACGCAGGCCCCACTCCTCCTTTAAATAATTCAAAAGCAGTTAGCACGAGGATCACAAGTGAGAAATCAACTTTATTTTCAATCTTTTTTCCTTTTTTTTTTGAACGGCAAGATTTTATTAAAAAAAACTCAAGCAAGAAGCTCAAGAAGGGGTAATTTACAAGATGTTGTTACATGCCAAAATAGGATCATAGATCCATACATTCCAATCTAAGTTAAATTTCCTGTTTCTATAAGTAATCCACGAGAAAGAAAGGGTTTTTATTTCTGCTTCGAGTGTTTCTTTTCTTGGAGGTTTCAAGTCAAAAATTCGACTATTTCTGAATCGCCAAATAGCCCAATTGGTGATAAGAACCACTGCATCAAAGATAGGTTTTACCTTGGTTGGAAGAGATACTGAATCAACCCATGTGACCATTCCTAAGATGTCTTTAGGGTAGTCGTTTAACCCCCACCACTTTAAGACCATCTTCCAAAGATGTTGCGCGATATCGCACTCGAGAAATAGATGTTGGTCAGTCTCTGCAGCTTCATTGCAAACTGGACAGAGAATGGAATCAAGGTCTACTCCGCGTAGATCCAAATTGTGACGAGTTGGAAGTCTATTGATGATCAATCTCCAAGCAAATATGTTAATTTTAATTGGAGTGTTTTTGTTCCATCTTACCTTGGATCCACTTGTATCTAGAATCTGAATGTCAATGTGCTTTCTCATACCCGAAACAGAGAAAATGTGAGGAGTGTTGATGGTGAACTTCCAGGAGTCGGCCTCAACAGAAGGATTAAAATCCTTTAAGAGGTCTACAAGTGAAACTAGTTGAGCTTCTTCTGGGCCTGATCTTACTTCTCTTCTCCAAGCCCAATTAAATTGATGAGGCCCATTTAATCCTAAACATCTTTCACTTATAGAACATAATCTGTTAGTTTCCAATAGGTAAATTCGAGGAAAAGCATTTTTCAAAGCTGAATTTCCTAGCCAAACATCGTGCCAAAATCTTGTTGAAGACCCATCTCCCACTTGCTTTACAAAGACAGTAGACAAATCAATGTTTAATTTAGAGAGATCACGATTCAATCTTTTTTCCTTTACATTTTCTTTTAACCTTTAAATGATGTAGTAAGCAATGAGTAAAACACATGTGTTACAGAAAGATTGTCATGGCCTCATACATTATAAGACATAATTTTCATCCAAATAAGCCCATTAACTGGAAACGAAATGAGGTTGATCATCCTCCCTAACTGGAAACTGGCCATCATAATCTCACCACGAGCTAAATGAGGCTTTAGACTGTAGTATAAAAGTAAGCTACCAAAAACAAGAGGATGAATCGTCGCTTGGGGCCTCCAATCAAGATATGCTTTCGCACAGTACATCTAATCTAAAGCAGAAAACAAGTTACAATAATAAGAATTTAAACTCGAGCGGGATCAATCAAAGTAAAACCAGTAAAAAAAAATCGAGCATCTGGAAATAAAAACAGATGGAAAACAAGTTGAAAGCAAAACCAACCTTCAACATTTCCTCTGGGTTATCATTATACAACACATGTATAACAACGCAAGTAAAAAAAATTTGTTCTTCACTCGCATTGAAGGTTATCAGTCCCTCCCTCAAACCCGAACTCATACACACAAACACCCATCAAAACAGCAAGTTTGGTTTTCCATGGTATTATATTGAATATGGACGAAACTGATTACACGCATTTACAATAAAGCCTACTAACCTATTTATACTAAAACAGTGAATCAAGCAGGTCCTAATCTCATGCAACTAAAGCTAGAAATGGTAAATATGCTTCCTATATAATTAAGCTAAACATGCAACGTGCAACAACTGAATAACCAAGTTTTCTGCCTTCTTTAATTTATTGACCAAGCCAAGGGCTTCCATTAATCCAAATACTAGATGGAGCAACCCAAATATGATCCGCTGACCTGCTCCATCAAGATTACCCAACAGGCATGTCACCCTGAGTTTCAATAACCTGCCAATTAACAAAGTATTGCAGTTGATAAAAATGCCACAGCTAAAAGTAGATATTATTGTTACCGTATACATTTACATGATAACTAAAGCAGTTTGTTTCAGGAAATCAGATATTAATACATTTAGAAAAGGTAACTTTTACAAATACCTTTCCCACATGTATAGTGACGAAATTAGTGACGACTTTTGAGCATTGTCACTAACTGTTTACGGATTACCAAATAATAGTGTCCATGTATTATATGGTCATTATGTTGCCTAAAAAGTGTAAAAAAAAAAATGTCGGCACTAAATTTTGGTCTCTAAAACTACTTTTTCTTGTAGTGACATTTCAATTATTGATGATAAAGTGAATAATATATTTTTAAGATATTGCAAAAAGCATGCATGCTTCATGGCCTATATATATGAAGTTAGACTGAGAACTCCTCAACATACTATAGCGCCTAGAAACCCCAAATAACAGCCATGAAATTTCTTTTTCTAATTTGGGCAGTATTCTAATGCTTTCCATTACAGCATCTGATCCCATCACTGAATCCTACACAGTCATTAACTCAACTAACCTTGTGAAGCCAGGCTGCGACAGCCGATGCGGGGATTTAGTTGTTGCGTACCCTTTCGGTATTGGTGATAACCCAGAGTGTTATATAAATGAGGAATTTCGCTTATACTGCGACACTTCAAACCCTCCAAAGGCCACTTTTTATGAAGGCGACTACAAGTCGATCAAATTGATATCTGATTCCACCGTCCGGCTTTCCAATGAAGTGGCTAGAAAGTGCTATTCTCCCAATGGCACAATATACAGTGACAACACAATCGAATGGAAAATTGGTGTCGGGTCGTACAGCTTCTCGAAAGTTAACAAGTTCACAGTTATCGGTTGCGATAGTTCTGCTTTGCTGAGAACACTCAGAGTCAGATCAGGGTACACGGCATGTGGAATGCATTGCATCGGTGATAATCCATTGTTATCATTGTCTACTGGTTGTATGGTGTATTGTTCAAAATCAGAGGAAGTTGTAGCCGACGAGTGTGCAGGAAATGGTTGTTGTCAATCATTTATACCCAAAGACATAAACCAATATGAAATTGTGGTCAGTAATTCAAGCGATGATACTTTCAATATGACGGGGTTTCCTTGTACATACGCCTTTGTTGGTGAAGAGAATGTATTCAAGTTTAACGGTGTTATAGATTTAAATGATACTAATTTCAAAAAGAGGATCGAGGATACCGTGCCGATAGTGCTTGAATGGGCTATTGGTAATCAGAGTTGTTTTGAAGCCAAAGCAACAGATGGTTTGGCCTGCCAATCAAATAGCGTATGTGTTAACTCTAAAAGGGAAAAAGGTGGGTACCGTTGCATATATATATATATATATATATATATATATATATATATATATATATATATATATATATATATATATATATATATATATATATGTTTTTATTCATTTAATTTTTTATTTTATAAAAAGTGGTGAAAAGAAATTTAATTATAAGAGATATTCCTAAAAGTTTTTCAATGTTCGTAAAAATCTTCGGTTATATTATTATTGGATTGATAAAATTAACTTCTCAATTTTGCTGGCGTGACAAAATTGTGTCGTATACTTGCTTAATTTTCTCGAAATTATTAATTGTCATACAAAATCAAAAAACGATTGGAAGTTTTATTCAAATTATCAAAACCAAATACAAAATCAAATTCAAAAATACCAAACACAAATTTAATTTCAAATGTATCAAATTCTAATTTAAAAGGTATCAAATTCTAATTCGTACAAAAAATTTTAAAACTATTAATCCTTATTTATAAACTAAACAAACCGTCATATAATTGTTTCTTAATTTCAACTAAATTTGTATGACAAGTCACACAAGTTGTCAAATTTACCAACAATTTTGTTACATGAAAAGTTGATCACTTTCTAAAGGCAAGTATAGATTACTTTAATATGGAACTCAAAGTGTTTGGATTTGTTCTATTTTATATCGCCTATTTGATTTCCCTTTTCTTTTCAGACATCAACGAGTGTGCGAGACCAAAAAAGTACCCTTGCCATGGTGTTTGCGCTAATACCCCTGGGAGTTACAATTGCATGTGCCGCCGTGGATACAATGGCAATGCAAAAATACCAGATGGTTGCAAACGTTCTGCTGCTAGATATTCAAAATTTGCAACAATCATATTTATTTTAGGTAATTCTTTGATTAATGCATGTGTGACCCGTAACCCATTCTGCTTTTCAATCATATACACATTGAACGAATACTTAGCATAAAATGATTAAAGAAAGATAAATGTGAATTAAATAAAAGGATGACATACCAAATGCCTTGTGTCCCAATGGTACCCTTTTTGTTTGAGAAGCTCTGAACCAAATAATTGCAAGTTTAAGTCTTGTTTAAGGCATGTGGGATAGTTTGTGATTGTATATTGTGAGATAGTTAGTTGATTTTTTTTTCCTTTGCTTCAAAAAAAAAAAAAAAAAAAAAAAAAAAAGCTATTACCTTTTTGGTTTACAAAGTATTTTGTGTTTTCTTGACTTTACATGCTACTCTCTTTCATTCTACTCATATATGAACAAGAGTGACAATTAAAGACTTTGTATGTTTAAGCTCACAACTAACCTTTTCCACCATGATTTTTACGCTATTTTTTTTACTAAATACAGATAGCAAACTTTCATTACCTATTACTTATTATTTAAGTCTCCTATGTTCTGTAATCTATGATGCAAATATAAAGCATGTGTTTCTGCAGTTGGTGTTGTATTTGGCATAGGGATACTAGTTTTATCTATTGGCGTGTACAAACTAATACAAAAGAGGGAGGATAAGAGGCGTAAAGAGATATTCTTCAAAAGAAATGGTGGTTTGTTGTTACAGCAACAAATATCAAATGGTGAACATGCAACTCAGACAACAAGAATGTTTAGTGCAATAGAACTAGAAAAAGCAACCGACCAATACAATGGAAATAGAATATTAGGTGGAGGCGGCCAAGGAACAGTGTACAAAGGAATGTTACCTGATGGAAAAATAGTAGCAGTAAAGAAATCTAAGTCGGTAGATGAAAATCAAGTAGAGTCATTTATCAATGAGGTATTTTTACTCTCCCAAATTAGCCACAGAAATGTGGTGAAGTTGCTTGGATGTTGTCTAGAAACAGAAGTTCCAATTCTCGTTTATGAATTTGTCCCAAATGGAGATCTTTACCGGTTCATACACAACGAGAATTATGAGTTTCCTACTTTTTGGAGCATACGACTACAAATTGCTACAGAGGTAGCTGGAGCTCTTGCATATATGCATTCTGCAACCTCCATTCCTATATATCACCGAGACATTAAGTCTTCCAACATACTTTTGGATGAAAAATTCCGAGCAAAATTATCAGATTTTGGAATTTCCAAGTCCGTCTTTGGTGATCAAATTCACTTGAGCACATTAATCAAGGGGGCTGTTGGCTACTTAGATCCTGAGTACTTTCAATCAAGCCAATTCACTGAAAAAAGCGATGTTTATAGCTTTGGGATTGTTGTCCTTGAGCTTTTAACCGGGAAAAAGCCAATATATTCCACTGAATCAGGTGAATCAAGAAGCTTGGCAACATTGATTTTATCAACCGACGAAGAGCTTCTTCTAGAAAACGTTGATATACGGGTGTCAAGTGGACCAGAAGAGCAGCTAGTAGCTGTTGCTAAGCTTGCAAAAAGATGCGTGAATTTGAACGGGAAGATGAGGCCAACGATGAAAGAAGTTGCAATAGAGTTTGAGGGAATAAGATCAAGTCACTAAATTAAATGAATCTACCGTTTATTGCAGAATAATTTGGATTGGTGCTAGCTATTTCTATGTAGATGACATTATGTTTGTTTTTCAGAGTTAAAAATCTTTAGTTCTTAAGTTGGTCTTTTGTGATTTTTCATACCGAGTCTTTTTAATATTTGTACCTGTATTTGTAACTATATGATGCGTGCGCACAATGATTCATTTCCGGGCCTTTTGCTCATTGTTCAAACTCCACAATACGCACCTATAAATTATTGTAGTTACTAACAGATTGTGCGATAGTTATAATTATAAATTTCTTCCTTTTTTAATAGGAAAAGACTCACATACGTGCTATATAGGAGACTTTTCCTAAGACATCACCTATTTAGGTGTGTGGGACACACGGTGAACCTTACCAATCTTACCATATATTGCATTGATGTAGCTATTCAAAGTTTCAAACCACCATGTGGATTATAGGAATAGAACTTGTTCTGATCCAGAACCTTCTCAACAAGATTCTCTAGTTGAAGAAATCAACGTTCTCTCTCATCTAGATTCTTCATAAATAGGAAATTTAACCTGAATTAGATTGTATGGATCTTTGTTCCAAAATTAGCTTCTTGAAAATTGTTGTAATCCTTTCTTCTCTAATACATTCGCACTACTTAAGATTGCATATGCACAGTCTGATGGTCTTATAGCGGGTTGTAACGTAAAAGGTTAAAAGCCTAAATGATTAACCAACTTACAAATTTGACTCATTCTACATAATGTACTTTTTTTATTCTCAAAATGCATAAATAAGTTCGTTTTTTGTTTCATTACGCATAACATTTCCGTTTTATCTGGTTATATGTTAAGCGAAATGTAATACCCCGTAAATTTCCCCGTCATTTGTAAATGATTAACAAATAGTAATCCATCATCACAATTTAATTAACCATTGTAGACACGTTCTCACCTTTTTGTGTCACACTCATTTGTGTGTACCATTGTAGACTCAAATCATGAATAATATGAATTGAGTGCCATTTTTATCGTTACCTATCATGAAATAATAAAATGGGTTTCGTTAAAAATATTTCGGCCTCACGAGAACCAAACCAAATGCAAACTATTAACATTGGGCCTTGGCCCAATGCACAAACTGTCACACGCACCCTTTTAAATCATTGGGCTCAAACCAAATCCATAGCCCGTTACTATTCATTGCCCAATCAACCCAAAACTAAATTAATATTAACTCTAAAACTCGTCTGGACGTCCTTTACTTTGGCTATTTATTTCTCAAATTCTCTTAACAACCCCATAATATTTTTGCACGATTTGTTTATTCTCTCAGCTGAGAATTGGGAGTGACAAACCATATTCATTTTTATGAACGTTTACTAGCCTAGAAATCTCCAAGGCTTAGCTTGATTGTCGTATCTCCAACGTTGCTAAAAAGTTGTGTTTTGCTTGATAACTAAACCGTGTAGCTGCAAATCGACTCCAAACGATCCACAATCAGTATATATCACGTTTTTATTATTGCTTGACCTTCAATTTCACCCAAACGAACCAAAACAAGCAGCCATGATTTCGTTTTGTTCTTTTCTTTCTTGGATTACACAAGGACGAATATGCTAATAACCCTTAATCATTTTACCATTTTCGGCATGTTTTAAATATAGTTTGACCTTCAAATACAACTAAAGAGTATCAAACAACAGACAATGAATCATCTTTGTCTTCTTTCTTTTGGTCTTCTACACAAGGACGGGGCACATGAACCCTCATCATTTCAATCACCATGAACCCTCATCATGACTAGCCTCTTACACTTTCTACTAACTATATATGTACCCTCCCCTCCTCATGGCTAATACGGAGTATTTTATTGCATGTTCACGTTCCAACTCTCCTATATAAGCATGCATGCGTTCGACCAGATTCATGCACCCAACATATTTCCCTTACAAATATTTTCTAAGTCTTTTTCTAGCTGCTAAGTTTCGAAAAGCTTTGGCCAGACTTCATTGAGTTCGAATCGTGCTGAGGGGTGTCTAATTCTTGATCGTGGTTGTTCACTGGGTTGTTGATCGAGTTGCATCATTTTCCTAGCAAACCTCCATCTCGACATCGTGTTTTACCCCACCCTTTGTGGTGAAGTGACCCTCGACTTATATTCATCTTGTTTACTACTTTGTTTTTTTTAGGTTCATGCATGCTAGAATACGTTTTATGACTCATGTACATACGTATTGTGTCTTGTTTCTTAAAAACTTTGTATTCGATACGTATACATTCTTACACATACACGTTTACATACTCACATGTTTACAAGTTGTATTGTTTCTTAAAAGACTTGTGTGGCACCAGTGTTATCTTGCATTTCGTATGCTCATTTGTTCCAGTTTTCGACTTACATAAAACAAAACTTAAGTTTTGACTCTCGTGACAAGTGCACACTCGACTTACCATATATGTTGTGGCTCGTATATACTTAATTTTTCGAGTTGTGTAACATATTTTCAAAGCTTATAGCTTATTATGCTTATCGGATTGCATATACGAACCCATTTCGAACACATAAGGAACCATAAGGCCCAACCCACTACCTTTTACCTATTAATAAGCAGAACCATGAAAAAGTGCTTATCGCGATGTGAAAAGCTTTTTGAATACCTACACTTAAATAGTTAAGTTATTTTGGTCTCGTTTAGATTTTTTTTGGTCGAAACACAAATAAGTCGTATGAATTGTTTGTGCTCATTTGGCCTACTTTTGCAAAACACAAGTGCTTATTTTGAAGGCTTAAGATATTAAGGCTTGCATGCTTAAAGGATTACAAATGAACTTTGAAATGGGAGAAGACACAAAACATTTTTATACATGCAAACATACAAACTCAGTATTCACTGAGTGAACTTGTAAATAGAATGAAACACAAGTAATAGTCTTTAAATACAAATGAGTGCAAGACATATCCAAAGGACATCTAGTCCTGTGGTGTGTTGCATGCTTAACTCCACAACTGTCCCGAGTTCGAGCCTAGGTGGAGGCAGTTTTTTTTGTGAGTTATTAGCCCCGTTTTTATAATTGTTTTATAAATGCTTTGGGGGAGATACATGCTCAACTACATGCTTTATACTTTTACTAGTACACTTAACCATTTACATATTGTTGTGAGTTCCATAAATCTCCATTCAACCTACTTTGACTTACTTTTAAGAAAAATACATGCTTGTATTACATATAAACCTTACTAGTTTACCTTAAACATTATACTCAGTTGATGAACCACTTATTAAAACGTGACACTTGCTTTTACTTTCAAAGGCACGATAAACTTTAGCGAATTACTATGAACTTATGAATCCACTTTTATACGCTTTTATATCTCATGGAGAGATACCTACTATAAACATGATCACAAGTGATTTTCAACTGTATGTTATACCTGATTCACTATTGCCTAAGTTACCCTTATTGCCAAAAGTCCCTCATATCATGAACCTTAATCACTTGCGAGTGAACGTAAATAATTGTGAATAGATCTATTTGGGACTGACAATCCATGTTTGGTTTTGCTAGGATGAGCCACCAAACGCACTTTATTTGAACACACTTATAGGTTATTGGCAAATACATATCCCGAGGACCGCGAGTATTTTACATCATGTTTGATACAGTATTGTCGTTATTTTATTCAAACTCGAAATTGTGTTCACTATATAGCAAAAAATCACTACTTGGCAAACTATAACTATTTTGTGTTGACCTATTTAGGGCAACCCAACCAACTATGGGTGTATAACAACTTAACCCACCACTTACTTTATAACAAACCAACTTTTAGTGTATAACAACGTAACCCATTAGGTATTCTATTAATAATTGTATTTATTACAATTATTACCTAAACTAGGAACTATTGAAAATCAACTGATTTTATGCAAATTCTATGGATTCATTCACACATTGATCTTAATAATCAACCAGTTAAACTATATCTCTATGGAACTATCCATACTTAGATTTTGCTAATCAACTGTTTCAACTGTAAACTTTATGAAATTATCTATATATACTTTGATTTTGCAAATCAACTGTTTCAACTATAAACTATTGGAATTATCCATACTTTGATTTTGATAATCAGCTATTTAAACTACAAACTCTATGAAATTATCCATATTTTGATTTTGCAAATCAACTGTTTCAACTATAAACTATTGGAATTATCAATACTTTGATTTTGATTATCAACCATTTAAACTATAAACTCTATGGAATTATCCATACTTTGATTTTGCAAATCAACTGTTTCAACTATAAACTATTGGAATTATCCATACTTTGATTTTGATAATCAACCATTTAAACTATAAACTCTATGAAATTATCCATACTTTGATTTTGCAAATCAACTTTTTCAACTATAAACTATTAGAATTATCCATACTTTGATAATCAACCATTTAAACTATAAACTCAATGAAATTATCCCTACTTTGATTTTGCAAATCAACTGTTTCAACTATAAACTATTGGAATTATCAATACTTTGATTTTGATAATCAACCATTTAAACTATAACTCTATGGAATTATCCATACTTTGATTTTGCAAATCAACTGTTTCAACTATAAACTATTGGAATTATCCATACTTTGATTTTGATAATCAACCATTTAAACTATAAACTCTATGAAATTATCCATACTTTGATTTTGCAAATCAACTTTTTCAACTATAAACTATTAGAATTATCCATACTTTGATAATCAACCATTTAAACTATAAACTCAATGAAATTATCCCTACTTTGATTTTGCAAATCAACTGTTTCAACTATAAACTATTGGAATTATCCATACTTTGATTTTGATAATCAACCATTTAAACTATAAACTCTATGAAATTATCCATACTTTGATTTTGCAAATCAACTATTTCAACTATAAAGTATTGGAATTATCCGTACTTTGATTTTGATAATCAACCATTTAAACTATAAACTCTATGAAATTATCCATACTTTAATTTTGCAAATCAACTGTTTCAACTATAAACTATTGGAATTATCTACACATTGATTTTCCTAATCAACTGATTAAACTATAAACTCTATGAAATTATCCATACTTAAATTTTGCTAATCAACTATTTCAATTGAAAGAACAAAACTTTTTATGAACAATAAAAATAAATTAAAGTCTGTAAATGTAAGAGATGTGGAAAATGAGTATTCATTAAATACTTCTTGAGTTTTATACAGAAAGTTTAAACATAGTCATAAGAACTATCGCTAACGAAACCCAATTAATTAGTGATACTTTTTTAATGGCACAACTCGTAAAAGCATACTTTTTTGGTAATGGAATATATTTCAAAAACACTTATGAAACCAAGGATGTATAAAGACACTCTTTTAGTAATGAGAATATATTTCAAACATACAATTGAAACCGGGCATGTAAAGTATTTGTGATGTATATGTTCCCATAATCACGTACATGTAGCTTTTATTTATAATGATATATATAATTGCCTTTCTAAACCAAATCCAGTACAAGTATGGGGATTGGAATCACTACATTACTGACGGGATTATTAGTGTTTTACTTTTTGGCTAAGAAAATAAAGATAGCCAAGCTATGAGAAAAATTCTATGAATAAAATGGAGGTGCGTTGTTGGAAGAGAAATTGAAAACCACACGTGGTATTGGTGTCGGTTTCATGAAAGTTTTTCAATTTGAAGAGCTAAAAGAAGCGACGGACAATTATGCGGAGGATAGAATTCTTGGCAGAGGAGGTAATGGCATAGTTTACGAGGGAACTCTACCAGATAAGTATGTGGTAGCAATCAAGAAGTCCCAAAGACTGGATCAAGGACAAAGGGAGCACATTTTAAATGAAATGGTAATTCTTACACAAATTAAACACCAAAATGTGGTGCAGCTTCTGGGATGTTGTTTGGAAACGGATGTCCCATTACTAGTTTATGAATTTGTACCTAATGATACTCTTCATCAACACATTCATAATAGAAAAAGTGCAATGGGGAGATTGTCATGGGTAAATCATTTAAGGATAGCACATGAATCAGCGGGTGCACTTGCTTATCTTCACACGTGTCGTTATCCTCGGTATCACGGTTGTTTTGACAGGTATTTCGCTGAAAACGGAGTAACGGTTCAAAAGTTATGGTCGTTTGAAGTTTGGTCATCAAAAGTCAACTTCTAAGAAGCAAAAGTCAACTCTGAGGATATGTTCTTATGCGAAAACACTATCCTTATGCGTAAACACTGATCTTATGCATAAACAGAGTCTTTCGCGTAAACACTGGCTTATGCGTAAACTGAGGGTTTATGCGTAAACTTAGGTTTATACTTAAGGTTTAACAACCAAACAAATCTCTCAAACTTATCCAAGCTTGAAAGATATCCCGAGTCGAAGTAATCCACAAACTTGTCCAAGCAAGGGAAATACTGAGTCACTTGTGCGTAAGGTTTATGCATAACACTTCTGCCAAAGACTTATGCGTAAGGCTTATGAGTAAAGTTTCTGCGTAAAACTTATTCCAAAGACTTATGCGTAAGAAATCCAACTTATGCGTAAGAATCCACTCTTTTGCGTAAAACAATGAAACTTACACGTAACTTTCAACCTTATGCGTATAAAAGGGTTTTTTGCTTAAACTTAGGCGTAAAAAGAGGGTTTTTTGCTTAAGATAGATCTTTCGCCTAAAGTTATGCGTAAGATGAGGGTTTTTTGCTTAAACTTACGCGTATGGTGACCAGAAAGTTCTAAAAATACGATTTGTTTCAATCAAAACTCGATTTCCACTAGTTTCTTTTGATCAAAACTCTTCTAAAACACGTATAATCACTAAAACTTCAATAAAGACAACAACTTTAACACTAAAACTCGTAAAAATCAAAACTTTTAAAGAAAAAGGAGACATTTTTTGATAAAAAAATGCAACTTTTTATGAAAGATTTTGACAAAAACAATTTCTACACACTCATAAATCATTGTTAGGCGATTGATACCATTTGTAGAACTTTAGATATATCAACTCTATCACTAATAAGGCACGTATGGATTGGTGGCAAGAGAGAAGTATGTGTATTTCTAGAGAGAGAAAGTAGTAAGATGAAGAGAGAATATTATTGACAAAACACACACTTACACACTCAAGCACACACCTCAAATGAGCCTTTGAGGTATTTATATAGTACATAAGATGATGCCCTAAAGGCTTTCTATTGGCTTGGGCTTGGGCTTGGTTTACATGATTTATAAAAGGCTTACATATCCTAACTCATAACATATTAGATTTCCAAGTCCCATAACCCAATATCTATCTCTTACACACGACATACAAAGTTATAATAATGAGAATGACCATCACTTCCTTTTTACATTTCTTTATTGCTAAAATTATGGATAGACTAACTAAGTCTGCTCACTTCCTAGCCATCAGCGGAAATGACAGTTGAGTAGATCGTTGTAGCTCTTAGACGAGGTCTAATATTATATCTAGGAACACATAATAATGAAGGCGGAATATTCAAACATAGAATCAATCATTATTGTGAACAAGGTTTTTCATTATCATTCACTTCTCTAATGATTACAAACTACTTAACATGTTCTACCTTGATCAAGTAGAACACGTTATCTAAACTAAAACACTAAACCCTAACCCTAGACGTTTATAACTCACGTCTAGGTTACACACACACACCTTTAGTCGACTATATTATGGAAGACTTGAATTAATTTAATGACCCATGTCCTCTTTATATACTAGAGGATTAGGGTTTACAAGAAACTACGAAGGACTAATAAATAAATATTCTTTTGCAAGCAAGTCCTTCCCATCTTTTATAGAATTCCTTCTTGTCACTTCAAGCCGTTCATGTTTCATTTCTTCTTGTTTTGTATCATCAAATCAATAAATATAATTCCCAACAATCTTCCCCTATTTGATGATGACAAAACAAACACCTTCTTGTACGAACTTCCCTAGACGAAGTAGAAAAGTTGAGATAATTAAATCTCGCCATGAATGAAACAATCTTGTCTTCCCCTTAAGCCATGCCATGCCACTCCAAATCTCTTCTAACATCTCTTCCCCTTTTTGTTATCAACAAATAGGGAACATATGCAAATAATGATCTTAACCACCACGAACCAATACCACACTCCTAATCAAAGCCTTCCAATGTTTCGAATTGCCCGCCATGAAGAACACCAAAATGCTTTCTAAAAATGAATCCAAAACAATAGAAACTCCAACTAGCAGTAGTAATACTAATCAATAGTAGTAAGAATCAAACACTTCCCCTTGAGTGGTGCATGAACATCAAATGATTAAACACGTAATAAGATACTTCCCCTGAAACCAATGTGTTAATCATCTTCATGAATCTTCAATTCTGTAAGCTCCTTGTAATGATCACTGATGAAGAAAATCAAGTATAATGAATTTAATGAAGAAGTAGAATAACCCAAACTTGTGCCTTATATCGTATACTAACCATGTGACTCCAAACTCATACCAAGAACCAAAAATATGAGTAGACCGCAACCTCTTGACGAAATCCTCAACTAATATAAGACACTGAGCACTACAATGTAACTCCTTAAAGTGATAGCAAATGTGACATTAAGCACCTTCAGTTTGTAGATAATATACCAATTTGCTAGATTCATCAAGTCTTTGTCACAACTTTAACGCACAAACAAGTTACCTCCTACTATAAGGTATGATAAGAACACTCATCCAAGAAACTCCACTTCACCTTCAAATAAGTGATAAACAATCTTCTTCGTAATCAATTCTTCCAATATGAACAAATACGAGCCTGTTAAAACCTTTAAGAACATAAACCAACTAACCATCTTGTGTGTGTGAAACTAATAACATGTGTATGTAATTTAACAAACTGCTCATAATTAACCGAGAGCCAAAGTAGAACCAATCTCATAAAAACCCATCTCGGCTTCCCCTTACTGCTCGTAAATCATGCATATATATTCTTTACTTGTCTCCATAAATCATCTAAAGCAGTAGTACGAACAACAGTACTTTGGACGAACATCAGTACTTTGAACAATAGTACGTTGAAGCATAGCAGCAGCAGTACTTTCGTCACAGTAGTACTTTAGAGCAGTACATTGTAACAAAGCAGTACCTTTAAATAATATGAGCAGTACTTTGAAAGAATATGAGCAGTACTTTGAATGTATATGAGCAGTACTTTGAAAGAACTTCAAAGATATACCCACTTGTAGCTTGAACATACTTCTTGAACTAACAGTACCTTGCTCGTAGAAGCACTATAAACTCATATATCATTAACAAAAACGTGCAGCAGCTTAAACTTTGTAGCAGTACTTTGAAAAATCATGGAGCAGTACTTTGAAAATAGCAGAGCAGTACCTTGAATTAGAAGCACTTTGTAACCATGTACTGAGCGATGTTGTTGAAACACTCCATTCGACAATACTTCATGATGACAAAACTCCACTATCATAAATTGGTACTATGTTTCCTTGAATTTTGACCACCGACCAATTAAATACCCATGAATCAGCAAATCTCGATAATAAGCATCAGTTACACCGAGCAGTACTTTGAATTATTAAAATTCTCAAACCAATCAGATAAGCATGTAAAATACTCATTGTATAACAATTGTTGGGATATAAAAGATCAAGGTACTTCGGTATGTCAAAGTACTGCTGCTTGAAGTTTAAAGTCAAAGTGCTGCTTGAAGATCAAAGTCAAAGTACTGTTGTTTATTGAAGATTATTCAAAGTACTTTGAAGAGTATAAGGACTTAAGAGCAATATTGATTAAAGGATTAATATGTAATATTGTATGAATATTCTAGAATTAGTTAGGGATAATTACTTATCGTTCAAGATATATGATGTAAACCGACTTAAGGTTATCTATATAAGGAGCCTTATGATGGTATTAGGGATATATGTGTTTTTTAGTCGAAGTTCTAAGAGTTTTAGAGCTTTATAAGTCGATAATAGTAAGGGTTTTGTTAGTGAATCTGTGTAACAAAGCAGATTCAAGTTTGGTTTAATATAAAAATTCTTCTTAAGCTTTGTGTTAGTAGATTCTGCATACTTGTAACCTATCAAGAGGATGTCTTGCAAATAGATGATGATGCTTTGGAAGAAATTGATATCAGATGGCAAGTTGCCATGATCACTGCAAGGATCAAGAAGTTTATGAATAAGACAGGAAAAGGTATTAATTTCACAGCTAGGCAGGGAATAACATTTGATAAGTCCAAAATTGAGTGCTTCAATTGTCAAAGGACTGGCCACTTTGCAAGGGAATGCAAATTTGCAAAGTATCAAGCAAACAAGATGATTGAACAACCCAAGTCTGAAAGAAAATAGGTTCCTATTACTGAACCAAAACCAAAAGCTTTGGTTGCTCAAGAGAATCTGTCAGAGATTGATTGGTCAAATGAGTTTGATGATGAACCTGTAACCTACTCAATGGTTGCATTGGAAGACTGGAGCACAACTTTTGATGAAGAGCTTGGATATGCTGCTTTGGAGTCAAGAGATGGTCTAGGAAGTTTTGATTGGAGCATGGAGTTTGAAGAAGATCCTGTTCAGCTTGCTATGTTAGCTACTTCACCAAGTTCATCCACTATCTCTGAGGTATGCTCTAAGTGTAATGATATGTATCAAAAGTTACTTAGTGAATATGTAGCTGAAAGAGATAAATTTCAAAGGGCTAGGTCTGAGATAGCTGGCTACCAGTTGACTTTATAGTCAATGGAGGCCAAAATAATTACACATGAAAACAATGAAGTAGCATGGGCTGAAACATATAAGCAACAAGAATACCAAGTAAAGTTGAGTGAATGGAAACTAAGATGTAAGGTGTCTGAACTAGAGAAAGTTACTGCTGAGAGAGATAAGTTGTTAGAAAAACTTGCTATTTGGAATGAATCAGGTCTGTCACATGTTCAATTTGTTGAAAAGCAAAGAACATCAAACATTAAAACTGGCCTAGGTTATGATAATGATAGCACATAAGGTATTCCATTTAAAAGTAAGGAACTAAATCTTACAGTAGATACCTCAACTAGTGATGAAGAATTCATAAGTTTGGATGAAAACACTTCTAGTAATGAGGAATCCCCTAGTCCAACACCTCCTGAATATAAGAATGACAAGGGATACAATGCAGTTCCTAATCCCCCAGGTAGTTTTCAACCACCTAGGAAAGATGTCTCTTGTTATGGGATAGATAACCTAGAGTTTAGGAAAAAGCTTAAAGGTCAATCAAAACCTGAAACTTTAGGAGAATCTGTTAAAGCACCTAGGGTTGATGAGAAAAAGTTTTCAAAACAAGCAGTCCCTTCAAACACTTTCCAAAGTACTGCTGTTTACTCAGCAGTACCTCCAAGAAAATATTTTCAAAATACTGCTAATTTTAGAAAACCTTTTGGAAAGGGATTTGGGGATGTTGGTCCAAAGGTCTGTTATGTATGCTATAGTCCTCACCACTTGATTAAGGACTGTGATTATCACTCAGAATACTTAAGCAAATACCCAAGGACCAGGTCTGCAAATCAAAGTCACAGGGAGAATAAGCCAAGTGATAACAAACCAGTTTGGAATTATACAAATAGGGTTAACCATAGTAATTTCTCAAAAGACTATAGGTACCCTCATCAGAAAAGATCATTCTCCAAACCCACAGCACCTTCTCAAAGTACTGATAGAAAGTTCCCTAACCAAGGTGCTGCTAGCAGAAACTCAAGTGTAAGATCTAGGAGATTCAATTACTACAAACCTAGAAGGCCTTACAACGCAAGAAAAGATGCTAGAACACAGAACCCAACTCCAAAAATTACAACTAAATGGGTTAAGAAAGAAAGTACTATTGGGGAAGAACTAGTACTTTCAGAGGCTAAGGGTGAAAAAGGGAAAATTGATAAGAATGAACCAAAAGTTTTGGAAACAAAAACACTAATTCTTGATCATGTTTTCAAAGAAAGTGGTGATTACATACTCAAAGAATTTGAGTATGTCACTCCACAAGGGGAACACAAGTCAGTAATGGCTTGGGTTCCTAAAAGTAACTAACCTTTTTCATGTGAATGCAGGGCAACCCAGAAGAGGAGCTTGAAGATCATCTTATTGTTGATATTGGTTGCTCTGGAAGTATGACAGGAGAAAAGGAGCTCTTGTCAGATTTTAAAGCTTATTTTGGAGGAAAAGTTGCATTTGGGAATGATCCTGATGGAGGAAGAATCACTGGCAAAGGAGAAACATCAAAGCAGGAAACATTGATTTTGAGAATGTTAGATATGTGAAGGAGCTTAAATTCAATCTTTTGTCAGTCTCTCAGATTTGTGATAAGAAGTACCCAGTGTTATTCTTTGACACAGAATGTCTTATACTTTCTCCTGATTTTAAGTTAGAAGATAGAAACTTGGTGATGCTGAGAGCACCAAGAACTAATGATGTGTATAGCATAGACTTGAAGAATATCAATTCTGCTGAAAGAGCAACATGCTTGATTGCAAGAGCAACAATGGAAGAAGCACATCAATGGCACAGAAGACTGGGGCATGTCAATTTCAAGAACATCAATAAGCTGGTCAAAGGAAATTTAGTTAGAGGTTTACCTTCTAAAACATTCAAGAATGATCACTCATGTCTTGCTTGTAAAAAGGGTAAACAGCACAAGGCTTCCTGTAAGAAGATTGAAGAGAAAATCATTAGAGCCTTTGGAATTGCTGCACATGGATCTGTTTGGACCTATTTCAGTTGTTAGTTTGAACAAGAAGAAGTACTGTTTGGTTGTAACAGATGACTGTAGCAGATTTAGTTGGGTCTTTTTCTTATGCTTCAAGGATGAAACTTTTGATGCTATTCATGATCTTATAATAGCACTTGAAAATCAGTTAAGACTCAAGGTTAGAGGCATTAGATGTGATAATGGGACTGAGTTCAAGAATCAGCTAATGGATGACTTTTGTGCCAAGAAAGGAATTAAAAGAGAATTCAGTATTTCCAGAACTCCTCAGCAAAATGGAGTTGCAGAAAGAAAGAATAGAACTCTAATAGAAGCAGCAAGGACAATGCTTGCAGACTCCCAATTACCTGTTTCATTCTGGGCTGAAGCTGTAAGTGCTGCTTGTTATGTGTTGAACAGAGTATCAGTGACAAAACCTCAAATGAAGACACCTTATGAGTTACTCATGGAAAAGAAGCCTAGCATCAAGTTTATGAAACCTTTTGGATGTCCCCTGACTATTTTGAACACTGCTGATAATTTGGGCAAATTTGATGGGAAGTCAGATGAAGGATACTTATTGGGATATTGTACCAATAGCAAAGGATTCAAAGTGTACAACAGGGCTACAAAGAAGGTTCAAGAATGTCTTCATGTCGATTATTTACAAGAGCTAGAAAATTCTAAAGGTAAAGGTCCTGATTGGATGTTTGATCGTGATTTAATGTCTTCATCTATGAATTATGTACCTGTTAGGGAATAAAATCAAGTTTCTCCCACTGAAGAAGAAGCACAGTACATTGTTCATGATGTTAATTTAAGATCTGAAGATGAGTCTAATGATAAAGTCAATGATGAGAAGAAAAGTACTTCTGAGCCTCAAAGTACTGTTGAACCTAACAGTACTATTGATCCTCAAAATACTGCTCCACCAAAGACTACAGTATCTGATGAAGACCAAGCCATTCAAGATGAACTTAGTAGAATGCTTTTTCAAGAAACAATGGCTAAGTCTTATGAAGATGATCAAAGGAGAGCTTATGAAGCAGAAAAGAAGAAGGCTAAAGGCACTGACAGTACTTTACCCCAAAGTATTGCTGCTCCATTTGAAAGTACTTTTCAACCTTTAGATACTTCAAATTGGATGAATACTGATGCTGTAAATGATCCAAACATGCCTGACTTAGAAGATACTGATGATTTGAATGATCCAAATAAGCTTGCCTTTGAAGACACTGATGATGAATTAGATCAAGAAGGCATTTTCTCAGATTCTAATGAAGATCATGATTTAACTAATTTGGAAGATAATCTTGAAGTCTCACCAACTCCTACTCTAAGAATTCACAAAGATCATCCTGTTAACAACATTATTGGACCCTAAGCTTCAGGAGTGCTTACAAGAACTAAAGCTAAGAATATGTCTCAACAACATACTTCTTTACTTAGTTTTATTTACAAGCATAACAGGGTGAATCACAAGAGTCAGAAATTGTGTTTATTTGCTTGTTTTCTGTCTCAAGAAGAACCTAAGAATATAAAACAAGCATTAGCCAAGGAGAGTTGGGTTGAAGCTATGCAAGAAGAACTCTTACAGTTTAAACTTCAAGAATTATGGGTATTATGTGATTTACCGGATAGTAAGAGACTGATTGGAACAAAATGGGTCTTCAGGGTAAAAAGAGATGAAAGAGGGAATGTTATTAAGAATAAAGCAAGGTTATTGGCTCAAGGATATAGACAGGAAGAAGGGGTAGACTATGATGAAGTCTTTGCTCATGTGGCAAGGATTGAAGCCATAAGGCTATTTTTGGCTTTTGCATCTTATATGGGATTTCCTGTATACCAAATGGATGTTAAAAGTGCTTTTCTATATGGCACTATCACAGAAGAAGTTTATGTCAAACAGCCTCCTGGTTTTTAAGATCCTGCACACCCAAACAAAGTCTACAAGGTTATCAAGGCTCTGTATGGCCTTCATCAAGCTCCAAGAGCATGGTATGAAAGACTCTCAAATTTTCTATTACAGCATGGTTATAGGAGAGGAGCTATTGACAAGACTTTGTTCATAAAGAGAGATAAGAAGGATATCATGCTTGTCCAAGTTTATGTAGATGATATTATTTTTGGTGCTACTAAGCAATCTATGGTGAAAGAATTTGAAGATCTTATGCAAAAAGAGTTTCAGATGAGTTCAATGGGAGAATTAACATTCTTCTTAGGACTTCAAGTGCAACAATCAAGCAGTGGAATCTATATTTGTCAAGATAAGTATGTTGCAGATATTCTTAAGAGATTCAATTTCACAACTATCAAGCCTACATCTACACCTGTAGATACTAATAAACCTTTGGGAAAAGATGAAGAAGGAGAAGCTGTTGATGTCACATTATACAGGTCTATGATTGGATGTCTCATGTATTTAACTGCATCTAGGCCTGATATTACTTTTTCTGTGTGTTTATGTGCAAGGCATCAGGTTAATCCCAAGGTATCACACTTGAATGCTGTTAAACGGATTTTTAGGTACCTTAGGCAACAACCTAAGCTAGGATTATGGTATCCTAGGGAGTCACCTTTCCATCTTCAAGCCTTTTCAGATAGTGATTATGCTGGAGAGAACCATGACAGAAGATCTACAACTGGAGGGTGTCAGTACCTTGGCAGTAGATTAGTCTCATGGCAATGCAAAAAGCAAACAATTGCAGAAACATCTTCCACAGAAGCAGAGTATGTAGCTGCTGCAAGTTGTTGTGCACAAGTACTTTGGTTGCAAAATCAACTTTTGGATTACGGATTCAACTTCAAGAATACTCCTATCAACATTGATAATGAGAGTACCATTTGTATTGTGAAGAATCCAGTCTATCATTCAAAAACCAAGCACATTCAAATCAGACATCATTTTATTAGAGATTGCTATGAGCATAGGCTTATTAATGTGGTTAAAGTCCATACTGATGATAATGTAGCAGATCTACTCACAAAGGGCTTTGATGTTTCAAGATTTACCTTTTTAGTTGTGAGTATTGGTATGATTAATAATTAGGCTACTTTTGAGGGGAGGCATTAGTAGTTAGTCATTATTTAAGGGGAGGATACATGTATCATTCAAAAGAGAAGTACCTTATTCAATATTCCAAGATGAGTTACATCACACAGTTCCACAAGATACATCATGACACATACAAAGTTGAACCACAGACACTAACAAGACACACTGACAACTACTACAACACAACCTACTACCAAGCCCCACAAACCCTACTCCATAGGCCTTTTTCCCTTGCCCTCATAAATCTTCTTTCCTTTTTGAGCAGTCTTTCTTTTGTCATCATAAGAGGCTTGCTTTCTTGGGCAAGCCAGGGCAAGAACTTGCTTGGGAGGTTTCTCTTTTCTTGGAGCAGGCCACTTCATGATCTGTTTTGCTGATTCCAGGGCTTGAGTCAAAGCATGCGGAAGCTCATTCGCCAGAGATGAACCAGGGACAGACTTTTTCTTCTTGGGCTTTGGATTGGTAGTGCTTGCTACATCAGTTATGGTAGAGTTTGCTACACTCATTGATGAGGATGATACATTTGGAGGAAAGTACCCCATCCATCCTGGATCCTCAAAGTCTGAATCAGAATAGTAGCTTATTTCTGAGTCTGTGGAGCCATCTGAGTCAGAGGAGATGTACACCAATGGGAAGTGACTCATTGTTATCACTAGGGTTTTTGTATTATGGTGATGAAAGAAGAGATGCATGAAGTATGTTAGTGGAAGAGTTCCTTTTATAGGCAAGGCAAGTATAAGGGTATTAAATGAAGTTCATTGAATTCTACTTGCCTTGGTAGCTTTGGGAATTAATTTGGGGAGATAGTAATTACTTCGGGTTGACTTTCAAAGATATTTTGGTCAAACAGTCAACTATCAAGATATTTTGCTTGGGAAGTACTTTGGTCAACATACTGCTTGGGTTTATAACTGAATGTACTGCTCCATATTCTATGGAAAGTATGGCTTGGTGATAAAAAGGGTACGCTGACGTGTCAGAATTCTGTTCCAACGGTCAGATTTGCGGGTAACAAACTTTCGAAAGATATGGGGATGATCACTTCCAAAAATAACAGTAAAATAATTAATTAACCGTGATTTTTTGTTTATTACCCTTTTATAACTCATATCTCTTTCTTATTTATTCACCTGTATCCATTCGCCATTCTTATTCATCAAACCCACTCACATCATCACCGATTACCACTCTTTTCTCAAATCCTTATCACAATGGCAAACCGACCAACTAACACCAAACACAACATGATAGCCAATCTTGAGAAAACGCAAAGAAACATTGATTTTCATGGTATTATTGATTTTCTCACAAGAACCACCATCTGTTACTCAATCTTAGTCAACCGCGAGATTATTGGACCTTGGATACATGAGTTTTGGGCTATGGCAAGATCTGAGGTTGAAGATGGAGAGGATGTTATTCATGCTACAGTTGATGGGAGAGCTATTCGTGTTACAGAAGCAACAATCAGGGAGGCTCTGTTGTTTGAAGATGAAGGAGGCTCTGTTTTGTTTGCTAAACAAGAGATTTGGAATGCATTAAGAGATGATGAGTGTGTAAATACTCAACATTTTATACCCATTTATCTTACAAAAATGACCAAAAACACCAAAATATACCAAATATTATTGCAAATATCCTTGGTTTGCGTTTTTATGTGTTTCAAGTACAAAGGATTGAATTCTGGGCGAAAACCTGCAATTTTGAGTGAAAGCATGCAGATTTGCGCGACTCGACAACAAGCAGTACATACTGTGATATTAAAGATGGAGTCAAGGCCAGCCCCGAATAGATTTTTGGATAAAGAATGGAAAAATGACATAACCAAGGACAAGATTGGATAGAGCACAAAAATTACGAGACCAATGATAATTTTACTTGGAGCATGGAGGCCGATATAAAGCTTATTTATTTCAAGGATCAATGAATTAAATATGAAGAACGATGAGGGACCAAATGTGTTTTCATATATATAAAGAAGATAAGGATTAAAAATGAAGGTCAGGGGTGTCAAGTGGAAATTCACATCAAACTTCTAATTAAATCAAGTTTCTAGAAGCATGGGTCCCACCACCATGTGAGATGTGAATTGAGAATGACAAACTAGTTGTTCCATTTTGTATTTGATCGACAAAGAAGAAAAAATAAAACAATGAATTGATTGCTTGTGGCCCACATGCACATGCTATGTAGAATGAAGATGGAAGCAACTAGGAATTAGTTATCATGGTCGAGACGTTTGGGCTTATTGGTTGATGTGACATTATTTAGGAGTGCTCTTTTGTAGTTTATGGAGGGACTAAACATGTAATATTTGGGTCTATAAAAACCCACCTCCCACACCTCATTGAGAACTCCCTTTCTCTTCATTTTTTTTTTGTTTTCTCTAGTTTACTTTGTGTTTAAGCTTTCTAAGTTGTAATCTTTGAATTATTGTTTTAAGATTTATAGAAGTATTGTCTTGTTTAACTTTATTTACTTGCAATCTATCTTTCTTTCATCTAATTCTTTTTTATTTCTTAATTTAATCTTCAAAGTTTACAAAATATTTATAAAAAGGAATGTGAAATAAAGAGTTTCTTATGATGGTGTAGTTGTAAAATATTGTTTTACATATGGTCACACACACACACACACACTCTTATTCACCTCTTTCTTCTTATAAAGTTTTGTGATTTTTTTTATTAGTAGAAAAAAAAATATATATGTTGTTTTAGTTATTTAAATTCTCATTTTGCTTGTTTTAAAATCTTTATATTTTTAAATCTTTGACCTTAATACCCGAATTATTTTACTTTTTGTAAACATATCTCCTTGAGAGAGTTTGGTGACTAAGACTTATTCTATTACACTTAGTTTGTCTTTTTATTTTTCATTACTTTTGTTTAGTAATTATTCTAGTTTAATCCTAGTCCGATCCATTCTAGCTTTAATCCTAGTCTGATCTACTCTAGTTTAAATACTGGTCCGATCTATTCTAGTGTTAATGCTAGTCCGATCTATTCTTGTTTTAATACTAGTCCTAGTAATTTAGCTTTATATATTATCATTTATTTATTGTCATTTTTAGCGTAATGATTATTATACTAACCCTAACAAAACACTTAGTTATCTTTGTTTTCTTACCTTTTGCAGCTTAAGGCGTGGAGCTTAAGGGTCTTATAAGCTTGTTTTTCGTTTTGTTAGCTTAAAGTTATTGTGATATTTACCAGTTTCGTTAATATCACTATAGCGTAAAAATTGAATCTATTGATTTTAATAATCAATATTTCAGTTGTGGTTTTGTCTAAAAAGTTTTAGAATTATTTAAGTAGTTTTAGTATTTATTAGAAATTGAATTAGCGTAAATAAGTTTTTAAATCGTAGTAATTAGAATTTTAATCTTATAATTAATTTTTCTTAAAAACCTTCTTTTGCCATTTAGTACGTAGGAAATTATTTTTATGCCCATAGATATAGTCTTGTTTAGTATTCACTTTTTCTTTCGCACACTTATACGGTTTCTAATTAAATCACTTGTTTTTAGTTTCTTATACGTTTTATAATTTGTTGCCTTACGTTTCTGATTCACAATACCAAATAATCAAAATCTCATCCTTACGAGCCTTTTAATCTCGAACCTCAAATTCCTTACCCTTCTGTTAAATCACCCAATCATTTAAAACGTTCACAAATACAATTGCACGCCTCGTCGAGACATAACGACCCGGGGAAACACTATACTCCTTGGAGATTTTGTCTTGGACATTCGACTCGGTTGACCACTCACCTGGTCAATTTAGTTAACCTTTCAGGACCAATCAAGAGACATTGGGTATGAAGGACCTTTGGATAAGCTTACTTTTCAGAAAGCAATGGTAAGTCCTCATTGGAAGTTTCTCATTCATGTTTTACTTCATTGCTTAAGTCAAAAGAGTACTGCTTGGGATCAATTTGGCCATGCTATAGCTTCTACATTTGTTGGCCTCATTACCAATCAATCCTTCAACTTTTCTTACATGATCCTTGATGGTATGATCACACATATTAAGGCTGGATCCCCTTTTCTGATGTATCCTATATTTGTTCAAATTCTCTTAGAGAATCCACTAGATGGGATACCAAAACCTCAGGATTATGTACCCACTATTAGGATGCCACCTAAAGTGTTCACCTTTATGTCTAACAAGGGAGTAAATTTTTCGGGTACCAATACACCTCTCAATGCTTACATGTTAGAGGTAGCACAGGCTGTTAGGGATGATATTGACAATAGTGGTTCTGCTAATTCTGATGCTGCTGATCAACCTGATCCTTCTGAGCATTCTGCATCAGTTCATACACCTACACCACCTATTGTTTCACCTCAACATGATGATTTAAGTGAAAGAACTCCCTCAGTGTCAGCTTCCTTGGCAAAACCTAATTCTGCTGAAGGTACTTCTCCACAGAGTACTTCTTCTCAAGGTACTGCTTCAGAGCATACACCAGTACCTTCTCCCAATGATTATACTCCCACGGGTGGGATTCGAACACCTGGAGAAGATGAGGGAGTTGGAGGTTCTTTGAATAATTATGCTTTGACTAGAGAGTTGGAGAGGATGAAGAAAACTATGGATGATCAAGCTGCAGAATTCAAGAAGTTAAGGAAGAAGTTCAAAAGGTTAAAGCAATTTGTCTGACCTCTTAACCAAAATTTTAGGCTTTATGTGAAGGAAAAGAAACAGTCTCAGAAACAAAAGTCTAAATCTTCCAAAAAGACTTCTAAATCTAAGAAGAAGCATAAGAGGTCATCTTCTATCAAATTGGGGAGGAATCAAGATGATAATTTGGATAGAGATGATTCTGAGATTCAATATTCAGAAGATGGCCACCTTTGGCAATATCCAGAAGAACCAAAGAATTTTGTACTAGAGAAAGACTTTGAAGAAGTTGTAAATATTGTTGAGCAAGAAGCTGTTGAGCAAGAAGCTATTGAGCAAGATGCTGATGCATAAAATATTCAAAGCACACAAACTCAAAGTACTGGAATTCAAAGTACTGTTGCTAAAAATACTGGTCTGCAAGGTACTGCTGAGCAAGGTACTGCTGCTATGAATATTGATGAAAGTGGAACTTCTGCAGCTGGACCTTCTACAATAAATTTTATATTTGTTGGTACCGTTTGGGATAAAACTGAGGACAAGGATTTGGATTTGGAACTTGGGTTTTGTTTGTGGAAATTTTATTGGTGTTGTCGAGAGAACAAGGACCACATAGGGTCCGTTTGGTTCGAGTTGGTGACGGTGAAAGAGCTAAGCTGAGACCCTTATGGTCTCGGCAAAACATTGTAAAGTTGGTTTTTTGTTGTTGTTGTTGTTAGTTAGGTGACAAGGGATTTAGGCCGAGACCCTTATGGTCTCGGCAAAGGATTATTGTTGTTGGAGGTTGTCGTTGTTGTTGTGTTTTGTTGACGGAGAATAGGAGGCAGAGTACTCCTAGAGTCTCGGCATATGTTACTTGTTGTTATTGGCTTGGGTAGTTGTCGAGAATGGAGAGAGTGTTCGGATTATTGTGGACGACGGGAATAGGCCGAGACCACTAGTGTCTCGGCAATGGATATTGAATTATGGTTTGAATATTACGGATTAATTTGGTGATTGTGGAATATAGGTTGTCGAGCCCTAGGGTATAGGGCCGACAACTAACGTGATGATTGAACCATATATATAAAACTTTTGAACTTTGTGCCACGTCAGTGTCACGTTGACTTTTTAGTCTTAGTTGACTCCAACAATGCTGGAACATGGATATTGGATTTATTTTGACTATTGACACTTCAAATGACAGACTAAGTCGAGAAGTAATGACTCGGACTTGTGACTCGAAACAAATGGTAACTCAAGTTAAATATAACGATAACTTGAAAACAAGTATATATATTGGATTTATTTCAATCCCATCATAACCATTAATAGATCGATTACTCCAATAGCAATGAGCACTAACAATTGTAAAATCAAGCTTCTCTTTTATCATACGTACAAACCGTAACATAAAACTCAAGACAGATCGAGATCTTAATGAATTGATCAAATGATGAAGCGAAAAGTGTACCGCTTTTGGGGGGTCATTTAAGGCCAAAGTCGAGATTATTTGATCAAATATTGCCCTAAATCGATCCTTTTGTCATTTTACGTACTTTTGAGAGGACTTTTACAAAAGGAAGCATTTTGGATGTTTTTGGAGCGAAAAAGTGCAGAAAATTAAAAAGTCTCAAATCATGCTGGAAATTGCACTTGACGACGTCACATACTGCTAGTGACGGCGTCATGAGTTGACAAAGGGGTGGATAAATCAAATACACATGACATGCCAGAATGTTTTGTGAAGGGGATCTGACGGTGTCATGTACAAAATTTCCAAGCCCATCATAAGTAATCATAAAGAGTGACGACCAAGAACCCATAATGAGTGACGGCGTCAGAAGTGGATCTAGGCAATACGACTTTATTTTGGCGGCAAGTTGACGGCGTCACACCTTACTCTTGACGCCGTCAGGATACAAAATCTATATATAGTTTTTTAGTTTTCATTCATTGTGGGCAACTTTGAGGGAATAAAACCCTAGACGAATTTTCCAGCTATTTGAAGGGTTTCAACCCTTTGTTTCTTCCATGTTCAATTGAAGATAAGTACTTTACCAAATCATTTAATATGTCTATGTGTTGTTTGATTATATCTTACGCTTGTCTTCTCTTTAACATGCTAGGCTAGGTTTTCTTCGTGTTTGCTTAGATGTAATGAAACCTAGATGTTAATTATTGGTTGATGGTTTGCTTATAATTGTTATGGATGAATGAATTCGATGTCAGGCTTAAGAAAATTGGCAGACTTCCAATTGGTAACTTGCTTGAACGTCTTAATAAACATGATCGAATGTGTACTACAATTATTTGGTTATATTTAATGCATACGTAACTTCCAGGGATACCATGTTAGGAGCTTTTAGTCGGCTCGACATAGGATTGAGGTTGAAGCCTATAGAGTTAGGGAAGATCGTACACGGCCCTACGACTAGTATTAAGGAATATAACCCGTCAACCATGCAATTGTAACAAGCTAATCAACCGGTAAAAGATATCTAGGGAGTAATGAAATCTAAGTAAACACACTTTCTCTCATTATTGTTTACACCACAATTTAGTTTAAGTTTATTTTACTTTATTTTGATTGCATCTTTAGTTAATTGGGTTAGTTGACTAGCAACTAATTTCACCCACTCCTTCAAAACCCGAGATTTTACTTGCTTTCATTTAAAATATAAAAATACAAAAAGAATCATCCCTCACCCATAGACCTAGTTTAGTAGAATTTAAACCCCAGCGAACACTATTCCTATAGTTGAACGATCAATCCCCCGGTATTTGTCACTATACTATACTACAATGAATAGGTACACTGCCTGGTGGGGATTGCAAGCTTCTCAAGATCCCTTGAGAGGTAAAACCTTTTGCGAGGGTGCAATTCCACGCATCAAGTTTTTGGCGCCGCTGCCGGGGAATAGTTATTTTCTAGTTTAAAATTTCTTTTTATTAGGTCTACTTGCTAGATTCCTTTCTAGTAAGATTTTTATTTTATTTTTATAGGTTTCTTTAGTCTATCTTTTTATTCGTTCCTTTGTTCGTAACCTATGCCATCCGCTATCATGGAAGGTGGTAATATCTTTGATCCCGTCATCCCACCACAACAAAACCACCCACAAAACCCACCACTAGCAAACCTACCTCCTAGACCCCGAACCTTAGGAGAGTACTCCCGTCCTAGCCACCAAGGCTATCAAAACACCATTGAGCTCACTCAAGGAGCCAATGTGTCTCCCTTGCGATCCGACACCATCCGGTTGGTGCAAAGCGGATGTGCATTCCATGGACATCGTTCCGAAGATCCTAATCAGCATCTCAAGGATTTCCTTAAAATCGTAGATTCCATAGACCTTGATGTTGTAACTCGAGAGACGACCTCTCTACGTGACCAAGCTAGTCAATGGCATGAGCGTTTACCCGTGGGATCCATCACCTCTTGGGATGATCTCACAACTCGTTTCCTTGCTCAATTTTTCCCACCGGGGAGAACTACTAAGCTTAGAAATGATATCTTGATGTTCCAACAACGTTAAGGTGAAACTCTTTATGAAGCATGGACTCGTTTCAAGGACTTACTCCAAAAAGTCCCTCATCATGGCATAGATCTTTGGCTCCAAGTCCAATTTCTATGACCATATCGATCTCTCCACAAGGCGAACCATTGACCAATCGGCCGGTGGCAAGCTTTGTGATCTAAGTGCGGAAGAATCATGGGAATTTATAGAAGATCTTGCTCTCTATGACAACGAAAGTTGGAATGATCCCCGTGATTTGAATAAAACGGTCAAGGCAATATCTTTGCCTTTGAACAATTAAAGCACTCCCGACTGTAGGATCATGGAACTTGAAGACCAAGTCAAGTTTCTCATGAAATCCTACGAAGCTCCTAAACCTTCAAGCCAAGTGAACAAAATCACTTCTTCGTGCGAATTATGTAGTGGTCCCCACAACACTCGTGATTGCATGGAACTCCCCGAACAAGCTTTCGCGGACTATGCATCCTCGCGTACTGACGGAGCGGGAGACAAGTGGTACACTTTCAAACCCGAGCAAAACCCTTATGGTGATTCATACAAACCCTCTTTGAAAAATCACCCGAACCTTAGGTGGAAACAAAAGCAAAGCATGCCCCAAAACAATTCTTCCACTCCACCTAATCGATTCCAACCAAACGGTTCATCCTCTAACCGTACTTTCAACAACAATCCTTCCAACAACTATGGTAGTACCAATAATCTTGAAGGATTGATGTCCAAATTTATGGCATCTCAAGAGGCCCGCATAGCTAAGTTTGAATCCAAATTCAATCAACAACAAGCGGAGATGACCAATAAAATTGACAACTTGTAGAAAGCTCTCAACAACCAAGTGCTAACTACACCAAAGAAGGAAACTAGGGACACTAGTAGTGGAACCCAAATTAAGGACCCCTTATTATCTAAACACGTCCACTTTGTCAATGTAGTTACTATTAAGCCGATCGATAGTAATAAAGAAGAAAGTGACACGGATGAGATTAAGGAAGTTGTGGAGAAAAAGGAAGAGAAAGTTGAGGAAGTAGAAAATGTAGAGGAATACTTAGATAGGTTACCCACCAAGGAAGAATGGGAATACCATAAGGATCTATTCAATGACCCCGAGACACCATACGTCCTTGGTTCACCAATCATAAAAGCGGGTGATCCCTCTAACATCAACATACCATGCAATATTGGGCATATGCATGTGTGGAAAGCCTACATCGATCTTAGATCTCCCATAAACATTAAGACTAGGACCCGTTACAATTGGGTAATGAAAAAGCAACTTGGATATAGGATGATGCCCAACACGAGTTGGATGAGTAACATTGTGGGAAGAGGGAAAGGATTGCACGTCTTTGTAGGAAATTTCACTTATGTTACCGATTTTGTGATTTTGTGATTGTTGAGGCTTCTAAGATGAATTATGACCAATCTCTAGGGATAGTTAGGTTTAAGGATGAGAACGATGAGATAGCTTACCAAATGCCCTCTAAGATTGAACAATTTCGTCTTTTATCAAACATCGAAAAAGAACACAAGCAAGCAGTCTACTATAGGAGTGATGAGGACAGACGTAGAGGAGTAGACTATGTTATGAATAAGATATTTGGTTTTTACAAGGAATGGTTGCAACAAGGTCCGAAATACAAAACTAAGATTGAGGATGACCTAGGAACAAGAACCGATAACGAGGTCACGTAATTACCCATGACTTTGAGTCTAGCTACAAGACTCGTAAATAAAGAAAAGCGCTTCTTGGGAGGCAACCCATGTTTTGTTTGTTTCATTTGTTTTGTTTGTTTGTTTGTTTGATTTTATCTGTTTTCGCATGCTTGCTTGATTTTTATTGCTTGTGGCTCATGTTTCAAACTATATTGTGAAAATGTTTTACCTTGTTGTTTGTCTTAACTTCATAAAAGGTATTTCTTAAAAGATAAGTGTAAGGGAAATCTAAATTTGTTTCTAAGAACGGAATTGGACATGAACCACAACAATATTAAATAAACATGTATATTAGTATTTGTTTGAGTCAAATGCTTGTATCGAGTCATAATGATGTTTTGCAGGAAATTCCAGGAATTAAAGGCATAAGTTTTTTTTCAGAAACATTCCGGAAACTTAACATGAGATTTCTGTCAGAACTCTCTGACGATGTCAGGATTAACACCTGACGGCGTCAGGTGTAAAATTCTGGAAATTTTACAAGTTTTGTTTTTCTAACGGAGTGTTGAAGTTTTTGTTAATTCTTTAGTTTTATAAATTCCAGAAAATCTGCAAAAATTCATTCCACAAGCATTATATCCTTATATATATAGATTGCCACCGATTTTACGCGAGGTTGCTGATATGTGGGAATCGCACCAGGCTTTACCTCTCGAGGGATCTCGAGAAGCTTACAACCCCCACCAGGCAGTGTACCTGATCGTTGTAGTATACTATAGTGACAAGTACCGGGGGATTGATCGTTCAGCTAGGAATAGTGTCGCTAGGATTAGAATACCTAATTACTAGTGCTAAAGATGATGGAAGATTATTTTTGTATTTTTATATTTTTTAAAAAGCAAGTAAAAATCTCGGGTTTGAAGGATTTGGGCGGAATTAGTTGCTAGTCAACTAACCCAATACTAAAAATGCAATCAAAATAAAATACTAAAAATGAAAATAAACTAAATTAACTAAGGTTGTGAGCAATATGTGGAGAAAATGTGTTTACTTAGATTTCACTACTCCCTAGACATCTTTTACACGTTAATTACTTGTTATAGTTGCGTGGATGACGGATTGTATTCCTTAATACCATTCATGGGGTGGCGCACTTACTTCCCCAATCCTATGAGTGCCTACTTCACTCCTATGTCGAGCCGTTAAAAACTCCTAACATGGGATCATTAGAAATTACTCATGCAGTAAATACAACCAATAAAACCTAGTGCACATCGGTTCATGTTTCTTAAGACGTTCAAACATGTTACCAATTGGAGATCTGCCAGTTTTCTTAAGCATAACATCGAAATCATTCATCCAATGCAACCATAAACAAGTAATCAACACATAATTAACATCTAGGTTTCATTAGATCTAAGCAAACACAAGATAGATCTATCCTAGCATGATGGAATTAAGACAAGAACAAGATATAGACAACCAACACATAGACATATTGATTGAATTAAAAGAACACTTATCTTAATTACACATGAAAGGGATCAAGGGCAAAGAACCTTTGAAAAACCTTTAAAATTCGTCTTAAGTTCGGACCTAGGGTTTCTCCAAAACTCCTCTTTTTTTTAATGTGAAAATTAGAAAACTATATATAGGAAATAGGGTCTGACGGCGTCAAGACAAATCTTGTGACGCCGTCATCTCGTCGCCAAAATACTTCTCGGACTGCCTTGATCTACTTTTGACGCCGTCATGTGTTAGCATTTTCCAGGCCGTCATGCATTTTACTCTTGACGCCCTACCTTGTGACTCCGTCAAATCAGTACTGGGTCGTCATGGAAAGTCATGGAATTTACCTTTGACGCCGTCAGAAATTCCTTCTTGACGCCGTCACCTACTGTTCCCATCTTGGAAAATTGAGACTTTGCCGTTTTCTCACTTTTATGCTCCAAAAACGTCCAAAATGCCTTCTTTTCCAGATTTCATTCCCAAAGTACCTAAAATCACAAAAGGAACGATTTAGGGCAATATTTGATCAAATAAATTCAATTCTGGGCTTAAATGACCCCCTAAAAGTGGTTCATTTTTCGCCTCATCATATACCCTTACACTTGAGATTTGCTTGTCCTCAAGCAAATGCGCTTTTATTCTACTCAAAATACAAGTTAGGGGTCATTTAACACTAATATAAAAGTAATTACAACAAATAATCGTTCCACTAAAGACCAATAGACAAGCACGAAGGTCATACACAAGCACCTCACAAATAGTGTTTAGATACTCACATCTCTCGGGTGTAATAAAGTATAAATTACAATATGGAAATGGAAGATATCTCTCACTACCTGTCATAGCAAAATAGATTATCATAGGCTTGGGAAAGGATCAAACCTCCACCACATGGCGTAAGCACCTAGGATAAACTATCAAAGAGGTCTTTTTAAAGGGTTGTAACGTTAGGTGTAGGGATATGAAATACACGGTTTTGTTGGATAAAGGCAGTCTTTACTGGTGGCGAGTTAACAATCTTGGTTAATTACATTTACAATATGGCGTTGCTAAGCCAAGACTAGACTCGACTTAAGCTAATAAATCAAAAATAACAAAAACATAAAATAAACATAGAATAAAAAGGGATGGTAGTCCGTATGTTTTTCTCTTTTCCTTTTATTTATTTATTTATTTTTTTGATTTTTTTTTTCATACTCTTACCCTACCATCCAAAATAATACATCATAGTGGATGAACATTCCCCTTAAACTAATGACTCAAATTAAGAAAATCAAAACACTTGGAGTACTTTTAAGATTAACGTACATTTGGGGGTAATAAATGATATTCTTCCCTATTACTTCATAAAATAAGTACTTTACCCATGAGTCCCAATCGTCCCAAAATAATATGTACAAGGATATGACTCGACTTAGCAACCATGTAATCAATTAGATAGTTAACTTAGGGTTTAACAAATAACAATAATGCACTAAAAATGAGCGCATACACGGAAGGCTAAGGCGATTTGGGTGTACATTTAAGTGGGGTGTAACAAATTCTTCCTTTAAGTAAGATGCTTAAAGTTAGAAACGAAAAGATAGGCTCGGAGGGGTGTACTAGGGGTTTCGTGTACTAAAAATGAGTACAACACTAAGGGTGTGGGAAAAATTAATTGACTTAAGTAGTCAAGTAATATGACTTAAATGGTCAAGTAATTGTAATACGGGTTTAACACAAGGGTGATCCTAATGCCTCTTATCATGTAGTAAATCCTACCACACGAATGTAGTCTCACTAGCGGTCTCGGGATGCATCACTAACGCAAGTTCTAGAATCTAAATGCTACCGGTACACTCATAAGCACTAATAGTAAATGCTTTTCCTATCAAATCTAAAGTTGAACCTCACATTTTTGGGTGGAAAATTTTTCTGAATATACGGTTATGTGCTAGTCATGCAATCTCCTATCCATGAGACGCTTGCTATGGCTAAAGTTTCACTCCTAAATGTTGTAAAAAAATTTTAATTTGGCGCTAAAATTGCACTAACAAGTATTTCTCATAGTTTTATTACACACCTACCATTAAACAAAGCAAACTCAAGCGAAAGTGTATTTGTAAGGTATCATCATTTTACCCTCCCCTTACACTTAAGATGAACATTGTCCCCAATGTTCAAGTAAAGAATGTAAAAGTGAAATAAGTAAAAAGAATGAAATCAAATACTCCCCTGATTCGCTCGGTATGAATAATTAGGTGGCCAGTGATGAGGCGAAAAATGATCCGTTTTTAGGGGGTCATTTAAGCCCGAATTCGAATTTATTTGATCAAATATTGCCCTAAATCGTTCCTTTTGTGATTTTAGGTACTTTGGGAGTGAAATCTGGAAAAGGAAGCAATTCGGACGTTTTTGGAGCATAAAAGTGAAGAAAACGCCAAAGTCTTAATTTTCCATGCTGGGAACAGTGCATGACGGCGTCAAGAGTAGCTCCCTGACGGCGTCAAGAGTAAAATTCCATGACGACCCAGAAGAGTTTTGACGGCGTCATGAAGGTAGGGCGTCAAGAGTAAAAGTCATGATGGCCTGGAAATGAATTGTTCTTGACGGCGTCAGATGTAGATCTAGGCAGTCCGAGGATTGTTTTGGCGGCGAGGTGACGGCGTCACCTAATTGGTCTTGACGCCATCAGACCCCTTTTTCTATATATAGTTTTCTAATTTTTCACATTTAAAGAGAGAAGTTTTGGGAGAAACCCTAAGTACGATTTTGGTGTAACTTTACAGGGTTTTCAAGGGTTCCAACCCCTTGATACCTTGCATGATTAATCAAGATAAGTGTTCTTCTAATTCAATCAATATGTCTATGTGTTGGTTGTCTATATCTTGTTCTTGTCTTAATTCCATCATGCTAGGCTAGATCTATCTTGTGTTTGCTTAGATCTAATGAAACCTAGATATTGATTATGTGTTGATTACTTGTTTATTCTTGTCTTGGATGAATGATTTATATGTTAGGCTTAAGAAAACTGGCAGATCTCCAATTGGTAACATGCTTGAACGTCTTAAGAAACATGAACCAACGCGCACTAGGTCTTTATTGGTTGTATTTAATGCATGAGCCACTGTTTACAATCCCTATAGTTGTGCTGGGCATGGTGTAGGAGGAGATAAGAGCTCATAGAATTGGGGAGTTATGTGTGCCACCCCATGAATGGTATTAAGGAATACGATCCGTCATCCATGCAATTATAACAAGTAATTAACGTGTAAAAGATATCTAGGGAGTAGTGAAATCTAAGTAAACACATTTTCTCCAATTACTGCTCACAACCTTAGTATAATTTAGTTTATTTTTATTTATAGTATTTTATTTTGATTGCATCTTAGTATTGGGTTAGTTGATTAGCAACTAATTCCGCCCAAATCCTTCAAACCCGAGATTTTAATTTGCTTTCCATAAAATATAAAAACACAAAAAATAATCATCCCTCACTTTTAGAACTAGTATTTAGGCTTTCTAATCCTAGCGACACTATTCCTAAGCTGAACGATCAATCCCCCGGTACTTGTCACTATACTATACTACAACGATCAGGTACACTGCCTGGTGGGGGTTGTAAGCTTCTCGAGATCCCTCGAGAGGTAAAGCCTGTTGCGATTCCCACGCATCAAGTTTTTGGCGCCGCAGCCCGGGGAATAGTTATTGTCTAGGTTAGAATTTCTTTTCATTAGGTCTACTTGCTAGATTCCTTTCTAGTAAGATTTTATTTTTATTTTTAGGTCTTCTTTAGTCTATCTCATTTCTTTGTGTCTTTGTTCGTAACTCTTCACCACCTGCCATCATGGCAAATGACGAATCCCTTAACCTTAGGATCACTAGGAGTCGTAGTTCCACTCAAAACCTTGTCTTGCCTTATGCGGAACCCGAAAGAGAACTGCATAGATTAAGACAATATCACTCAAATTCTGAACCATCTAGCGTTGCCATCGATTTTGATGCACCTCTCTCAGAAGAAAATTCAGAAAACCATGTCACAACCCCTAGCTCCCAACCCAACGACGACACTAGTACTCCCGCAACCCCCATTCCTAAGCGTCTTAAAGACTACTCCTCCCCAACCTCTCGTAGCTTCTCAAACGCCATTGTCTACCCAAACGAACACACCAACGAGGTCTTGCATGCAAACGATGTTTAGCTTGTCAAAAGTGTGTGTAAGTTTTGCGGACTAGATGAGGAAAATCCAATCCAACACATCAAGGACTTCCTGAAAATAGTAGACACCCTCCATACGGATGGGGCTACTAGAAACACATCCCGATTGCGATTCTTTCCTTTCACCTTATATGAAAAAGCCCAAGAATGGTATGACAAACTCCCTTCCGAATCTATTTTCACATGGGAGCAACTCATATCCAAGTTCTATGAGAAGTTCTTTCCACCTGGAAAAACCTCAGCATTTAGAGATAGGATCCTCCGTTTCCGGAAGGGGAAGGATGAACCCTTCCATAAATCGTGGACTAGATTCAAAGATTTAATAAGACAAGTTCCCCATCATGGCATTGAGCTTTGGCTCTTGGTCCAAATCTTCTACGATAATATCTCCTCTAAAGACCGAAACGGAATTAACCAATCTAGAAAAGGAAGATTGGCCAATCTTTGTGCCGAGGAAGGATGGGATAGGATTAAAGAATATGCTCAGGACCAGGATGACACTTGGGATGAAACTGAGTCGACTGCTAGCATTTCTGAAATCACCTCGGATCGATTGAGAAAAATTCACAAGAGAGTGGAATTCCTATCTGGATCGCAATCACCTAAACAGCTGTCAAATCCTTACTTAATCTGCGATTACTGTGGGGGCCAGCATGAGGTGGAAGAATGTGAAGGAGCAAGCACAACTGAGCATGCATGCTTGTCAGGAGGGGACATTTATGCTGATCCCTCCCTTTTGCCTTTTTACCAAAATGACGATTACACCCTTTGGGGAAATCTGGTAAAGAAAAGAAAAGGGGAGGAAGGCCCTGAATTCAAAATCAGGAGCAATTTCGAAGATGACCTTGGTCACTTCACTCAAGAAAAAGACTTGCAAATGAAAGGACTTAATGAGCTTTTCGACGAGCAGCAGGATGGTATTGGAGAATTTTTCAACAAGCTTAACTCAGCCCTAGATAATCTTCAAACGCCATCAGTAAGCAAAAAAGACCCCATGCTCGCGATAACCACGCGAGCTGGAACGACAACCAAGGACCCTCCTTACCCAAACTTGTCCCCCATCACCCTCGATCCAAATAAACCTGGGGAGGAGGAGGAGGATGTCGGCGGTGGTACCTCAAACCAACCGCCCGTGACGGCCCCTTCCCCATCAGCCCTGCCTAACCAACCTGTGAGAATCCCATTCCTGTCCCGATTAAGGAACCAGAAAACTGAGAATGATAACAAGAGGTTCTTGTCATACCTAAAAGACTCAGTTGTCACCATACCTCTCCTTGATGCTTGCTATCACATGCCAAAGTATAGTACATACTTCAAAAAGCTACTCGCTAACAGGAAGAAACTCGAGGGTCTTGTGACCCTGGGGGAAGAATGCTCAGTGGTGACCCATCGAGGGCTACCAAAGAAGGTAGACGATCCGGGCAGCTTCACCCTGCCTTGCTCCATAGGACCTCTATCAATCAAGAATGCTCTTGCTGATTTAGGAGCAAGTATAAATCTCATGCCTCACTCTATGTTCCGTAGACTAGGATACTCTGGATTGAAGCCTACCCGTATGAACATCCAACTAGCCGATAGATCGGTCAAGTACCCCGTAGGGATATGCGAGAATGTGCTAGTCAAAGTTGGGAAATTCAAATTCCCGGTTGACTTCGTAATCTTGGATATGGAGGAGGACGACTTGGTACCCATCATCTTAGGTAGACCATTTCTTGCCACCGCTCATGCAGTCATCGATGTCTACGATGGCAAATTAACATTACGAGTGGGAGACGATAGCACAACCTTCGACATTAAGGATTCTATGGACCTCTCCCTCGAAGCAGCCAACCGGCTCTATTTTATCGAGGAAGTAGATGAACTCACAGATGTCATTGATAGTTGTGTCGATGAACGGATCGATGAAGGCTGGCTACGGGACGAAGGTTTTCTGCCTTTGCTAGAGGTGGAAAAGATGGAGGATGTTAGTGCAGTCTCCTTCTACCCCAGACAAGAGGCAACGGAGCATCTCGAGCTCCGAAAGCCCGAAAACAAGCTCAAACCTTCTATTATCGAACCTCCTGATGTAGATCTTAAAGAGCTTCCTAACCATTTGGAGTATGCCTTCCTTCAGGGAGAGAATCAACTCCCGGTAATCATAAACTCTTCTTTGGAACGTGAACAAAAAGTTAAACTCTTAGAGGTCCTAAAAAAATACAAGGGGGTGCTTGCATGGAGTGTAGCCGACATTAAGGGGATTGACTCGACTTTTTGCACACATAAGATTCTCATGGAAGAAGATTATAAACCTACCGTGCAACCCCAGAGACGCGTGAACCCTAACATTAAGGAAGTAGTGAAGAAAGAAGTCATAAAACTTTTGGATGCAGGATTGATTTACCCGATCTCGGATAGCCCATGGGTCAGTCCTGTACAGGTTGTACCTAAAAAGAGTGGAATGACTGTAGTAAAAAATGACAAGGGTGAGATGGTGCCCCAGAGAACTGTCACTGGATGGCGGGTATGCATCGACTATCGAAAGCTCAATGATGCCACGAGGAAAGATCACTTTCCCTTACCATTCATTGATCAGATGTTGGAAAGATTATCGAGACACGAGTACTATTGCTTCTTGGATGGATTCTCTGGATATTTTCAGATTCCCATAGCACCTGAGGACCAAGAAAAGACCACGTTTACCTGCCCTTATGGAACATTCGCCTACAATAGGATGCCTTTTGGGCTATGTAACGCCCCTGCCACTTTCCAGCGATGCATGATCGCAATCTTTCACGAACTCATAGAGGACAACGTGGAAGGGTTCATGGATGACTTTTCAGTCTTCGGGAACTCCTTCGACCGTTGTCTTGCTAATCTAGAAAAAATGCTCAAACGGTGTGAGGAAACCAACTTGGTGCTAAACTGGGAAAAATGTCATTTCATGGTGAAGGAAGGGATTGTGTTAGGACATAAGATCTCAGGAAATGGAATAGAGGTAGACCAAGCTAAAGTTGAAGCTATATCTAAGTTACCATACCCCACGACTGTCAAAGCAATACGCAGCTTCTTGGGGCATGCCGGGTTTTATCGGAGATTCATCAAAGATTTCTCCAAAATCGCTCGGCCAATGACTCAATTACTTGCGAAGGATGCTCCGTTCGATTTTTCCCAAGAATGCAAGGATGCATTCGATCTCTTAAAAAGGGAACTCACTCAAGCTCCAATCATGATCACGCCCAACTGGGAGTTGCCATTCGAAATCATGTGTGACGCTAGCGACTTCGCTGTCGGGGCTGTATTAGGTCAACGACGTGACAAGCTTTTCCAACCTATTTACTACGCTAGCAAAACCATGAATCCCGCTCAAGAGAACTATTCCACCACCGAGAAAGAACTATTGGCCGTAGTATTTGCATTCGACAAATTCCGACAATATCTTGTCCTCTCAAAAACAGTCGTCTTCACTGATCACTCAGCTCTTAGATATCTCTTCGCGAAGCAGGATGCTAAGCCACGACTAATTCAGTGGATCTTGTTGCTACAAGAATTCGATGTTGAGATTCGTGATAAGAGGGGAGCAGAAAATCTGGCCGCAGATCATCTATCTCGTCTCGAAAACCCCTTGGATGAGCATGATAGAAGTGAGATTAGGGATTCATTTCCTGACGAACAACTCATGTTAGTGAGTGACTCGGAGCCGTGGTACGCCGATTTTGCTAATTACCTCGCAAGTAGGCTCGTTCCTGAACACCTGACTAAGTACGAAAGGAAGAGGTTCTTTTCCCAGCTAAAATACTACTTTTGGGATGAACCCTTTTTATTCCGAAGGTGTCCTGACCACATTATAAGGCGTTGTGTTTCGGAAAATGAGGCAGTAAAGATTATGAGGGAATGTCACTCTGGTCCCTCTGGCGGGCATCATGGGATAAACGTTACCGCCCGAAAGATTCTCGATGCGGGATTCTATTGGCCCACAATTTTCCGTGATGTAAAATAAATAGTGCAGGCGTGCGATGCATGTCAACGAGCCGGAAATATATCACATAGGGATGAAGCACCTCAGAACTTTATACAAGTTTGTGAGGTATTCGATGTTTAGGGGATTGACTTCATGGGACCCTTTCCATCTTCAGGGGGAAACGAGTACATATTAGTCGCCATCGACTATGTTTCAAAATGGGTTGAGGCACAAGCCCTTAGGACCAATGACGCAAGAGTGGTCATTCATTTCCTGAAAAAGCTTTTCGCAAGATTCGGGATTCCGAAAGCTCTCATCAGTGATAGGGGAACACATTTTTGCAATGCACAAATGGAAAAGGTCATGAAGAGGTATGGAGTACCCCATCGATTCTCCACCGCCTATCATCCACAGACCAATGGCCAAGTCGAAAACACCAATAGAGCTATCAAAAGAATACTTGAAAAAATGGTTAGTCAAAATAGAAAGGACTGGTCATTTAAACTCGACGAAGCCTTATGGGCATTCCAAACCGCCTACAAAACACCTATTGGAACGACCCCATTCCGCATGGTGTATGGTAAGGCATGTCACTTACCGATAGAATTAGAACACAAAGCTTATTGGGCGCTTAAGGCATGCAACTTAGATTACACAACTGCTGGAAATAATGGGTTTTTGCAATTACACGAGCTTGATGAGCTTAGACTAGAAGCCTACGAATCCTCCATCACATATAAAGAAAGAGCTAAAAGATGGCATGACCAGAGAATTAAGAAACCCAAAGAATTTTCAGAGGGAGACAAGGTCCTATTATACAATTCTCGGTTGAGATTATTTCCGGGAAAACTTAAGTCTAGATGGTATGGACCGTTCACGGTAAAGAAATCTTCTAAATTTGGAGCGGTAGTGTTAATTGATGATGAAGGTAGGGAGTTCACTGTTAACATGCAACGTGTAAAACACTACCAAGAAAATAACAATGAAATGATTAGTGAGGAGGATGTGACGTTTGATGATGAGATCACGTAGTAACCCATGACTGTGAGTCTAGCTACAAGACTCGTAAATAAAGAAAAGCGCTTCTTGGGAGGCAACCCATGTTTTGTTTGATTGTTTAATTGTTTGTTTGTTATTTGCTTCCGTATGCATGTTTAATTTTTTATTGTTGGTAGATCATGTTTCTAAACTAAATAGTGGAAATACTTTACTTTGTTGTTTTGGACTAGTCTTAACTCCACCTAAAGGTATTTTTGCAAAAGATAAGTGTAAGGGGAAACCCCAAATATGTTTTTAAGAAACAAACCGATCATGATTCTCCACAATATTAAATGAACATGTATATTCGTATTTGTTAGAGTCAAATGCTTGTATTGAGTCATAATGAAGTTTTGCAGGATTTTCCAGGAAGTAGAACCAAGTTTTTCCAGAAATTTTCCGGAAACTTAACATAAGAATTTCTGCAGGTCAATTCTGACAGCGTCAGGGGTTTACTCTTGACGGCGTCAGGAGTAAAAATCTGGAAATTTTACCGGTTTTGTTTTTCTAACGGAGTCTTATGGTTTTTGTGAATTATTAAGTTTTATAATCTCCAGGAGATCTGCAAACTTCATTCCACAAGAATTATATCTTATCTTGTTTTTTAGGATTTAGTAACTTATATAGGATGCCGCCGATTTTACGCGAGGTTGTCTTGTCTATTTTGTCAGGTTTTACAGGTTATGTATGACAAGAAGATGATTTATATTCTGGAAGGGAAGCTTTGATTGTTCATTTTCTTGGAGGAAGATTTAACCTGGCCATCCTATTATCCATACCGAGCGAATCAGGGGAGTATTTGATTTCATTCTCTTTACTTTTTCACTTTTACATTCTTTACTTGAACATTGGGGACAATGTTCATCTTAAGTGTAAGGGGAGAGTAAAAAGATGATACCTTACATATGCACTTTCACTTGAGTTTGTTTTGTTTAATAGTAAATGTGTAATAAAACTATGAGAAATACTTGTTAGTGCAATTTTAGCGCCAAATTTAAAATTTTTTACAACATTTAGGAGTGAAACTTTAGCCATAGCAAGCGTCTCATGGATAGGAGATTGTATGACTAGCACATAACCGTATATTCAGAAAAATTTTCCACCCAAATATGTGAGGTTCGCCTTTAGATTTGATAGGAAAAGCATTTACTATTAGTGCTTATGAGTGTACCGGTAGCATTTAGATTCTAGAACTTGCGTTAGTGATGCATCCCGAGACCGCTAGTGAGACTACATTCGTGTGGTAGGATTTACTACATGATAAGAGGCATTAGAATTACCCTTGTGTTAAACCCGTATCATAATTACTTGACCATTTAAGTCATATTACTTGGCTAGTTAAGTCAACTAATTTTTCCCACAACCTTAGCGTTGTACTCATTTTTAGTACACGAAACCCCTAGTACACCCCTCCGAGCCTATCTTTTCGTTTCTAACTTTAAGCATTTTACTTAAAGGAAGAATTTGTTACACCCCACTTAAATGTACAACCAAATCGCCTTAGCCTTCCGTGTATGCGCTCATTTTTAGTGCATTATTGTTATTTGTTAAACCCTAAGTTAACTATCTAATTGATTACATGGTTGCTAAGTCGAGTCATATCCTTGTACATATTGTTTTGGGACGATTGGGACTCATGGGTAAGTACTTATTTTATGGAGTAATGGGGAAGAACGTCACTTATTACCCCCATATGTACGTTAATCTTAAAAGTGCTCCAAGTGTTTTGATTTTCTTAATTCGAGTCATTAGATTAGTTTAATGTAAAGTATGTAAAAATTCAAGTGTAAGGGGAATGTTCAATCCCCTATGATGTATTATTTCGGATGGTTGGGTAAGAGTGTATGCAAAAAAAAAAAAAAAAGTAAAAACATACGGACTACCATCCCGTTTCATTCTATGTTTATTTTATGTTTTTGTTATTTTTCATTTAAAATCAAGAAAAAGAAAAAAAAAAAAAAAAAAAAAAAGAAGAAAAAACATACGGACTACCATCCCGTTTCATTCTATGTTTATTTTATGTTTTTGTTATTTTTCATTTATTAGCTTAAGTCGAGTCTAGTCTTGGCTTCGCAACGCCATATTGTACATGTAATTAACCAAGATTGTTAACTCGCCACCAGTAAAACTTCCTTTATCCAACAAAACCGTGTATTTCATATCCCTACACCTAACGTTACAACCCTTTAAAAGACCTCTTTGATAGTTTATCCTAGGTGCTTACGCCATGTGGTGGAGGTTTGATCCTTTCCCAAGCCTATGGTAATCTATTTTGCTATGACAGGTAGTGAGAGATATCTTCCGTTTCCATATTGTAATTTACACTTTATTACACCCGAGTGATGTGAGTATCTAAACACTATTTGTGAGGTGCTTGTGTATGACCTCCGTGCTTGTCTATTGGTCTTTAGTGGAACGATTATTTGTTGTAATTACTTTCATATTAGTGTTAAATGACCCCTAACTTGTATTTTGAGTAGAATAAAAGCGCATTTGCTTGAGGACAAGAAAATCTCAAGTGTAAGGGTATATGATGAGGCGAAAAATGATCCGTTTTTAGGGGGTCATTTAAGCCCGAATTCGAATTTATTTGATCAAATATTGCCCTAAATCGTTCCTTTTGTGATTTTAGGTACTTTGGGAGTGAAATCTGGAAAAGGAAGCAATTCGGACGTTTTTGGAGCATAAAAGTGAAGAAAACGCCAAAGTCTTAATTTTCCATGCTGGAACAGTGCATGACGGCGTCAAGAGTAGCTCCCTGACGGCGTCAAGAGTAAAATTGCATGACGACCCAGAAGAGTTTTAACGGCGTCATGAAGGTAGGGCGTCAAGAGTAAAAGTCATGACGGCGTGGAAATGAATTGTTCTTGACGGCGTCAGATGTAGATCTAGGCAGTTCGAGGATTGTTTTGGCGGCGAGGTGACGGCGTCACCTAATTGGTCTTGACGCCGTCAGACCCCTTTTTCTATATATAGTTATCTAATTTTTCACATTTAAAGAGAGAAGTTTTGGGAGAAACCCTAAGTACGATTTTGGTGTAACTTTACAGGTTTTTCAAGGGTTCCAACCCCTTGATACCTTGCATGATTAATCAAGATAAGTGTTCTTCTAATTCAGTTAATATGTCTATGTGTTGGTTGTCTATATCTTGTTCTTGTCTTAATTCCATCATGCTAGGCTAGATCTATCTTGTGTTTGCTTAGATCTAATGAAACCTAGATATTGATTATATGTTGATTACTTGTTTATTCTTGTCTTGGATGAATGATTTATATGTTAGGCTTAAGAAAACTGGCAGATCTCCAATTGGTAACATGCTTGAACGTCTTAAGAAACATGAACCAACGCGCATTAGGTCTTTATTGGTTGTATTTAATGCATGAGCCACTGTTTACAATCCCTATAGTTGTGCTGGGCATGGTGTAGGAGGAGATAAGAGCTCATAGAATTGGGGAGTTATGTGTGCCACCCCATGAATGGTATTAAGGAATACGATCCGTCATCCATGCAATTATAACAAGTAATTAACGTGTAAAAGATATCTAGGGAGTAGTGAAATCTAAGTAAACACATTTTCTCTAATTACTGCTCACAACCTTAGTATAATTTAGTTTATTTTCATTTCTAGTATTTTATTTTGATTGCATCTTAGTATTGGGTTAGTTGATTAGCAACTAATTCCGCCCAAATCCTTCAAACCCGAGATTTTAATTTGCTTTCCATAAAATATAAAAACACAAAAAATAATCATCCCTCACTTTTAGAACTAGTATTTAGGCTTTCTAATCCTAGCGACACTATTCCTAAGCTGAACGATCAATCCCCCGGTACTTGTCACTATACTATACTACAACGATCAGGTACACTGCCTGGTGGGGGTTGTAAGCTTCTCGAGATCCCTCGAGAGGTAAAGCCTGTTGCGATTCCCACGCATCAGCCAGGTTAAATCTTTCTCCAAGAAAATGAACAATCAAAGCTTCCCTTCCAGAATATAAATCATCTTCTTGTCATACATAACCTGTAAATCCTGAGAAAACAAACAAGACAACCTCGCATAAAATCGGCGGCATCCTATATAAGTTACTAAATCCAAGAAAACAAAGTAAGATATAATGCTTGTGGAATGAAGTTTGCAGACTTCCTAGAGATTATAAAACTTAATAATTCACAAAAACTTTAAGACTCCGTTAGAAAAACAAAACCGGTAAAATTTCCAGATTTTTACCCGTGACGCCGTCAAGAGTTAACTCGTAACGCCGTCAGGATTGGCCTGCAGAAATTCTTATGTTCAGTTTCCGGAAAATTTCTGGAAAAACTTGGTTCTACTTCCTGGAAAATCCTGCAAAACTTCATTATGACTCAATACAAGCATTTGACTCTAACAAATACGAATACACATGTTCATTTAATATTGTGGAGAATCATGATCGGCTTGTTTCTTAAAAACATATTTGGGATTTTCATCTTACACTTATCTTTTGCAAAAATACCTTTAGGTGGAGTTAAGACTAGGCTAAAAAACAAAGTAAAGTATTTCCACTTTTTAGTTTAGAAACATGATCTACCAACAATAAAAATAAAGCATGCATACGGAAGCAAATAACAAACAAACAAAAATAAAATCACACAAAGCATGGGTTGCCTCCCAAGAAGCGCTTGTTTTTGTTCGAGTCACGAGCCTGACTCTACCCTTATTTAATGAAAATAGAGGAGGTTTTCCCTACACTTTGAATTAAGTGCGGGTGGAAGTAGCGATACACACCCTTAGGGTGGGAATATGCCACGTGAGGAAAGAGTGGTGGATGAGTTATATGCTCAAAGGGGTGTGCTCCTATCATCATAACCTTACCTAATTCAATCGGGTTAATGGGTCGATTAAGATTTTCTCCTAGAAAAGGATCATTTTCTATCAACTTCAAGAGACTACTAGTTGGGGATCCATCTTGACCTAATAAACACGGTTTAAACCCATAAGGTTTCTTGTGATCAATCATAAATGGGTGATGTAAGCATGTAAGGTCATTATCCACTCCTATGTCAGCTTCCTCTCTACAAGACTTAGAGTCTACTACCTTTATCCCAAGACTACCTGGACTATATGGTTTGATGGGTGGATCGGGACCTTTTTCAATTCCTAAATTCACATCCAAGGATGGAAGATTAGGTAACGGTTTTGGTTGAGGCTCCGGTTCATCAAAACTAGGAACTTCCCTAGAACTAAGATTAAGGTTATCATTATAAGTATTCAAACCTATATCCTCTAGTTGTATTTGGTTCAAAGGTTCTACCTCAATTGGGGTTCCTATAGTCTCTTCTACTTCTTCCGGGTAAGTCACGGGCGGTGTGTATGCCTCAAATGATGGTAGGACTTGTGGGGTATTCGATGGGCTTACGTTACTTACCTCATCCTCCATTTTATCTAGATTACCTATGTGTTTGTTTTGTACTATGGCATTACATGACAACCACTTAGGTATCTCAACACTAATATATTCATCCCCAAACAAACTTGTTTCATGATCCTGGAAATTTATATTCAATTGACTTGTACTAACATTTGTTGGGTTGTCTACCCTATAATAATATTGGGCACAATCTTCTAAGGCATCCCATGCTTCTTCAGCACTTAATTCCCTAAAGTCTCCATTGGCAAAATCCTCAATGCGCATTTGGTCATATTGGCCAACACGATAGTAAAAGGTTCGGATTAGGGATGCAAAAGCGAAACTATGAAGAGGGAATTTTCGGAGTAAATTTCTAAAACGAGTCCATGCATCATATATGGGTTCATCTCGATATTGTTTGAAATTTGAGATGTCAATAGGGTAGAATGGCCTTTGTGGTTGGTTGTATGGTGGATTCGCGTACTCCATAATGGTCAACGGAATAGTCAATGAATTAAATTTACTAACAAAGGCACAAAGAAAAAGATAGACTAAAGAAAACCTAAAAATAAAAATAAAATCTTACTAGAAAGGAATCTAGCAAGTAGACCTAATAAAAAGAAATTCTAACCTAGACAATAACTATTCCCCGGCAACGGCGCCAAAAACTTGATACGTGGGAATCGCACCATGCTTTACCTCTCGAGGGATCTCGAGAAGCTTACAACCCCCACCAGGCAGTGTACCTGATCGTTGTAGTATAGTATAGTGACAAGTCCCGGGGGATTGATCGTTCAGCTAGGAATAGTGTCGCTAGGATTAGAAAACCTAATTACTAGTGCTAAAGATGATGGAAGATTATTTTTGTATTTTTATATTTTTTAAAAAGCAAGTAAAAATCTCGGGTTTGAAGGATTTGGGCGGAATTAGTTGCTAGTCAACTAACCCAATACTAAAAATGCAATCAAAATAAAATACTAAAAATGAAAATAAACTAAATTAACTAAGGTTGTGAGCAATATGTGGAGAAAATGTGTTTACTTAGATTTCACTACTCCCTAGACATCTTTTACACGTTAATTACTTGTTATAGTTGCGTGGATGACGGATTGTATTCCTTAATACCATTCATGGGGTGGCGCACTTACTTCCCCAATCCTATGAGTGCCTACTTCACTCCTATGTCGAGCCGTTAAAAACTCCTAACATGGGATCATTAGAAATTACTCATGCAGTAAATACAACCAATAAAACCTAGTGCACATCGGTTCATGTTTCTTAAGACGTTCAAGCATGTTACCAATTGGAGATCTGCCAGTTTTCTTAAGCCTAACATCGAAATCATTCATCCAATACAACCATAAACAAGTAATCAACACATAATTAACATCTAGGTTTCATTAGATCTAAGCAAACACAAGATAGATCTAGCCTAGCATGATGGAATTAAGACAAGAACAAGATATAGACAACCAACACATAGACATATTGATTGAATTAAAAGAACACTTATCTTAATTACACATGAAAGGGATCAAGGGCAAAGAACCCTTGAAAAACCTGTAAAATTCGTCTTAAGTTCGGACCTAGGGTTTCTGCAAAACTCCTCTTTTTTTAATGTGAAAATTAGAAAACTATATATAGGAAATAGGGTCTGACGGCGTCAAGACAAATCTTGTGACGCCGTCATCTCGCCGCCAAAATACTTCTCGTACTGCCTTGATCTACTTTTGACGCCGTCATGTGTTAGCATTTTCCAGGCCGCCATGTATTTTACTCTTGACGCCCTACCTTGTGACGCCGTCAAATCTGTACTGGGTCGTCATGGAAAGTCATGGAATTTACTCTTGACGCCGTCAGAAATTCCTTCTTGACGCCGTCACCTACTGTTCTCATCTTGGAAAATTGAGACTTTTCCGTTTTCTTCACTTTTATGCTCCAAAAACGTCCAAAATGCCTTCTTTTCCAGATTTCATTCCCAAAGTACCTAAAATCACAAAAGGAACGATTTAGGGCAATATTTGATCAAATAAATTCAATTCTGGGCTTAAATGACCCCCTAAAAGTGGTTCATTTTTCACCTCATCAGTTGCTATGATTGTTTTCTTAGGTTTAACATGTTATATTGGACAAGAAGATGATTTATTATTTCGGAAGGGAAGCTTTCAACGTTCATTTTCTTGGAGGAGGATTTAATCATGTTAACGATTTATCCACATTTGAACGAATCAAGGGAGTACTTGTTTTCATTCTTTTACCTTATTTACTTTTACATCTTTTTATTGAACATTGGGGACAATGTTCAGCCTAAGTGTAAGGGGAGAGTTAATGATGATAATTTAGAGAAGGCAATTGCACTTTAGTTTGTTTGTTCAATAGTAGGTGTGTAATAAAACTAAGAGAAATACTTGTTAGGACAATTTTAGCGCCAAATTTAAATTTTTTTACAACATTTAGGAGTGAAGCTTTAACCTTAATGAGCGTCTCATGGATATGAGTTGTATGACTAGCACGAAAACCGTACCACTCAAAAAAAATTTCCACCCAAATATGTGAGGTTCGCCATTAGATTTATTAGGAAAAGCATTCATTATTGGTGCTTATGAGTGTACCGGTAGTACTTAGATTCTAGAACTTGCGTTAGTGATGCATCCCGAGACTGCTAGTGAGACTAAATTCGTGTAGTAGGACTTACTACATGATAAGAGGCATTAGGATCACCCTTGTGTTAAACCCGTATCATAATTACTTGACCATTTGAGTCAATTACCTTGACTAGTAAAGTCAATTAATTTTTCCCACACCTTTGCGTTGTACTCATTTTTAGTATACGATACCCCTAGTACACCCCTCCGAGCCTATCCTTTTCGTTTCAAAATTTAAGCATTTTACTAAAAGGAAGAATTTGTTTACAATCCACCTGATGAGGCGAAAAATGATCCGTTTTTAGAGGGTCATTTAAGCCCGAATCCGAATTTATTTGATCAAATATTGCCCTAAATCGTTCCTTTTGTGATTTTAGGTACTTTGGGAGTGAAATCTGGAAAAGGAAGCAATTCGGACATTTTTGGAGCATAAAAGTGAAGAAAACGCCAAAGTCTTAATTTTCCATGCTGGGAACAGTGCATGACGGCGTCAAGAGTAGTTCCTTGACGGCGTCAAGAGTAAAATTCCATGACGACCCAGAAGAGTTTTGACGGCGTCATGAAGGTAGGGCGTCAAGAGTTAAAGTCATGACGGCCTGGAAATGTATTGTTCTTGACGGCGTCAAATGTAGATCTAGGCAGTCCGAGGATTATTTTGGCGGCGAGGTGACGGCGTCACCTATTTGGTCTTGACGCCGTCAGACCCCTTTTTCTATATATAGTTTTCTAGTTTTTCACATTAAGAGAGAGAAGTATTGGGAGAAACCCTAAGTACGATTTTGGTGTAACTTTACAGGTTTTTCAAGGGTTCCAACCCCTTGATACCTTGCATGATTAATCAAGATAAGTGTTCTTCTAATTCAATCAATATGTCTATGTGTTGGTTGTCTATATCATGTTCTTGTCTTAATTCTATCATGCTAGGCTAGATCTATCTTGTGTTTGCTTAGATCTAATGAAACCTAGATATTGATTATGTGTTGATTACTTGTTTATTCTTGTCTTGGATGAATGATTTATATGTTAGGCTTAAGAAAACTGGCAGATCTCCAATTGGTAACATGCTTGAACGTCTTAAGAAACATGAACCAACGCGCACTAGGTCTTTATTGGTTGTATTTAATACACGAGCCACTGTTTACAATCCCTATAGTTGTGCTGGGCATGGTGTAGGAAGATTTTCTTGGAGGAAGATTTAACCTGGCCATCCTATTATCCATACCGAGCGAATCAGGGGAGTATTTGATTTCATTCTCTTTACTTTATCACTTTTACATTATTTACTTGAACATTGGGGACAATGTTCATCTTAAGTGTAAGGGGAGGGTAAAAAGATGATACCTTACATATGCACTTTCGCTTGAGTTTGTTTTGTTTGATGGTAGATGTGTAATAAAACTATGAGAAATACTTGTTAGTGCAATTTTAGCGCCAAATTTAAAATTTTTTACAACATTTAGGAGTGAAACTTTAGCCATAGAAAGCGTCTCATGGATAGGAGATTGTATGACTAGCACATAACCGTATATTCAGAAAAATTTTCCACCCAAATATGTGAGGTTCGCCTTTAGATTTGATAGGAAAAGCATTTACTATTAGTGCTTATGAGTGTACCGGTAGCATTTAGATTCTTGAACTTGCGTTAGTGATGCATCCCGAGACCGCTAGTGAGACTACATTCGTGTAGTAGGATTTACTACATGATAAGAGGCATTAGGATCACCCTTGTGTTAAACCCGTATTATAATTACTTGACCATTTAAGTCATATTACTTGGCTAGTTAAGTCAACTAATTTTTCCCACACCCTTAACGTTGTACTCATTTTTAGTACACGAAACCCCTAGTACACCCCTCCGAGCCTATCTTTTCGTTTCTAACTTTAAGCATTTTACTTAAAGGAAGAATTTGTTACACCCCACTTAAATGTACAACCAAATCGCCTTAGCCTTCCGTGTATGCGCTCATTTTTAGTGCATTATTGTTATTTGTTAAACCCTAAGTTAACTTTCTAATTGATTACATGGTTGCTAAGTCGAGTCATATCCTTGTACATATTGTTTTGGGACGATTGGGACTCATGGGTAAGTACTTATTTTATGGAGTAATGGGGAAGAACATCATGTATTACCCCCATATGTACGTTAATCTTAAAAGTGCTCCAAGTGTTTTGATTTTCTTAATTCTAGTCATTAGATTAGTTAATTGTAAAGTATGTAAAGATTCAAGTGTAAGGGGAACGTTCATTCCCTATGATGTATTATTTGGATGGTAGGGTAAGAGTGTATGCAAAAAAAAAAAAAAAAAAAAAAAAAAAAAAAAAAAAAAATCGAAAAATCAAGAAAAAGAAAAAAAATAGAAAAAGGAAAAAGAGAAAAAAACATACGGACTACCATCCCTTTTTATTCTATGTTCATTTTATGTTTTTGTTATTTTTCATTTATTAGCTTAAGTCGAGTCTAGTCTTGGCTTAGCAACGCCACATTGTACATGTAATTAACTAAGATTGTTAACTCGCCACCAGTAAAAACTTCCTTTATCCAACAAAATCGTGTATTTCATATCCCTACACCTAACGTTACAACCCTTTAAAAGACCTCTTTGATAGTTTATCCTAGGTGCTTACGCCATGTGGTGGAGGTTTGTTCCTTTCCCAAGCCTATGGTAATCTATTTTGCTATGACAGGTAGTGAGAGATATCTTCCGTTTCCATATTGTAATTTATACTTTATTACACCCGAGAGATGTGAGTATCTAAACACTATTTGTGAGGTGCTTGTGTATGACCTCCGTGCTTGTCTATTGGTCTTTAGTGGAATGATTATTTGTTGTAATTACTTTTATATTAGTGTTAAATGACCCCTCACTTGTCTTTTGAGTAGAGTGAAAGCGCATTTGCCTGAGGACAAGCAAATCTCAAGTGTAAGGGTATATGATGAGGCGAAAAATGATCCGTTTTTAGGGGGACATTTAAGCCCGAATCCGAATTTATTTGATCAAATATTGCCCTAAATCGTTCCTTTTGTGATTTTAGGTACTTTGAGAGTGAAATCTGGAAAAGGAAGCAATTCGGACGTTTTTGGAGCATAAAAGTGAAGAAAACGCCAAAGTCTTAATTTTCCATGCTGGGAACAGTGCATGACGGCGTCAAGAGTAGTTCCCTGACGGCGTCAAGAGTAAAATTCCATGACGACCCAGAAGAGTTTTGATGGCGTCATGAAGGTAGGGCGTCAAGAGTTAAAGTCATGACGGCCTGGAAATGTATTGTTCTTGACGGCGTCAAATGTAGATCTAGGCAGTCCGAGGATTGTTTTGGCGGCGAGGTGACGGCGTCACCTATTTGGTCTTGACGCCGTCAGACCCCTTTTTCTATATATAGTTTTCTAGTTTTTCACATTAAGAGAGAGAAGTATTGGGAGAAACCCTAAGTACGATTTTGGTGTAACTTTACAGGTTTTTCAAGGGTTCCAACCCCTTGATACCTTGCATGATTAATCAAGATAAGTGTTCTTCTAATTCAATCAATATGTCTATGTGTTGGTTGTCTATATCATGTTCTTGTCTTAATTCTATCATGCTAGGTTAGATCTATCTTGTGTTTGCTTAGATCTAATGAAACCTAGATATTGATTATGTGTTGATTACTTGTTTATTCTTGTCTTGGATGAATGATTTATATGTTAGGCTTAAGAAAACTGGCAGATCTCCAATTGGTAACATGCTTGAACGTCTTAAGAAACATGAACCAACGCGCACTAGGTCTTTATTGGTTGTATTTAATGCATGAGCCACTGTTTACAATCCCTATAGTTGTGCTGGGCATGGTGTAGGAGGAGTGAAATCTAAGTAAACACATTTTCTCCAATTACTGCTCACAACCTTAGTATAAATTAGTTTATTTTCATTTCTAGTATTTTATTTTGATTGCATCTTAGTATTGGGTTAGTTGATTAGCAACTAATTCCGCCCAAATCCTTCAAACCCGAGATTTTAATTTGCTTTCCATAAAATATAAAAACACAAAAATAATCATCCCTCACCTTTAGAACTAGTATTTAGGTTTTCTAATCCTAGTGGTGAGTGCTAATTCACTCACTATTTTATGACCAAAAACCGACCCAATACGACTATTTGAGCTAACAAATGCCAAGAAAACATGTATTTTTGTGTTTGTGATATGCAGGTACGGATATTTTACAAAGTGACGAAAATCACACAAAAACCGGAAAAACCGAGCACGAGAGTATGAAAAAGGTTCAAGAGTCGAAGCCGGGAAAGAGTTTTCAAGTTCGGATCACTTTTATGCTTAGACTGTCAGAATCTACCTTGGAGAATTACAATTGGTCAAGTTCAGTCCTTGGAATAAATTTACAGAAGTGGCCCTTGGATTTTCAGATTTTACACTATTGGTCCTTGTAATTTTACAAATGCTAAATTTGAAATTCAACTTACAAAAGCCTGATCCATATAATCCCAAAATTTACCCAGCCCACCTTAACACCAAGCCCAAATACCATTACCCTTAACCCAGTCCAAAATACACCTCGGTCAACCATCACACCATTGGGTCAATGAAGTCAAAATAGTCAAATAAATAAATAAACATACCCCGTACACTAACCCGCCCTTTTTACCCCCAAAACTTACCCAAACCCAGATTTTACTGTTCACCGATGAACCCTAATTTCCCAATCCCAATTCTTACCACAATTAAGGGCAATTAAGTAAAATTCAAGGATTTCTAGATGGTCAGGAGCGTGTCAGAACTTGTTTGCATCAAAGTAACACAAAGAATGATACGTGGCAGTATATTATTGGTCTCTCCACGTCACAAGATCTAATCCAAGGGTTTAAATGATAAGGCAATGATTGATAAAGATCGAAGGGCTTAGGAATGACATGAAGAAACACACCACACGGATTGCCAACATGGCAATCCGTGAGCTCATCCCTCCTCACATCCTATAAATAGATGGTTAGGCATTTGTATTAAGGGTGTGGAGACTTGGAGTAGCCAAGCTCTGCCCAAATTTCATTTACTTGTATTTAGAATAGCTTAGTTGTAATCATCTTTAATTTTCAATGCAATCAACCTTATTTTCCTTTGAATCATTTAGCTTAATTGTTGTTACTACTTATTGCTTTTATTTCATTTCTGTTTTTATCAAAGTTTCAGTTACCTTCATACTTCTCTTATAGTCAAGATAGTTTTAATTTTGTTCAAAAATTTCCTTTCAAATCAGAAAATTAAGAAATAGAAATAGAATTGTTTGAAATCAGCTTTCAATTAAGTTTGTGTGTAGTTTTATAAATCTTATTTCAGCTTTTCAAAGTTTCTGTGAGAGTTAGTTACAGTTTCAATTTTCATTAGAACTTTGGTCAAAGTAAGTCAACTGAGACAGAATTTGATTGGAAATTGGTGGATAATTGATAGATTGAGATAGCTATGGATGATCTCATCCTGTCTAGTGACAGGCAAGCATAGTGAACACCTCTCTTTTGAGCTGAGGTGCTTTGAGGTAGTAAGACCCTTTTCATTTTAATACATTGCTACATAGTAGTTTTATCTGTCATAATATGCATTACTTGTGATTGTCTGTTTTAGTAGTTGTTAGCTGTTATTGATTGATTTAATTGTTCTGTTAGTATTAGTTTAGATTACTTGATCATTAGTTTGGTTAGTTTATAGCTTATTGCATAAGTTTCTTAGTGTAACAGTAGTTAAGGCAGTGTTTGGATTTAGGCATAGCTGAGTTATGTTGTTATTGCAGTATGGATTTTCTGTCTCATTTAGACTTCATTAGTGTGGTATTAGAGTTTTGGATCAATAGAACAGTAGGTTATTGTAGTAAAAGTCAAAGATAGCTCTTAAACCTCTAATCTGCTGGTGCAAGTAGTATTTAGCATCTGTTAGCTTGTTGATTAGCTTCTTGATCTATTTGTCTAAGTGTATCTAGTGAATCTAAAGCCTTAATATACCCCTAGTGTAAGTTCTGTAGTAATGAAATCCATTTTAGTCAAACATAGGTATTCATATTAAAAGTCAAACTAGTAGTAACTCAGTTTTTGGTAAGGTTTTTACAAACTCTTGTAGGCTTCTTTAGTAGTTAGAAATAGCTATTAATTGTTGATTTGTATTCTCTAATAGTTAGTGTACCTTAATCAGCCATTAAATCTAGGTTTAGAGCTTATTCGCTTAACTGAATTGTAGCTTAAAGTTGATTGTTTAGGAACTCATTTCCCTTGCACCTCAGGTCTGAGCCTACATTCATGGCACCTTTTATAGCAGTTGTAGGTAGATTTAGCATGAGCCTTTAAGATTATAACTTCTCTATTTGGTAGATTCTATATTGTGCCCATAACTTTCTTGTTTGCAGCTTATTAGTATAGCTTATTCTGCATTGCTTTTTGGTAGCATAGCCTAGTTTTCTGTTTTTAATCATGGGCTGAAATTTATTAGTTTGAGGTTGTGGTTGAGTTTTATTGGCTTATCTGAGTTTAGTTGTAGTTATTTTAGTGTAGTATATGGTCTGCTTGTCTCTGGCTTATCATATTTGAACTGTGCTTATTGTTTTAGCTAATTACCAAACTGCTTATTGCTTGATTCTTGTACTTCTGTGCTTTTATCTGTGCATTTCTGAGCTTTACTGGGTTTATTATAGTATATTACACTTGTGTTTAATGTTTGGTTCAGTTTTGTGGCAAGTGCTTATTAATAAGCACTTGCCATAAGCTGATTTTGGCTAAATAAGCTTTTCTGCTTAATATTTTTAATCCAAAATTTTTCTGCAAGCTCATTACAATATTTTAGAATTTCTGTTAAATTTTCATAATTTTCTGAGGTCATTTGTTATTTTTCTTAATTTCTTTTAGAATTTAATTACTTTTTAATCATTTTTAAATTCCAAAAATCCATAAAAATACAGAAAAAGTCTTGAAAAATACAAAAAAAAAAATTTAGAATTTCTTTTATAATATTTTAGAATTTTTAGAATTAAATTTTTATTTTTCCACTTTAATTTTTCTATTATTTCTTATTTTTAATTCACTTTTAATTCCAAAAATAGAAAATTAATTCTAGAAAATAAATAAAAACTCAAAAAAATATTTTTCTTTTTCTTAAAATTCTTTTTAATAGTTTTAGATTTTTAAAAAAATATTTTCAAGTTCGTAGGATTATTTTTCATTAAACGTTACGTTTTAAATAACGCGTGTGCGTTTCCGTTTTCACGTTTTTAACATTTGTACATACTTAGCTTGTAAATTCTGCTTATTTCACTATTACTTATCACAACTTGAATTCCTAAATCATATTTTTTCATTTCACCGCTTTTCACGACACGATTTCGCTATTCGATTATTCACGATTCCATTTTACCTTCGCTGGGAGAACGACCCGGGAAATACTTTCACCGGTATTTCTTCGGAATAAATTTTATACTACGAAAAGAATTTATCACCTAGCGACACTATTCCTAAGCTGAACGATCAATTCCCCGGTACTTGTCACTATACTATACTACAACGATCAGGTACACTGCCTGGAGGGGGTTGTAAGCTTCTCGAGATCCCTCGAGAGGTAAAGCCTGTTGCGATTCCCACGCATCACCACCCCAAATGTGCAACCAAATTGCCTTAGCCTTCCGTGTATGCACTCGTCTTTAGTGCATTATTGTTATTTGTTTAAACCCTTAGTTAATTGTCTAATTGATTACATGGTTGCTAAGTCGAGTCATATCTTGTACATATTGTTTTGGGACGATTGGGACTCATGGGTAAAGTACTATTGTTACAGAGTAACGGGGAAGAACATCATATATTACCCCCATATGTGTGTTAATCTTAAAAATACTCCAAGTGTTTTGATTATCTTGATTCGAGTCATTAGAATAGTTAATTGTAAAGTATGTAAAAGTTCAAGTGTAAGGGGAATGCAAATTCCCTATGATATGTTATTTTGGATGGTAGGGTAAAAGTGTATGCAAAAAAAAAAAAAAAAAAAAAAAAAAAAAACGAAAAAATAAAGAGAAAGAAAAAATATATATATATAAAAAGAAAAAGAGAAAAAACATACGGACTACCATCCCGTTTCATTCTATGTTTATTTTATGTTTTTGTTAGTTTGTGATTAGCTTAAGTCGAGTCGAGTCTTGGCTTAGGAACGCCACATTGTACCTGTAATTGACCAAGATGATTAACTCGCCACCAGTAAATATTACCTTTATCCAACAAAACCATGTTTATCCTATCCCTACACCTTACGTTATAACCCTTTAAAAGACCTCTTTGATAGTTTATCCTAGGTTTGATCATTTCCCAAGCCTATGGTAATCTTTTTGCTATGACAGGTAGTGAGAGATGTTTTCCATTTCCATATTGGGATATATACTTTATTACACCCGAGAGATGTGAGTATATAAACACTATTTGTGAGGTGCTAGTGTATAATTTCCGTGCTTGTTTTTTGGTTGAAGTGGAACGATTATTTGTTGTAATTACTTTTATCTTAGTGTTAAATGACCCCTAAGTTGTATTTTGATTATAATAAAAACGCATTTGCTTGAGGACAAGCAAATCTCAAGTGTAAGGGTATTTGATGAAGCGAAAAGTGTACCGCTTTTGGGGGGTCATTTAAGGCCAAAGTCGAGATTATTTGATCAAATATTACCCTAAATCAATCCTTTTGTCATTTTACGTACTTTTGAGAGGAATTTTATAAAAGGAAACATTTTGGACGTTTTTGGAGCGAAAAAGTGCAGAAAATGACAAAGTCTCAAATCATGCTGGAAATTGCACTTGATGGCGTCACACACTGCTAGTGACGCCGTCATGAGTTGACAAAGGGGTGAATAAATCAAATACACATGACGCGCCAAAATGTTTTGTGAAGGGGATCTGACGGCGTCATGTACAAAATTTCCAAGGCCATCATAAGTAATCATAAAGAGTGACGGCCCAGAACCCATAATGAGTGACGGCGTCAGAAGTGGATCTAGGCAATATGACTTTATTTTAGCGGCGAGTTGTCGGCATCACACCTTACTCTTGACGCCGTCAGGATACAAAATCTATATATAGTTTTCTAGTTTTCATTCATTGTGGGCAACTTTGAGGGAATAAAACCATAGACAAATTTTCCAGCTATTTGAAGGGTTTCAACCCTTTGTTTCTTCCATGTTCAATTGAAGATAAGTACTTTACCAAATCAATCAATATGTCTATGTGTTGTTTGATTATATCTTACGCTTGTCTTCGCTTTAACATGCTAGGCTAGGTTTTCTTCGTGTTTGTTTAGATGTAATGAAACCTAGATGTTAATTATTGGTTGATGGTTTGCTTATAATTGTTATGGATAAATGAATTCGATGTTAGGCTTAAGAAAACCGGCAGACTTCCAACTGGTAACTTGCTTGAACGTCATAAGAAACATGATCGGATGTATACTACGATTATTTGGTTATATTTAATGCATAGGTAACTTCCAGGGATACCATGTTAGGAGCTTTTATTCGGCTCGACATAGGATTGAGGTTGAAGCCTATAGAGTTAGGGAAGATCGTACACGGCCCTACGACTAGTATTAAGGAATATAACCCGTCATCCATGAAATTGTAACAAGCTAATCGACCGATAAAAGATATATAGGGAGTAATGAAATCTAAGTAAACACACTTTCTCTCATTATTGTTTACACTACAATTTAGTTTAAGTTTATTTTATTTTATTTTGATTGCATCTTTAGTTAATTGGGTTAGTTGACTTGCAGCTAATTCCGCCCACTCCTTCAAAACCCGAGATTTTACTTGCTTTCATTTAAAATATAAAAATACAAAAAGAATCATCCCTCACCCCTAGACGTAGTTTAGTAGAATTTTAACCCTAGCGAACACTATTCTTAGAGTTGAATGATCAATCCTCCGGTACTTGTCACTATACTATACTACAACGAACAGGTACACTGCCTGGTAGGGATTGCAAGCTTCTCAAGATCCCTTGAGAGGTAAAACCTTTTGCGATGGTGCAATTCCACGCATCATCAAACTTGGACCTAAAGGAAATTAAACAACAGCTGCAGAGTGGGGTGACTACTTATTGATCAACAAAACCAAACACGAAACTCATCACATAGCATTACCCGAAGACCGAAACCAAATAATGTGTAGGGATGGAGAACATGTGCTTATAAAGAAAAAGCCACAAGAATCTTCCTTTTTTTTGGGTAAAGTTCCTTCGAAATGTCATGATTCTGTCACAGTTTTTATCCATAAAATATCATCCCGAAATGTGTATTAGAATTGTGATTTTTATTGTCATTAATTAAACACACCATTACAATATATAATTCTTAATAGATGGTTCTAGATACGAAACATTAAACGGGCTAGGCCTATCACTAAAAACAAAGCCCAAAGGTTTTAATAATAATAATACTCATTTAACACTCCCCCGCAGTTTGAGCGGGAGAGGGGCGGACACTCAAACTGGAACGAAACTCCTCAAATAGCGCAGACGGTAAACCTTTGGTGAAAATATCAGCATACTAGTAACGTGATGGCACATGAAGAACAGGAACCTGACCACGAGCAACCATATCACGCACAAAATGAATATCGATCTGAATGTGTTTGGTCCCATGGTGCTGAACCGGATTAACAGTCAAATAAATAGCACTAACATTGTCACAATACACAATGGCGGCAGAAAATAATGCTGTAGAAGCTCACGAAGAAGATTATGAAGCCAGGCAGTTTCAGCAACTGCATTTGCAACACCCTGTACTCAGCTTCGGCACTCGATATAGAGAGAGTATGTTGTCATTTAGAAGACCATGATAGAATATTATCACCCAAGAAAACACAATAACCATAAGTAGAACGTCTAGTAGTAAGGCAGCCAACTCAATCAGCATCAAAATAAGCAACCAGAGAACCAGTAGAAGAAGCATAAAGTTGGAGCCCAAAGTCCAACGTGCCACGAACATAACGAAGAACTTGCTTGAGAGATGAAAAGTGAGGCTCTTGAGGATCATGCATATGAAGGCATACCTGCTATACTGCATAAGATATGTCTGGACGAGTAAATGTTAAGTACTGCAAACCACCTGCAAGACTACGATATAAGGTAGGATCAGAAACACAATCCCCGTCAAAATCAAGCTTGGACTCTGTGCCAACGGGAGTCCGAGTTGGATTACATGTAGCCATATGTGCCCGGTCCAAAAGCTCCAAAGCATATTTCTTCTGAGAGAGGAACATGCCTTTAGAGTCACGGGTAACAGAAATCTACAAAAAATAATTAAGGGCCACCAAATCAGTCATATCAAACTCCTTATGTAGAGATGAGATAATACGATGAAGTAAATCTGTATAGGAAGCCGTTAGTATAATATCATCAACATAGATCAACAAATATGCAACCTCAGTTCCATGCCTATATATGAACTAGGACGAGTCACATCGACTTGACAAGAAACCAACCCTTAGAGCATAATTTGCAAATCGTTGAAACCAAGCACGAGGTGCCTGTTTCTATCCATATAATGACCTCTACAATCGACAAACATGATGTTGAAAACGAACATCCATAAACCCTGGTGGCCGATACATATAAACAGACTCTGAAAGATCACCATTAAGAAAGGCATTCTTAACATCAAGTTGGTGAATGGGCCAATTCCAAGATAATGCAAGACTCAGAACAGTACGAATAGTAGCCGGTTTAATAACCGGACAAAAAGTATCACCACAATCAACACCAAGTTGTTGAGTACTACCGTTAGCCACAAGACGAGCCTTATACCTGCTCAAAGAACCATCAGCATGATATTTGTGCTGAAACAACAACATAGACCGTACCACATTAACATTAGGTGGTTTCGGAACAAGAATCCAAGTACCATTTTTAATTAATGCATTACATTCATCATGCATAGCATCTCGCCAATTAAGATCAAATAAGGCAACACAAAGAGACTTAGGAAGAGGAGAAATATGAGAGACATGGCCATGAAAATAGGGATTCGGCTTAACCGTGCCAACTTGGGCACGTGTGACCATAGGATGAGTTCGGGGGGGGTTAGGAGCCAGAGTATGTTGGGTCGCAGAGGGGGGGGGGGTTGGATCGCAGAGGGGGGGGGGTTGGGTTAGGAGATTGGGCTATAGTGGGTTGGGTCATAGATGTTGTGGTTGGTGTAGGTGTTTGGTAGGTTGGAGTAGCAGAAGGTGTTGGATCGAGGGTTTGTGGGGAGTAGGGTTGTTGTGCTCATTTGGAGCAGGTTGGTGCGGGGCCGGGTTATAAATGATATGAGGCATAATAGAAGATGGTGTAGGGTCAAGAAACGTGTAAGATGGAGGGTTAGATGTTGTAACATAGCGAGAAAGAATAATTTTATTGGTGGAGAGGTCAAGGCACCGATACCCATGATGATAAGCGGGATATCCTAAAAATATGCAAGGAGTAGCACGAGGTGCTAGTTTGTGAGGTGAATTGAGATGTGGGTAACAAAGACAACCAAAAGTGCATAAACGTTAGTAGTTGGGTTGTTTGTTAAACAATTTTGTGCAGGGTATTTCATTTTTAATGGCGGATGAGGGAAGTTAATTAAGTAAGTAGGCGGCCATATGTTATGCCTCGACCCAAAATACTGGTGGAAGGTGAGCTTAAAAAAGTAGGGTGCGAATAACATTATTAATAGTGCAGATCATTCGCTCTGACTTTCCTTTTTGTTGTGAGGTTTTTGGGCAAGAAAAACGGAATTGAATGCCATTTTGAGCAAATGGGTTAAGGATATTGGTGTTGTCGAATTCACCACCATGGTCACACTGAAAAGCCGCAATATCACAATTAAACTGATTATTTACATAACAACGAAAATGTAGGAATGTTTGAAAAACTTTGGATTTAGTACGTAAAGGATAAATCCACAAATAATGTGAATAATGATCAAGAAATAACACATAGTATTTAAAACCACCAGAACTGACAATGGGAGAAGTCCAAATATCTGAGTGAACAATCTCAAAATGACGAGTAACAACGGAATTTGAACTAGAAAACGGAAATCTCACATGTTTTCCAAGTTGGCAAGCATGACAAATATGAGGAGACTTTTCTTTATTACAAGAAATAAATTGTCGAGAAACAAGAGAACGCAACACTTCTTCTCCGGGATGCCCGAGGCGTTGGTGCCACGTAGAAGGACTAATAGAAAGCAAAGCATGAGGAATATGAGAAGGTTGGGTGACTGGGTAGAGATCTCCTGAACTGTCACATCTGAGGAGAATATGACGGGTTAAGAAATCCTTCACAGAGAAACCAAATGCATCGAATTCAATTGTACAATTATTATCCCTAGTAAATTGACGAACAGAAATAAGATTTTTGATGATATTAGGGGTAACAAGAACATTATGTAAGTGTAAAGGACGATTGAGAGTAGGTAAGATGCTATGACTAGTATTGGTAATATGTATGGATTTACCATCCCCAATACAAATAGATGGATATAACATTTATTATAAACTGTATTTAAATTACTTTTATGTGAATTGAGATGAGATGATGCACCTGTGTCCATATTTTATGTAGGATCGCGAATAGGCATGATGCTAAAAGCACGTCGGAGCCTAGATGGAGCTAGGCCTAAAATACCCAACTGTGTATTTAACATATTGTTGGACCGAATAAAGATAACATAACGTTTCTTTTCTTTGTTTTCTGACGTGCGTCTCAAACCACAAACACCAAACCAAGAATAAAAATTAAATATGCTCCCACGAATTGATTTCTTCTTTCAACACCGAACCAAGAATAATATATTTGTATGCCGAATTGATTTTGCCGCCTTTTTTCTTTTTTCTTTTTTTTTCTTTTTTTTTTTTTTTTGAATGACAGGATGAGAGATGGATAGAGAAGGGAAAAGATAGGGTAAAAGTTAGGAGAGGATCGCTACTCTTGATACCATAATTGTGATTTTATTTATTATTAATTAAACACACCATTACAATATATAATTCCTAATAGATGGTTCTAGAAAACATTAAACGGGCTAGGCCTATCACTAAAAACAAAGCCCAAAGGCTCTAATAATAATAATACTCGTCTAACAATGTGATCGCCTTTTTCATGATGAAATGAACGAGATGCTGGGAAAACAACGATTTCCATTTAATGATATTGTGGATCATTTCATGATCAACAAATAAAAGATGATTCTTGATCATTTTAAAAACTTGAATTCCATGAACAAGCTGTCTTAGTGCAAAACAAAGCTTTGTTTCAACGAACTAAATGCATATTGTTTGTGTCGATACATTTACGTATGTGCGCATAGGGAATCGCTGGCTGAGTACAATGAGAAAGTGTTGAAGCTTTGTGGCAGATTAGTGAAGCTATTTTCTTAAAAGCTTGGATTAGACGAGGATTATCTTGAGAATGCATTCAGAGGGAAGCAAATTGGAGCTTCAATGAGAGTTAATTTCTACCCGAAGTGTCCACAACCTGACTTGACATTGAGAATTTCTCCACATTATCCAGGAGGTATTACGATTTTGATGCGAGATGATCATGTTTCTGGCTTTCAAGTCAGCAAATGATGCTTCGGTCACTGTAAACTTAATCCCTAGTGCTTTCATTATCAACCTTGCAGATCAGCTGCAGATTAGTTTTCTAGTGACATAGATACATCTCATTTATCTTATATTCTTGTATATATTAATCTGAAATTTTAAAATCAAAGATTGATGTGTAACCCCGTGCGTGAACAAGACTTATAACTATTGCAGTAAATATAAACTTTCCAGAACATGTAATTTTATAGTGATGCTTACATAATGTTTATATGTTCACTAAGATTGAAATTTCCACAATATTTCGTAAATATGTCCCTGAAGGTTTCAAAGTAAAATAGATAATTTCTAATAGATCATCACCCAATTAGACTAGTACTCATGTCATTCTTCCTACTTCCTCTATACATTCGGAGACGTCAACGGGTATTATTTAACTAAAACGGAGCGACTATTCCAAGATGACTTGTGTATCTTTTCAGTTACAAGTAAAATATAGTTATGGATAAATTAAAATAAGCAACACTCATAAACTATTGTCTTAAAAAGTATTACAATATTCATATACAGATTAGATAATTGTTTTCGATGTATTTCATGTATTCTTTGAACGTTTAAACGCCACTCATGCGATACGACCTCGGATGATTAGAATTATTCAAACCTATACTCATTGCGATTCCAAATAACAAACCAAACGCATGGTTACTTTTCTACCTTTTTTGTTTTGTAATTTCTTAGTAACCATCTTATTACTATGGCAGGTTTAGGAATCCTCTAGTACCTAAATGATCATTAGGGTTGTAAATCAAGTATGATGAATATTATGAGTTACTGCTTTGGGATCAATTAGGAGTTAGTTTATCTCAAACCATTCATCTTATTTTGTTTGTTGTTTGCATTATTTTGTCTCAAAGCGTTTCAATATGATATTTAAAAAACTCATGATGAGTTACTTTTCACCACTTCAAAACACTATTCATCGTCGTTTGAAAACAATGTGTATGCTGGAAATTTCTATTCACTTCAGTAAACTTTTTATTTTTGACTCATTTCTTTTATTCATGACTAAAAAAAGATTGACGATGTTGACATCTTAGCTAGTGATGTTGGTGGCTTAAAGTATATGGATATATCATAGATCAAACATAGATTGCTTAAAGGTGAGAACTAATGAATGTGAGTTGGGAAATAAGAGTTACCAGAAAGAGATTCACACGCATTCTATTGACATAGGGTGCCATGGAAGATATCTTGTGCACCGGGAGTACAACTAAATTCATGGCTGCTGAAAAAATGGTGAATAGAGTAGTGATTAATTTGCAGTTGCATCATGTGTCACGGGGGCGGCTTTTCAACACTAATCATGGTGGCAGTGATTTTTTATTTATTTTTTTTTTTATTTTTTTTTATTTTTTATTTGCAATAAATTTATCGAAAACTTGTGTAAGCCAAATGAGATGTTTGAAAGAAGAAATGACTTGGAGCTCTTTCGTAGTTTTACTATGTTCCGCAATACAAGAAAATATTTGGGATTTCAAAATAGCTAGAGGTGATTACTGATTACTAATATTCATGGTTACTTAGGTGGTACTAATCCTCATGATTATGTGTCAACTAATACCGGTTGCTGGAAATCTATCGTCAAAGCTGGGATGGAAGTACATAATATGGGTTTTCATTTCTTTGAAGCTTTTAGTCGTAAGGTTGGCCAGGGGAATTCAATTTATTTATGGAAAAAACCTTTGGTTGGGTAATCACATTCTCTCAAACAAATTTTCGAGACTGTTTGCACTTGAAACGTCACATGAATGTTGTCTTAGTGATCGATGTGAAAGCGATGATGATAACCTTCAATGGAGATGGGCTTGGCGTCGGCCCATCAGAAGTGGTAGGGAGTTGGAAGAATTCAATGGGCTAACAGATCTACTTTGTAACTTTCGTCATAATACAGGGGAAGACGGTTGGAATTTCTCGTTAAGTAACTCGAAATTGTTTTTTGTTAAATGAGTGTGGGTTGCTATTGATAAATGTGGGATTGTCTCGACTAGTCGTCCAACTAGATGGTCATCTCTCATTCCCTCGAAAGTCTTAATTTTTGTTTGGCTTGCCGAGAGAAACCGTATCCCAACTAGAGTGGAGATGGACCTCAAAGGTATTGACATACCTTCGATCCTATGTCCCATTCGTGACAATGAACTTGAGACAGTTGATCATATTTTGGCGAAATGTGATTGGGTATCTCACCTTTGGAAAAGTTTTTTTTTGTGGCGGGGTTTTGAATTCAAGATGGGTTCTTCCTTTTTGGAGATTATTGATTTCGTCAAAAATTATTTCAAGCACATCAATTTTCATGTTTTGAATCCGTCATATTCTCTTCATCATGTTGATTTGGAATCTAGGAAATGAGAAGATCTTTTCGGCTAAAAGGTGCTTGGTAGAAGATACCTTCATCAAACTACAACATTTATGTTTTTGTTGGTTAAATAATAGGTACAAAAATAGTTCTCTTGATTGGACATTATGGCTTTCTTGTCCCATGTGCGCATTTTATGTTTCTAGTTCGTGAACTATATATTTTGTAATTTGCTTGCCTTCTAGCTCCTTGTTAGAAGGCCTTCTTTGAAATTTAATACAAATAGCCGTTTAAAAAAAAAAAAAAAAAAAAAAAAATAGGTGTGAAACTTTTAAACATTTTTGAGGACGAGGTGATTTTTTAGCGGATTGGAACTTGGAAGCAATGACCCTCTAAACTAAAATATGTTATTATTAATATTTTAAATTTCCTTTTATTGATTTTTTTTTTTTTTTTTTTTTTTTTTTTTTTTTTTTTTTTGTATTTTTCTTGGTAACCAAGCTAGTAGTGCGATGGAAGTTCTAGTATATGCGACATATTATGAGGAGTCACTTTATTTTGCATACTCTAATTTTGGTGCATATCAATGGACAAATCCACACCATACATCTACTTTGATCTAATGGTTGGGTTTAACATAAAATTAAATGAGAAACATAAGTCCATGTTTTTTTCCTCTCTGTTCTTTTTCTTTGTCTTTTTTTTATTTTTTATTTTATTTTTTATTTTTTTCACTTCACGTAGGTTTTTTTGCTTTTTTTCTTTTTCTTTTTTTTTTCCTCTCTTTTTTTTTGTTCTTTCGATTCTTGTTTTTTTTCTTTTTTTTTAATTCACTATTCTTTTAGTTCACTCTTTTTTTAATTCAATTTTTTTAGTTCACGTTTTTTTTCCGCTTTCATACGCTTTCTATTGTTTTCATACGTTTTCGTCCGTTTTCGCCCCTTTTCATCCGTTTTCATAAGTTTTTGTCTGCTTTCATATGTTTTCGTCCATTTTCTTACGTTTTCGCCCGTTTTCGTCTGTTTTCTTACGTTTTCGCCCATTTTCATTCGTTTTAATACATTTTCATCCATTTTCTTTCGTTTTCATCCATTTTTTATACGTTTTCGTCCGTTTTCATACGTGCTTTTAAGCTTTCATATGTTTTTGTCCTTTTTCGTACATATTTGTCCGTTTCCTTGTGTTTTCGTCCGTTTTCTTATGTTTTCATCCGTTTTCTTACGTTTTCTTACATTTTCATACGTTTTCGTCCGTTTTATTTCGTTTATGTCCATTTTTCATACATTTTTATCCTTTTTCATATGTGTTTTTATGCTTTTATATGTTTTCATTCATTTTCATTTATTTTCGTCCGTTTTAAAATGCTTTTGGCCGTCTTCAGACATTTTCATACGTTTCTGAATATCATAAGAGATATTCAGTGATATTCTGAATATCACAAGTGATATTCCGTGATATTCTGAATATCACAAGTGATTTTTCGAATACCACATGTGATATTCTTTGATTCTCTGAATATCACAAGTGATATTCTGAGTACCACAAATGATATTCTGGATATCATAAGTGATATTCTGTGATATTCAGAATATCACAAATGATATTCAGAATATCACAAGTGATTTTATGAATATCACAAGTTATTTTCAACTAATGTTTTGTAACATGAAAATCACAAGTGATATTCAGAAAACCACAAGTGATAGACATTCAGAAAATCACAAGTGATATTCAGAAAATCACAAGTGATACTCTTAATATCAATTGTGGTATTCAAAAACTTATGGAAAACGTAAGAAAATAGATGAAAACATAAGAAAATCACAAGTGATATTCGTCTGTTTTCGTCCGTTTTCATACGTTTTCGTTTGCGTTAATAGGTTTTCATCAATTTTCTTTCGTTTTCGTCCATTTTTCATACGTTTTCGTTCATTTTCAGACGTGCTTTTACGATTTAATACGTTTTTGTCCATTTTCATACATATTCGTCCATTTCTTGCGTTTTCATCCGTTTTCTTACGCTTTCGTCCGTTTTCTTATGTTTTTTTACGTTTTCGTTCGTTTTCATCCATTTTCTTTCGTTTTGGTCCATTTTCATACATTTTTATCCTTTTTCATACGTGTTTTTATGCTTTCATACATTTTCATCCATTTTCATTCATTTTCGTCCGTTTCTAAATGCCTTTGGCCGTTTTCAGACATTCTCATATGTTTCTGAATATCATAAGAGATATTATGTGATATTCAGAATATCACAAGTGATATTCCGTGATAGTCTGAATATCACAAGTGATATTCCGTGATATTCTAAATATCACAAGTGATTTTTTGCATATCACATGTGATATTCTTTTCTGCATATCACAAGTGATTTTCTGAATATGACAAGTGATATTTTTCATATGTTTTTAGACGTGTTTTTACGCTTTCATACGATTTTGTCTGTTTCATACATATTCATCCGTTTTCTTGCATTTTCATCCGTTTTCTTGCGTTTTCATTCGATTTCATTCATTTTTGTCCATTTTCATCCATTTTCTTTCGTTTTCGTCCTATTTTTCATACGTTTTCTTCCTTTTTCATACGTGTTTTTACGCTTTCATACGTTTTCGTCCATTTTCATAAATATTCTTTCATTTTCTTACATTTTCGTCGTTTTCATCCGTTTTCAATGTTTTTTTTGCCATTCTCAGATGTTTTCATACGTTTCATATTCATAATATCACCCCAGTGATATTCTGAATATCACAAGGGATATTCGGAATATTTCTGAATATCACAAGTGACATTTTTCATACGTTTTTAGACGTGTTTCTACGCTTTCATACGCTTTTGTCCGTTTCATAAATATTCATCCGTTTTCTTGCATTTTCATCCGTTTTCTTGCGTTTTCATTCATTTTCGTTCATTTTCATCCATTTTCTTTCGTTTTCGTCATATTTTTCATACGTTTTCTTCCTTTTTCATACGTGTTTTTACGCTTTCAAACGTTTTCGTCCGTTTTCATCAATATTTTTCCGTTTTCTTACATCTTCGTCGTTTTCATTCATTTTCAATGTTTTTTGCCATTCTCAGATATTTTCATACGTTTCAGAATATCACAAGTGATAATCCGTGATATTCAGGATATCACCCCAGTGATATTCTGAATATCACAAGGGATATTCGGAATATTTCTGAATATCACATGTAATATTTTGTGATTTTCTGAATATCACAAATGATATTTTGAATACCACAAATGTTATTATGAATATCATAAGCGATATTCTGTGATATTCAAAAAATCAAATGTGTTAGATATTCAAAAAATCACAAGTGATATTCAGAATATTACCGGTGATATTCAGAAAATCACAAGTGATACTTTGAATATTAATAGTGATTTGAAAAAACGGATGAAAACGGACGAAAATGTAAGAAAATAGACAATTACGTATGAAAATGGACGAAAACATAAAAAAATCACAAGTGATATTCTGAAGTATCACTTGTCATATTCAGAAACATAAGAAAACGGACGAAAACGTAAGAAAACTGGTGAATATATGAAAACTTGGGTGATATTCTGAATATCCCTTGTGATATTAAGAATATCTCTTGGGTGATATTCTGAATATCACAAAATATCACTTGTGATATCTGAAACGTATGAAAATGTCTGAGAATGACCAAGAACATTGAAAAATTGACGAAAACGAATGAAAACGATGAAAATGAAAGAAAACGGAAGAATATGTATGAAAACGGACGAAAACATATGAAAGTGTAAAAACACGTATGAAAAAGGAAGAAAACGTATGAAAAATAGAACGAAAATGAAAGAAAGCGGATGAAAATGGGCGAAAACGAATGAAAACGAACAAAAACGCAAGAATACGGATGAAAACGCAAGAAAACAGATGAATATGTATGAAACGGACAAAAACGTATGAAAGCGTAAAAACAAGTCCGAAAACGGATGAAAATGTATGAAAAATGGACAAAAACGTATGAATACGTATTAAAACGAACGAAAACGTATGAAAATGGACGAAAACGTATAAAAACAAAGGAAAGCGTAAGAAAACAGACGAAAATGTGCGAAAACATAAGAAAACGGACGAAAACGTATGAAAATGAACAAAATGTATGAAAACTGACGAAAACGTATGAAAACGGACAAAAACGTATGAAAACAGACGAAAACGTATGAAAACAGTAAAAAACATATGAAAGCGAAAAAAAACATAAACTAAAAAATATGAATTAAAAAAAAAAAGTGAACTAAAAGAAATTAAAAAAAAAAAGCCTGAATTGAAAGTACAACAAAAAAGAAAGAGAAAAAAACAATAAAACCTTCGTGAAGTGAAAAAAAAAAAAAAAAGAATAAGAAAAAAAGACAAAAAGAAAAAAGGAAAAAAGTAAAAAAAAACATGGACTTATGTTTCCTATTTAATTTTAGGTTTATCCCTACCATTAGATCAAACTAGATGCATTTGAATTTTCCCCATATTATGAGTTATCGATTCATGAATTAGTTGGAGTTTGTTTTATCACATCAATATGAACTTTTTATTTCCGCATTTCATTACATCTTTCAACGGGTTAGCGTAACAATGTTACCTTAAATAAATATTTATCTATGTTACATATAAAGAGAAAATATATTTACATAAAACTTAGAAAATTAAAATATGAGCGATATTGTTAAATTACAATATGTCTATTTATTAAAAACAATACAATCTATTAAATATTTTAATAGTTAATTACTTTTTAAACTACTAATGTTCTTCATTATCACTTACTCCATACTCATATATAAATAAAAAATAATACAAACAAAAATTAACGTTACAACACACCGTCACCACTATGCGCGGGTATCGTCAGCTAGTAGTGTTAAAAGAGAGATCCGAAGTCTTATAAAGTTATAATACATTTATTTTGATATGTAAGTTTTTTCAGAAAGTAAATTTCGCACAAATGTACTATTTATATCATATTATATATCTGAAATTTTTTGAACGACATTCGAACCCTTAATGTTTTAGTTGATGGCATGTTCTCATACTGTCAAAGATCTTTTTATACATAAAAGTACAAGTGAGAAATTATATCATAAAAAAGGGGATATGATATTCTTTTGTACGAGGTTGGCGGTTGGTACATCTTTTCATGGGTCATGTCTGAATGATAAAAAACTGGTAACTCGAATATAAATGTTAAGTATTGTTAAGTATTGTTAACAATGATGACAAGGCCAATCAGTTCTGTTAAATATACGTATAAGAAAATGATCTTCTTCTATACAATAATATGGCACTTGACTTTGCGACAGCTACAACACATGATATAAGCATTCAGAATAAAACTTATGCATAAGTTGACAAGTTAACCATTAAATTGTTGGAAATTTGCGCTTCACAGCGGACTTATTTATTTATCTAGTTGAAATTGTTACAAAATCAAGTAAACTATACAATAATGTTGATTTTAAATTTTGGCCGATTAAATGAATAGTTTACTGAATATTTATGCATAAAAGTTTACTGAAAACTTATATTAGTCTTACTTCGATCATTTATTTTATAAAAATCTGTATAGTGGTATAATTTATAAAAGGTTGGTATTTAATTACGTTTACATATATGTCAATTTATGATGTACCGGTAGTTTTATTAAGGAATAATTAAAGGGTTCAAACAAAAGTTAAAATAAAACTCATAGTATTAACCCTATATTAAGAGCATCAATGTATTTTAGATAAGTTTACAAGCTTGACTATCGACCGAGAGGAAGGATGCTGTTAATTTCTGATAAACAGTATGTCAGAGAGTTTGATTAATGTATCATAGATAAATTTCCTTTCCATGCTATACAATATGTGTTGTCTTTGTTTTTTTTTTTTTTTGAAAATTAAATAACTGAAAATGTAAATATGTCCGGTCTAAAAAAGTCTTGTCTTCCCGTAGATTATATGAAAGCATGTCTTGTAGCCTATATAAAGTTAGTTTGAGAACCCTTTAACAACTACAGCACTCGGGAACCATAAATTCACAAAAGGAAGCCATGAAATTCCTTGTCCTGATGTGGGCAGTATTTCAAATAATTTCGTTTACGTCTTCAGATACGAATTCTACCACCAAATGGTACACCTTCATTAACTCAACCAAACCTTGCGAAGCCAGGATGCGACAGTCGATGCGGGGACTTAATTGTTCCTTACCCTTTCGGTGTTGGCAACAACTCAGAGTGTTATGTAGATGAGGGATTCCACATCTACTGCAACACTTCACTAAACCCTCCGAAGGCCTCTATTAATTTAGGCGGCTACACCTCGATCAAATTGATATCTGATTCCACCATCCAGCTTTCCAATCTATTGGCGAGCAGGTGCTATTCTCCAAATGGCACAATATACAATGATAGGCGAATCATAGTGAACTTTAGTATGAGGCCGTACACCTTCTCGAAAGTTAACAAGTTCACAGTTATCGGCTGCTATGATTATGCTTGGCTATCCTCAAGTACAGAATCTAGGAACGTGTCTACCGGCTGTATGGTCTTTTGTTCAACACCGGATGAGGTTTTAGGTGACGAGTGTACAGGATATGGTTGTTGTCAAACATCCATACCCAACGACATAAACTTTTATACGACCCAGGTCCGTAAATTGCAGAATATAAGCAACAATTTAAGCGATGATGCAAGTGATATATATAGGAGGTCGTTTAATCCCTGTACATACGCCTTTGTTGGTGACCAGAATGCATTCAAGTTCAATGGCGCGAGTGATTTAAATGATACTTCCTTCAGAAAGAGGATAGAAGATACAGTGCTACTAGTGCTCGAATGGGCTATTGGAAATCTGAGTTGCTCTGAAGCCGAAGCAACCGATGGTTTTGCTTGCCAATTGAATAGCAACTGTGTTAGCTCTACTGGTGAAAGTAGTGGGTAACGTTGTCTTTGTAAAAAAGGCTATGAAGGAAATTCATATCTGTATCCTGGCTGCCAAGGTATAATTTAATTTATAATTTTTCAAGCGAATATATGTCAAGTTGTCAACCTCATGTTTAATTTCCTACTACACATGAAAACTTAGATATATGTCAAGTTATCCTAGGTGGATTTAATTCATAATCAAGGGTGAAACATGTAATTTACATGCATAGTAACAGTAAAATATTTATTATATAACCTTGTTCATGTTTAATTAAAGTAGGACTAGTACTCTAAAAAGGCATCCAACTTACATTTTTTACTACTGAAATCATTCAACTATTAATTTTCCTGTATTAAACCAAAAAGCCTTTTTAATTTTCCTGTTAAATTCAAAAAGTCCTTAATTTTCCTATTATATGTATCATCAATATGATTTGATGACTTAACTACCTCATGTAAGTGCATTTTAGTCTTTATACTTATCTTCGATCTTCACCCTTAGGCGAACAAAAGGAATTTGTCACCACTCTGGCACTCTCTTACAATTCAAATCAGCGTCACATCAGCTTTCTCTTTCTTCTCACTTCCCCTCACTCCTTCTCACCTTTTACCCATTTTTGTCACTTTCCCCTAATTACCTTTTATTAAAATACACACTTTATATAAATATATTTCACTAAATATCTCACACGTTCACAAAACAAATAAAAAACATTTAGTTTTGGAATTGGGCCCCATATTCTTTTCACACTCACTATGGTGACCAACTCACCATTCAAATGCAATTTGGCCATGACCTTGGACTTCCATTTTGGTGATCACTCGTGACTTGGCACCAATGGTGTGGCTCACCCACCACTTCGGAGAGTCTTATATCTTCAACCCTTCACTATAAGTCTCCAACCAAGAACACAAAGAATAATAAATGAATAAAAACAATCCACAAATTGTACAACAAATCCATACCTTCTCTCACCGAATGACTACAATAATATTAACAAACCCACTAGGTTATAACAAAACCTTAAACTTTTATTTCGTAAAGATTACAACAAAAATTATGAGAAAATCATCCTTAAATAAGTAAAAACTAAGAAAACCATTAAAAACATTGGATTTGATATGCAATTCAAACAAAACAACAAAAAACCATAAACCCACAATAAATCAAGTCAAAACCACACATTTATCAACAGATAACCATAAACCCATAAAGAATAACCATAAAACCACAAACATTTCCCCACAGTAACCATAAGCTACCTCTTAAAACCCGACTCAAAACAACTCCTTGTTAAAGCTCGCAAAGATTTTGGATTCTTTGAAGTCATCGATCATAGTGTTCTAATCTAATGCATCACCAAACTAGAATAAAAAATTATTATATTATTTAATTTCCCGCCAACTATCAAGCAAAGGGCAAGGCCACCCCACCCGTTCGTATTCTTAGTCATAATGGAGATTTCTATTTGATAAATATTAGCTTTGCTATTTTGTGAAGATAACGTCTTACACGTGAACCGGACTAGATACATAATATAGTTGCACCCGTAGGGACTAATATTGTACATGGAATAAACTATTGTTGTAAAAGACTTATAAATACCCCGCATGACTTTCCATGAGGTGTGTGGGAAAATAGTGTAACATTTCATTTATTTATTATAATAAATCACTTTTTATTTCACCTTTCTCTCTCTACTTTCACTCTTGAACTATGTATTATTTTGTTCAACCTCAACCTCCCGAAGGTGTTTCTCGATGTAACAAGTGGTAACAGAGCTAATCGGGGGTGAATCGTAGCTTTTGTTTTGAAAAAATCGGATTTTTGGTGTTTTTTCCGGAAAATATGCTGTTTTTATGAGTTTTTCCAAGTTTATGGGTTTTTTTTTTTCTTTTTTTTTTTTTTTTTTTTTTTTTAAGGAAAAAAAAGATTCCCATGTTTGGTATGAGTTTTTCCTAGTTTTTATGCATTTTCCATGTTCGGGATGGATTTCTCCTACTATTAGACTTTCCTACTATCGGACTTTTTGACTATTGGACTTTCCTACTACTAGACTTTCCGAATTTGGACTTTCTGATGCTTCGACTTTCTGACTTTGTCTCCAACTTTCAAAGTATCTCTCCGACGTTGTGAAATTTCAAGATTCTCCGAGTTTCACCAAAATCTTCTGAATTTCTAGAGTATTTACCGAGATTCAAGCAGTGAAATTCTTCCGAGTTTCTTAAGATTTCACCAAATATCTAATATACAAAACCTTAACTCAATCCGTGGAACAGGGGGTATCTAAAGAATTAGGGCATATACCAAAAACACATCGGATATTATTTTTTGGGTAAAAGGTCAACGACCCGGTAAATATATTACTCCAAAAAACGTTTAAGTACAACGGATATGGGTGAATCCCATATCTCAGCCCGTTACATAGGCTAAAAGCTTACATAACAAGATACTTCCTATTTTCTAAACAAGAAAACTAGCCATTACACACATGATAGTAGAGAATCAGACAAAAGATAAACTACTTCCTACGACTTTGGAGATTAACACCATACATGGCATTAAGAGCCTCCAATTCCCCTGGAAGATCATAAGTGTGCTTCGAATAATCATCATAGTCATACAAATCATCACGCTCATGACCACCACCAAAAAGATTTGCAGATTCATCGAACGTGTTAAGAACCTCATCCTCATCAGTATCAGAAACCTCAACATCACCCACCTTCGAAAATGGGTTAGTCCTCTTAGTGGCAGAGGTAGACGGAATAGGATGACCAGCATCATCCACAAGAATAGCTTTCCCATCGATCAGTAACTCTTCAAGCTTACTAATCTTCTCAGCAACAGGAGTAGAAGCAACTTCCATAGTTCCCATAGAATCGCTCAAAAGTGGTTCTTGCATAACACTCACAAGAGGAACTTGTGATGTAATACCAGTCTTAACCGACTCATCCTTATTAACTTCCATTGGACTGCCCGCATCCACATCCCGTTGAGCTTCCACAGTACTTCCAGACGTCACATCCAAAGTTACATCCTTAGTAGGAATACCAAAACCATCAGTATCATCCATATTCAGTGCGTCAAACTGATTAGATGTAACAATATTTGCTCCACTAGTACTCGGTATATCAACAGTCTTCTTCTTGTTAGCACCCACTTTCTTGGGTTCAGGAGGAGGAACTTTGGGACGATATTGCATTTTCTTACCCACACTAGGTTTAGTAAACCCTCCTTTCATAGGACCAGATTGACCCCCACTATTACTCTTCTTCTTATTATTGACAGTTAGGAAACCATCATTAACACTTGGCTTAGGTTGAGCAGTAGGGGGGACAAACTTAGGACAATCAGTACAAGTATGACCAAATACCTTGCACTTATCACAACGAGGCGGTTTCCACTCATATTCAACCCTAATCTTCTCAATTGTCGAACCCGTCCCATCAAGCAAAGGAATTTCAACAGTGATACAATCTCTAAGCACCTCCTCTGACTTAACTTCAATCATGCATCTAGCAAAGCTACTACGGCCCCACGATTCCTTACACATTTGGTTGGTGAAAGCATCTTATCCGCACATGATTCGTTTATCGTTTCATCAAACATGATTCGTTGCATCGTCTCATCATATAAACACCAATTTATCCCACTTCAAAACAAACCACGTATTGCTTAAAAGATCCTGATCAAGAATCACAATCAAATGACAACGGCTTGTATCGGATTTTTGTGACTACGAAGTTTTTGTAAGATATGGCTTATTTGGAATTGGAGTGACATTTCATGGCTGTACTTATTTATCTTAGAAACGTTTGTTGGTTGGTTTCATATCTCAAGATAACTTGTCTAGGCGTTTATCCACTGTGTGCACCTGATACTTTAAGGAGTTGCGTTGTAGCGCTCAGTATAGGTTTTAAGTACTTGTGATTTAAGATCTATTCTGGGCACTACAACATAACTCCTTAAAGTATCAGGTGCACAGTGGATAAACGCCCTGACAAGTTATCTTGAGACATGCAACCATCTTCATAAAATAGCAAAGCTAACAGCTTGTATGTCACCTTGATAATGGGTTGAGATGTAAGATTCACTCACATCCTATATACTTAACTGTTTTTTTTAGTAATAAATTTACAGGGTGTACCTAGCTTTTGCGCAAAAAAAAAAAAAAAAAAAAAAAAAAAAAAAAAAAAAAAAACCCTCCATATCAAACCAGATTACTGATCCTGTTAAAATCTTAAAATTCTCAACTTGATATTTGTTAAACACTAGTTAGAGCACCCGCGCGTTGCCGCGGGAGGTTTTGCCAAATGAGGTCTAGCATGGCAATTTTCAGCTAGACATTGTAATAATTTAAGGTTCATATGTAGAAGCTAGGAACTGCATTGTATATATAAGGGTTTTCTGCATGTAGTCATGCAGTGGTGTACAAAAGATGAAGGTTGCAGGTGCCATATCTAAAGGCAGTTTAGCAGTTAAATACACAATTGCTTCAGTGGAAGCATTATACAAAAGATTACTAAATACACGATAGCTTCAGTCGAAGCATTATACAAAAGATATGCGATGTTTTGCATAAGAGAGCGCCGACACGAAGACCTTTTGAATGGCCGTTTTCCATAGGAAGTTCTTTCGTGGGCCTGCGACTGATGCCCAGCACTTTCTGTAGCATCCGGGTGGGCATCGGTATGAACACATGCTGTTCATGCAAGAAGTGAACACCATTAAAGCAAAAACACAGTTGTGCAGGGAAAATGTGATGCACAATAAACCAAAAAAATAACAACAATAATAACAACAAAGAATACTCACTCTGAGGTGTTTCGGCCACTGATGGCTGGCCAATGTTATGCAACTGAGCCATTGGATTTCGGCGAGCCGTGCATCTTTTGGAAGATTGATTTGCAGGCCTTTTTCTTTTTCGACTTTCTTGGCGAGAGCAATGGTCATTTGTAACATGACCACCACCATGGTCATAGGCATTTGCCGTGGCTGCTAGCAAGAGCCCGATAAGAATTAAAGCAAGGCATTTCATGGAAACAGTTTGGAGTAAAAAAAATATCGTGACAAAACAAAACACATCTCCTGACCTTCATAGCTATGCAAAGGCACGCCTTGACTGATGGGCTGCGCGGCACTCTCGCAATCAGCAGACTGAATAGCGGTTGCAACGACATCATTGGGTGAGCTACTTCCTCCAATCATATGAGCATCAGACGCCTGAGCAACGGTGCACATATCATCTGCAAGTACTTTTTTCATTAGGCTTTTGCTGTGCAAGCCTACCAATTACAAAAGAACATATGAATACAAAATATTATAGCTCATTTTGTTACCCATTTATTTCTTGTACGATAACCTTTTAACTACACAATCCATATTGACATATGCTACTGCCTTGGACCCCATATTTATAATATTTTGCTCAACCAGTTTAGTCGAACCTAACTTAACCCACACAACAGATATGACCCATGTTTCCTGCCCGATCTTTCCGGCTTCAATCTGTAAAGAAAAAAAAATGTAGCATATACAAAAAATTGACCTCCATAACTGAAAATCATCTTTCAAAAAAAATAATAATAATAATAGTAAAATACCTTACAAATCTGAACAATGTCAACTTGCTACCTGAGTAACATACTAAATGCCACTAAAAATAAAAATAAATGTTTCAATGTAGAAAAACCAAACAAATTGGAACATATAGCCTAATAGTCTAAACTTCGATAATATGTTCTATGCATAGTCGTACATAAAACGTAGTTATAACCATTTACTAATTTTATGAACATAAATTAAAAGATAAAAGGACATACCATGTAGCAAGAAGCTTGATGTCAGATGAAAACGACCACCCCGAATTTTTTTTATAGTGCATCTCAATTTTTTGTGACATGCCTACTTATTGTTCAGGTTGTGGACAAACTACATTGCCCCACAGTGATTTAAAAGAAACAAAAAAATAATTTAAATTTAAATTTAGATAATCACAAATGAAATATATGACAATGTGACCTGTGGAAAAGATGAGAGTTTGTGGTGTATGCTTAAAATGAAGCCTTGCCCATGGCGCCATTTTTGCGCTACCACTTGCATTCATTATATTTCATTTTACTTTTGGCATATGTATGCTTGATACTATTTAATGTCATATGTTAAAAAGACTAATTTGATGCATCAAGTAATTACATGTACTTACAGAGTTACAGTTGGAATAGCAGTGGCAATGGTAGGTAACTGGTAACACTGCATCTTTAGCTCCTGTAATTACTCCTACACAACCCACAAACAATAATTAATTGTAAGCAACAAAAGTATGGGCATGTAAATTGAAATATAGAGTACATCATGTTTTGTGCTTAAAGATATTATGATGGTTAATTACCATGTGAGTAGCTCTTAATCATGCCTAGCTTTTGGCAAATGAAGTCATTGCATATTGTGGACAACATGTGCATAGGTTGTCCACAATTACATGTTACTATTAGGCAACCCTTGAGGATGGTGGTTTTTATTTGGTTTCCTAAACCGGCCTGGCTAAGGGCAGCCTGGACATTTTTTAATGCTGCTAATGTGATTTAGAATTAGGTAGCGTTGTAGGCTTTTAGAAAAGGCTCTTTTCCAACTGATAAGGCCGGTAAATACAATAAAACAAACATCTCCCTAATTTATTTAATTAACAGGCTCTTTTTCATTGTCAACAATGGAGATAAGTTGACATGCTTGAAGCTCAAATATATAAATGAACAATTTCTCTTCGGCAACTCTAGTAGCAAATAGAAGAGAATAAACTGAAACTAAACTTTTAAGGCTCAAGAAGGTCAACTTATCTCCATTGTATCAAGTCATCATGTCAGTTACATATATTTGAGCTTCAAGCATGTCAATTTCTATTAACTTTCGGAACCAATTTGTTGACAAACGCATTTTAGGTCAATATAACCAACCCATTTAGGGGTTTTAACATGGAAACTGTTAAAGGCATTCCACATTCTCCTACTATTCTAACAATCACATTTTGTTTGATGTAAAATGAACTTTCAATTCGAACGGTAAATCGCCAAACAAACTCCTAAACATTATCAGAAGTTACATTCCCAACATACCTTATGTTTGGGTACCAAACTACATAAAGTAAAAGCAATTCGATTTTCAAAAAAACATTTATAAACATTTCAAGTGTTACATATATCTTATTTACGAACATCTATGTATGACTAATACATACCGTTAGGTTATCATGTAACCCGACCTGTTACCCAAAGTGTCCATTTTGCCTGAACTAACTTAAAAGTAGGATCTAGTTGCGTCAAAAGAGAGAGAATCATACCATTCTCCAAACCAAGTCTTTTGGCCCCAACGGTTGAGCAGGATGGGAGTATAAGAAATGCCGCATATACTGTCATATATAATAAACAATCAAATATACCTAACGTCCTCCTTAATGCGGCTAATTAGAATATCTTTTTTGGCCGTTAAACTCAACCCATGTTTTCTCAAATACAACTTACAGTGTTCCACTTTCAGTTTCTCCACTTGACCACCTACCCATAAACGACAAAAAATGGAACCAATAAACATACATTACAATTATCTCCGTGCTTTCGTTTAAGAATCGAAAACTTACATTCAACCATCTTCTGAACACCCGCATAACTTTTCTGGTCATTCGCATCAAACTCAGGCGCGGCAACCTCAGCGACCTCAGCATCCTCATCTACCATGGACTCTTTCACGGACAACAGCATCCACAAAATCAAGCACCATTCATCCAGAGGCGCGAGTCTGCAAGTATGCATCTGCAGAATCTAACCCTTTGCCTCGCCATGGCTGCAAATCAGGCCAAGTGTGAAACCGCACGGCTCTGATTTGCGAGTATGACCATACCTACAAAAAATTATAAGCCAAATGTCTTCCCATGTAAATAATTCACATAACTATAAGGTAATTAGCAATATCTGTTAGCAATCCAAACTAATTTTTATTACATAAAAACTAATTTTTATATTTAATCTTCTCTCAACTATTTTCTTCACGAACTTCCGTGATTAAGGGGTTCTCAGACTTTTCTTTCTGACCATCATCACTCTTAGTAACCTCTTCACCCTTTTGCTCATGCAACAACCCATTTTGCTTCACTCCTTCCTCTATTTCAACACCTGGGAACTATTCAGTATTTTCCTCTTGCTTAATTTATGCAGTAGAGAGTATAATGTTGTTGACACTTTCCTCAGGCTTTTGTCCTCATTCCTCGCTTGGTCTATTCTCACACTGCTCACTTGCCTATATGAAAAATATTATTTTTAGCGTATAGAAAACATGATATAAAAGAAGTGATAACTTTTATAAATAGGCTCAAAAGAATTTTGAGAAAAAATAAATTGTGACAGTATCGAAACAACATTCAGCTGAGGTTTCTTGGGTCGTTTTATGGAGTGTTATAGTGGCTTATATAAACAACATTCATAAAACCATTTTTCCATTTTTTTTCCATTTTTCCATTGTTACACAGGTTCGAAGCCGCCCTCAGAGATTGTAGTGGCTTATATAAACAACATTCAGAAAGCCATTTTTCCAACCTATTCGTCTAAACATTTCTTCTTTCATTTTCTATCCTAAAAAACACTTCCAACTACAAATTAAAGAAACCAAAACCATCACTACAATTTCACCTAAACATTTTACCAACTCAGAGCAGTAGGCTAGTTATCATCGCAATCCACAATAATACTATTCACATCATTTTCACAGCAAGTATCCTACATGTAAGCTATCCTACATCATTTTCACAGCAATATCCTACAACTAACTCAAAATCTTGCCTTTTTCATCTAAGGTAACAAAAAAACGAATTAAATCAAAACCCTAATTTTACCCAAAAAAAACGATATCAGCAATTATATTTTTCAGGAATCTCACCTTCTTGAGCAAAAACCTAATTTTTTGCCCCTTGATTAACTGCAATAATAAAAAAAATAAAAAAATAAAAATGAAATTAGGCAACAATCATACCTCATAAATCGTCAAAAACCTAAAGCAATAAACAGAAACCCACCCAAATTTTTTTAAGGTATAATCAAAATCAAAGTTTATCTAAACATACACATCCAAATACACCATCGTAAACCCCGTACTCCCTTTTGCGATCTTCACCCGAAACCCATAATAATAATAATAATAATAAATAAATAAATAAAAAATCCTAATTTTACCTTGTTTATACACGATCTGTGGATCTGATGAATTTTCTTCGTTGATTAATTTTGTTCGCGGAGGCATGAATCGTTATTTTTTCTGTGCGTGTGCCTGTGTTTTGTGATTTGTGTTGTGGGTGTGGAACAGATAATGGGTGTGGAACAGATAGATAAGGCGAGGTTTACATTTGTGTTTGTAGTTACAAAAGAACGCTACAGTACTGGTTAACATTTTTTTGCCTTGGTACTATTCCTAAGGAGTTACTATTCATAAGCTTCTAACAAATGTATAATATACTAATTTTGCATGGGTGCTAACTTGAAAGTTACTATTCATAAGCTTCTAACAAATGTATAATATACTAATTTTGCATGGGTGCTAACTTGAAGCTCTAACATAATGTTATGAATGCATCTGTTAGGTGTGTTGCTTAGTAGGCGAAACTTTGTGCTTATTGTATTGATGTGGGTAATTGTTATTCATCTTTTAGCAATTTACTATTTTAATTAACTATCTTGTTGCTAGTTTATTTTAATAAGTTTTCTTTTCAAATTTAGTTGTGTTGCTTGAAAGTTCACTGCCTTTACATTTCAATATTTTAATATGTTTGGGCCAACCGAGACACCCAAGAAAGATAAACTTGTACCCATTCAAAGCTTACAACTTTGCTTACATAACAAATTAGCAATTTAAAGGGGTATCATAAAGCCTTAGAATATCCGGATCTCACTGATTCACGGATGAATTTTCACTACTTTATTTATTTATATTTTTTTACTCCTTTTTTTTTTGGGTAAAAAGCCTCAACCCGGTAAAATATATTACTCAAAAAAACAGTTAAGTACAAAGGAATGTGGCTGAAATATCACATTAACCTCAAGCAACCGTTTGAACAACAAATATATCATTCATGACAGGCCATAAATAATTCTACTAGTTACACACAACTAGAAAACCAAAACAAACCAAGCATAAACTAAGACACATCAACCTTTATGTTAACCAAAGAAAACAACCTATCTAAGTCTAATGTCTTTCATGGCAGCAACCTTTAATTGGGCTACAGATAAACCACAATCATCAAAGTAATAATCATCATAATCATTGTAGTCACATGTACCATCTTTTCATTGTTTCAAAAGATTCCTCTCGTTCCATCCACTACCAAAATAATTAGTGTCGTTAGGATGTTCCAGAACTTCATCGTCGTTGTCACTAACAGAAACAACCACATTACCTACCTTAGAGAAAGGGTTACCCACCTTGGTTGAAAGAGTACACTTAGAGGAAGGGATACTAGGCTTCGTAGCTATATCTTACACAAGAGTAACTTTCCCTTCAATAATTAGTTTTTCAATCTTACCAATTTTCTCAACAATATGGGTATTACTACCCACCTCCAAATCAGCCCCATCCTTAGGAGAAACACTTGTTGCACAAGGAATATCATTATCATCAGTATCGGCCATATCAAGAGCATCAATTGGGTTCGATGTAGCAATATTTTTCCCACTCATAGCTTGCCTCATTTGTGTTTTTCTCCTTAGTAGTAACCGGCTTCTTAGAGAGACAGGTCTCCAAAATCTTGGTTTGGGCTTATTAAGCTGAACACCCCCAATAGGCCGAGAAGGAGCAGCCACATTCTTCCTTTACTCTTACGGTTCTTTGCCTCAATGAAACCATCATCCGTCTTATCCAAAGTAGTAGAAGCTACATTAGTATTACCACAAACAAACTCCTTGACATGATTAGGGCATTCAATCAAAGCATGTCCAAAAGTTTAACATTCACCACAATGAGGAGGTTTCAACTCATATTCGATATTCATAATTTCAGTGGTAAAACTATTACCTTCTTCATTTGGAATTGCCATTGTAACCTGACTTTTTAGTTCTGAATTCGCGTTTAATTTAACTAAAGCACGAGCAAAACTAATACGGCCCCAACAATTGACGTACACAGAGCTTGTAAATGCATCTAACATAATAGGTTTCCCTACTTGCGTAGCAATCAAACTCAAACCATCCTCAGAATAAGCAACCAACGGAACCTTATGCATTTTGATCCAAACCGGTACCTTGTTTGCCTCGGTCCTATTAAGGGATAAAGTGGGATTCCATTTGTTTAGAATAATAGGTGAGTTGTGAATAGTCCAAGGACCTCATTCTAGAACATGATCCACACCCTCCTTGTTAGCAAACATAAAAAGAAACACACCATCACCATTCTTCATCAGCTTTTGCAAGCCAAATTTTCCCCATGTATTAGTAACATAATTATGAACTAAAGAAAAAGCAATGGTCTTACCAAGAAAGTAACCAACAAGTGTGTTATCATACCGACTTAAAACCTTCTTCATAGCAACCATAGGCAACATTGTGTCATGATTATCCACACAATCCTCATTAACCAATGCTCTAAAATTAACTTTCGGAACCATACGAGTAACATTAATTACATCGGCAAAAGAATTAGGAGAATCAACCTTAGGAACCGATCCCGAACGCACATGCTCATTAGATATATTCTTCATGGGCTAAACAGGAACATCCGTGCACACAATTGTATTTAAATTAACATCACCATCATCCTTAGTCCAATCAGTAACAATAGGAGCTGCTGGTTTCATTGGTGAAGGATACACATGACCACTATCTTCAGCCCTGGTGAAAATACCACCACTCAAGGTCGTATTAGAACCTAAACCCACTAACAATTGACAGTAACCAAGAAGACGCAAACAACATGCAACATTCACAGTAAATCGATCCAGAATAAAATAAGAAAACCCTAACTAAAACATTTAGGGTTTTAAACCAAACGCACCAACAAAATCCTAACCTCCAGCCATATGATAGTCGATTAATGATGAATATAAGTAATAAGGATCAATCTACTAACAATGAATAGATAAAACCGATTACAGAAATCAATTAGGTGTATGTCGGTTTTCAAACCCTAAGAAAAAATTAACTAAAGAAACCTAAACCTTTGTGATAGAGAAACGAATCTGAATCAAGATAATAATAATCACGAATGATAATGACTGCCTTAAGACAGATCTCTGCAAAAAAACAAGGGTTTAGCAGCTTTAGTTAAAAGACAATAAGGGTTTAAGGGTTTGGAGTCGCCAAAGGGTTTTTTTTTTACCAGACAATCTACCTGCAACGCACACTCTACTTTAATTGACTATAGTCACTGGTACGATCACCTCCTGTGCCATCTCCATGCATACATGGAATACTTGTTCTCTTTTAGTTTATGTATGCATGTTGTCCACTAGCTCACCTTTCCCTAGTTACTTTAGTTTTTATTAATTTAGTGGTTAAAGTTTAGTTATCATCTAAGGTGAGTAATCATCTCAAACCGATCTTTATCAATGGTGCTTTCATTCCTTTGCACTGCCTCCGACACGTGATCTACCATCACTCGAAGAGTTCATGGCCTTTAAGGCCTAGAACATCGTGAAACTTATCGCTACCATAACCATAAACAATGAAAAACTAGCCGCATCACACTCCAAACACATCCTCATCAACAAAGAACTTGCAACCGAAAATACACGGGTAACCGCTATCATTAGCAATAACGTTAAACCCGACAAATCCATGGCTCAGTTTTTCACCACTTCCACTTCATCTATTACCAAGATCGAAACTATAGTTGACAGAGAATCTCAAACACTCATTTCGGTGCAGCCCACTTTGCCCGCTAACCCTACTCACCAAATACCAAAAGTTCGACATGATATAGCCGGCTTCCATCGAACCACCCTTCACGAGACTTATGAGACTTACGGCCTTTCCATGCTCATAGATGACAAGTTAGTCACATTTCGTTGCACGAAGACATTTCATCATGGTCACCAGTGTCACCCACCGAAGTTTGTTTTTCTCCAAACCCAACTTGACCCACCTTGGGAACCACCTAACTCGAGGTATAAAATCATGAGCCCTGGGGAGAAGGCTCTTTTTTTGGGTTAAAGGTTTTTTAACACCCGGTAAATTTTATTACTCCAAAAAAACATTTAAGTACATATCCCACATCTCAGTCTGTTACTTAGATGGGTAAATAAACGAACCATCTGTGCTTCAAACTGAACTTTAATTTTCATAAGAATGACAAATCAAACATACAAAAACTACTCTAAAAACTACTTACGTCTAGTACGACCACGAACCATAATATCATAAGTATCACAAAAAGTTAATTGCACTTTAGTCAAATCTTTGTAGTCATCATCATACGTGTCATCATAAAAATTATATTTACAACGCTCATATAGGTTCTTCCTCCCTATTCCACCTCCACTCTTGGATGCCATAAAACTTGTTGTTTCACAAAGTAAAAAAATCTTTTCCACTTCATTCTCACTATCCTCGTTACCCATACCAGCCACATTACACATTGGCCGCTCTTGTGCCAATTGTACCTCATTGACAAGTATAACATCATTTGGCATACTCTGCTAGATCTAAATTGGCTCTGAATTAGCTTTTTGACCCTTGTCCACAATAGTAACAAACCTCATGGAATTAACCCCATTTGCACCTAACATATCATCATTTTCAGCCGACCTAAGTGTAGCAAAGGGGTTCGAACAACTTGCCTCTCTACTAGGGGTTTTAGTAATATTCTTCGTATAGCTTGTAGTAGCACCATTCTTCTTAAAAACATTTTTATATACCCGTTTAGTCGACTTAAACTGTAATTTAGAACCCATATTAGAGTCACTACTTAGTTTTTTTCCATCAATTCCAGCATTACTTCGATCAACTTTGCACCACCAGAAATATAATCCCTAACACCGATTCTCTCTGGTGACAAAATCGAAACCCTAACAACCCTAACACCGATTCACTCGGATCGATCTCCTTTACCACCTCGTGTTTCTTGCATCATTCTGATCTTGATTCTCTGATTCTTGATTGTCTGCTGCATTGATATCATCTGGATTTGAGGTAGATCGATCATACTTTAGGGTTTTTAGTCGTTTTATATTTTTTATCCGACATAAGGTTTTATTCGACTCTGCACTATTATATTGTCCTTAGCCGGTTACTATCCATATCATCCTCTATTTACTTGATTCTAATACTAATTATTGGGTGGATGAATATGGACATTGGTTAGTTTTGGTGAGCTTCATGTGTAAACCCTAAGCGATTAGGGTTTTACTTTTTCTGCTTTGGTTTTGCTTTGAGCTGGTTATTCGTGTTCGTTTGCTTGGTTTGTTCTACTGGTTGTGAGAGATGAATAGGGGTTTTTTGAGTCTATGAGTGCTAATAAGAATACGGCTGCTAGGAAGGGTGGGGATGATGAGAGTGGAGATCTGAATAAGGGTTCTGATGTGTTGATGTCAGGTTCCTTGGATTCAGGTGTAGGGGGTGACATAGAGAAGATGGAAAAGGGTAGTGGTTCAGGTGATGGTGTTGATTGTGATGTACGTGCACATGTGCCTAAGCAAGTGAAGCCGGTTTCACTTGGTGTGTACGCTGATGTTACAATGGATGATGCTTCTTCGTCTTCACAAGGCTCTCAACAGCCTAATGTGGAACTATTGATTGCTAATGTGAATAAGAATTTTGATGATGCTATGAACAAAATTCAATGTGAAATTGGTGCTTCTGAAGCTAATCTTACAAGGAACCCTATGGATGGTACTACTAATGGTACTGGTGTAATTTCTGGTCGTAATGGGAATCTGAATAAGAGTGCCACTTCTGGTCCTATGTATGGTACTACTAATGGTACTGGTGTGAAGTCGGTTTCTTATGCGGGTGCTACTTCTAATGAACCTCAGAAATATGTGTCTAATTTTCGGAGGTTGGAATGTAGCAAAATCAAGGATGATGTTGACCTTTCAGTTCCAATGAAAGTAGTGGAAGAGGTGAACACGCGGTTTGAGAATACTCTATACGGTTACTTCCTTGGCCAACGCCTTGCTTTTCCTGTTGTTGATTACTTTGTTCGCAATGCATGGGCTAAGTTTGGTGTGCAAAAGGTTATGATGAATGCTAAGGGGTTCTTCTTCTTTAAGTTCAACTCGAAGAAAGGTGTTGATGATGTGCTTGATAACGGTCCTTGGTTGATCAAAAATGTTCCTATTATCCTTAAACCATGGACTTTGAACACAAACCTCCTTAAAGAAGATTTGACTAAAGTCCCAGTGTGGGTTAAATTCCATGAGGTTCCCCTTGCTATGTTTTCTGATGATGGCCTCAGTCTTCTGGCCACATTGATTGGCACGCCCAAAAGGTTAGATGCTTTTACAAGCCAGATGTGCAAGGAATCGTGGGGCCGTAGTAGTTTTGCTAGATGCATGATAGAAGTGAAGTCGGATGAGGTGCTTCGGGATAGCCTCACTGTTGAGATACCATTACTTGATGGATCGGGTTCGACTATTGAGAAGATACGGGTTGAATACGAGTGGCAACCACCACGTTGTGACAAGTGTAAGATATTTGGTCATACCCTGACTGATTGTCCTACAGTTGTTATACCTCCTGTTCAGCCTACTAAGCCTGTTACTGATAGTTTCAAGACTGTCAATCACAAGAAGAAGGGTAAGCATGGAGGTTCTACAAATCCGGGTCAAGGGGGGTTTACTAAACCTGTTGTGGGTAAGAAGTTTCAGTATCTACCCAAAAAGATTCCTCTTGAGCCTAAGAAAGCTGGTGGCACTAAGAAGAAGACTTCTGATGTGGCTAGTTCTAGTGGTACTAAGATTTCTACATCTAACAAATTTGATGCTCTTAATATGGATGATACGGATACATTTGGTATTCCTACTTATGACACCAACATGGATGTGGATGATGGCCGTACAATGGAAGTTAATGAGGATGAGTCAGTTAAGACTGGTACTACATCACAAGAACCGCTTGTGAGTGATTCAATGGGAACTAAGGATATTGGTTCTACTCCTATAGTTGATAAAATTAGTAAGCTTGAAAAGCTACTTATCGATGGGAAAGCTACCCTTGTGGATGATGTAGGTCATCCTATTCCGTCCGCTTCTGTCACTGAGAGGGTTAACCCATTTTTCAAGGTGGGTGAGGTTGTGGTTTCTGATAGTGAGGAGGAGGAGGTTCTTAACACGTTCGACGAATCAGCAAATCTTTTTGGTGGAGGTCATGAACGTGAAGAGGAGCTTGACGACTATGATGATTACTCGAAGCAAATTTACGATCTTCCAGGGGAATTGGATGCTCTTAATACCATTTATGGCTTTAATCTCCAAGGTCATAGGAAGTAGCTTTACCCATTATGAATGATGCATCTCATGGTGACGAATTGGAGCCGGTTACAAGTGCTGGTTTGCAGCACTTGCTATCTAATGCACATAAGAATTTTGATGATGCCATGACTGATATTCAACGGGAAATTGTCGCTAATAAGGCTTCCTCTTCAAGTGGTATTGGGCATATTTCTGGTCCAAGTGCTTCTAAGAAGGATACTACTAGTGGAGTGAAGTCGGTTTCTTATGTGGGTGTTGCTTCTAATGATTCTCAGAAACATGTGTCTAATTTTCGAAGATTAGAAAGCAGCAATAAGAAGGATAATGTTGACCTTTCTGTCCCTATGAAGGTAGTGGAAGAGGTGAACACGCGGTTTGAGAATACTCTATATGGATATTTCCTTGGTCAGCGCCTTGCTTTTCCTGTCGTGGATTATTATGTTCGCAATGCGTGGGCTAAGTATGGGTTACAAAAGGTAATGATGAACGCTAAGGGGTTCTTCTTCTTCAAGTTTACTTCGAAGAAAGGTGTTGATGATGTGTTTGATAATGGTCCATGGCTGATCCGTAATGTTCCTATTATTCTTAAACCTTGGACTTTGAATACCAATTTGTTGAAAGAGGATTTAACTCACATTCTGGTGTGGGTTAAATTTCATGATGTTCCTTTAGCGATGTTTTCTGATGATGGCCTTAGTTTGCTTGCTACTTTGATTGGGACTCCCAAGCGATTGGATGCCTTTACTAGTCAGATGTGCAAAGAATCTTGGGGTAGGAGTAGTTTTGCTAGATGTATGATTGAAGTGAAGTCGGATGAGGTACTTAGGGACAGCCTTACTGTTGAGATCCCTTTACTTGACGGTTCGGGTTCGACTATTGAGAAGATCCGTGTGGAATATGAGTGGAAACCGCCTCGCTGTGATAAATGCAAGGTGTTTGGACATGTTTTGGTGGATTGTCCTAAGGGTGTGATACCGACTGCTCAACCTTCTAAGAATGTTAATGATGGTTTTCAGACTGTTAACAATAAGAAGAAGGGTAAGCAAGCTGCCTCGAATACGGGTCGAGGAGGTTTTACTAAACCTGGTGTGGGTAAGCATTTTGAATATCAGCCAAAGAAGACTCCTACTGTACCCAAGAAAGTTAATGATAGTAAGAAGAAGACTTCTGATGTGGCTAGTACGAGTGGAACAACGATCTCTACATCTAACCAATTTGATGCGCTTAATATGGATGATACGGATACGTTTGGTATTCCTACTTATGACACCAGCATGGATGTGGATACTGGCAGTACAATGGAAGTTAATGTGGATAAGTCGGTTAAGGCTGGTGCTACATCACAAGAACCACTTGTGAGTGATTCAATGGGAACTAAGGAAGTTGGTTCTACTCCTTTAGTTGATAAAATTAGTAAGTTTGAAAAGCTTCTTATTGATGGGAAAGGTACTCTTGTAGATGATGATGGTCATCCTGTTCCGTCTGCCTCTGTCACTAAGAGGGCTAACCCATTTTTCAAGGTGGGTGAGATTGTGGTTACTGATAGTGAGGAGGAGGAGGTTCTTAACACGTTCGACGAATCTGCGAATCTTTTTGGTCGAAGTCAAGAGCGTGAAGATGAGTTTGATGACTATGATGATTACTCGAAGCAAATTCATGATCTTCCAGGGGAATTGGATGCTCTTAATGCCATTTATGGCTTTAATCTCCAAGGTCGTAGGAAGTAGTTATTTTTGTCCGAGTTTGTTTTCTTTATGATGTGGTAGTGGCTTTGTTTTCTTGTCTAGAAAATAGGAAGTACCTTGTTATGTAAGCTATTCGCCTATGTAACGGGCTGAGATATGGGATTCACTCATATCCGTTGTTCTTAACTGTTTTTTGGAGTAATATATTTACCGGGTCTTTTGACCTTTTACCCAAAAAAAAAAAAAAAACCATTGAAATATAGAAATGAAAGTTATTTTAATTTGCCACCTTTTTCTAATAAAAAATAAAATAAAGTTACATAGAGTGACACATTCTGTGTGTCACTACCAGGTCTATCAAAAACAATATTTTCATTGTAGTGAAATTTAGTGTCATAAATAACGTATTTTAGCTCTTTATGATATGTCATATATAATGATTCCTTAATTTGGTTATGTTGAAGATTTGCCACTCAAAGGTTGTACGTGTTCCTTTTTTGCTAGATATCAATGAGTGTAATCGAATGGAGCATTTTCCATGCTATGGAACTTGTATTAATACTCCCGGGAATTACACATGCAAATGTAAAGAAGGCTATTATGGTGATGGCAAGATTCAAAATGACTGTCGTCGTAAACCATTCAAAGTACTTGGACTTTCGATAGAAAATGAGTATTCATTAAACACTTCTTGAGTTTTATACAGAAAGTATAAACATAGTCAGAAGAACTATCGCTAACAAAACCCAAATTAATTAGTGATACTTTTTTATTGGCACAACTCGTAAAGCATACTTTTTTAGTAATGGAATATATTTCAAAAACACTTATGAAACTAAGGATGTATAAAGACACTCTTTTAGTAATGAAAATATATTTCAAACATACAATTGAAACCGTACATGTAGCTTTTATTTATAATGATATATATAATTGCCTTTCTAAACCAAATCTGGACAGGTATGGGGATTGGAATCATTACATTACTGACGGGATTATTAGTGTTGTACTTTTTGGCTAAGAGAAGAAAGATAGCCAAGCTATGAGAAAAATTCTATCAGCAAAATGGAGGTGCGTTGTTTGAAGAGAAATTGAAAACCACAGGTGGTATTGGTGTCGGTTTCATGAAAGTTTTTCAATTTGAAGAGCTAAAAGAAGCGACGGATAATTATGCGGAGAATAGAATTCTTGGCAGAGGTTGTAATGGCATTGTTTACGAGGGAACTCTACCAGATAAGTGTGTGGTAGCAATCAAGAAGTCCCAAATACTGGATCAATCAAAGGGAGCAATTTATAAATGAAATGGTAATTCTTACACAAATTAAACACCAAAATGTCGTGCAGCTTCTGGGATGTTGTTTGGAAACTGATGTCCCATTACTAGTTTATGAATTTGTACCTAATGATACTCTTCATCAACACATTCCTAATAGAAAAAGTGGTACGGGGAGATTGTCATGGGTAAATCGTTTAAGGATAGCGCATGAATCAGCAGGTGCACTTGCTTATCTTCACAAAAATGTTAGAATGACAATCATACATAGAGATGTCAAGTCTACTAACATTTTGTTGGATGAAAACTACACCGCAAAAATAGCGGATTTTGGTGCCTCAAGGTTAGTCCCATTGGGTCATGATCAAGTCTCTACACTAGTTCAAGGGACATTTGGATACTTGGATCCTGAGTATTTTCATACAGGTCAACTAACAGATAAGAGTGATGTGTATAGCTTCGGAGTGGTTCTTGCTGAACTACTAACAGGGAAAACACCACTTGGTATGGAAAGATGTCCTGAGGATAGAAATCTTGCAACATATTTTGTCAAGGCAAAGAAGGAAGATCGATTGCATGAGATTCTTGACCGACAAATGGTAGAGGAGGCAACTGATGAGCAGCTAAAAGCAGCATGTGATCTGGTGTACAGATGCCTTAACCAAGTAGGTGGGAATAGGCCTAGCATGAAAGAAGTAACTCTGGAGCTTGAATTGTTAAGGAAGCGTGACAAACATCCATTAATTCAGGAATGAACCCACCTTTTGTGTACATGCCATTAATACTGTTCCTCTTGTAGAATATGGTTCTAGCAGAATCGGAACAGAAGGAATAATGTTGCAAGTACAAAACCCTCGTTGATAGCTTCAGGAATGAACCCACCTTTTGTGTACATGCCATTAATTCCCTGTTTCATGTTTCTAGTATCAAACAATGTTTGTGTGTGTGTGTATTATATAGTACGTTACAGCTTAAAGTTCTATTATGTCATTTCTAATATGTGTAACTAGAGATTCCAAGTACAAGATTTATATATTCGGTAAATTAATTTCCATGCTTGCACAAATCGGGGTTTAATATTTTCTTCTAAATATGTGTTATAATTTTTTGTCCACGATATTAAAGACAATATTCAGCACTCTTTTTTTATGTCCGGGGTTGGCTTCCATATTCCTGGTGTTGTTATTACCCTTTTAGAACTTTTTAAGACACACATCTTCTACGTATTGCGCATACTACATGTTAGTTCACTATGAATGTGTACAATCCGAAAGACAAACTAGCTTGGAACAGAAATTACAAACATATATGCCTATAGTACGTGATCACGCGCGGCAAGTCCTATACGATATTTCATACTAAAAAGTATTCTACATTTAAGTTCCTATTTATTTAATTTGTACAAAAAAAAAACACAAGAACTTACACAAAACTTTAATATCAGGGGAAAAAAAACCTTTTAACGAATTGAAATGAACAAAAAATAAAAATCTCCCTCAAAAACATCTTACATTAAAAAGATAATAATAAAAAAAAGGCTTTTTTTCGTTTGCCACGGCAAATACAGAATTTCGTGGTACATTCGTTTGAGACCAATGAGAAACATAATTGATGTAATTGTCGCTCAAGGCTTTTGAGGCTCTTCTCTAGAGGACAACATCACCCCAAAAATAAATTTTGAACTAAATGAGAGCCACCGCCCACCACTTAGTTGAAATACCAAAATTTTGAAAGCAAACATTCATATTCAAAAAAAAAAAAAAAAAAGTACATATTAGATATTCGTTTGGGATCATTAAGGAAAATATTTGGTGTTTTCTTCACGACTATTGAGTCTCTTCTCCAGACTATCAATAAGGTGTCAAGCAGGTGCTATTACCCGAATGTCACAACATCCAGTTCATTTCAAATATCAACAGGCTATAGCGATACGCCGTATATCTTCTCGGAAGTAAACAAGTTTACAGTTATCGGTTGTTATGATTCTGCTTGGCTGACCTGAAGCACAAAATCTAAGGACGTGTATACAGGTTGTATGGTATTTTGTTCGACACCCGAGGAGGTTGTAGGTGACGAGTGTACAGAAAATGTTTGTTGTCAATCATCAATATTTCAAGACTTAATCTCTTATAGTACTCGGGTCCGTTCCTCGCAGGATTCAAGCGATATTGTTACTACAAATGATTACCGGTAAAATTGTTAACTTGGCATTATCCAATATATTAAAAAGGCAGTTTTTCTGTTTTGCAAAAAACGCCTCCCCATTGGTTGGAGCCCCGTTAAAACACTGTTCATCCAACTGTTCGTTATATCACTGTACCCGCTCCGTTTTTCCCATTCATTTATTCTCAAACTTCCACACTCTTCTCAAACCCTCCTCCCACACACAGATTTCTCAAAATTCCATCTTTTTCATATCATCGAATTGAACATGATGCCATGCTTCGATCAAGTGCACAAAAATATTCATATCAAAAAACAAAATATCTTTCTCTTCCTCTTTCAAACCACCGACTGCGAATGTGATAACGAGTTTAAATCTTCGATGAATGATAAACAAAATCCAGAATCATAAAGAAAGGTACCAAATTATGTATACGAGTCTGATTAGGGTTTTCTTATAATTTGAGGGTTTTGTTAATAAATCAAAAGATTGAAAAGGTATATTCTTATTTCAATTAAAGATTCATAAGATATGTTCTTATTTCAATTAAAACATCTCTTTTAATATCCAAATTTGATTAGAATACGATTGATGCTTCATGTTTCTTGATTGTGTTTTGTGGGTTTTGTTGGTGTTTTGTTTCCGAAATTATTGTGCTTTTCAATTTTTGATTGAAATTATTTAGGGTTTAGGAAAACGAATTACAGTAGTATCTACCCGATTAGGTTACAAGAATTCTTGCTAGGATGGCAACACATGTTGTCCGGACTAAAGAGTTGGTTTGCTTTGTGAAAGTAAATCGACTGTCATACAGTCTTATTATATCGCCATATTGAATTTTCATGATTGAAACTAAATACAGTTGTCTAACAAATGTAGCGTGTGTGGTAATATACATGGAATATTAGTTTGAGAAGTGCTTTCACAAACACTTCTTTCATTACTACTGTATGTGATTTTTTAGGAGGTAATTTGTGGTTTTATTAAATTTGATTAGATGATTTTGTTTTAACAGAAGAAGAATCATTTGACTGGCCAAAAGAATCTAGATTCAAGGATAAAACAAAGATGTGATTTCCAAAGTGTTACGAATGGTAACAAATACATTTATTCCCTTTCCATTTTGATGCGGAAGTCTCACATACGGTAGTCTGATAATTCTAACTATATGCGGCTACAATCAAATAATTCTAGCATTAAAGTGCCGTGTTGGTAAAATGCAAATGTGGACAAAATCAATTCTTTGAAACTTGATATGTATCTTGGCTGGGCAATTCAGATGGTAATAGGTACTTCAAAAAGTGGCATTTGCAACTGTGATCGCAGCCATGGCTTATTAGCCCAAAGTAAGTTCAATCACAATATATCTGAGCCTTTTTTTAAAAGTTACATATATGTTGATATTGTCTTTGGGTCTGTGCTAATAGTTTGTCATTGTGATTTGTGCCCCGTGTTTTGGTTTTAGAAGGAGCACTTTTTCAGGTTAGATGACAAACATGTCGTACAAAGAAGACGGCCTGGGATCCCGTGGGGATTTGGGAACTGCATGAGACACAACTTTTACTAAGGTTGGTACTACTGCTCATGTGAAATATGATAAAATGCATCATTTTTTCCCACTGCAATACAATTAGAATAGCAGCTTTGAAAGTGAATGCATCTACAATGGTGAAGTTTGGAGCACAAAAAAACCCTCGCCATTTCTAAATCATTTGGTTTGGCCAACAAACTAATTGCCACTCGCCTTCATCCAAAAAAGAAAGAAATTGCACGAAAGCGGTTGATTCCTTGCTGGTATGTATTTGATTTTTAGTGCTGGCCACGTATTTGAATTACGTACTAATTTGTGCCACACTCGGTGTGATTTTCGATTACTTGAAAATTATAGTACAAAGTAATATGTAACACCAAACCAATTAACTTGGCACGAATTTGATTTCTAGTGCTCGCAAAAAAACAATGTGTTTGGTATTTGATATTGTTGCGGCCAAATAATTCGAAAATACAATTTTTCTTCAAATCACAGTCGAAGCATTTTTTTTAGTCTTCAAATCTTATTTCTTATACTTAGGTTTAAGTCATGTTGTTGTCCCTACGTTTTATTTTATTATATTTTATTTTATTTTTTATGACGAGTAAAAGATCAGGCCGCACTTCTTACCATTGGGACATTGTGTGATAGCCTGAAACAAGCCAAACCATATAAATATGAATGCATCACTCCATCAGGAGAGACAACGACTTGAAAGTTGCTATCAAATTGGCGTCACGTGTGGACTTGCTCCACAGGAAGACCTTCGAGTGTTGGATATTGTTCTCCTTGCCCACTAATCGGTAAGAGTATTAAGTCTTGATTAGGTATTTTCGGTAATATTTGAACCTGAGTTGTTAATTTCACATGTTGAGTTTCATTTCGGTATGGAGCTTTAGTTTTTCTTAGAGATTTGACCAATTGGGTAATGTGTCAATATGGGTATATTTTTTTTTGATTTTGCTTTCATTGATTAGGAAAAGATGACGACTGCAGTTTTATTGTTGAAGGCTGCATTTCAGTTTATACAAGGCAAGTTTACATGCTCTAATAATCAAATTTCTCTTATTAATCCATATAACAGTACTAATACTTGCAGCTTTTATTACATATAACACTACTAATACTTTTGACTTATCGTTCAAATTTTTGTTTGGCTAATTGTGAGGGTGAAGTTAGTATATGCTTATGATTATTTTTTCTGTGTTTTACAGCGGCTATGAGCTGCGGAAAGGGTGACAAGGTGTGATATTCCCTCAGGTCATCTCGGAGCAAAAAGCATCACCTACACTTGATAAAATCTTTGCAACCTGATATACTTCATGTAATTGTGATAACAAAATTATTATAGTTGAAGCTAGAGCAGTGACTAGCTTTTGATATGTATTAGCACAACCACGGCCACGTGATATACTTATTTTCATTGGCTCAAACATTAGAAAGATGTACAGAAATAAGATTTTTTTTAACAAGTTATTAATAGACATATGTTTAAATATAATTGTTTTTATTATATGTATGCATTAGAGTACATATGTCAAAGGTGTACTTCCAATACTGAAAACTCTTACTTTTTGAATCTTGGAGCCTACTAGGTTTTTGTGAATAAGTAATTTGGGTAGTAACTTCAAGGCTGAAACGCGGCACAAAGAAATATTGAATGAGTATCTTCTTGCTAACAATTGCATCTAAATAAACATTATGCCGTGGAAGATGATTTGGAAGTCCATGATGACGGTGAGGCTCAAGTAGTTCTACACCTGTAGTACTAGCTTTTTCTATCGTGTCATAGTGGAGGTGTTTGGAAGTTCTACGATGAATAAGCTTTGGTGCTTTGCTACCATGGTTCCCTGCATCGTGGGACTGTAAGTGTCCTTTGGGACTGAGGTGAGGGATTCACCCTCATCATATGTACTTCAACGTTTTGTGCTGCTGGGTGGATGTGGGATGTTCGCATCTCAAGTTTTGTTTGTTATTTTACCTAGTTTGATACTTTGTCATTGCTAGGTTTGGTTTGTGTTTATGGCCTGTCATAAATACTAGTTTATCAAGCGCTTGTGCTTGAGGTTAATGTGGTACTTCAGCCACATTCCATTTGTACTTAACTGTTTTTTTTTTGTTATATATTTACAGGGGCAACCCTTTACCCAAAAAAAAAACGCGCGGGTTACCCCGCTCGTTTGTTGTAAAAAGAAGAAAAATTCACTGAGTTAGTGCATTTTATACTTATACTCGTATAAAAGATAGTAGTTTTTATTTAAACAGTAAAAGGTTAGTTGACTTGATGGATGTAATTATTAACTAGTCTAAACTTTTCTTCTTTACTCGGAATGTACATACAATGCATGTCCATACCTTTTCCTGCACAAAGTTGTATTTTTTTTCCTTTTTGATTTTTCTTTTCCTTCAGACATCAACGAGTGCGAGGATCCAAGAACCTACCCCTGTTATGTATATGCATTAAAAATCCAGGGAGTTACAATTGTACATGTTTACTAGGTACTACTGGCGAGGCAAAAACACAAAATGGTTGCCAACCTGTTGCTCCTAAAGATGCAAGATGGAAAATATTCTTTATAGGTATAGTAGCTCTTACATGAAAATATGAATATGTGTATGTCCATAAGTATAGCCTTTAAATCCCTTCTTTTCAACACGTATTTTTTATCTCAAATTAACGCATGTTTTCTTCACTTAAAACTAATCCACACAATGATATATATTAACTTGAGCAGTATTTTTCATATTAGTTTCACATGCAGCGAGTGTGATCAGCTTATTAGCATTATTATGTGGGATTACAGGGACTTGCTTTCAAATACGAAAGAGGAAGGTAATGAGGCTCAGGGAAAAGTTTTTTGAGCAAAACCAGGGGGGGCGCTGAAACAAATGATCTATTCAAAAGGCTCATTTTGTTGTTAGGGTTAGATTAGTTTGTCTTCTATTTAATATATTTGTGAAAAACGTGTGGGGGGGGGATTCACAAGACTCACGTGTTTTATTTAGATTTTGTATGGGTTATTATCTGGTTATGTTGTCGCTCATCTGTTTTTGGTATTGGTATTGGGATTCATATCGGGTTGTAATGGATTATTTTCGGCTGATTCGGTTTTGCATTATGTTGGTGATGGTGATGCAATAGTCTTAGCTAATCCGACTAAGTCTCGAGTAGTTATGTATTGCGTTTTGACATCAACACTAGTTCTTGTTTTGGATTCGTATCGTTTTTGTATTTGCTTTTAGTTCAGTTTGCTTCCGCTCCAGTTCCAGCTGTCAGCATTTGGTTCTATATGGTATTTCTTGGTTCTGTATCTGGTTCGCCTAATTCCATCTCTCTGTTTTGGTTTATATGAATCTGCTCTCTGTGCATTTGCATGCATGAATCTGCAATGTCTGCATCTGTCTGCTTGAATCTGTTCTTCATCTTCTCTGTTTGCATGTGCCTGCTGAAGATGCTCTTTATCTGTTCTAATTGCATTTGTCTGCGTGAATCTGCTCTTCATCTACTTTTGTATGCATCTGCTTATCTGAATCTAATTTCGTTCATCTCCGTAATTATTTTGCTCTGCTCTGATTTTGGTTCTGCAATGACTTTGGTTGGTCTGTTTCAGAGTTGACTATTGTCGCCTTATTACAGTTTGGATTGAATTGGATTGAGACTCCATATAGCACCAAGTTTGCACTCTTGGACACTCCGCTTTTCGTTTGTTTTTCAGTTTTAGTTTATTTTGTGTTTGACAAACTCTCAATGTTTACTGTTGTTGTTAAATATTAGTAGTAACTTAAACATAGATTAGGGACTAAAGTGTACTTTATAATTAGATTATGTGGCAGACTAGAACCAGGATTAGATACCTTGGAGTGCAAGGCAAGCTAGGGTTTCTATCCCCTCATCTCTATAAATAGAGGGATGCTAGCTAAACATTCTTCTTCCTCTATTGTAAAAGCATTATTAGGTTTTTAATAAAGGGTTCGTTGAGGGTATATCGTGTGCATATTCTTGTCGAGTCTTTGTAGTCTCTCGTGTTGCTACTTCTGCTCGATTCAACTTGCGATCTAGCGTTTCGCGATCGAACTTCGGATTTGTTGACGAGGTTTTTTCCAACAAGTGGTATCAAGAGCTGCGGTTATTGTGGTCATCGAAGTTCGAGTGCTAGATTTCGCGTTCGTTCGAGGTTTTGAGGTTCGGGTTTCGAATCGGTGTTTGAAGTAGCGATCGGTATCGAGAGGTTGAAGATACGTTTTAAAGGTTTAATTTACAAAGTTTCCTTTTCTTTATTATTAAACCAGTATACTACAAAGGTGACAGGGGTGTTCGAGTTTTTTTTTTTTTTTTTTTTTTTTTTTTTTTTTTTTTTTTTTTTTTTGAGCTAAGAGACAAGAGACTTGATCTATGTTTGACTAAAATTTAGTTCTAAATATTTTGTCTAACGATTAAAAAAAAGGTTCGATTTTTTATTATAATAAAAGTCGACTTCTAAGTAATTTTATTTTTAGTTTTAAAATACGAATATTTTGAAGGTTTCTTGTTGCGGTTTTTTTCCTTGTGGTACAAGTTTCGATCGTGGTTTGCTTGGGGTTCAAGTTTACGATCGGGTTTGCTTGTTCGAGATCGAGGGTTTAGGGTTTTCCTAATTAATTCAATTTGCAAGAAAGGTTTATAGCAACAAGGGGAATATTGCACACAGCTTGTCAGGCTTGTCGGTAAAGTTGGTTAAGAAACAACTTGACAAGGTTTGTAGCAAGGTATAAGAAGAATGGCTAGTTCGATAACTAGGTTTGACATCAAAAAATTCGATGGGAATAATGACTTCGGGACATGACAATAAAGATGTGTGCTTTAATGGTACAGCTGGGATGTGATGCTGCATTAGAGACATTACCCGCGGACATGGAAGCAGGTGAAAAGGCTGCTTTGATGAAGAAGGCATACAGTACCTTGATTCTATGCTTGGGAGACCGGGTTTTACGGGAACTTAGCAAGGAAACAACTACTAGGAATTTGGACGAAGCTAACTAGTCTGTATATGACTAGGTCCTTAGCAAACAAATTGTATTTGAAGAAGAAGCTGTACACGTTCTATATGAGTCCATGTACGAAAGTGGGTGATCATATAGATGAGTTTAATAAGTTGATACTTGACTTGGCGAATATTGATATCGAGATTGAGGATGAAGATCAGACACTTATGTTATTTACGTCGTCGTTGCCATCGTCTTACGAAAACTTTGTGGAGACATTGTTATACGGGAGGGAATCCTTGACAATGGAGGATGTTCTGGTGACTCTGAATTCAAGGGAGTTGAAGAAAAGAACTGAAGGCACAAAGAAAGAAACTAGTGACGGGTTATATGTAAGGGGAGGGTCAGATCATTCAAGGGAAGCTCATTCTGGTGGAAGTTCACGGTTCAAGTCAAAGGGTGAAACTTTTAAACTCAAGTGCTTCATATTTCATTCAGAGGGTCATCTGAAGAGAGACTGTATAATGAAGAAGTCAAGTGAGTTCATCAAGAAGGGTAAGCATGATCAGTATTCTGACTCTTCTGATGACGATGATAACACCTACTTAGGAGAAGCCTTGGTGGTAGTCAGGAATGATGAGATGACTGAATTGGTAATGGATTCAGGTGGGTCTTATCATATGACACATAGGAGGGATTTCTTGTATGACTTCAAGGATGTTGATGGTGGTTCGGTTCAGTTAGGTGATAACAGGACATGCACGATCAGAGGGACAGAAAAAGTGAATATATAGTTGAATGATGGTTCAAGCTTTATACTAGAAGATGTCAGGTATGTTCCAGGGTTAAGAAAAAGCTTGATTTCATTAGGTACTCTTGAAAAAATTAAGGGTTATACTGTGAAGATGCAGATGGGTAAAGTCAAGGTGATCAAAGGTTGTCGGGTTATGATGACTGGGATCAGGAAAGAGAACTGTGTGTATACTCTTGAAGCAAAAGTGATGACTTTTGGTATACAAAAGCATGGAAGTTCAAAACAAGTTGGATTCAAGCAACTTGGTCATAAAAAATTTGGGTTTAAACAACTTGGTTATAAACAAGTTGGGTTCAAACAACTTGGTCCTGGTGTTAAAACAGGAGTCCATGGAGTACAGGTTGATGAACGTATTTGGTTTTAGGTGGAACTGCAGGGAGCTCAGGGGAATCGTGAAGCTGAGGATGTTCAGGTTAGTAACAATGATGCTGCAGTGGCTCAAAGAAAGTTGGAGGATAAGCAACTTGAAGAAAAGACAAACGCGGACGGCTTGGTAAATGAGCAAGAAAAGGTACACCTTGGTATAAAGGTGGGGGCAGACATTACGGTAACCGGAGTACCTGGTCAAGAGGGTGCAGAGGGTAATGTTGCTGAAAAGAAGAAAGTGAAGGAGTCTATGGAAGCTAATCATGGAAAATTACTGAAGTACAATGCCTGGTCGACAAGGTGGTCCCCGGTCCGAGGTTCCAGCATGAGGAAAAGATGTTGAGTATCGGTTATGTATAAGTGTTACTCCTAAGGTGGAAATTGTTAAATATTAGTAGTAACTTAAACATAGATTAGGGACTAAAGTGTACTTTATAATTAGATTATGTGGTAGACTAGAACTAGGATTAGATACCTTGGAGTGCAAGTCAAGCTAGGTTTCTATCCCCTCATCTCTATAAATAGAGATGAGGGGGATGCTATTTAAACATTTTTCTTCCTCAATTGTGAAAGCTTTATTAGGTTTTGTTGGGATATGAAGTCAAAGTATTGCTATGTCAAAGTACTGCTCAAGAGTCAACATACTAATCAAGGTCAAAGTACTGCTATTTATAGAAGATTATTCAAAGTACTTCAAAGAACAAGGACTTAAGTGCAATATTGATTAAAGGATTATTATGTAATATTGTATGAATATTCTAGAATTAGTTAGGGATAATTACTTGTCGTTCAAGTAGATAATGTAAACCGACTTAAGGTTATCTATATAAGGAGCCTTATGATGGTATTAGGGATATATGTTTTTAGAAGTTTTTAGTCGATGTTTCAAAGTGTCTTAGATTTTTACAAGTCGATATTAGTCAAGTTAGGGATTGTTAGTGAATCTGTGTAATCAAGGAGGTTCAAGTTTGGTTTAATATAAAAGTTCTTCTTAAGCTTTGTGTTAGTAGATTCTGCATACTTTACAAGGTCAAAACAGTGTTTCAATATTAATAGCGTTGAGTTTACTCAATATTGTTAAACCTTACAAGCTACAAAAGTAGTTTGATCAGAGTATATCGATCCAACAAGTGGTATCAGAGCCAGGTTGGAAACTCTGATTAAGAAGAAAACCTATTAAACCGATTCTACAACAAACCCTTAAAGATGTCGACAGATGTTTCACCTGCTCCATCCATTACTACTGTCAGAATTCCTATTGTCAAGAAGGGAGAATATGATTTATGGGCTATGAAGATGAGACAGTACATTGCCATCACAGACCATGCGCTATGGGATGTGATTGTCAATGGTAACATGCAACTTGAAGAACCATTGGAGATCCCTGGACAACCAACACCACCTAAGCCAACCATACCAGCTGCTACCAAAAGAAATCAAGACAAGGCTCTCAACATACTGCTCTCTGCAATTCCTGATGGACACTTATTGAAGTTTCATGATGTGAATGATGCAAAACAACTATAGGCTGCTACTAAAACAAGATTTGGAGGTAATGATGCTTCCAAGAAGATGCACAGGAACCTGTTGAAGCAGCAGTTTGAAACATTCACTGTTGGTGAAAGAGAAAGTCTTGACTCTGCTTATGATAGATATCAAAATCTACTCAGTATGCTAGAATTATATGGAGCTGAAGCAACAGTTGAAGATGCTAATTTGATGTTCTTGAGAAGTTTGCCTTCTGCATGGCATGTGGTTGCTACAATGATTAGAGGACAACCTGGATTGGACACTATGGACTTTGATGATCTTTACAACAACCTAAAGGTGTATGAGCATGAGATGAAGGGTAATAAAGGTTCAAGTTCCCACAACATTGCCTTTGTTTCTTCCGAAAACAGAGGTAGTACTTCCACTAAAAGTACTGCTCACCCTGTCCAAAGTACTGTTGTAGAAACACAGAATCCATGCACAACTTTGATCTCTACCACTTCATCACATACCCCCAATTCAGATGATGTTCTGTGTTCATTCTTTGCTCAACAAGCTACTCTACCTGTTACTTACCAAGAAGATCTGTTACAAATTGATGATGATGCTATGGAAGAAATTGACATCAGATGGCAGGTTGCCATGATTGCTGCAAGGATCAAGAAGTTTATGAACAAGACAGGAAGAGGCATTGATTTCAAGGCTAAGCAGGGTATAGCATTTGACAAATCCAAGGTTGAATGCTTTAATTGTCAAAGGACTGGTCACTTTGCAAGAGAATGCAAGTTTGCAAAGTATCAAGCAAATAGGATGATAGAACAACCTAAACCTAAGGTTGAAAGAAAAGAAGTCCCTATTGTTGAGCCAAAGTCACAAGCTTTGGTTACTCAAGAAGATCTGTCAGAAGTTGATTGGAGTAAAGAATTTGATGATGAACCAGTAACCTATTCTATGGTTGCACTGGAAGAGATTGATTGGAGCACAGCTTTTGATGAGGAACCTGGATATGAAGCTTTGGAGTCAAGAGATGGTCTAGGAGGCTTTGATTGGAGCATGGAATGTGAAGAAGAACTTGTTCAGCTTGCAATGATGGCTACTTCACTAAGTTCATCCACTATCTCTGAGGTATGTTCCAAATGTAGTAACTCTTATCAAAAGATGCTTAAAGAATATGAATCAGAAATAGATAACTATAGAAGAGCTAGATCTGAGATACTTGGTTACCAATTAACTTTAGAATCTATGGAAGCTAAGATAATCACACATGAGAATAATGAAGTAGCTTGGGCTGGAAAATATGAACAACAAGATTATCAATTAAAGCTAAGTGAGTGGAAGCTAGGATGTAAAGTTTCTGAATTAGAAAAGGTCACTAAAGAAATAGATAAGTTGCTAGAAAAACTTGCTGTTTGGAAAGAATCAGGTCTGTCACATGTTAGTTTTGTTGAAAAATAGAGAACAGCAAACATTAAAACTGGCCTAGGTTATGATTCAGAAATACCTTCATCCAAGAACCAAGAATTATATCTTTCTCAGGAAACCTCAACTAGTGATGAAGAATTCAAAAGTTTAGAAGGAAACACATCTAGTGATGAGGAATCACCTTGTTCAACACCTCCTGAGTTTAAGAAAAACAAAAGTTATAATGAAGTTCCTCCACCCCCAGGCAATTTTCAACCACCTAGGACAAATGTCTCTTGTTATGGGGTAGATAACCTAGAGTTTAGGAAAAAGCTTAAAGGTCAATCAAATCCTGAGACTTTAGGAGAGTCTGTTGAAGCACTTAGGGATGACAATAAGGTTTCTGAATGTGAAAAAGATTTTTCAAAACAATCATTACTTCCAAAAACTTCTCAAAGTACTGTTGATCAATCAGCAGTACCTACAAGAAACCCTTTTCAAAATACTGCTTATCAAAGAAAACCTTTTGGGAATAGATTTGGGATGATGGGTCCAAAGTTATGCTTTGTATGTTATAATCCTCATCATTTGATCAAGGACTGTGATTATCACTCAGAATACTTAAGCAAATACCCAAAATCCACATCTACAATCCATAAGCATAGAGAGAATAAACCAGTTTGGAATTACACAAATAGGGTTAATAGTAATTTCCTAAAAGATTATAGGTACCCTCATCAGAAAAGACCATTCTCTAAACCCACAGTACCTTCACAAAGCACTGGTCAAGCAGTACTTCCTCAAAGTACTGTTAGAAAATTTCCTAATCAAGGTACTGCTAGCGAAAATTCAAGTGTAAGACCTAAGAGATTCAATTCTTATAAATCTAGAAGGCCTTACAACCAACAGAAAGCTGCTGAAACACAGAACCCAACACCAAAAGTTACATCTAAGTGGGTTAAGAAAGAAAGTACTGCTGAGATTGACAAAGTACTTTCAGATAATAAGGGTGAAAAAAGGGTTGTTGATAGCAATTCAACACATGTTTTGGAATCAAAAACAGCAGTTCTTGATAGTATTTTCAAAAATAGTGGTGATTACATGCTCAAAGAATTTGAGTATGTTACTCCACAAGGGGAACACAAGTCAGTAATGGCTTGGGTTCCTAAAAGAAACTAACCCTTTTCATTTTTATGCAGGGCAACTGAGTAGAGGAGCTTAAAGATCATCTTATTGTAGATAATGGTTGCTCTGGAAGTATGACAGGAGAAAAGGAGCTCTTGTCAGATTTTAAAGCTTATTTTGGAGGAAGAGTTGCATTTGGGAATGATCCTGATGGAGGGAGAATCACTGGCAAAGGAACCATTAAGGCAGGATCTATTGATTTTGAGAATGTCAGATATGTGAAGGAGCTTAAATTCAATCTTTTGTCAGTCTCTCAGATCTGTGACAAGAAGTATCCTGTGTTGTTTCTTGACACAGAATGTCTTATTCTCTCCCCTGAGTTTAGATTAGAAGATGAAAACTTGGTGATGCTGAGAGCACCAAGAACCAATGATGTGTATAGCATTGATTTAAAGAACATCAATTCTGCTGAAAGAGCAACATGCTTGATTGCAAAAGCAACAATGGAGGAAGCACATCTATGGTACAGAAGACTAGGGCATGTTAATTTCAAAAACATCAATAAGCTGGTCAAAAGAAATTTAGTTAGAGGTTTACCTTCTAAAACATTCAAACTTGATCATTCATGTTTGGCTTGCAAGAAGGGTAAACAGCGCAAGGCTTCCTGTAAGAGGATTGAAGAAAGAACAGTAAGGGAACCTTTGGAATTGCTGCATATGGATCTGTTTGGACCTGTTTCTGTTGTTAGCTTAAACAAGAAGAAGTATTGTTTAGTTATAACAGATGATTGTAGCAGATTTATCTGGGTCTTTTTCTTGGGATTCAAGGATGAAACTTTTAATGCTATTCATGACCTTATAATAGCACTTGAAAATCAGCTAAGACTCAATGTTAGAGGAATTTGATGTGATAATGGGACTGAATTCAAGAATCAGCTTATGGATGACTTTTGTGCTAAGAAAGGAATTAAAAGAGAATTCAGTATTGCTAGAACTCCTCAGCAAAATTGAGTTGCAGAAAGGAAGAACAGAACTTTGATAGAAGCAGCAAGGACAATTCTTGCAGATTCCCAATTACCTGTTCCATTTTGGGCTGAAGCTGTAAGTGCTGCATGTTATGTGCTTAATAGAGTATCAGTGACAAAACCTCAGATAAAGACACCTTATGAGTTACTCATGGGAAAGAAGCCAAACGTAAAGTTCATGAAGCCTTTTGGATGTCCCCTGACTATCTTGAACATTGCTGAAAATTTGATGGTAAATCTGATGAAGGATACTTATTAGGTTATTGTACAAATAGAAAAGGATTCAGAGTGTACAACAGGGCTACCAAGAAGGTTCAAGAATGTCTTCATGTTGAATTTCTAGAAGAACAAGAAAATCAAAAAGGTAAAGGTCCTGATTGGATGTTTGATCTTGATTTAATGTCTACATATATGAACTATTGTGACATTTCAAAATTTTCATGTCACTAATTTTAATATTCTTATTATTTAACAATTTTTTTATAATTAACTTCGTCGGAAGTTATCCGTGTACGTTCAATTCATTCAACCGCGACTAGACTACGTCCATTCTACACTTTTTATGCATCATTGTTTCCTTACAATCATATTTTAAAAAGTCACTTTTCAATTTTTCCATTTTTACGTAAACCTTGCACCTTTACGTTTTACCCGATTTAAATTTACGTTTTAATGTTTTAACAAAGTGAACCAACCCTAGACTATGATAATTTACATATTTTATGAAATTTTAAACTATTTCATGTTTACAAATGAGTTTTATACTTGTCGTGTCATTTTTATAGCTTACGCCACTTTTATCAAAAACCGGTGTCACCAAACGCGTTTTTAACTCACGGTTTTAGTTTTAACCATATTTAAATCCTCCGTTGAACTCACCACTCATCTAAATTACTAAAATAGGTTATGATATCAAGTTTTAATATTTTTGAAGGTTTTACATTTTATTTATACCCGATATTACGTTACGCGTCTTAAAAACTCCACGTTTTAACATCCGGAAGCAAAATAAACTACATAACACTTACTATAACCAAATTAAATCACAAAAACTCCCCACTCAACCCCCCTCCTCTTGTGTGGCTGATCCTAGACAAGTCACCAAGACACATGTTTTGGTGATGACCCTTGTTGCACCACATGTCCTCCACTTTGGCCCTAACCATATATAAACACAAAATATTCACATAGAACACATCACCAACATATTTTAGCTCAAAAATCTGTTCTTTTCCTCTTTAAATTCGTGGCTTTCCATCAACAAAACACCCTTGTGTTTTGATTTTTCTATTAAAGATTTTGGTACAAGATTGAAGATCCTTTGGTGCTATATTGTTCTTGGTTCTTTTCTTCTTCAAGCCTTCCTTTCTCAAGCTTTATTTGGTGATTTTATAAAGACTTCCAAGATGATTTTGTGGCTGTGAATTCAAGTTCATCCATGGGGTTTTAAAAAGTTTTCTTGCAAAGTTTACAAAGAGTTTCTTATTGGTGACTTTGGAAGATCCTTGATCTTTGTTCTTTAGTATTTCTTGTTCTTCCACTTTTGTAAGAAAACCAACCACTCATATTACATTTTACTCCTGTAATCTTTATGTTTCTTGATGTATTTTATATGTTATATAAGTTTATTATGCTTGGTACATGAAACTAGATCACTAGAAACACTAAAGGACTAGACATGCTTCTGTGATTTCTGAATCAGGGGCAAAGATGGAATAAACTGTACTAATCAGTAAAGATTGAGACTAAACTAAAAATATGGGGTTGTAGGTCTATGTCTTTTGGTCATTTTGACGGGTATTTCATTAAATAACTCATTACGATGATTAAACTAGAAATATTTTCGTAAAACATGTCCAGTTCTGAGAAACAGATTTAAAACGTGTAAAAGTCATTTTTTTTGTGAATAACCCTCTGTTACTCAAAGAATAAAAGTTTTAGATAACATCTTAACTTAAACGTTGCCGAAAGCGGGGGATTAATTGGACATGTAAAACTCTAGATATCGCATTTTTCGCGGGACTGTTGTAATTTTGAAAGCTGATGGACTGAATAGAATGGATAACATGATAGTTTTACTAATATTATTTAACTTTTGGCTTAGTAAAACCCACAAGACTAGTTAGTACAGGTAAATACCTTTCCGGAAATATAAAGAACTTAAACTTTTGACTTACGGTTTAAGAGTAACGAATCCTCTAAACTGCGCAAATTATAAAAATGTTAACAGATTTTGACTTTAAAGGTATAAAGGATTCAAAAACTCATATGATTATATCTTTAAAACTTTATTTTGAATACTTCATATAGATAGGGATTATGTACCAAGCGTAGACAAGATAATAACTTATATATGTAGCTAAGTTGCATCAATGTTTATTTTCAAAACCTAAGACAACGTATATATGTTTAGGTTCTTCGTAGAGCTTCGCGGCTATCTTTCTTCGCTTGCTTGAATGTGATTATTCCTCTTTGTTCACGGTGAGTTCATAGTCTCACCTTTACTTATTTAAATGTTTTAAAAACCTCGCGAGGGAGATACATGCTAGTTTTTGCAAATTGAATACAAGTAGCTTTTGGTATGCTAGACCCGATTGTATGATTTATGGACATCTGACATTGAGTATTCTTGCTTAAGTCCCCATCATGAACCGTTAATTTTGTGTGAACGCTAGTATTATAAATATGCATATTTGGCTTGACAAGCCTGTCTGGGTGAGTAGCGCTCATTTGACATATGTGGGTCAAACGAACATATAATATTGAGAATTTAGGGTAATTGGCAAGATTACCCTTGTGCGGGGCATCATTTAGACATAGTCAAGGTTCGGTTTCGTGAGCTCAATGCTGTAAATCTTATTTCTCGACATGTATTTGTTATATGTCTTTTATAATGAATTATACTTGTATTCCACTTATTACATATTAAACTCTATGAATTCACTCAACTTTATGTTGACTTTTTAGCATGTATTTTCTCAGGTATTATTTGCTAGCTGAGCATTGGGAGCAATCGGAGTCGCGTGGATATCAAACATTGAAGGACTTGTTTTCTTCACATTCGATAATTATTTTCTTTAAATATGCAAATGAGTTATTTTTGAACTCTTGTAACTTAAGTTTTAAATATAATTTGTTGGGACCTTTGTACTCTGATTTATCAAATCGAATGTGACATTCTATTAAACGTCTCTTTTGAGGTCGTTTTTGTGTAATGATGCGTGGGAATCGCACCTTGCTTTACCTCTCGAGGGATCTCGCGAGGCTTACAACCCCCACCAGGCAGTGTACCTGATCGTTGTAGTATAGTATAGTGACAAGTACCGGGGGATTGATCGTTCAGCTTAGGAATAGTGTCGCTAGGATTAGAAAACCTAATTAAAAGTTCTAGAGGTGAGAGATGATTATTTTTGTATTTTTATATTTTTATGAAAGCAATTAAAATCTCGGGTTTTGAAGGAGTGGGCGGAATTAGTTGCTAATCAACTAACCCAAAAACTACTATATAACTAATTAAACTAATGAAAATGAAATTAAGCTAATATTAAACTAAGGTTGTGAGCAGTATGTGGAGAAATTGTGTTTACTTAGACTTCATTACTCCCTAGATATCTTTTACATGTTAATTACTTGTTACACTTGTATGAATGACGGGTTGTATTCCTTAATACCATTCGTGGAGTGGCATACATAACTCCCCAACTCTATGAGCTCTTATCTCCTCCTACACCATGACCCAGCACAACTATAGGGATTGTAAACAGTGGCTCATGCATTAAATACAACCAATAAAGACCTAGTACGCCTCGGTTCATGTTTCTTAAGACGTTCAAGCATGTTACCATTTGGAGATCTGCCAGTTTTCTTAAGCCTAACATATAAAATCATTCATTCAAAACAAGAATAGACAAGTAATCAACACATAATCAACATCTAGGTTTCATTAGATCTAAGCAAACACAAAGTAAATCTAGCCTAGCATAGTAGAATTAAGATAAGAGCAAAAGATAAACAACCAACACATAGACATATTGATTGAATTAAGAGTATACTTATCTCAATTACAATGCAAGGTCTCAAGGGTTTGGAACCCTTGAAAAACCTGTAAAAGAGGCACCAAAATCGTCTTTAGGGTTTCACCAAAACTTCTCTCTCTTTAATGAAAAAACTAGAAAACTATATATAGGAAAATCGTCCTGACGGCGTCAAGAGTTAAATCTGACGCCGTCAACTCGCCGCCATATACTTCCTCGGACGCCCTAGATCCAATCGTGACGGCCTATGTGACGCCGTCACCACCCACGGTAAATTAATCTTGGCCACTTTGACGCCGTCATCACTCCATCTGACGCCGTCACCAGCTACGGTAAATTATTCTTCATGTCTGACGCCGTCAAGAGCAAACCCTTGACGCCGTCACCTTGTATTTCCAGCTTGGATTTTTGGTACTTTGTCGTTTTCTTCACTTTATGCTCAAAAAACGTCCAAAATAGCCTCTTTTCCAGAATTCACTCTCCAAACACCTAAAATCACAAAAGGAACGATTTAGGGCAATATTTGATCAAATAAATTCGGATTCGGGCTTAAATGACCCCCTAAAAACGGATCATTTTTCGCTTCATCATGTAACTTGTGTGTATGAACTATGAAGTGACACCCAAATTGGTATTCCGCTGCGTTGTAAAATTTTGGGGGTGTCACAGAATGGCATCAGAGCATTAGTTATAGCGAATTAGGTCGTTTTCAAAACCTAAACTATAACTGATTTTAAAAAAAAATTAAGTCTTTCACCATTGTTCGATATCCGCGCACGCTTGCTCTCAGGTAACTTATATGCTCTATTTTGCATCAATACTTCTATTATATGACTAATGAATATATCCCCTACTCATGATTTTGCTCTCTCATGCCTACTCTTACATTCTTGTGATCTATGAAACTTTTTTTTAAGACATTGTGGGTTACACAATGGTCTCATTTACTTCATTAACATTGTGAGTTGCACAATGGTTTCTTTTATTTGTCAGACATTGTAGGTGATTACAATGGTCTATAAACTCTTTCATAACCTTATATACTATCATTACATCTAATGGCGAAACTCGTTACAATTTATCAATTCCTCTTGATTTCTTTACTCCCCGTAAACTTATGTTTCCTGAGCATTTCTGAATTTTTTTTTTCAAATTGATACAAATTATATAGAAGACTATCTATATACACTTGATTTTCTCTTGACTATTTATACCTATTTACAAGAGCGTTACTTTTTATTTGTATAAGAATATTTATTATAAACGTTTTATCCGACTCTTTACACTCAGTCTCTATAGCACCATGTCAATAAATTACCCCACTACTACCTTACAAACTAATAATATGATGCACCACTATTTTAGCTCTGACTAGTTCAGAATTGACTATTTTGTCACCCCTTTACAAATTATTTGGTAAATTACCTTGTAAAACTAGTTTACTACCATCTTTTAAACCATTTTTGCTAAAATTTTAATACAATGCTTTCCACTCTCTTACAAACTACTTTACCATCATTTATAAACTAAATTACTCGTTTACTTTAACCTCTTATGAACGATGTGGTGATCTTTGAAACATTTTCGCTACTTTACTTTATTTCCTTTTGATGATATTAACATTCGGTGTACTTTGTCAATTCCACTAGCTATTTTATTGTTCAACTCCGAGTGTGAACATTCCTCTTATGCCTTTGAATCACGTATGTTGTTTTCGTTATCCATTATTTTGAAATCTTCCAATTGATGGGAGTACGACATTAACCTTTCATCTCGGATCGTGCCATCCTTTGGCACTTACCTTTGGTAATGCGATTGACTAATGTCATATTGTTATTCTCGTTACTTCTTCTTATGATTTTGATGAATCATATCGTTAATTAGACATCCTTTTATTTATTGTAACACTTGATCTTGTTGTGTATTTTGTTTTGTGATGGGCATACTTAAGTAGGATGATTTATAATCATCTTATTGAAATGAATTGGGTCGCTTCTTCATTTGAATAAGGAAATTATAAACCACCGAACCATAAATCCATAAATCTTCACTTACATGGATTGGGACGCCTCTTTATGTAAGTGACGAGTTATGAATAAGTGGGCTTATGTGTATCCACCATAACGTGCGTACGAACCATTCTTTGGGCTATGAACTCCTCTCGACTCATAATTTGTTATGTGTATTTTTCCGATTTTGTATCGACCGCCGCAAGCTTGATAAGCTAATAGTGATGTATAATTATTCGCTTCCACGAATTGACGACTTGATAAATTCCTTGTCTCCCATTGTCTTATCACCAACACTTTTATTCTATCCTTTCCTTTAAGGACCCTCATGACATTCTATCCGTTCCCTCATACCATTGCTTACACAATAGGTGATTTCTATCACTTGTTCTATCTTCGTTGCTACTTTTTTTTTACTTTGTCAAAAATCCCGAGCACAAAATGCATTAAGCACCTCCATGGGCTTCTATAAAATTTTTATGAGTCTTTATGAAAATTTTACAAATATTTCACAAGTGTTAAAATTACCAAAATGACCTTCTTAAGTTAAAGAGTCGGTTCTAACCACCGTCTTTTGTAAAAATCATAACCAATATTTATAATGACACCATGCCCTATATTTCAAATTACACATTTTTTTTATACATCATATTTTAATCACGTCTTGAGGATATGACTGATTTAAACTTCGTTTCAACTAATGATTCTTAAAATTTTGAAAATGGACATTCTACAATCAAAACCATAAACCCGAGTTTCAACATGGTTTTTATACATGCTTCCATCCTAAAAATCTTTAAAACGACCAAAAATGATTAAGAAGAATTGAGCGCCGGGACGTCGCTCTCTTAAGGGGTACGTGCTGTGACATTTCAAAAATTTCATGTCACTAATTTTAATATTCTTATTCTTTAACAATTTTTTTTATAATTAACTTCGTCGGAAGTTATCTGTGTACGTTCAATTCATTCAACCGCGACTAGACTACGTCCATTCTACACTTTTTATGCATCATTGTTTCCTTACAATCCTATTTTAAAAAGTCACTTTTCAATTTTTCCATTTTTACGTAAACCTTGCACCTTTACGTTTTACCCGATTTAAATTTACGTTTTAATGTTTTAACAAAGTGAACCAACCCTAGACTATGATAATTTACATATTTTATGAAATTTTAAACTATTTCATGTTTACAAATGAGTTTTATACTTGTCGTGTCATTTTTATAGCTTACGCCACTTTTATCAAAAACCGGTGTCACCAAACGCGTTTTTAACTCACGGTTTTAGTTTTAACCATATTTAAATCCTCCGTTGAACTCACCACTCATCTAAATTACTAAAATAGGTTATGATATCAAGTTTTAATATTTTTGAAGGTTTTACATTTTATTTATACCCGATATTACGTTACGCGTCTTAAAAACTCCACGTTTTAACATCCGGAAGCAAAATAAACTACATAACACTTACTATAACCAAATTAAATCACAAAAACTCCCCACTCAACCCCCCTCCTCTTGTGTGGCTGATCCTAGACAAGTCACCAAGACACATGTTTTGGTGATGACCCTTGTTGCACCACATGTCCTCCACTTTGGCCCTAACCATATATAAACACAAAATATTCACATAGAACACATCACCAACATATTTTAGCTCAAAAATCTGTTCTTTTCCTCTTTAAATTCGTGGCTTTCCATCAACAAAACACCCTTGTGTTTTGATTTTTCTATTAAAGATTTTGGTACAAGATTGAAGATCCTTTGGTGCTATATTGTTCTTGGTTCTTTTCTTCTTCAAGCCTTCCTTTCTCAAGCTTTATTTGGTGATTTTATAAAGACTTCCAAGATGATTTTGTGGCTGTGAATTCAAGTTCATCCATGGGGTTTTAAAAAGTTTTCTTGCAAAGTTTACAAAGAGTTTCTTATTGGTGACTTTGGAAGATCCTTGATCTTTGTTCTTTAGTATTTCTTGTTCTTCCACTTTTGTAAGAAAACCAACCACTCATATTACATTTTACTCCTGTAATCTTTATGTTTCTTGATGTATTTTATATGTTATATAAGTTTATTATGCTTGGTTAGGCTTGGTACATGAAACTAGATCACTAGAAACACTAAAGGACTAGACATGCTTCTGTGATTTCTGAATCAGGGGCAAAGATGGAATAAACTGTACTAATCAGTAAAGATTGAGACTAAACTAAAAATATGGGGTTGTAGGTCTATGTCTTTTGGTCATTTTGACGGGTATTTCATTAAATAACTCATTACGATGATTAAACTAGAAATATTTTCGTAAAACATGTCCAGTTCTGAGAAACAGATTTAAAACGTGTAAAAGTCATTTTTTTTGTGAATAACCCTCTGTTACTCAAAGAATAAAAGTTTTAGATAACATCTTAACTTAAACGTTGCCGAAAGCGGGGGATTAATTGGACTTGTAAAACTCTAGATATCGCATTTTTCGCGGGACTGTTGTAATTTTGAAAGCTGATGGACTGAATAGAATGGATAACATGATAGTTTTACTAATATTATTTAACTTTTGGCTTAGTAAAACCCACAAGACTAGTTAGTACAGGTAAATACCTTTCCGGAAATATAAAGAACTTAAACTTTTGACTTACGGTTTAAGAGTAACGAATCCTCTAAACTGCGCAAATTATAAAAATGTTAACAAATTTTGACTTTAAAGGTATAAAGGATTCAAAAACTCATATGATTATATCTTTAAAACTTTATTTTGAACACTTCATATAGATAGGGATTATGTACCAAGCGTAGACAAGATAATAACTTATATATGTAGCTAAGTTGCATCAATGTTTATTTTCAAAACCTAAGACAACGTATATATGTTTAGGTTTTTCGTAGAGCTTCGCGGCTATCTTTCTTCGCTTGCTTGAATATGATTATTCCTCTTTGTTCACGGTGAGTTCATATCCTCACCTTTACTTATTTAAATGTTTTAAGAACCTCGCGAGGGAGATACATGCTAGTTTTTGCAAATTGAATACAAGTAGCTTTTGGTATGCTAGACCCGATTGTATGATTTATGGACATCTGACATTGAGTATTCTTGCTTAAGTCCCCATCATGAACCATTAATTTTGTGTGAACGCTAGTATTATAAATATGCATATTTGGCTTGACAAGCCTGTCCGGGTGAGTAGCGCTCATTTGACATCTGTGGGTCAAACGGACATATAATATTGAGAATTTAGGGTAATTGGCAAGATTACCCTTGTGCGGGGCATCATTTAGACATAGTCAAGGTTCGGTTTCGTGAGCTCAATGCTGTAAATCTTATTTCTCGACATGTATTTGTTATATGTCTTTTATAATGAATTATACTTGTATTCAACTTATTACATATTAAACTCTATGAATTCACTCAACTTTATGTTGACTTTTTAGTATGTATTTTCTCAGGTATTATTTGCTAGCTGAGTATTGGGAGCAATCGGAGTCGCGTGGATATCAAACATTGAAGGACTTGTTTTCTTCACATTCGATAATTATTTTCTTTAAATATCAAATGAGTCATTTTTGAACTCTTGTAACTTAAGTTTTAAATATAATTTGTTGGGACCTTTGTACTCTGATTTATCAAATCGAATGTGACATTTTGTTAAACGTCTCTTTTGAGGTCGTTTTTGTGTAACTTGTGTGTATGAACTATGAAGTGACACCCAAATTGGTATTCCGCTGCGTTGTAAAATTTTGGGGGTGTCACAACTATGTACCTGTAAGGGAAGAAAATCAAGTTGTTATTAATGAAGAAGAGTTGCAATACATTGTTCATGGAGTTAATATAAGATCTGAAGATGATTTTGATGAAGCATCAAATGATGAGAAGAAAAGTACTGTTGCACCTCAAGGTATTGTTGATCCTCAATGTACTGATCCAACAAAGACTCCAGTATCTGATGAAGACCAAGCTATTCAAAATGAACTTAATAGGATGCTTCTTCAAGAAAACAATTGCAAAATCCTATGAAGACGATCAAAGGAGAGCTTATGAAGCAGAAAAGAAGAAGGCTAAAGGCATTGACAGTACTTTGCCTCAAAGTACTGATGATCCATTTGAAAGTACTTCTCAAATTTTTGATACTTCAAATTGGAAGAATGCTGATGATTTACATGATCCAACCATGCCTGCCTTAGAAGATACTGATGATGAGTTGGAACCAGAAGGCATTTTCTCAGATTCTAATGAAGACCCTGACATCACAAACTTGAAGGATAATCTTGAAGTTCCACCAACTCCTACTCTAAGAATTCACAAAGATCATCCTATCAGTAAGATAATTGGACCTTCAAGTTCAGGAGTACTTACAAGAACTAAAGCTAAGAATATGTCTCAATAGCATACTTCTTTACTTAGCTTATTTACAAGCAGAACAGGGTGAATCACAAGGATCAGAAATTGTGTTTATTTGCTTGCTTTCTGTCTCAAGAAGAACCTAAGACAATCAAACAAGCATTAGCCAAAGAGAGTTGGGTTGAAGCTATAAGAAGACCTCTTATAGTTTAAACTTCAAGAAGTATGGGTACTATGTGATTTACCTGATGGTAAAAGGTTAATTGGAACAAAATGGGTTTTCAGGGTAAAAAGAGATGAAAGAGGGAATGTAATCAAGAATAAAGCAAGGTTAGTAGCTCAAGGATATATACAAGAGGAAGGAGTAGACTATGATGAAGTATTTGCTCCTGTGGCAAGGATTGAAGCCATAAGGCTATTTTTGGCTTTTGCATCTTATATGGGATTTCCTGTATATCAGATGGATGTCAAAAGTGCTTTTCTATATGGCACTATTACAGAGGAAGTTTATGTTAAACAACCTCCTGGTTTTGAAGATCCTGCACATCCAAACAAAGTCTACAAGGTTATCAAGGCTCTGTATGGCCTTCATCAAGCACCAAGAGCATGGTATGAAAGACTCTCAAACTTTCTATTACAACATGGTTACAGAAGAGGTGCTATTGACAAGACTTTGTTTATCAAGAGAGATAAGAAGGATATCATGCTTGTCCAAGTTTATGTAGATGATACTACTTTTGGCGCTACTAAGCAATCTATGATGAAGGAGTTTGAAGATCTTATGCAAAAAGAATTTCAGATGAGTTCAATGGGAGAATTAACATTCTTCTTGGGACTTCAAGTGCAACAATCAAGCAATGGAATCTATATCAGTCAAGATAAGTATGTTGCAGATATTCTTAAGAGATTCAACTTCACAACTGTCAAGCCAGCTTCTATACCTGTTGATGCTAACAAGCCTTTGGGAAAAGATGAAGAAGGAGAAGATGTTGATGTCAAATTATACAGGTCTATGATTGGATGTCTAATGTACTTAACTGCATCAAGGCCTGACATTACTTTTGCTGTGTGTTTATGTGTAAGACATCAAGTTCATCCCAAAGTATCACATTTGAATGCTGTCAAGAGGATCTTTAGGTATCTTAGGCAACAACCTAAGTTAGGATTGTGGTATCCTAGGGAGTCACCTTTTCATCTACAAGCCTTTTCAGATAGTGATTATGCTGGTGATAACTATGACAGAAGATCTACAGCTGGAGGGTGTCAGTATCTTGGAAGTAGATTAGTCTCATGGCAATGCAAAAATCAAACAATTGCAGAAACATCTTCCACAGAAGCATAATATGTAGCAGCTGCAAGTTGTTGTACACAAGTACTTTGGTTGCAAAATCAGCTTTTGGATTATGGATTCAACTTCAAGAATACTCCTATCAACATTGATAATGAGAGTACTATTTGTATTGTGAAGAATCCAGTCTATCATTCCAAAACAAAGCATATTCAAATTAGACATCACTTTATAAGAGATTGCTATGAGCATAGGCTTATCAATGTGGTTAAAGTCCATACAAATGATAATGTAGCAGATCTACTCACAAAGGGCTTTGATGTTTCAAGATTTACTTTTTTAGTTGTGAGTATTGGTATGATTAATAATTAAGCTATTATTGAGGGGAGGCATTAGTAGTTAATCATTAGTTAAGGGGAGGCTACATGTATCATTCAATAGATAAGATTTTTATTCACTGTTATCAAAGGGTTACATTCATTTTTCCAAAAGATACAGACATCCAACACAAAGACACAGACCAGAAACACAACCATCCTACACCAAACCTACCTATCCTACCCAACACAACCTACTCCATTGGCCTTTTTCCTTTACCCTGATAACTCTGCTTTCCCTTTTGAGCAGTCTTTCTTTTGTCATCAAAAGAAGCTTGCTTCCTTGGGCAAGCCAAGCCAAGAACTTGCTTGGGAGGTCTCTCTTTTCTTGGAGCAGGCCACTTAATATTCTTAATGGTTGATTCAAGGGCTTGGGTTAAACCATTTGGAAGTTCATTTTCCAGAGATGAACTAGGAGCAGAAACATACTTTTTCTTCTTGGGTTTTGGATTAGTAGTGCTTGCTGCATCTGTGATGGTAGAGGTTGATACATCAGGAGGAAAGTACCCACTCCATCCTGCATCATCATCAAAGTCAGAGTCCGAATAGTAGATGATCTCTGAGTCTGAAGAGCCATCTAAATCAGAAGAGATGTACACCAAAGGGAAGTGACTCATGTTGTTTACTAGGGTTCTTGTGACTGTATTGCATGTGTTGATGAAAGAGATTTGTTGGTGGAAAGTTACTTTTATAGGCAAGGAAAGGTATAAGGGTAATTAATGAAGTTCATTGAATTCTACTTGCCTTGGTAGCTTTAGGAATTAATTTGGAAAGCTATTAATTATCCCAGGTTGACTTTCAAAGCTATTTTGGTCAAACAGTCAACAATAAAGATATTTTGATTGGAAGGTACTTTGTCCAACGTACTGCTTTATTTTACAATTGAAAGTACTGCTCCATATTCTATGGAAAGTACTGCTTGGTGATATGAATGTTACGCTGACGTGTCAGGATACTGCTCCAACGGTCAAAAATACGGGTAACAAACTTTCGAAAGATATGGGGAAGATAACTTCCAAGAATAACGGTAAAATAATTTATTAACCATGATTCTTTGAATATTATCCCTTTTTATTCATATATTTTTCATATTTATACTCCCGTATTCATTTGCACCTCTCATTCATCAAAATCACCAAGATCATCATCGATTATCATTCTTCTTTTCGATTCATACTCGCAATGGCACACCGACCCACCATCACTAAACACAACATGATTGCAAACCTTGAGAAAACACAGAGGAATATTGACTTTCATGGAATCATTGATTTTCTCACCGGAACCACCATCAATTACTCACTCTTAGTAAATCCTGAGATTATTGGACCTTGGATACAGGCGTTTTGGGCCACAGCTAGGGCTGAGATAAAAGATGGAGAGGATGTTATTCATGCTAGTGTTGCTGGGAGAGCTATTCGTGTTACTAAAGCAACAATCAGGGAGGTTTTGTTGTTTGAAGATGAAGGAGGCTCTATTTTTTTTCTAAACAAGAAGTTTGGGATACACTGCGAAACATTGGGTATGAAGGTCCTTTGGATAAAATTACTTTTAAGAAAGCGTTGGTAAGTCCTAATTGGAAATATCTTATTCATGTTTTACTTCATTGCTTAAGTCCCAAAAGTACTGCTTGGGATCAATTTAGACATGCCATAGCTTCTGCCTTAGTTGGACTAGTTACAAATCAGCCATTCAACTTTTCTTATATGATCCTTGATGGTATGATTTCTCATATTAAGGCTGGATCACCTTTTCTAATGTATCCTAGATTTGTTCAACTTATTTTAGAGAATCCACTTGATGGGATACCAAAACCTCAGGATTATGTACCTACTATTAGGATGCCACCAAAGGTGTTTACTTTTATGTCTCACAAGGGAGTTAATTTTTCGGGTAACAATACACCTCTCAATGCTTACATGTTAGAGGTAGCACAGGCTGTTAGGGATGATGTTGATAATACTACTGGTTCTGCTAATTCTGGTGATGCTGATCAATCTGATTATTCTGAGCATTCTGCATCAGTCCATACACCTACACAACCTATTGTTTCACCTCAGCCTGATAACTTAAGTGAAAGAACCCCCTCAGTCTCTGTTTCTAGGGAAGAAACCTATTTCTGCTGAAGGTACTTCTCCACAAAGTACTTCTTTACAAGGTACTGCTTCAGAGCATACTCCAGTACCTTCTCCCAATGATTATACTTCCACAGGTGGGTTTCAAACACCTGGAGGAGATGAGGGATTTGAAGGTCCTTTGAATAATTATGCTTTGACTAGAGAGTTAGAGAGGATGAAGAAAGCTATGGCTGATCAGACTGCATAAATTAAAAGGTTAAGGAACAAGTTCAGAAGATTAAAGAGGTTTGTGTGGCCTCTTGTACAGAATTATAGGCTTTTTGTGAAAGAAAAGATACAATCTCAAAAGCAAAAGTCTAAATCATCCAAGAAAGGTTCTAAGTCTAAGAAGAAGCGTAGGAAGTCATCATCTTTCAAATTGGGGAGGAATCAGAAAGATAATTTGAATGAAGATGATACTGGAATTCAATATTCTGAAGATGCACATCTATGGCATTACGCTGAGGCAGAGAATATTGCTCAACAAGATACTAATTATGATGATATCACTGAAAGGAAAAGTGATGAGACTGAACAAGTTAATCTTGAAGTTGAGGATGATGTTGTTAAAAGTGGAGATACAGAAGAAATTGATTTAGAAAGAACTAATCTTCAAAGTACTGTTGTTGAAAGTACTGATGTACAAGGTACTGCTGCTACAGATATTGGAACTTCTACAGCTGGACCTTCTACAAAGAATTTTGAAGATGAAGCTAGTCCTTCCAATCATACAGCAAGAATAAGTCAAGGAGCATACTACAAGTGATGATGAGACTATAGCTCAGATTATGATAAATTTGGATAGACCTTATGGAGGAATACATTTTTCTGAGCCTGCACAACAAGTTTCTGAATCTTCTTCTGAATCTGAAGAATTAGATCCTAAAGACAAAGGTAAAGGGATCATGAAGCAAAAGAATATTAAGAAGAAAAAGAAGAAGTTTACTCTTGCACAGCTGAGAGAAATAGAAGTAGCAAAGGATGAAGAAGTTGCTAGACAACAACAAGCTGTGTATGATGCAGAATACTTGGAAGAGTTAAAGAAGCCTGTTACAAGAAAGCCTATGACTATTGCTCAAGAAAGAAACTGGATGATTAGTTTCTTGAAAGGAAGAGGATACAAGAATCTATAAAAATTGAGATATCCAGAAGTGAAAGCTCTATGGGATGAAGTACAAGAGTCTATCAAGAAAGAGTTAGAAAGCTTTGTACCCATGGATGTTGATAAGGAGAAGAAGTTAGAAGATATAAGGAAAGAACATGCAGAGAAAAGAAAATTGAAGAGGAAGAAAGCAGTTCAAGATGATCAATTGTCAAAGAGACTTAAAATGATACATGAAGATACAATTGATGAACCGAGGAATTATTTCAGAGTGATTGATTTTGAGAATAAGAAAATAGAAGACTCTGGAAAGAAATCAAAGATTATCTCATTTTCTGTGGTTGAATCAAAAGAAGGGAATTATCTTATGTTCAACAGAGAAGATGGAAGCTTCATAGTGTTTAATATGTTATGGGATGTTCTGTATTTAATTGACAGAGATGATCTATACAATTTATACTTGCAAGTGCAGACATGCTATGAAGATCTTGAAGCAACAGGAGTGGGATTAATCTTACTTGGAGATTTGATAACCATCCGGGAAACAGAAAAAACAAGTGTTGATACTCTGTGGAATGATCAAGAAAATTAGGAAATTACAAGATGGAGATTCTTTGAGTCATCAGGAGTTCATTCACTTGAGATGGAAGATGGTACCATGATTCACATGCTTGCTGAAAGAAGATATCCTCTGATAAGAGAACTTATGATTAGGATGTTGGATAATGGAATGGAGCTTGAGGAAGAGACTGAAGTAGCTTTTATGGTGATTAGGCTATTTATTAGATGGACTAAATCAGAAGAATAATATTGCAAAGTACTGGTATGATTTGTTTTGTATAAAAAGTATTTTTCTCAAAGTACTGCAAGACAAACAGTACTTTATCAAAGTACTGCTTGCTGCATAAAACCAGTATAAGTCCTTTGTGTAATAAAATAAAAGTTTTTGATGTTTAATATGAAGTAAATAAAAGGATTTGAAGAGAAAAACATGGTGTTAGCACTTGTACTGCACAACAAATGGTAATCAACTCATCATGTTTAACAGACAAGAAAGAGTTTGACTCATCATGAGGGTACGGCTCTGATGTGATAATCAAATCCGTTTTTAGTTGACAATTTACTAAAAATTGTATGGTATTCAACTCACCATATCTGTAAAAGTGAAGAGTTGACTAACCCACAAGAAAATGGCTTGTGGTAATGGCGGTGGAAAAACCATTTATGGTAATTAGTTCACCATGGTTGAGATTAAAGAACTAACTAGTCTAAAAGCAAACGACTATTGGTAAAGACTACTCAAATCCGTTGATAGCTGATGATTTGCTAAAAATCATATGGTTATCAATTTACCATGGTTGTTCTAACCTAAACATTGGCTACTCCAGAGTTAATGGCTTTGGTAAAAAGACATCAAAATCCATTAAAAGTTCAATGATTCACCTCTAATAGAAGTTAACAATCTGGAAGTGATGAGAACAGTATGAAACTTTAAAAGAATTGATGTACACTTTGTCAAAAAGTTGTTGAGTTGCTGAAAAGATGATGATCAAGAGCACTTTGATATACAGGATTCAAAAGAGATAAAGAAACAATTTTCCTGAATGATAAAGATTTTAAAGATTCAAGAAAGCAAAGAAACTTGAAATCAAGCAAGTGGAGTTCAAGTTAGGGGAGGATTGTTGGGATATGAAGTCAAAGTACTGCTCAAGAGTCAACATACTGATCAAGGTCAAAGTACTGCTATTTATTGAAGATTATTCAAAGTACTTCGATGAACAAGGACTTTAGTGCAATATTGATTAAAGGATTATTATGTAATATTGTATGAATATTCTAGAATTAGTTAGGGATAATTACTTGTCGTTCAAGTAGATAATGTAAACCGACTTAAGGTTATCTATATAAGGAGCCTTATGATGGTATTAGGGATATATATTTTTAAAAGTTTTTAGTCGAAGTTTCAAAGAGTCTTAGAGTTTTACAAGTCGATATTAGTCAAGTTAGGGATTGTTAGTGAATCTGTGTAATCAAGCAGGTTCAAGTTTGGTTTAATATAAAAGTTCTCCTTAAGCTTTGTGTTAGTAGATTCCACATACTTTACATGGTCAAAACAGTGTTTCAATATTAATAGTGTTGAGTTTACTCAATATTGTTAAACCTTACAAGCTACAAAAGTAGTTTGATCAGAGTATATCGATCCAACAGGTTTTTAACAAAGGATTCGTTGAGGGTATATCGTGTGCATATTCTTGTCGAGTCTTTGTAGTCTCTCGTGTTGCTACTTGTGCTCGATTCAACTCGCGATCTAGCGTTACGCGATCGAACTTCGAGTTTGTTGTCACGGTTTTTTCCAACAGCTACAACATTGTAAGTTTGAGCTGGAATGTTAGATAATAAAGGCCAGTAAGCCTGTTGGCTTTGGCCTGTTTAGTTGCTAGGGTTACTTTAGTTTGTCTTCTATTTAATATCTTGTAAACTTCCTTATTTGGTGAATCTGATCCATAATATTTTCAGCATTCCCTCCAATTTCTATATGTTGAACTTCATAAAGCCACTTACAATTATTCTCAAGAGAAAATTATTGGTCAAGTGCCAATGGTGTTGGGTACAAAGGATTGTTGTCTGATAAATGTGTAGTTGCAATAAATAAGTCAAAAGTAGTGGATGGGAGCCGGGCAGAGCAGTTCATCAACGAAGTCTTGATCCTTACGTAAGTCATCCATTGAAATTTGGTTAAACTTTTGGCTGCTGCTTGGAAGAACAAGTCCATGTACTTACATATGAATTTATCTCAAATAACACTCTTTACCATCGCATTCATCATAGATTGGGTGTAATGAGTTGGTTATCATGGGAGATTCGATTAAGAGTAGTTGCTGAAGCCACGGGTTCGCATGCATACCTTCATGCAGAAACTATTATGCCAATCATACACAGAGATGTCAAGTCTGCCAACAAATTATTAGATCAAAACTAGACTGCAAAAATTTCAGATTTTGGTGCATCAAGGTTAGTCCCATTAGATCACGAGCAAGTAACTACTCTTATTCTAGATACACTAGGGTATTTGGATCCACAATACTATTACACAAGCTGGTTAACTGAGAAGAGTGACGTATATAGCTTTGGAGTGGTCTTTGCAGAACTCATAACCGGGAAAAACCAATTGGTGCTGACAGAATCTGATACGCCTATTGTTGGTACAAGAAAATCGTGTTAGGATAACTATCATATGTTTTATTAGGATATGTTTGAGTCGTTTTAGGATAAGTGTTTGAGTCTATCTAGAATTATCCCATCGTGTCTATTTAAGCAATTGTAATCAATGAAATCATTTAAGCTTTTGTCAAATAAAAATATGTTTGTCTTCTTCTTCTCTTCTTAAGGAGCTTGCATCACGCTTGAAGGGATGCTACTATCGATACTACCTTAATTGGTCGTATCAACTGGTGCTTTCATTGGGTCGTATAATACTGCATATCTTCAGGAAGAACTCGCAAAACAATTTCATGACTACTACCTGTACTTCGTGTCATCAAAAGGGATTCAAAGAAGAACATGGGATCCGGGAATCATGATCGTTCAAAGCAACACCTTGAGGACAAGGTGATTTCCGAAGGAGTAGGGAATGATACGCCTACTGTTGGTACAAGAATATCGTGTTAGGATAACTATCATATGTTTTATTAGGATATGTTTGAGTCGTTTTAGGATAAGTGTTTGAGTCTATCTAGAATTATCTCATCGTGTCTATTTAAGCAATTGTAATCAATGAAATCATTTAAGCTTTTGTCAAATAAAAATATGTCTTTCTTCTTCTTCTCTTCTTAAGGAGCTTGCATCACGCTTGAAGGGATGCTACTATCGATACTACCTTAATTGGTCGTATCAACTGGTGCTTTCATTGAGAGCTCTCGTTGAGAGGGTTTACAATTAGGGTTCCAAGGCAAAGGAATACGAAAGAAGGAAAAGGTGAGGGCTGCAATTCAAAGAAGATTATGGGATCCCAGATTACGGCAATGTTGCAGGAGGACGGACTGCCCAAACGACTCAAGAAGTCCAAACGTATGGCATAAAGATTATGTCATATAATCTATCTTTATTTACATGTCTTTGTTTAGGATTATTTTCATGTTTCTTTAGGAAAGTCGATTAAGAATGTTTTAAGACAACACCTTGAGGGCAAGGTGGTTTTGAAGGAGTGGGGAATGATATGCCTGGGCCCGAGCCCATGGCTTATTTAGGTCTTAGGTTTTTGTCTTATAAATACTCTTGTAAACCTTTATTATAATCAATCAAAGTTTAAGATCAATAATTCTATAGTTCTTCTCTTTTATTTCTTAAGGAGCTCGCACACGCTAAAAGTGGTGCCTTATCCCGATACAACCCTTAACCGGGTCGTATCAGAATCAACAAAGAAAAAAATTTAGCAACATATTTTAATAATTCAGTTAAAGAAAATCGCGTATTGGAAATTGTTGAACCTCGCTCTTCCGTGAAGGAACTCTTTATTAGTTACATACACTAGCAAATGTGGTCAAGAGATGCCTTAGCCTACAAAGCCATGATAGACCTACATTGAAAGAGGTGGCAATGGAGCTTGATGTCTTGAGGAAAATCACGACCCATCCTTGGATTTGACAAACAAGTCACGAGACTAAAAGTTTAGTCTTAGAAGTTGAGCAATCTGATCTTTACGATGTTCCATTAGTTTCACATGGTACTAATAATGAATGGGAATCTTGCTCAGGAAGCACAAACATGGAGGTTGAAGAAAACAAGCCACGTCGAATATATTGGTGATTCTTATAGTGTAAATTGTGAGAACATCTCTTGCGTCAATAAATTATTAATATTATAATTGTTTGTAATAAATATTTATCTAATATGTGATCTGTATAGTCTCTTGGAGTTCAAGATATGTAATGCTAAAATTAATTGAACTTCCCGGTCGCATCTGTTTGTAAGATTTCTAAAGTTTTATTAATAGCATGTATGTATAGTATTTCACTCATCATGAAAAGGGTAAATCTACTAGCCTATTTAAGGACAATTTTCTTACGGAGTATTAAACATTTCCATCACATTTCTTTCCAGTTTTCTCCTCTGCCCAATTTCACTCACAAAAGTAACGATATACACGATGAGATTTATGAGTTTCCCACTTTTTTAAATATACGTCTACAAATTGCTACAAAGGTACCAGGAACTCTAGCCTATATGCATTATGCATCTTCCATTCCTATTTATCATCAAGACATCAATTATTACGTCTATTTGACATTTTATTTTTAAGGTATGTTCAAAAATATTTGGAGAACGAAATGAGAGATTTAATGAGAAGATTTTCATCAAGATTTATTGGAAATCTAAGAAGACTAATGGAAGCCCGAAGTTAATTGCAATTGTGGAAAATGTTGGCCAAATTTTATGAAAATAATTTTTTTTTAAAAATGAGGTAATTAATAAAACATTGGTGGTTGAATTTTAAATATATTATATGGAGTTAAGTGTAAAATTATAAATCCTCATGTTTTTTGATAACTTTAGATAATAAACAAATAACCTCTCACACTTTATGTCCCCTATAATTTATAATATAAAGTTTGTTTGCAATTACATGAGTATTACTATTAGCTTGAGACTTACATCCATTAAATTTACAAAATTTTATAAATATACGAATTAGTTTTAATACGTTAAATTTTTTAAAATAAATATTAGTTTTAAACTTTCATCTACTAAAATATTTTTTTTTACTATGCATGTTAAATATGGACTCATGTTATCCTATTTAAAAGTTTAATCTATGCGTACAAGGATTTGAATATTAAATATGGCTAAACTATTATTAACGGTAATATAAATATCAAATTTTAATCACGTATTACTGTGATATGAAATAAATATACACGATTGTACTTATAACAACGACTCATGTAATTATTATTTAAAGTTTATATACGGATATCCTGAAAATATTTTTTAAAAACTTTACGGTGTATATTTTAACTTTATCAGCTCATTATGTGTAAACTCACACATTTGGTACAACATAATACCAATTGTTAAAAGTTAAACAACAATATCAACCTCAATATCTATATCAGCTAAATAAAAGTTTACATACGGATATATTTTAACTTATAATAACGACAGCGCTCGTGCTACTAAACTCGCATATTTTGTACAACATGATATCAAATATACACGATTGTATTTATAACAACTGACTCATGTAATTATTGTTTAAAGTTTATATACGGATATCCGGAAAAACATTTTTAAAAAACTTTACGGAGTATATTTTAACTTTTTCAATGCTCATTAGGTGCTACAAAACTCCCCACATTTTGTACAACATGATATTAATAGTTAAAGTTAAATAACAACAACATCAACTTCAATTTCAACATATATGTTAGTTAAACAAAGTTAAATCTTTCATCTAATAATATTTTGTACAAAATATTACTAGTAATAGATATTAATACGTAATAACAAACTCATGCATATTTATTAGTTGTACTTATATCACAATTTACACAGATAAATTCTTAAATATTTATATAGTAAACCTAAATTTTAAAATAAATTTTATTTATTTGTAAACCCCGTATATGCATGGTACTTATAACTAAGTAAAGTAGTACATATTTTGGAAGAAATAACTAATAAGATATCCGTTCATATTGATGATAACAAAATTCACTCGGACCCCACCATTAACTCCAACATGAATTATATTTTTAAAAGAGTAAACTGCAAAAATCGTCCATGTGGTTTTCTCAGATTGCAAAAAACGTCCCTTTGGTTGGCTAATTACAGGCAGCCTCCCTGTGGGGGGAAACTTTTCATCATTTTAGTCCCTGGCTTTACCTGGCGTTAAATGAAGTCCGTTAGTAGTTACAAGTTTAGTCCTTGTGGCCCATGACCATTGCAGTGTCCATCGTTTTTTCGTTCCTTTTATCGTTTTCATCTGTTTTTACGTGTTTTCGTCAGCTTTCGCGTGTTTTACTTCGTTTTTTACGTTTTCGCCTATTTTTTGACGTTTTCGTCCGTTTCTTTAGGTTTTAATTTGTTATTTTTACGTTTTCGTCGGTTTTTTTAAAACTTTCATATGTTTTTTTTACGTTTTCATCTGTTATTTTACGTTTTAGTCTAGTTTCTTACGTTTTCGTCCATTTTTTACGTTTTTGTCTTTTTTTTTTTACATTTTTGTCCGTTTTTTTACGATTTCATCCGTTTTGTTTTCTAACATTATCGTCTGTTTACTTACGTTTTTTTTGTTTTTTTCGTTTTCGCCCCTTGTTTTACGTTTTCTTATGCCTTTTTACGTTTTTTTTTTTATGTTTGAGTGTGCTTTCTTATGTTTTCGTTTGTTATTTTACGTTTTAGTCTGGTTTCCCAGGTTTTCGTCCATTTTTTTACGATTTCATCCGTTTTTTGACGTTTTTGTCCGTTTCTTTACGTTTTGCTCTGTATTTTTATGTTTTCGTCCGTTTTTTACGATTCGTCTTTTTTTTACGTTTCATCTATTATTTTACATTTTAGTCCGGTCTCTTACGTTTTTGTCCGTTTTTTTTTAATTTCATCAAATTTTTTTTTACGTTTTCATTGGCTTTCTTATGTTTTTGTCTATTTTCTTACGCTTTTTTTGTTTTTTTTGTTTTTTTTGTTTTCTTACATTTTCGTTCGCTTTCTTATGTTTTCGTCAATTTCATCAGTTTTTTTTATGTTTTTTGTTTTTTACGTTTTAGTCCGGTCTCTTACATTTTCGTCCGTTTTATGTTTTCGTCTATTTTCTAATGTTTCATCTATTCTTTTGTTTTTTTATTTTTTCGTTCGCTTTCTTAATTTTTGAAGAAAACGTAAAAAGGCATATGAAAATGTAAAAAAATAGGCGAAAAAAAAAAAAAAAAAAAACGTAAGTAAACAGACGATAATGTAAGAAAGCAAAACAAATGAAATCGTAAAAAACGGACGGAAACGTAAAAAAACAGAAGAAAACGAAAAAAATGGACGAAAACGTAAGAAACTGGACTAAAACGTAAAATAACAGATGAAAACATAAAAAAATCGATGAAGGTGTTAAAAAAACCGATGAAAACGTAAAAATAACAAATTAAAACGTAAAGAAACGGACGAAAACGTAAAAAAACAAAGTAAAACGAAAAAAAATGGACGAAAACACGCGAAAGCTGACGAAAACACGTAAAAACAGATGAAAACGTTAAAACGGACGAAAAAGGGATGAACACTGCAATGGTCATGGGCCACAAGGACTAAACTTGTAACTACTAACGGACTTCATTTAACGCCAGTTAAAGCCAGGGACCAAAACGATGAAAAGTTTCCCCCTATAGGGAGGCCGCCTGCAATTAGCCAACCACAGGGACGTTTTTTGCAATCTAAGAAAACCACAGGGACGATTTTTGCAGTTTACTCTTTTTAAAAAGTCACGCGGGCCCCACTCCTCCTTTAAATAATTCAAAAGCAGTGAGCACGAGGATCACAAGTGAGAAATCAACTTTATTTTCAATCTTTTTTCCTTTACCTTTTCTTTTTACCTTTAAATGATGTAGTAAGCAATGAGTAAACACATGTGTTACAGAAAGATTGTCATGGCCTCATACATTATAAGACATAATTTTCATCCAAATAAGCCCATTAACTGGAAACTAAATGAGGTTTCATCCTCCCTAACTCGAAACTGGCCATCATAATCTCACATACTTACGAGCTAAATGAGGCTTTAGATTGTAGTATAAAAAATAACTAACCTACCAAACACAAGAGGAGGAATCGTGGCTTTCATGATATGCTTTCGCACAGTACATATAATCTAAAGCAGAAAAAGGGTTACAAAAATAATATATAATTTCAACTCGGGCGGGATAATCAAAGTAAAACCTGTAAAAATAATCGAGCATCTGGAAATAAAAACAGATGGAAAACAAAACAAACCTTCAACATTTCCTCTGGGACATCATTATATAGCACATGTATTATGTATAACGCAAGCAAAAAAAATTTGTTCTTCACTGGCATTGAAGGTTATCAGTCCCTCCCTCGAATTGAACCCGAACTCACACACGCAAACTCCGATCAAAAAAGCAAGATTGGTTTTCAATGGTAGTATGGTACTATATTCAATATGGAAGAAACTGATTACACACTTTTACAATAAAGCCTACTAACCTATTTATACTAAAACCGTAAATCATGCACGTCCTAATCTCATGCAACTAAAGCTAGAAATGGTAAATATGCTTCCTATAATTAAGCTATAAACATGCAACGTGCACAAACTGAATAACCAAGTTTTCTACTTTCTTTATTGACCAAGTCAATGGCTTCCATTTATCCAAATACTAAATGGAGCAAACCAAATATGATCCGCAGATCTGCTCCATCAAGATTACCCAACAGGCATGTCACCCTGAGTTTCAATAACCTGCCAACAAAGTATTGCAGTTGATAAAAAGTAGATATTATTGTTACAGTATTAAGTATTTACAAATACCTTTCCCATATGTATAGTGACGAAATTAGTTACCACTTTTGAGCATGGTCACTATTTGTTTACGAATTGCCAAATAATAGTGTCCATGTATTATATAGTCATTATATTGCCCAAATAGTGTAAAAAAAAAATGAAAATGTCGGCACTAAATTTTGGTCATTAAAGGCACTTTTTCTTGTAGTGACATTACAATTCTTGATGATAAAGTGAATAATATATTTTTAAGATATCACATAGAGCATGCATGCTTCATGGCCTATATATATGAAGTTAGACTGAGAACTCCTCAAAATACTAAAGCACCTAGAAACCCCAAATAACAGCCATGAAATTTCTTGTTCTAATTTGGGCATTATTTCTAATGTTTTCCAATACAGCATCTCATCCCATTACTGATACGAATTCTACGTCTGAATTATGGTACACCTTCCTTAACTCAACCAACCTTGCGAAGCCTGGCTGCGACAGCCGATGCGGGGACTTAATTGTTCCTTACCCTTTCGGTGTCGGCAACAACTCAGAGTGTTATATAAACGAGGAGTTTCACATCCACTGCGACACTTCACTAAACCCTCCAAAGGCCATTACTTTTGAACACAGTTTATCCTTATCCTCGATCAAATTGATATCTGATTCCACCATCCGGATTTCCAATCAATTGGCGAGCGCGTGCTATTCTCCAAATGGCACAATATACAATGATAACATAATCGAATGGGATATGGGTCACGGGCCGTACAGCTTCTCGAAAATTAACAAGTTCACAGTTATCGGTTGCGATAGTTATGCTTTGCTGAGATCAATCAGACGAATAAGTGCGGGCAGGCCATGTATACGCTATTGCCCCAAAGATGAAGAACCGATGAACATATCGTTGTCTACTGGTTGTATGGTGTATTGTTCAAAACCGCAGGAAGTTGTAGCCGACGAGTGTACAGGAAATGGTTGTTGTCAATCATCCATACCCCAAGAAATAACCGTTTACAAAACTGAGGTACGTGATCCAAGCGATGATATAAAGTCTACGAGGTTGTTTCCTTGTACATACGCCTTTATTGGCGAGGAGAATGTATTCAAGTTTAAGGGTATTGATGATTTAAATGATACTAATTTCAAAAAGAGGATCGAGGATACTGTGCCGATAGTGTTTGAATGGGCTATTGGTAATCAGAGTTGTTCTGAAGCCAAAGCAACAGATGGTTATGCCTGCCAATCAAATAGCATATGTGTTAGCTCTACTAGAGAAACTGGTGGGTACCGTTGCGTTTGTAAAGAAGGCTATGAAGGAAATCCATATCTTCCTCCTGGCTGCAAAGGTACAATAAATATTTTTTATTTTATTTTATTTTTTAATAAAAGTGGTGAAAATGAAATTTAACTATAATTGAGATATTCCTATAGGGTTTTCAATATTCATAAAAATCTTGAATTGATCAAACTTCTCAATTTTGCTGGCGTGACAAATTGTGTCGTATAATTGGTTAATTTCTCCAATATATTACAAGTGGCGGTCAATATTTACAAATTACAAGTGGGCGGGGTTGGATATGGATGATGCCCTCACGTTATTCAATAAAGGGATACCAAACAATGGATTTTTCTTGTCTTTAAGTCTAAACCCTCTCAAACCCATACTAACCAAACAGGCCGTTATTGATTAAATTACTAAAAAATTTGGACTCGTTTTGTTTTATCCCGCCTATTTGATTTCCCTTTTCTTTTCAGACATCAACGAGTGTGCGAGACCAGAAAAGTACCCTTGCCATGGTGTTTGTGTTAATACTCCTGGGAGCTACGATTGCATGTGCCGACGTGGCTACAAAGGAAATGCAAAATGGAAAAATGGTTGCAAACGTTCCGCTGGGCATTCAAAATTTACAACAATCATATTTATTTTAGGTAATTCTTTGATTAATGCATGTGTGACCCGTAACCCGTTCTGACTTTCTATCACATATATATTGAACGAATACTTAGCACAAAATGATTAAAGAAAGATAAATGGGAATTAAATAAAAGGATGGCACGATAAATTGGAAGAATTTCTCTTCTGTTGGTTTTTTATTCAACCTACAATACCTGTTTATAGATAAAATTCTTCTTTGTTTTTTAAAAAATTAAAAAAAAAAAAAAAAAAAAAAAAAAAAAAAAAAAAAAAGTAGCTACTTCTTTAATTATTTATTTATTATTATTATTTATTTATTTTGATAAAAAAGTAGATACAATATTGGTTTACAAAGTATTATGTGTTTTGTTAACTTTACATGCTACTCTCTTTCTACAATTAAAGAATATGCATGTTTAGTTAGGTGGGTGTCATGGCATCATGTGATCATGGGTGATGGTCTCTCATGCATGGCTTTAAAGTAGTAAAACTAGTATCTACAGTTTGCTCGCATCTGGCATAACTTTTGGTAAACATGTTTAAGCTCACAACTAATCTTTTCCACCATGATTTTTTCGCTAATTTGTTCCTAAATACAGTTAGTAAACTTATATTACCTTTTACTTAAACTTAAAAACAAAAGCACATACATATTGTTTAAGTTTCCTATGTTCTATAATCTATGATGCAAATATAAAACATGTGTTTGTGCAGCTGGCGTTGTATTGGGCATAGGGATACTAGCTTTATCTATTGGTGTGTACAAACTAATCCAAAAGAGGGAGGATAAGAGACGTAAAGAGATATTCTTCAAAAGAAATGGTGGTTTGTTGTTACAGCAACAAATATCAAGTGGTGAACATGCAACTCAGACAACAAGAATGTTTACTGCAATAGAACTAGAAAAAGCAACCGACCAATACAATGGAAATAGAATATTAGGTCGAGGAGGCCAAGGAACAGTGTACAAAGGAATGTTACCCGATGGAAAAATAGTAGCAGTAAAGAAATCCATGTTGGTAGATGAAAGCCAAATCGAATCATTTATCAACGAGGTATTTTTACTTTCCCAAATTAGCCACAGAAATGTGGTAAAGTTGCTTGGATGTTGTCTAGAAACAGAAGTTCCAATTCTCGTTTATGAATTTGTGTCAAATGGAGATCTGTGCCAATTCATACATGACGAGAATTATGAGTTTCCTACTTTTTGGAGTATACGACTACAAATTGCTACAGAGGTAGCAGGGGCTCTTGCTTATATGCATTATGCAACTTCTGTTCCTATATTTCATCGAGACATTAAATCTTCCAACATACTTTTGGATGAAAAATTTAGAGCAAAGCTATCAGATTTTGGAATATCCAAGTCCGTATTAGGGGATCAAACTCACTTAAGCACATTAGTCAAGGGTACCTTTGGGTACTTAGATCCCGAGTACTTTCAGTCCAACCAATTCACTGAAAAAAGCGATGTTTATAGCTTTGGGATTGTTCTCGTTGAGCTTTTGACAGGGAAAAAGCCAATATATTCCATAGGACCAGGGGAATCGAGAGGCTTGGCAACTTTGATTTTGTCAACCGATGAAGGGCTTCTTTTGGAAAACGTTGATAGTCGAGTGTTAGATGGACCAAAGGAGCAACTGTTAGCAGTTGCTAAGCTTTCAAAAAGATGCTTAAATTTGAATGGAAACATGAGGCCAACTATGAAAGAAGTTGCAACGGAGTTGGAGGGAATACGATCAAGTCACTAAATAAAATGTGATTGTTGCCGGATGCATAATTTTCGATCTTCAAAATATTAAGCCTAAGTTTGGTCATTTGAGATATATCATACAAGTCATTGTGATATCTGTATTTGTACTATACTACTATGTGATGCATCTGCACAATGGTTTCGGTCCTTGTTGTTAGACTTATATATATACTCCCTAATATATCATTTCAAATTGTTGTATTTACTAATTAACTGATTGTACTTAATTATATTTAGAATTTTGTTACTAACTGATGGTGCATTGGGGAAGGACGAATCGCTCCCAAAACATGTCTATTTATTCTCTTCTAATTAGCTGGCTTGACCATAGGCTTAATGTTCCTTCATTAGGTGCGGTGATTTACATCACATGTGAAATCTCTAGTTCAAGTCCACGATATCTCATCTAGTGAATACCAATTAATAAACATAAACTTAATGTTCCTTCATTCTTTAAAAAAACTGTTTTGGCATGAAATCTTTTGGTCAGACAAGAAAACAAAATTACATCAAAAGAGATTTTCTATGCAAACATATGAGATATAGAATTGGGGATGGCAAAAGCATTAGTGTGTGGCATGACAAATGGAATTTTTGATACAAAAGTTGGGCTTACCTAGTTTAGGCTCTTGCTTTCGTACCAATTCGCCCTTAATGCTTGTGAACCTGCGCACTAAGAAAATAAACAACACCGTTAGGCTTATCGAGGGATTGTCTCCCCCGATTAGACTCCGGCGTGAGAGTAAGTAATCGATTTAAGGTTCTCGTAGAGAGTTAGGGTTTGTATATCGTACCTTGGATAAGAATCGTGTGATTCTATATATAGGAGCGTAGAAACCGTGTTTCTTGCTCCGTACTCTTTGCACGCGTAGTGCTTATCCGAGGAAAGGATATCTATTCTATGAATAGATGATCCTTATCTCGTACCCGGTGGGTTTAGTTGGGCTTTGGGCCTCGTGAGCCCAAGCCATTGATAGTGCGGCCCAAACCATTGTCATGGTAGCCCACTCGTGGTGGACTTAGGCGCTAGTAGTTTGTATTATTTGGACTCGTGGCCCAAATATAGACTATACGTCATCATGTCCCCCCAGTCTAGTGTGCGCAGATCGTAGCTGCGGGTGCCAGACTTTAAGAGTATAGCGGTAAGCGTGGCGGGAAAAATATCTTCAAAGGTACCTCGAAAAGTTGGGGTGGCGTCCACGTGTGCCTTGAGATTTGGGAAAAAGTGTTGTACCCATCCGTTTCCTAGCCACACATTTTTGAGTGGGATCCACGTGTCGATCATATGTGGTGCGTTTGAAGACTATTTAAGTCATTGTCATTTTCACTTGGCACGGTACAGTGAAAAAACTTCCGAATTTCTCCATTTTCCCTTTCCGATCAAAAAATACTTATTTCAAAGGTATTAGGCGCGTACGCGAATAACTTTTAAGTATGATTAGACAACTTTCAGATTTTCCTTCAAATATGGAATATGACGAGCTTCGTCAGTTTGAATCTGATTATTATATCCCGTACGGGGTGCATCCGGTTGTTCCGGATGTAGGCGTATCAATAGCCGACTTCCCCGAAGGGAAGGTAGGTGTGTATACACGTTTTTTCGAATGGGCGAACCAGCGTGTTCCCCTTTCGATGTTCCTGTGCGAGGTTCTGTGTTACTACAGTATCCACATCTCGCAGTTGCACTGTATAGGTGCGGGTAAGATAACCAACTTCGAGGTTAACTGTCGCTTATTAGCGATTAATCCCACTGTGAATTTGTTCCGCGCGTTTTATCATACGACGTGGTCAAATGGGTGGGTTTCTTTTGCGAAGCGTCATGGGAAGTTGCAATGTTATACTATGGGTGTGGATTCACTCAGGGGCTGGAGGGAAAAATTCTTTTGGGTAGACCAGAAAGTTTTTCCATGGGATTTCGACTTTTACACCCGTGGCAGTTTGCCAAAGGATGAGTGCCCACCACCTGAGATGTATAATACGGGCGATGCGCATACCATAGACACCAACTGTATCCCCATAAATTCGTATCCCGAGGCTTTTTTAATACGCGTCGGCATTAGCCGCAATTATTTCGGGTTTGACGACGAGATGCCGATGTTTTTGGATGCAAATGATCAGGGTGGGTGCTCATCTGTCTTCCTTCCTTACCTCGTAGGTATTCCCTTTTATGTTCTTTGTGTGTTAACTAACCTTAATTTTTGATGCCCTTGTTGCGCAGATATGGATCTATTCGACGTAGTGCGTCTTGCCGAGCCCAAAGTGGTGAGGGTTGGGCAACATCCACTGAGGGCAGGTGAAGTGCCTATTCTCCAGGCCACTGCCGGACGTGTGATGGAGCTTAATTTGGAGGAGGGTTCAGGTGAGACTCCTCCTCTTGTGCTGGATGTAGCTCCCATCAATGTCGCGGGACATGCGGTACAGGCCCAGGATGCGCGGCCTGATGCTGAGAAGTCTGTACCTGAGTCTTCCGATAGCGTGGAGATCACAAAGGTTGTAGATGCTACTGAGGAGGGTAATAGAGGTGAAAAAAGCAAGAAACCCATGTTTGGGGGTGATGGTGTGTCCTCTTCTAAAAGAAAGCGCCACGTGGGCGGTATAGCGTCTTTATCTTCGAAGGAAGAGTCTGATGAAGAGGGCGTACAGCATTCCAATGCTGGAAAGAATGTAACTGAGTCCTCTCCCCCGCTGTAAGTGTCTTTCTTTACTTTCTGTGTATAAATCATTCCATTTTTTTTTATTATAACTGTCGAACTTGTTGTTCTTATAGTGTTGATGCTACTGGAGACGCTGCTGCCTCTGCGGAGAAGTCGCCTCCAAAGCCTGTTTTTGCGCCCTCTGGTGAGCAAAGGCATGAGGAGGTGAGTATAGGGGCCATTGGAGATGCCCCTCTGGATACTATTGTGGATGAGCTGAGGCGTGCCGCTGACTATCAAGTTGCCTTAGTGGCGCGCTTGAAGGCCAGCTATTCTGGTGAAAGTAGCCGCGCAGTCCAGAAGGATGAGGAGATTGCCTGTCTTAAGGCAGAGCTGGCGAGTGCTCGGGCGGATCTAGAGGCTTCAGCAGTTAGTAGCCAAAGGGTGCGCGATGAGAAGCTGTCCTTGTGGGCTGATTTACAGACTGAGCGCGCAGCTCATAATGAGCGTAAAGCGGCTTGCGAGTGGGCTGTTGGCCTTATGGATCGATACAAGGAAGAGCATCTTAACCAGGTTGAGGCGCTGCGTCAACGTTTCGTGACTGCGCACCAACTGCACGAAGAGAAGCTGCGCAAGATGGATATAGAGTTTGACGAGGAGATATATCCTCACTTAGTCTCTTCTGTTGCGGAGCGCAGGTAATGCTTCTTTCTATTTTTTGTTAACTCCATCTTAACTTTGTTGTTGTCGTATGAAATTTTGATGTTGTCTCTGCAGGTGGCTGATTAGTCATGGGTTGCGTCTAGCTGTTATGACCACACTAGAATCCCAAGAAGTCACAGGGGCTTTTGGGAAGGCTGTCCAGTGCGCATGTGAGCGTAGTAAGGCGCAGGCCGTGGAGGAGCTCTGTGAGAAAAAGGTAATACCCGTTCCTGCTGCAGAGGTGCCTGGTTATAACCCCAATGCGTATGGTGATCTGGTGGCGGCTCTTGAAGATCTGAAGCAGTTGGAGTTTTCCCGTGTTGCTCAAGTGGAGCGTAACCAGGATTACCCAATTTCTGTGGTGATGCAGGGGTTGACTCTGGCGCGGCATATGGCGGAAGGTGCAGAGTCGCTACCAGACTTCTATTTGAAACATGATGTTTCGCAATTGCAGGTGCCTATCTTTGCGCAGCCGCGTGATACTGTGAACCCCTATGTTCTTGAAAAGGAAGTCCCTCTCCAAGAGGCGTTAGAGAAGCATGCGGAGAGGGCTGCGATGAAGAAGGGAGTCAAGGATAAGGCCATATTATGCGGCGTAGGAGCAGATAGTTCTGCTGCTCATGAAGGTGACCCTGCGCATTGCCCTAGCGTGTAGGTTTTTGTTTGTAACTTTTGTATATTTATCATGTAAATAACAAGAAGTATTTTTTTTTGTATAGTTGTTATCTTTTTATGTAAAAAAGTTCAACTAAGATGTTTTTCTCGGATTTAAATTAAGTGCGTAGCTTAAAATAAATTATAAGTGACCAAGGGTCTTGGCTCGTTTTTTGTATAATGTATTTAAATTAAGTGTGTGACTTAAGATAAATGAACTTGCATTATCATGCGAAGTTTGTAATATTTGTGACCAAGAGTCTTGGCTCGTGAAAGTGCGTGACTTTAAGAAATATACTTGCATTGTTCGCTAAGTTTGACCGAGTGTCTCGGCTCGTGAAAGTGCGTGACTTTAAGAAATATACTTGCATTGTTTGCTAAGTTTGACCAAGTGTCTTGGCTCGTTATTTGCTAAACTTGTACAGTGTACTTAATAGTTGCGCATCCGTCGTGGGGTGCGCAAGGAAAACTTACTTCAACGTCTTGTAAGTAAGGCGCTTAGCAAGGCTGCGCACCCGTCGTGGGGTGCGCAGGGATTCGTGATCCAGTGTTGATGGGTTTGCAACCCTCTTACTCAACGAGTAAATTAGTAGGTTAACTCTTCCTTTCTGCCATCGTGTGGTCTTAATAGGTGCATGCACGCCACGTGGGCAAAGTATAACCATATTGAAACATGATAAAAACGTAGTCAATAAAGTAACTTGTGTTATGGAGTTAGCTAGAAACCATAATGTTTTATTAATACTTTCAAATGTATGAAAATAAAGATACAATTCCTAAAAAACAAAAGGAATTTTAAAGAACAAACATTTACTGGGCACGTACTAGAGTGCAAGTATGTCTGTTTGTGGGCCGTAGCCTTCCCTAGAGATAGCATCTCTTCAGGTTGCAAATGTTCCAGGTGCGCTGTAGTTCGTGACCATCCATGTTACGCAGCCTGTATGCACCATTACCTAGTGCGTCTGTGACCTCGTAAGGTCCTTCCCATTTGGGTCCGAGTTTGCCTGTGTCCTCTGCGTGGCTCGCGTCGTTGGCGCGGTACACAAAGTCTCCTGGCCTAAAAGAAGTGTGTTTGACTTTTGAATCATAATACTTCTTCATTTTTGCTTTGGCCTTTGCTTCTCGGATAGATGCGCGTTCGTGCCTTTCTTCCAGCAAGTCTAAGTCGATGCGCCGTTCTTCATCATTTGTCATGATGTTTACCTCCGCGGTGCGGATTGTTGGCATTCCGATTTCGGCCGGTATGACGGCTTCTGATCCATAGACAAGGGAGAATGGTGTGTCGCAGAATTGCTTCCCATTGTCTGAGATGATTTCCCCCGGTAGTCTGAAGCGACACACAATGTTGTCCCACACAAATCGTTTAACCTGATTGCCAGTGATGTTCACTACCGTTTTCGCCTCAATCCACTTTGTGAAGTAGTCGATGGCTACAATGAGAAATTTTATCCCTCCCGCTGCAACTGGGAAGGGGCCTGCAATATCAATGTCCCACTTGTAGAACGGCCATGGTGAGGTAATGGGGGTTAACTCTTGTTGTGGTTGGCGCGGTATTGGCCTATGCACTTGGCAATTGCTGCATTTTTTGATCATATCTCGCGCGTCGCGATGCATAGTAGGCCAATAATATCCTGAGCGCAGTGCGCGCGCCACCACGGACCGTGGTCCTGAGTGCATGGCACATGATCCCGCATGAATTTCTCGGAGAACATAATCTGCTTGGAGAGGTCCAACACATCTGAGCCAGGGTTGTAAGAAGGAACGTCGATATAGGATGTTATTTCGTAATTCGAATTTTTGCGCCGTGCGCCGTACCCTTCGAGCGTCCTTTTGTTCTTGTGGTAAGATCTCTTTGCTTATGAAGTCGATGATAGGTGTCATCCACGTGGGATCGTGTTCCTCTATCACCGTAGATACTTCCATCTCCAAGATTGATTTGTTCTTTAGTGTTTCTACCAAGACCTGTTTTGATAGGTGCGCAAAGCTTGTAGACGCGATCTTGCTGAGCGCGTCAGCCTTTCTGTTGTCTCTTCTAGGTACCTGTTTGATTGTGAACCTATCGAAGCTTTGTATCAAGGACTTGGTCTTTTCAAGGTATTGGATCATGTGTTCATCTTTGGCTATATATTCGCCTAACACGTGGTTAGCTACTAGCTTGGAGTCCACATTTGCTTCTAGGTTACGTACACCCATTTGTATTGCAATGCGTAGTCCAGCGAGTAGTGCTTCGTATTCTGCCTCATTGTTTGTGGCTGTGAATTCGAAGCGCAGTGCGTAGGTGAATTCTATCCCTTCTGGGTTGGTAAGAATAAGACCTGCGCCTGATCCATCTGTGCATCATGATCCATCGGTGAACAGAATCCATGGTTCTGTTAACTCTATCTTGCTTGTTGCAAGTGGAGTATCAGTATCTGGCTTTTCGACGATGAAATCGGCTAGTATTTGTCCCTTGATTGCAGTGCGCGGTCTGTATGAGATGTTGTACTCACCTAAAAATACACTCCACTTTTGTAGCCGCCCTGATGCGTCAGGTTTGGAAATAACTTGCTTGATGGGTTGGTCTGTAATGACAGCTATTGGGTGCGCCTGAAAGTATCTGCGCAGTCTTTTGGCTGCGAATACTAAGGCTAAGACCAGTTTTTCCATAGCGCTGTAGTTAGTTTCCGTCTTTTTTAATGCTTTGCTCACAAAATATATGGGAGTTTGAACGGAGTTTCTATCTGTTAGGAGCACTGCACTGACTGCTCCATGGGTTGCCGATAAATACATAATCAGTTCTTCCCCTGGTCGCGGTGCGACCAGTTTGGGAAGAGATGCCAGTTGATGTTTTAGTTGTTGGAAAGCTTCCTCTGCTTCCTCTGTCCACCGAAAATCTCCCTTTTTTGTACACTTCGTGAGTGTTTTAAAAAGAGGGAGTGATTTGTCAGCGGACTTGGATAAGAAATGGTTTAGCCCTGATAGCTTTCCGTTTAATGATTGGACTTCTTTTAGTGTGCGTGGCGAGGGGAGGTCGATAACAGCTTTTGTCTTTTCGGGGCAAGGTTTGATACCATCTGGTTCGATTAAGTACCCGAGGAACATACCTTCCGATGCGCCAAACGTACATTTTTTGGGATTCAGTTTCATGTTTATCCTCTCCAACGTTTTGAACGTTTCCTCGATGTCGTGCACTAATTCTTCCTCTGTGTGGCTTTTTATGACGAGGTCGTCTACGTACACCTCCAAGTTGCGACCCACTTGCTTTTCAAAAGCCGTGTCCACTAGTCGTTGGTAGGTTGCGACAGCGTTCTTTAGACCGAAGGGCATTTTTGTGTAGCAGTAGACTCCTTGACTTGTGTGGAAAGCTGTTTTTTCTTCATCTTCCATTGCCATCTGAATTTGATGGTATCCCTTATATGCATCTAAGAAGCATTTGAGGGGATATCCGCACAGAGATTCGACCTTCCAATCTATTTCTGGCAGCGGGTAGCAGTCCTGTGGACATGCTTTGTTGAGGTCCGTGAAGTCCACGCACATCCTCCAACTGCCATCGCTTTTCTTTACCATCACTGGGTTAGAAAGCCAATCGTGATAGTAGACTTCGCGCATAATACCTGCATCCACAAGTTTGTGAACTTCTTCCAGAATAACCTTTGGGCGATCCGGAGCTTGGCCGCGCTTCTTTTGTCTTATTGGGGGATATCCTTGTCGGATTTGTAGCTTGTGCTTCGTAATAGAGCGTGGCACTCCAGTCATATGCTTTGGTTCCCACGCAAAGATGCTTAGGTTCCTATGCAAGAGTGCGCATAGAGCTGCTTTACCTTTGTCAGATAAAGATCCTCCAATCGATACTTGTTGGTCTGGGTAATCAGGATGAATGGCGACCTTTAAGTTTGGTATTTTCGTTGCGCGCTGCTCTGGGATGTGATCCTCCTCATTAACCACCACGTTGCATTCTTTAGGAGGCACCGTGGTATTGTAGAGGGTAACAATTCCTCCTTTAACTGGGAATTTTTGCATTCCGTGTGATGTGGATGGTAAAGCGCGCATGGATGATATTCCAGGTCTCCCAATAATACCATTGTATGGTGAGGGAGACTTGATAATCATGAAGTTTATCCATGTTGCCGTGGAGTGTTGTTCATCTCCTACGACCACGAGTAGGCGTAGTTGTCCCATAGGCCATATTTTTTCTCCCGTGAAGCCAGTTAATGATGTCACGGCTGGTATCAACTGGTTTTGTATCTCGGGTTTTAGTCTTTTAAAGCAGTGTTCATACAAGATATCTGTGGATGCTCCTCCATCGATATACATGCGGCGGATGTCGTGACCCCCGGTATGTATTTCGATGGTTAATGGCTCTACCACTGCGTTGTCCGCGGTGATGGTGGGGAAGGATATCTCTTTCTCTGAGGAGAATTTTTGGCTAACTTTCTGTTTTGTTTTTCGCTGCCATGATTGTATCATGTAGATGATATCAGCCTTATCCTTTTGGGGCTCTTTCGTGGCTCCAATCTTTTGCCTATCCTTCCCTTCTTTGATGCTTTTCACCAGGTGATCCATTCTGCCTTCTTTTACTAATTTTTCAATTAGTTGTTTTAGCTGGACGCACTCGTTGGTGGTGTGGCCTTTTTGGCCATGGTAGTCGCAGTACCCACTCCCTATGCGCTTGTTCTCTGCGGTGCGCATTGGTGTGGGTTTTGGGATATTCGCCCCTTCTGTTGCAAATATCTCTCTTGGAGTTTTTGTGAGGGGGTATATCTGTCATTACCTTGCCCACTTCCCTGACCGCGGTAATTCTTGCCGCGATTGCTGCCTTGATCATTGGATTGTCTCCTAGGCTGCTCTTGTTGCTTATAGCTTGAGTAGCCTTTTTTACTATCTGCAGCCGCTGCTTCTCCTTGGATGAAGGATCTGGTACGCTTTGTTAGTTCATCAAAGTTCTGAGGTACCCTATCATTTAGCTTCCGTATCAGCTCTGGGTTATTGATCCCATTCATGAATCCTGAGATTTTTAGTACCTCGGGGCACGCTTTGATTTGCATGCATTCATCCTTGAAGCGCTCCATGAAGGCGCCTGTGGATTCCCCTTGACGTTGCTTTACCCTGGCTAATTCCACAGGGTTTTTTGCGCACTTCTTTCGTTGCGTGAAGTTTAGGCGGAATGCCTTTCGCAACTCTTCGAATCCATTGATGCTTCGTCGTGGAAGCTGGTTGAACCATGTTCGCGCATTCCCTACGAGGGTAGAGTTGAACATGTGGCACCACACAGGTTGTGGCCAATTTTCGATAGCAGCCGCTGACTCGAAAATTTTTAGGTGATCATCAGGGTCACCTGTTCCATCGTATGTTTTCACATTAGCAGGCATGGGCCTTTTCTTGCGATCAGAGTAATCGCTGATGCGTCTTGTGAACGCGTCAACTTTTTTACGACGCCAATGAAGGGATAAATCTTCATCCTTTTCTTCGCGACGTTTTCCTCTGGACTTCCAGTGTCCGGTTTCTTTGTCCTCGTTGTCCGAGGAATCGCTAGAGTAGGAGTTATTTTTTCTATGGCGCTTGCGCCGGTTTTTGTCAGAGGAGGAGTTTGAGGGGCTTTCGCTTGGGGAGGGTCTCCTTCCCAATCTGTCGTGAACTCTCCTTCTAGATTTGGAGGAGCCTGCGCTTGGCGATCGTGATCGTCCAAGTCTGTCTTCCAATCTCCTACTACCAAGCCTGGTATGGATGTCGGAGCGCCTCTCGTTACCTTCGTATTCCTCCGAATGTTGAGAGTTAGATGGCGTACCGAGTCTGTCGTGGACATTGGTGCGCCTTTCGCTGCGTTCGCGCTCGTGATGGCGCGGTGGAGATCTTTCTGGGCCAAAATTTAGCCTGTCGTGCAGGTTATGGCCTGATCTTCTTCTTGCTTCATCTCGCATGAGATTACTTAGAGCTTCGTAGTGTTGCGACACGAAGTTGTTTAGCATCGACTCAGGAGCATCTTCTTCCGCTACGAGAATTTTTCTTTCAGCATGAAGTCCCCTCTCACGATTAGGTGCGTCTGGCGGTATAGTGTTGTCCACTATAGGTACCGTTTGATGAGGCATGGCGAAGAGGGTGCGCTGGAGATCATCAGCGCCTGTAACCGCCGTAGCGGCTTGGGTGACTTCCAAGGGCAATTCCACCGTAGTGGGAATTGGGGTTATCTCTGGTTGAGCAGCCGTACTGGTCAATCCATAGATTAACCCTGAAGTCGAGCCTTTGAGCTTCTTCTTGTGCGAGTCGTCTCGAGTTTTATCTGGCTGCGGGGTCCGCTGCCCTGAGTTCTTGTTTTTCGTCATTCTAGTATCAAGTTCTTAGTGTGGTCCCACGGATGGCGCCACTTGTTGATACAAAAGTTGGGCTTACCTAGTTTAGGCTCTTGCTTTCGTACCAATTCGCTCTTAATGCTTGTGAACCTGCGCACAAAGAAAATAAACAACACCGTTAGGCTTATCGAGGGATTGTCTCCCCCGATTAGACTCCGGCGTGAGAGTAAGTGAAGTACCCTTGTCAAGCATGATTAGCAAAAAAAAGATTTTCTCTGCAGGACTTAAAGATTCAGACAAAGTTGCTGATATGATTGATGGTCAAGGATGGAAATGGCCTCTAAACTAGTTGACTAAATATCCTTGACTAAACAACATTGTTGTGCCAATTTTGAGTAATACTCCTGACAAGCCTGTTTGGATTAATAGTGATGGTGAGGAAAAAAGATTTTCAACAAGCAATGTATGAAAAGATGTGAGAGGAAATAGTAATAAAGTATGCTGGAAAGATCTGGTTTGGCATTCTAACTGTATTCCTAAATCCTAAGCACACATTTATACTTTGGTTGGCTATTAAGACTAGACTGTGTACTCAAGATAGACTTGCAAAATGGTATCCAAACAAAAGTTTTACTTACAGCCTATGTGGTAATGGGATTGATTCACATGATCACCTCTTCTTCAATTGTGAATTTGCCAGTGATGTATGAAAAATAGTATGTTATATGGCCAAGATTGAGTTCAAGAAAAGCACATGGAAAGATATTGTGGAAAATCTAAGCAATGAAAACCATGGAAGGAGTGTTTGGGCTGTCATTAGAAAGGTTAGTCTTGCTGCTGTAGTGTACTATGTTTGGCAAGAAAGGAATTGGAGAGTGTTTAATAACTGCAAAAGGAGTGTAGATGATGTCTTTGGTATCCTGTGTTATGAACTAAGAACCAAGATGTCAACTATAACTGTTAAACAGTCTGCAAATGTTTGTGAAGTTGAGCAGATATGGAATGTGCAATTTCAAAGAAAAGCTACATAATGATGAAAACTCTGATGATGAATTGAGAATGTTCAAGTTAGAATATGAGAAGTGTATAAAATGGAAAGTTAGATTTGTCATAATAAGCAGTATTCTTTATAAATGCTGACTTAATCAAGTCATTGCAAGTGATGGATACCTAGTACCTTGGAGTCCTATCTGGTGCGGTTGTTGTTGGAATATTGGATAAATATTAATAAGTTAAATGTTTATAATCGAACTCGAGACCTCGGGATTGCACACGTTACGAATGAGTATCAAGAAATAAATTATTAATGTATATTAAATGTTATGTATATATATTTATTATTTGGACACAAGAAAAGGACTAATGATCGTTAGTTGTTAACGGTATGGACTAACTATCATTAAATGTAAATGGAAAGGACTAGATTGTAAATAAGATGACGAGAAGGTTCCGGAACACCTCTTGGAGGTGTATGGCCGGTCGATCACAAGGGTAGGGATACCCTTACCCTAACTTGTCTTCCAAGATTACTTCTAGTATAAATATAAACACAAGGGGTCATTGTTTTGACTCGATTTTGTACACACATTATCCCTAAGTGTTTTCTTCTCTTTTCTCTTGTCCCTAAATGATCGACCATAATCCCTAGGGATCTTGGATCGATTTTTGGAGCATCGAAATCCTTCTTGTGTTTTTACTAGCATAAACTTGATATGGTTTAATTCGTGTGTACATGAACGAGGTAACAACACACTATTGTTGTTATCAAAGGATCGATTAACAAAACGGTAAGGGGTTAATCATTGATCCATATAAACCCTAATTAGGGTTCATCATATTGTTCAAGATTATTAATTGATTCTTGTTTTGCTAGAATCACTATAGGTACGTTCCTATTTAATTTATGTTAATCTTTTGTATGTTATAAACGTTCCTACGCTTCCGCATATGTGTTTACCTATTTTATGATTGTCATGATTCTTATATTTTAACAGTGGTATCACGAGCTTGCTATAACATGTAATTGATTACATAAAACACATAAAAAATGAATTTTGATTGTTTTAGATACATGTTAGGTTGTTTTATAGATCTAGGGTTCTTTAAATTTCCTAAACCCTAAAAATTTGGGGAGGGGGGTCGATTACCTCTTTATCCAAATTAGGGTTTTTGGTTTTTAATATTAATTGGATTAGAAATCATAGGTTGCCTACATGTTTATGTGTTATTTGGGCGTATCGTATGACCTACTTGGTAATTGTTATGCTTTGATCCATGACAAAACATGCATGTTAGTCATGGGTTATTAATTGTTAAGATATGTCACATGTTTTAGATAGATCTATATTGGGGAAGATCCCATAATTATTAAAATCAATTTATGTGCTATGTGGTATGTGATTGACTTTGGCCTACGCAATTGATTCGTCAATATATGTGGCTCACTTCCATTAAGAAGTGAAGGCCTTAGTTGATTATATGCATATAAAAACCTAGAATTGATTTTGTTAGGATCTTTTCTAATCAAGATTGCATGTGGCTATGTGTTTCACCTATAATTGTTATGATTTATTAGTTGTTTTGATTTGTCTTTGATTACTTGTTTTATTGTTTTATTTTGTTGGACATGATTGTAAGCAATAAAAGGGTAATTTTATAAAGAAAATAATATGGACTTATAACGGTGAAACTTTAAGTGATAAAGATTGAATCTTGCGGTGTCTTATGTGCCAACAACGGTTCGCTTCGCACGGTAATTCGCTCCAAGGCGAGACTAGCAAGATTCATACTTTATTACATGTTTTGAGATTGAATCCATAAACTTTTGCTTGATTGATGTTTTGTACAACATGTGTTTAAAAGTAACTCCTTTAAGACAAAATTCATAGTCGTGGTAAGAAGGCTTAGAAAGAGCCTCAGAGTCTGCCTTGGTTATCACACTTACGAATACATCTTAAACGATTTTCTTTTAAAATCATTCTTGTAGAAAGTCATCTTAGGGTTTTTTTTTAAACCTCAAGTAAAACTTTGTGCATTAATCTCAAGAATTGGTAATTAAAAGTTTTTTTTTTTTTTTTTTTTTTTTTTGAAAACTTATGCTATAAAGATGAGTGCATGCATCTTTATACATATTTTGATTGACACATCAAAATTGAATACCCTTAAAATTTAAGTTACATGTCATCTAACTATAAGAAACACTTGAAGTTATTATTTAGTAAACGTGAGACGCAGGCTAAATTTTAATGACAAGGTAAATTTCCGAGTGTGCGTGAGACCACACATGGAGAATTTGCAGTTTCTAAGTTAGACGACTTAATTAAGTTGATGCGTGAGACCTAGAACTTAAGGCATGAGATGGGATGAAACATGCTTACATGACAAATTGATGAATCAATTTGGTGTAAATCCCATAATGATCTAGGAATTGGAAAATTGTTTGCCAATTATGGTTGGACAGATTACCATCTTTTATACTTTCACCACTAGCAGATCAACTGGTGTGGTGAAATCTATGTAAATTTGGATCCTAGATTTTGAAGAAAATATGTTGGTTATATGAATATATCCTTGGGTATTATGTTTTCTTGAAAATTGATTATCGAAAATACTAAAATTGAATTTTATAAATTCTTTTAAATGTATTAATGCAACATTAAAACCGTAAACGTAAGTTATTCTTTTATCAAGTAAATTGATCCACACCCGTATGGGTTTTTGGTTAGAGTCAATTTTACTAAAAGAACAAACCTAGTCTTCTTTCCATAAGGAGAAGTGTGAGATTTAATCCTATTCCTTTTCATGAATGAGAAAAGTATAATAGGAAAATTAGAATTGTCTAAATTCTAAATACATAACTCATAGCAAACTTTAATAGTTATGATTATTTGCACTTTATGAGTTACTTAATTAGAATCTAGAATTATTACTGCAAAATGGTAAAAGACAATAAGATTATTTATCTAGTTGTTTTGATTTGACCATTTAAAGATACTACATACAATTGTTGGAATGGTAGATCTCTTTAGGAAGAAATTGCATGCTCAATTTTTCAAGTTAAAAGTTTGGAGTGTGATGAATCACATTTACGTAGTAAAATACATTCTTTTAGAACCTATATATAATTGCTGGAATGGGTTTTCTTAAAAGATGTAGGAAAATAAATAGTACACTATTTCCTTTCACTGATTAATGAAACATTTACAATGTTGTCAAATTCAGTGGGAGTATTGTGTTCTTATGGCTGAATAAGGGATTATTGTAATGTTCTCTAATTCAGTGGGAGTTATAAGACTTATTGTCTTAATTGTAACTCAGATTATCTTTTGGATGTCTCAAGATAATTACTTTCCATATATAGACACTAATATTTTCAAGGATAGTCATGTGCGTTTCCTTGATTGATTGAGTAAACTCTATATCTACTAGTTATGCTAATGACACAAATCATATTGTTCACATTAACAAACGCGTTCGTGTTGTTTATGTGGTACATGATGTTGTTCCATGCACAAGTGGGAGAAATCTACATTGTGTGCAAGGTACACCACATAAGAATATGATTTAACGGATTCTCTTAACTGCAAAGTAAGAGACTATAGTTCTAATATGATTAATATATATCTAATCTAAGAAACACTTGGTGTTGAAATTTAGTAAACGTGAGACACAGGCTAAATATTAACAACAAGGTGTATTTCCAACTATGCGTGAGACCAACATGGATAATTTACTGTTTCTAAATTGGACATCTATTAGAACATGTTTCAATAACAATACTACTTCAACTTTAATATTTATGTATTATTGGAATGACATAAATGCATGAAGTAATATAATACTACTTCAATAATTATGTATTCTTAGAATGACATAAATAAATGAAGTAGTGTGTTAACTTGAAAATATTATTGAAACCAGATGATTGTGTTCATGATTACTTTAATTATACATGTTTATACTTTATTGTATAGTTATAAACATGAAGTCTTCTAAGTATTACAAGACTTATAATAAAGTAAGACGTTAGCTTGTTATGGTTTCTTAATTAAGACATATACAAGAAGTCATTGAGTTGATCAATGATTAATAACGTATAGTGGGATTATAACAAGTTTATGTTTTATGAGACATAAACATGAAGTGACTTGATCAAAAGTACTTGTGTTATAAAGCATGCAATTGGTTTGGAAATACTATTATACCATTAAGTTGACTTAGTTGGTAAATAGGTATGACAACAGGAATATGGTTATCTTATATATTGTTAGATCATCTTACAATACTAATTCTAATTGAAATACCACATATTAATGGTATGTTCATTTAGGGAAATCAAACTCTTATTAGAATGTTTGATTAAAGATAACTATGACTTCTTTTCTTCCTAAAGTTATCAAGGTTAGAAAATTGAGTATGTATTGTATATACTCAATTAGACTCCTAGAAGATTAATAAGACACTATTGAATTATGAAATGTGATGAATCACATTAAGTCTTAAATTGGAGTTCTGAATTTGTTAAGCTACTTATGGGCAGGTTGTTAACAAAAGAATGTCACGAATTGTCAATATGTATTTGTAATGTCCTAAAAGAGAAAATTAGATTGTTGCTTTAATTGCTAAGTATTTATATTCTATATAATACTAAAAGCAAGTGGGAGTGTTTTAATTACAAGATACATAATCTTCTAAAACCACACTAGTGAAAATCATGATGAGGCCTAACATGTTAATGATAAACCTCAAGATGATGGAATTATCATTCATAGATCCACTTGGATATCTCAGATATTTGATTAATATGTTGGAGATTATATGATGTAGTATTACCAAAATAATGAATTGGGTAAATTGCTCATATTATGAATGTTATAGATGTTGTTCATAAAGATATTCAAATTTGAAATTTGGTTTATCTTAATTCTTAATGGTTAGAGAATGAAGATGAGGTTATTCAAAGATTATATAACCCTAGTTGTTTAAATCTTTGTGTAGAAATCATATGGACAAAATTGTACACATATCTTAATGTATATCTTATAACAAGATTATTAATCATACTTGAGCAATTAACTATGATTGAATACTCTTTCCTAAGCACATTAAAGATACAAAGATGGTAATTGTCATATGTATATGAATATGAAATTTGATAATGAATATCAAAACTCTTTCTTGAATGATTACTTGAGCGAGGACGATAAGTAATCAAAAGGAGTTTATGAATTCAAGCAAATCTTTGGAAGTGTACAAAGTGAAATAATTCATGAATGAATAAATGCATGCATCTAGGAGATTACTCTTATGTTTAAATATTAAATCTATGTTTAGGTTTATAATTAAAATAAGGTAATTTCTAAATATTCCTGAAAGCTAGTGGGAGTATTATGTTTGTTTTACTAAATCATATATGTTGTATAACATATAAGGAGTTACATTCTATATAAGTAAAATGTTAAGACTTAGTTTGGAATGAAACTTTATTTGAAAGATTTAGAGAATAAAACATACAACCTTGGAACAAATTTTTATTATTTAATAAACATGTGCGGTAAATAATTCTAAAATAAAATAAAATATGACATATTATTTTGAAAGACTAAATGGATATACATATTTGTAAAGATAGAACATGAATAAAATCTAAGTATGACTGAAGGATTTTTCATGTGTGTCATATTATTGTTGTATCACGCTTAAGTGCTTAATGATTTGACAATGGTTGATATCCAATTAAAAGTTATTATATAACTTGTGTAATAAATATTCTAAATATGTTTGAACTTAGAATAATGATCCTCAACCTGGAATAGCTCCTAAAGATTACACAATGGATACTAAGTTTACGGAATTTAAAAGAGCATATTGTTGATTGTATGCAATGATGCTGGTTTAAATTGAGACGACACTCAATAACTAGTCATGGGAGGATATCATCCTTATTAATAGCCATGAGAACTAGTTGTGCTCAACTAAGAGCATAGTTGCATTATACGTTAAAGAATTAGAATACTTTAAACTTTAAAAGGTTTGAAAGTTTGATTGTCATAAATTGGTGATTGAGGATATCACATCATTTATGAAAAATTATGTGTAACTATATATCAAGATAGTTGATATACACTTACAAGAATTTTCCTAATTAAATTCTTGAAATAAGTATTCTCAAAATTTGGATAGATCAAAGTTAGTTGAATAATGCCTTGTCAACAGATATGATTGTCATTACTTGAGGCATAATTGTCAACAAGTCATTACTTGAGACAAAATTCATTAACTAGAGTTATCATGCATTGATCTATTTAGTATTTGGATAAAGGACATTAAGCAGTTATTATTTATAATGAATTAAAGTACTTAGTACGTTTGTTTTCATTAATAATAAATTGTGTCATATATTTGCATGTTTAAATCTGTAGCAACTCGTACATTTCAGGCTATAATTTGACTATTTATTCGGACTTATTATTATTTTAATTTTAAGTGACTTTACTTTTATAAGTAAGTACGTAAATTAAATCGCATTCACTTAACTTTTCAGTCTAGGTGTTCTATATACTTTATTTTCTCTAATAGTCATATTTTATATGAACTATTATTATTTTACCATTTTGATTTAAACCTTTTACGTTTTACACGTTTACGTACTACATTTTAATTTTAACGACGTTTAAACCCTCTGATAGACTTATGTCTCATAGTAAATATTAAAATAGGCTATGTCAATAAGTTTTAACATTTTTATAAGTATTATATTTTTACGTTACCTGATTTTAAGTTTCATAACTTGAGGACTTTATGTTAGCAATTATCGGGATCAAAACTACACACTTTAAACTAATAAATATCTAAAAACTAAGAAACAAAATATCAAATTTTCTTCTTCTTTTTCCTGGTGACTCACGCCCACAACACATACATTTTGATGAGTCACAGGTTACATGTTACTCGTATATTTGTTGATAAGTGTACATCAAATATTTTTTATTATATACTACTACTTTTACTAATCATTTCACTACAACAAAAGGTAAACTCTTTTCTTTCCCTTCACATAAAACGCAGCGACAACAATTTTTAAGGGGTCTTCAATATTGGCAAAAGGTTCTTACAAGGGTTATTTAAGGATTTACAAGACTTGGGTTAATGATTAGAAGATTGGGTTCAAGAAAGATTGGGGATTAGAAGGGTTAAGTGTTTGTTTGTTCTTGTGTTCATCACCACCTTGTAAGATATATTCATTTTCTTCATTTTCTTCAATATGGTTTTAATAACTACTATACCTATTTTATTTTTATGTTGTAAGAATGATTTTGTAATATTTTGACATTGTACGCATGATTTGAACCTTAAAAAGTGGCCTAAACAAGCTCTAGGTATGACTTATGAAACTGGAAATTTGATCAGCCCCAAAGATGGAATAGTCTGCACAACTCAGTAAGTTATGTACCTGAGGTAATTAGATAGGGTGATAGAGCTATGTCTTGTGATCGTTTCGCCGGGTGGCGCACCTTATAACTCATCCCGATGAGTAAATTAGAGCCAAAATGGCGAAAGGTGTCAAAATCTGCAAACCAGATTTCATTTAGAAAAAGCTCATAGTTCTGTTCATTTCTGGAGGTCGGCCCAGTTTTATGAAATGTAGGAAACATCCAGACTTAAACGTAGCCGAAAACCTCACCTCAATCGGGGTTGTAGAACTCTACTTATGGTCATTTCCGTGGGACTGCAGTGTGCTGCCAAACTTTCTGCATTGAACTAGGAAATTTAAATTGTAATTTGAGTTGTGTTATGAGAAAATAAAGAGTTTAGACCACTAAGAATTGATAATACATTTATATACTAGTCTAAGGACATAAGAACCAAGTCAAAATATTTTACATGATTGAAATAGTGTATTGATCAAATCGGGATGACTCTATGGTTATGTTTGGCAACAACTTTTTTGAAGCGTTTAAGAGCGATAAGCGATAAGCGACAAGCGGTAAGCATTATCTTGTTTGTTTGGCACCACCTCAACAAGCGTCTGAAACATGATTAACCGCTCCAATCTTAAATGCTTCCTGGAGAAGCAGCAAGCGACAAGCGACAAGCGGTAAACATTTACTTGTTTAACACTTTATAATTACAGTTACAGCTACGTTACCAAACACGTTTTTACTGCTACTGCTTACTGCTACTACTTACTCCTTACTGCTACTGCTTGTTGCTACTGCTACTGCTACGTGTCGCCAAACATAGCCTATATCTAGAAACCGAAACACGACCATTAAGCATAAATGGGAATCATTTGACCACGGTTATATAAAAACAAAGTGGTAGGACTCATTATCGGAAAATGACTCATTTACCTATCCATAAGTTTATACACGACTTGAAAGTAATAATTTATGGAAAATGTGATATATTGAAAGTGATATAAACTCGACCTTAGGGTAGCCTATGTATAGGGCTTGTTACTATTTTTAATAAAAACTAAACTTTCATATTCTTGTAAACTTACAAAAATGTGTACAATGTCAAAAGTATATAAAACTTTTATAAAAGTTATTTTGTGTTGTCTCGTCATACATATTTATATATATCTAAAACGCGACTATTATATTTTTAGGTCGTTGTTAAAAGCTCGTGACTTCTTGATATACGTTATATCGTTGTAATTCGCTGCTAATAACTACGGTGAGTATTCACGAACCCCTTTTTCTAACTATTTTAATCGCTTTGGGGTGGATGCATGAATTATTACTTGAACACTTTGAACATTGTTTTGAGCCCTTTGATTATTATGAACTCTTTTGACTTGTCTTGACCTTATAACTTGTTTAGAACTCTTGAACTCAACTTGAACTTTTGAACATAATGTACTGTACGTGCTATGACCTAAAGTCTCGCCATTTTTGGTGGAGCGTGCAAAGTCTCACCTTATTGGTGGAGCGTTTTTAACCCTAAAGTCTCGCCTTATTGGTGGAGCGTGCTAAGTCTCCCATGTTAGGAGTGTTCTTAATCGTATATAATAGTTGTATGATGTACTGTTCGTACATTCGCATTGTTCGACACCTATTAGTAGTATGGATAGCGCTATTAGAGGTCGGCCAATATCTTGTCCACTATGTTACGGGACACATATTATTTAATTAGGGGCTTTGCATGGCATACATTATTATATATGTGGTGCTTATATTGTGACTTATTATGACCGCGGGTGCTTGACTACAAGACATAATATTTGACAACGCCTTTCGCTTGTGAACTTTCTCTAATGGTTTCCCATATTATATAAAACGTGTGTGCTCACCAACTATTTTCATAGTTGACCCATTTTCTCTCGTGCATTTCAGGTGATCGTCAGTAAGCTTTTCTTCAAGTTCTTTGCATAATGAAGTTTTCACATGTCACTACGGATCATTATGTACTAAAATGCTATCTTTTGGAAACCAAACTTTATGTTTTAAATTGCCAAGGTCGGCTATAACAATGTTGTAATGATATACTTTTCCTTTAATGTAAATTATGGTATTCTTCTATTCTCTTTGGCAATGTATATTGATTCGTTGCACCTCGTGTTTCCGCCTTCGGCGAGGGTGTGACAAAATCCGTGAATAACTTATGTTATTCTAAATTGTCTATTGTCGATTAATGATATGGGAATATCATTAAACTAAGACCAATCTCAGTATTGGTTAGAATATACTTGAAAGTATATTGATGCGCTGACATACCAATTTCACATGATATTCAATGAATTGAATATAGGACTTGTCCCAACTACATGATTTTACTTTATGGATCTTGTCAGTAAGTAAATCATGAATTTGTTATCCTTAGACTTGAGATACCAGATAAGTGTCATGGATGTAGTGCATTTCTGTGAAGCAATCTACCTCTTACAGTAACAGGGAGTTATAAGGGTTGTTTTCAGAAGTGTTGCAAAGTCCATGGGTTATTCTTGTAGTCAAGAAAGAATTTGTTCCTTCATTTTTTTTTTTTTTTTTTGAAGTTTAATACTGTTGGGCCCCTCGTAGGGTTGACAAGATGTTTGCGTGCGCACGCCCAAAGTCTATCTGAAATACGTTCAGATGTTTTGGTAATCTTGCTCAATCATAAATAACGAGAAACAGAATTGGTAATTAAAGAATGACTAAGATCCATATCTTTATTAACGTGGTATTAGAAACAAAAGGATGATGATAATAATGATGAATCATTAAAGGTTTTCTAGGAAACCTTCCTCGAGTTGGTCTAGGGGCACTGGCGTGTTGCTAGACGCTTACCAATGTCATTTTACTATTAATAGATATCCAAGTGGGAGCTGTTCGAATATTGGATAAATATTAATAAGTTAAATGTCTAGAATCGAACTCGATACCTCAGGATTGCACACGTTACGAATGAGTATCAAGAAATAAATGATTAATGTATATTAAATGTTATGTATATATATTTATTATTTAGACACAAGAAAAGCACTACTGATCGTTAGTTGTTAACGGTATGGACTAACGATCATTAAATGTAAAGGGAAAGGACTAGATTGTAAATAAGATGACGAGAAGGTTCCGGAACACCTCTTGGAGGTGTATGGCCGGTCGATCACAAGGGTAGGGATACCCTTACCCTAATGTGTCTTCCAAGATTACTTCTAGTATAAATATAAACACAAGGGGTCATTGTTTGGACTAGCTTTTGTACACACATTATCCCTAAGTGTTTTCTTCTCTTTTCTCTTGTCCCTAAACGATCGACCATAATCCATAGGGATCTTGGATCGATTTTTTGAGCATCAAAATCCTTCTTGTGTTTTTACTAGCATAAACTTGATATGGTTTAATTCGTGTGTACAAGAACGAGGTAACAACACACTATTGTTGTTATCAAGGGATCTATTAACAAAACAGTAAGGGGTTAATCATTGATCCATATAAACCCTAATTAGGGTTCATCATATTGTTCAAGATTATTAATTGATTCTTGTTTTGCTAGAATCACTAAAGGTACGTTCCTATTTAATTTATGTTAATCTTTTATATGTTATAAATGTTCCTACGCTTCCGCATATGTGTTTACCTATTTTATGATTGTCATGATTCTTATATTTTAGCAGTTGTACCTTGATGCGTGGGGTTTGCACCAGGATTTACCTCTCAAGGGATCTTGAGAAGCTTACAACCCCCACCAGGCAGTGTACCTGATCGATGTAGTATAGTATAATGACAAGTACCGGGGGATTGATCGTTCAGCTAGGAATAGTGTCGCTAGGATTAAAAAACCTAATTACTAGTTCTAGAGATGAGAGATGATTCTTTTTGTATTTTTTATATTTTTATGAAAGCAAGTAAAAATCTCGGGTTTGAAGGATTTGGGCGGAATTAGTTGCTAGTCAACTAACCCAATACTAAAGATGCAATCAAAATAAAAAACTAAAAATGAAAATAAAACTAAATTAAACTAAGGTTGTGAACAATAAGTGGAGAAATGTGTTTACTTAGATTTCACTACTCCCTAGATATCTTTTACACGTTAATTACTTGTTATAGTTGCGTGGATGACGGATTGTATTCCTTAATACCATTCATGGGGTGGCGTACTTAACTCCCCAATCCTATGAGTGCCTACTTCACTCCTATGTCGAGCCGGCTAAGAAGCTCCTAACATGGGATCATTAGAATACTCATGCATTAAATACAACCAATAAAACCTAGTACACATCGGTTCATGTTTCCTAAGACGTTTAAGCATGTTACCAATTGGAGATCTGCCAGTTTTCTTAAGCCTAACATTGAAATCATTCATCCAATACAACCATAAACAAGTAATCAACACATAATCAACATCTAGGTTTCATTAGATCTAAGCAAACACAAGATAAATCTAGCCTAACATGGTGGAATCAAGACAAGCACAAGATATAGACAACCAACACATAGACATATTGATTGAATTAAAAGAATACTTATCTCAATAGCACATGTAAGCATTCAAGGGCTGAAAACCCTTGAAAAAGCTGTAAAATACGTATATGGTTCGGCTTTAGGGTTTCTCCAAACTTGTTCCTCCTTAATGAATAAAAATTAGAAAACTATATATAGATATAAGAGGCTGACGGCGTCAAGAACAACCTTGTGACGCCGTCATCTCGCCGCCAAAATAATCCTCGGACTGCCTTGATCTACATCTGACGTCGTCATGTATTCCATTTTTCCAGGCCGTCACATATTTAACTCTTGACGCTCTACTTTGTGACGCCTTCATTTCTGTACTGGGTCGTCATGATCTTAACTCTTGACGCCGTCAACTTCTTCCTCTTGACGCTGTCACACACTGTTCCCAGCTTGAAAAATGAAGTCTTTGGCATTTTCTTCACTTTTATGCTCCAAAAACGTCCGAATTGCTTCCTTTTCCAGATTTCACTCCCAAAGTACCTAAAATCACAAAAGGAACGATTTAGGGCAATATTTGATCAAATAAATTCAATTCCGGGCTTAAATGACCCCCTAAAAGTGGTTCATTTTTCGCCTCATTATACCTATGCTAACCAACATGTGTTTCAAGTGGGGGAGGAATTGGACCATGTATGGCTAAGTAGGAGACCTAATTCAGTAAGGATGTACCATAAAGTAGGGTCCATCTTGTGTAGGGTAAATGACTTTGGAGGATGGTGTATGATGGATGGAATAGAGAGGTATGCAAGATGAACCTTCTTGGTCCATCCAATACACCATCACAGGAGGTAATGGTTGGTCTTCACTCAAGGAGTGCGTTCCCAAACAGTTGAAGCCATTCTAGAGATGGAAATGTAGGTTGTTTGGCATAGCCCTTGAAGGGAAGGCCGGTAATGGGTGCCTAGTGAAGCCACTAACCCATTCTACTATGATTACTGTGGATGGTGGTTGAGTGATCATGGTAGGAGGGTAAGGTGGAAATGTAGTTAGATGGTGGGTGTTATTATGGTGAATTGATGGTGTGAATGATAACTTTGTCAGTAACTAGTATGAAGTACTCTGTTTTTGCTCTATATTGACTACATCAGAGAACAGTTCTACCAGATTTAAGATGGGGTAGATAGTAGTCTCAAAGAATGTAATGTTGTATTCTGTTTTGGGCATGTCCAAAATCAGATTATTTTTTCTTTCTTCATGATGTAAAATGTTTGAAAATTAATATAATTCACCTTTGCACCAAAAAAATTACATCAACTCAACACCATTAGCAACACTTTTAAGCCAAGCCTTAAACTCAAACTCACCATCCAAACACACCCCAAATGATCCATGCCCATATCATCAAATCCACATTCTCTTCAGAAACATTCATTTTAAACAGACTCATTGACACATACACCAAATCTGGCCTCATTAATAATGCATACAAACGTACTGTTAGACAATGGAACGCAGTTTTAGCAACTTTAACGAATGCGGGTCAGTTAGATGAGGCGAGAAAGGTTTTTGGGGAATAGCTATGACTGATCAGTGTTCGTGGAATAGTATGGTGTCGGGATTTGGGCGATAAGATAGGTTTGAGGACTTGGTTGAGTTTTTTGTACGTATGCATGCATGGTGAGGGGTTTGTCCTTAATGAGTATTAGTATGGGAGTGTGCTTAAGTCGTGTGCGGGTTTGAGAGTTGTGAGGATTGGTGTGCAGGTTCATGGATCGGTTGTGAAGAGACAATATGAAGGAGATGTTTATATGGGCAGTGCGCTTTTTGATATGTACACGAAATGTGGAATGTGGGGTGTGCGCAGAAGGTTTTAGATGGTATGAGGTGTAGGAATGTGGTGACGTGGAATAGTTTGATCACGTGCTATGAGCAAAATGGTCTGCCTAGTGAAGCTGTAGGTGTGTTTAAAAAGATGATGGATGTCGGGATTGAGCCAGATGAGGTTTTACTTTAGCTAGTGTGATCAGTGCATGTGCGACCTTGTCAGATTTGAGGTTAAGACATCAAGCTCATACACATGTCGTAAAACACGCGTTTAAATTTGAACGTGGGCCTGAAAGTGTGGTCTGTAGAAGACAGAAAACAAGTGTTTGAAAAGATGGTTCATAAAGATTGTGTATCATGGAATGCAATCATGCATAGTCGGGTTTGCTCAAAAAGGTTATAGGGTTGAGACAACTGATTTGTTTAAAGAGATGTTGGCATCTGGTGAAAAACCAGATCATGTAACTATGATCGGGTTACTTTATGGTTGTAGCCATGAGGGTTTAGTTGATGAGGGTCGTCGTTAATTATTTTTATTCAATGAGTAAAGAATATATATGGAGTAGAATCAATGTCAGATCATTACGCATGTATTGTTGATCTTCTTGGTCGACATGGCTGTCTTGATGAAGCCAAGAACTTAGTTGACTCAAAGTACATGGTAACATTGAGTTAGGAAATTATGTGGTGGAAAAGCTCATAGAAATAGACGGTCACAATTCTGGTCCATATGTATTCCTTTCAAATATGTATGTAGAACAGGGGAGTTGGGGCGATGTTAAACAAGTTAGAAAGGCTATGAAGCAACTAGCCTTGTTAAACAACCGGATTGTAGTTAGATTGAAATTCAGGTTTTTATGGTGAAAGATAAACGGCGAGCTAAAAAGAAGGAAATTTATTCAACGTTGAGAAATTTATTTAAAGTAATGAAGTTGTTCGGATATATGTTCCAAGTACTCGTGATTTGGAGGCAAGTGAAGAAGAGAGTTCGGATTTGAACACATTGGAAACCGAAGAACTCGAAGTACCAATAGAGGCGGATGTTGCGTAATATCAAGGTCAGTTAAAAACATTTTTGAAACACTGTAGGCTATTTTTTGTTTTAAACTAACCATTATTTTTGTAGCACCAGCTGTATACACTTATTTGGTGTACAATGTACATGAGTTAATCAAATATGTTAGTTTGTATTGTGTGTTTTAGGTACTGCATCGAGTATTCATGTGAATCAGTCATTAAACAAAACACTAATAGTTTTATATCCATCTGGTCTAATTTCCGATAAGGTTGGTTTGTTTTACATCCTTAGTAGTTTTGAAGGTTCATTTGTAGTAAACCTTGCTAATAGACGAATAACGGTTATATGAGCAAGAGGTGTGGGCTCGCCACAGCTCCTCGTCGTCCGACGTGGAGCTCTTTGGAGCTCGCCACCACACCACGAGGACCTTGTTGAGGCTCGCCGTTCTCCACCTCGTCATCCAGGCGACGAGCTTGGTTACTGACAGGAGGTACAAAAGTTTGTATTAAACGTTTTAAAAGTTTTGTTTTCTTCCTTTTTTGGTTGTGTATATGAACTGTGTATTTGTTTTCTTCCTTTTTTGGTTGTGTATATGAACTGTGTATTTGTTTTCTTCCTTTTTTGGTTGTGCAAATGGTGAATGTGACATGATATAAGCGAGAGGAAGGAGAAGACCAAACAAAGTTTTGGTTCTTGTTGTTTGATCCTTGTAGTTTTATTTATTTGCGGCTGTGGTCCTTGTGGTTTTGTTTTCTTTATTTACAGTTTCAGGGTTTTTTTTTTTTTTTTATTTAAATAAGTAAATAACATTTTTATTTTTAGTTAGATGTATTGTAATTTTAATTTTAATAAATGAATTTAGTTTATTTAATGAAATGAATAAAAAAAATAAAGTTGTAAGTGGTGGGCCCCAAATGAGTAAGTTGAGGTTAGTTATGAGTGAGGAGGGGTTAGTTGAGGTTAGTTGTGAAGAGGTGTTGGGGTGATGTGGCACCCGTGGGCCTCAAATGAGGAGGTATAAGCTCCTCACCACACCTCTCACTCTAAGCATTGGTCTTACATTAGTTTCAGAGTCTAGAGTACCAAAATGCCACAACAGCAGACAGCAGTAGGTACAGACTGCAGTCCAGCATGGCAGCACTGTTCCAGGCTGTGTTTTGGTTGTTGCTTCCTTAGTTCCTATATATAGTGATCGAAAAGTTTGAGTCGCAAAGCCCATACACCATAACGATACACGGATTTGTGTATAGACTTAAACCATTCGTTGTATGATGACTCGTTTAGTCAGTATGTTCTTGTTCTAAATAGCTTTATTGGTATCCATTTTGATTTCCTTTTCTTTTATTAACTTTTCTAGTCCATTATTAGCTTGCCTTAATCATTTTTAATTTGGATATCCAAAAAGTTGGATAAATCAATCCACATTCTTTGTCTTAAGACATCAACTTTTGTAGATTATTATAAGAAACAAAGTTAAACCCTTTCTGAATAATGTTAGAGTTTGACAATCAAATAACACATATTGCGGAAGCTAGGATCAAGTATAACACATAAATATTAACTAAAACATAAATAGTAAACGTACCCGATGCACTTCAAATAAACCTTGATTCTTGTACAATTAGATCAATGATAAACCCCTTACCGTTTTGTTTATCGATCACTTGATAATTACTAAAGTAAGTAATTACCTCGTTCTTGTACACACAAACTACCAACGAATAAAGGTTTGTTGCAAGTAAACAAATCACTTAATTTTGGATTAAACCAAAATCGACCCAATCCCTAAGGAGGGGGGTTGAACCGATCGGCCTAGGAAAACAAAGAAAGAAAACAAGTTTTTAGGGTTAGAGTGTGTGCACAAAAGATTGTGAAAGTCTTACCCTTGGCCTTGTATATATACTAGAGGATTACTTGGAGACAAAGCAAGCATGGATCGACCCTATGGGGTATGGGTCGACCGGCCTAGACAAACCCAAAGGGTTTCTAGATCCTTCTTGACTCCCAAGTTTCACTCTAGTCCTTATCTTTCTTATTTAACGATAGTTAGTCCATACGGTTAATAACTAACGACCGTTTAGTCCATTAAGTGTTATAAATATATATATTCCATACATTTAATATATATATATATATATTTATTTTACATTATTCTTGTTTGTAAAGTGTGCAATCCCGAGGTCTCGGGTTCGATCCTAGACATTTACTAATTAATGTTTATACGTAACTTTTAACAGCTCCCACTCGTATATCTATTAATAGTAAAATGACACTGGTTAGCGTCTTGCAACACTCCAATGCCCCTAGTTCGACCTGAGCTAGGTTTCCTGGAAAACCTTTAATGATTCATCATTATTATTATCCTTTCACCTCTAATACAACATTAATAAAGATGTGAGGTTCTTTATTAAATTCTGTTTCTCGTCTCTTTATGATTGAACAAAATTACCAAAACATCTGAACGTATTCCAGATAGACTTTGGGCGTGGCCACGCAAACATTTTGTCAACCCTACGAGGGGCCCAGCAGTATTAAACTTCTGAACAAATCAGAAGGAGCGAATTCTCTCTTGACTACAAGAATAACCCATGAACTTTGCAACATTCTGAAAACAACCCTTATGACTTCCAATTACGGTAAGCGGTAGATTGCTCCACAAAATGCACTACATCCATGACACTTATCTGGTATCTCAAGTCTGAGGATAACTATTAAATATGATTCTCACAATAAATTTAAATCATATTGTTGGGATAAGTCCAATACTCAATTCATTGAATATCATGTGAAATTGGTATGACTGCGCATCAATATACTTTCAAGTATATCCTTAACCAATACTCAAAAATTGTCTTAGTTTAATGATATTCCCATATCATTAATCGACAACGGACATTTAGAATAATAAATTATTCACGGATCTTAAACATGCAAATATAGGATATATTATTAATAAGACAATGAATAAATAAACATAACCAATATTTTATTTCAGTAAATATTAATAATTGTACATTACATCCTTTATCCAAATACTAATCACAAATGGGCATGAAACTATCAGCTAATTTAAGTCCTATTCCTTCAGCATGCTTATAAAGCTTGGTGCCAGGTAAAGGCTTTGTAAATTGATCAGCTAAGTTTTCATCTGTGTGAACTTTGAGTATTTCGATTTCACCTATCTCAACTTGTTCTCTGACATAGTGGTGCTTAATCGGGAAATGTCTGGTGCCTCTCATGATTCCAGGTTCATTGGCAAATGTAATTGCGGCTGAGTTGTCACAATACATTTTTATAGGTCGCTGAATCGAAGGCATACCCCAAGCCCTGAAACAAACTTCCTAATCCAAACAGCTTCCATTGCAGCTTCTGAAGCAGCTATATACTCACTTTCTGTAGCAGACATCGCTAGTACACTCTGCTTTTTGCTCCTCCAATCAACAGCTCCTCCATTAATGACAAAGACATAACCCGTCTGAGACTTCGTATCATCTTTATCACCTTTCCAAGAAGCATCGCAGTAACCTGTTACATCAAGCTCTGCAGATGGAGTACCCCCATAAACCAAGAACATCTCTTTAGTAGCCCTAAGGTACTTAAGAATATTCTTAACAGCAGTCCAGTGTTTTTCACCTGGGTTCTGCTGATATCGACTGGTTAAATTCTGAGCAAACGCTACATCAGGTCTTGTACTTTTCACCGCATACATAATAGATCCCACAGCCGAAGCATAAGGGACTCTTTTCATGCGTTGCACCTCTGCAGGTGTTGAAGCACAAACCTTGTTGCTCAAGCCATGTTGCTCTTGCATTGGCAAATATCCTTTCTTGGAATTTTGCATACTGAATCTTTTCAGTATTTTATCAATGTAAGCACTTAGGCTTAATCCAATTAATCGCTGAGGTCTATCTCTATATATCTTGATTCCCAGAATAAATGCAGCTTCTCCTAGATCTTTCATAGAAAAACAACTTCCAAGATATTCCTTAACCTTTTGTAAACTTGGAATGTCGTTCCCCATGATCAATATGTCATCGACATATAATATAAGGAAAATTACATTACTCCCACTAGCTTTGTGATATACACATGGCTCATCAAGATTTTGAGTGAATCCATACTTCTTAATTTCACTATCAAATCTTTTATTCCATTGTCGTGATGCTTGCTTTAATCCATAAATGGATCTTTTAAGCTTGCATACACGATCTGGGAATTCTGGATTCACAAACCCCTCAGGCTGCGCCATATAGATGTCTTCATCTAGGCGACCATTTAAGAAGGCGGTTTTGACATCCATTTGCCAAATCTCATAGTCATAGTAAGCGGCTATGGCTATAAGAATCCTAATTGCCCTTATGTCAGCTACAGGAGAAAAGGTCTCCTCATAGTCAACACCAAAAGTTTGTGTATAGCCTTTAGCTACACAACGGGCCTTATAGGTGTGTACAACGCCATCCATGTCTGTCTTTTTCTTGTAGAGCCATTTACTCCTATAACTAGTTTGGCACCCGGAGGTAGGTCTACTTCTTCCTAGACATCATTGTCTTCCATGGATTGCATTTCCCCATCCATAGCTTCTTTCCATTTGGCCTTTTCAGGACCATTCATGGCAGCTTTATAACTTGTAGGCTCATCAAGATCACCCAGTATATACTCATCACTCTCTACATTAAGACATAGACAAGTAGGAGCTTTTACTGGTCTTGTTGACCTACGAATGGGAATCACTTCAACTTCAGGTGGAGGACCTAAACTTTCAGGTTCTACCGGAAGTTGGTTAGTGTTTTCAGAAGGTGTCACATCTTCATGATCGTCTTCCAGATCATATACTCTCCCACTGAATTCTTGAGATATGAGCTCCTTTTCTAAGAAGTCTCCATACCTTGCAACAAAAACCTTGTTTTCAGCTGGGTAATAAAAGTAGTAACCCATAGTTTCCTTAGGGTAACCTACGAAGATGCACTTTACAGATCTTTGTTGGAGTTTGTCTGCTGAGTCACGTTTAACATACGCCTCACAACCCCAGACCTTTAGATAAGACAAGTTAGGAGCTTTCCCAGTCCATACTTCATATGGAGTCTTATCAACCTTCTTTGTTGGAACCATATTTAAAATGCGAACTGCAGATTCCAAGGCATAATCCCAAAATGAGTAAGGAAGAGTTGTTAGATTAAACATAGATCCTATCATATCTTGCAATGTACGATTCCTTCTTTCAGATACACCATTTTGTTGTGGAGTATATGGAGAAGTAAGGTGCTGGACAATTCCCTCCTTTGCTAAGTAATCTATAAACTCTTGACTCAGGTATTCACCACCTCTATCGGAACGAAGAGCTTTAATCTTCTTTCCTAGTTGCAACTCTACTTCTGCTTTAAACACTTTGAATGTCTCAAACACCTCATGTTTATGTTTAAGTAAATAAACATAACCATAACGACTGTAGTCATCCGTAAATGTTAAGAAGTAGCTAGCACCTCTCCTTGACACATGTCTAAGTGGTCCACACACATCTGTGTGAATAAGACCAAGTAGATCATTAGCCCTTTCAATTCTATTTTTAAAGGGTTTCTTAGTCATCTTCCCAGCAATGCAAGATTCACATTTATCAAATGATTCATCATTGATCTTATCCAAAAGCCCATTGATGCGTGGGAATCGCACCTTGCTTTACCTCTCGAGGGATCTCGAGAAGCTTACAACCCCCACCAGGCAGTGTACTTGATCGTTGTAGTATAGTATAGTGACAAGTACCGGGGGATTGATCGTTCAGCTTAGGAATAGTGTCGCTAGGATTAGAAAACCTAATTAATAGTTCTAGAGGTGAGAGATGATTATTTTTGTATTTTTATGAAAGCAATTAAAATCTCGGGTTTTGAAGGAGTGGGCGGAATTAGTTGCTATTCAACTAACCCAAAGCTAAGATGCAATCAAAATAAAATAATAAAAATGAAATTAAACTAATTAAACTAAGGTTGTGAGCAGTAATTGGAGAAATTGTGTTTACTTAGACTTCATTACTCCCTAGATATCTTTTACATGTTAATTACTTGTTACACTTGTATGAATGACGGATTGTATTCCTTAATACCATTCGTGGGGTGGCATACATAACTCCCCAACTCTATGAGCTCTTATCTCCTCCTACACCATGACCCAGCACAACTATAGGGATTGTAAACAGTGGCTCATGCATTAAATACAACCAATAAAGACCTAGTACGCCTCGGTTCATGTTTCTTAAGACGTTCAAGCATGTTACCATTTGGAGATCTGCCAGTTTTCTTAAGCCTAACATATAAATCATTCATTCAAAACAAGAATAGACAAGTAATCAACACATAATCAACATCTAGGTTTCATTAGATCTAAGCAAACACAAGAGAGATCTAGCCTAGCATAATGGAATTGAGACAAGAACAAAAGATAAACAACCAACACATAGACATATTGATTGAATTGAAAGTACACTTATCTCAATTACAATGCAAGGTCTCAAGGGTTTGGAACCCTTGAAAAACCTGTAAAAGAGGCACCAAAATCGTCTTTAGGGTTTCACCAAAACTTCTCTCTTTTTAATGAAAAAACTAGAAAACTATATATAGGAAAAACAGTCTGACGGCGTCAAGAGTAACTTCTGACGCCGTCACCTCGCCGCCATATACTTCCTCGGACGGCCTTGATCCACTTATGACGGCCTATGTGACGCCGTCACAACCCACGGTATATTATTTTTGCCACTTTGACGCCGTCACCAGTCCTTCTGACGCCGTCACCACCTTCGATATTTAATTCTTCATGTCTGACGCCGTCAAGCTGATGGTCTTGACGCCGTCACCTTGTATTTTCAGCATGGAAATTTGGTACTTAGCCGTTTTCTTCACTTTTATGCTCCAAAAACGTCCAAAATAGCTTCTTTTCCAGAATTCACTCTCCAAACACCTAAAATCACAAAAGGAATGATTTAGGGCAATATTTGATCAAATAGAGTCGGATTCGGGCTTAAATGACCCCCTAAAAACGGATCATTTTTCGCCTCATCATATACCCTTACACTTGAGATTTGCTTGTCCTCAAGCAAATGAGCTTTTATTCTACTCAAAAGACAAGTTAGGGGTCATTTAACACTAATATAAAAGTAATTACAACAAATAATCGTTCCACTAAAGACCAATAGACAAGCACGGAGGTCATACACAAGCACCTCACAAATAGTGTTTAGATACTCACATCTCTCGGGTGTAATAAAGTAATATAACATTATGGAAATGGAAGATATATCTCACTACCTGTCATAGCAAAATAGATTACCATAGGCTTGGGAAAGGATCAAACCTCCACCACATGGCGTAAGCACCTAGGATAAACTATCAAAGAGGTCTTTTTAAAGGGTTGTAATGTTAGGTATAGGGATATGAATTACACGGTTTTGTTGGATAAAGGAAGTTTTACTGGTGGCGAGTTAACAATCTTAGTTAATTACATGTACAAGATGGCGTTGCTAAGCCAAGACTAGACTCGACTTAAGCTAATAAATGAAAAATAACAAAAACATAAAATGAACATAGAATAAAAACGGGATGGTAGTCCGTATGTTTTTTCTCTTTTTCTTTTCTATTTTTTTTTCTTTTTCTTAATTTTTTTTCGATTTTTTTTTTTTTTTTTTTTTTTTTTTTTTTTTTTGCATACACTCTTACCCTACCATCCAAAATAATACATTATAGGGGATGAGAATTCCCCTTACACTTGAATCTTTACATACTTTACATTTAACTATTCTAATGACTCGAATTAAGAAAATCAAAACACTTGGAGCACTTTTAAGATTAACGTACATATGGGGGTAATAAATGATGTTCTTCCCCATTACTCCATAAAATAAGTACTTACCCATGAGTCCCAATCGTCCCAAAACAATATGTACAAGGATATGACTCGACTTAGCAACCATGTAATCAATTAGAAAGTTAACTTAGGGTTTAACAAATAACAATAATGCACTAAAAATGAGCGCATACACGGAAGGCTAAGGCGATTTGGGTGTACATTTAAGTGGGGTGTAACAAATTCTTCCTTTAAGTAAGATGCTTAAAGTTAGAAACGAAAAGATAGGCTCGGAGGGGTGTACTAGGGGTTTCGTGTACTAAAAATGAGTACAACGCTAAGGGTGTGGGAAAAATTAGTTGACTTAACTAGCCAAGTAATATGACTTAAATGGTCAAGTAATTATAATACGGGTTTAACACAAGGGTGATCCTAATGCCTCTTATCATGTAGTAAATCCTACCACACGAATGTAGTCTCACTAGCGGTCTCGGGATGCATCACTAACGCAAGTTCTAGAATCTAAATGCTACCGGTACACTCATAAGCACCAATAGTAAATGCTTTTCCTATCAAATCTAAAGGCGAACCTCACATTTTTGGGTGGAAAATTTTTCTGAATATACGGTTATGTGCTAGTCATACAATCTCCTATCCATGAGACGCTTGCTATGGCTAAAGTTTCACTCCTAAATGTTGTAAAAAAATTTAAATTTGGCGCTAAAATTACACTAACAAGTATTTCTTGTAGTTTTATTACTCATCTACTATCAAACAAAACAAACTCAAGCGAAAGTGCATATGTAAGGTATCATCTTTTTACCCTCCCCTTACACTTAAGATGAACATTGTCCCCAATGTTCAAGTAAAGAATGTAAAAGTTAAAAAGTAAAGAGAATGAAATCAAATACTCCCCTGATTCGCTCGGTATGGATTTTAGTTGGCCAGGTTAAATCTTCTTCCAAGAAAACGAACAATCAAAGCTTCCCTTCCAGAATATAAATCATCTTCTTGTCACAAATAACCTGTAAATCCTGACAAAAGTAGACAAGGCAACCTCGCGTAAAATCGGCGGCATCCTATATAAGTTACTAAATCCTAGAAAACAAAGTAAGATATAATGCTTGTGGAATGAAGTTTGCAGATTTCCTGGAGATTATAAAACTTAATAATTCACAAAAACCATAAGACTCCGTTAGAAAAACAAAACCGTTAAAATTTCCAGATTTTAACTCCTGACGCCGTCAAGAGCAATACCATGACGCCGTCAGAATGGACCTGCAGAAATTCTTATGTTAAGTTTCCGGAAAATTTCTGGAAAAACTTTGTCCTACTTCCTGGAAAATCCTGCAAAACTTCATTATGACTCAATACAAGCATTTGACTCTAACAAATACGAATATACATGTTCATTAAATATTGTGGAGAATCATGATTGGTTTGTTTCTTAAAAACATATTTGGGGTTTCCCCTTACACTTATCTTTTGCAAAAATACCTTTAGGTTGAAGTTAAGACTAGGCTAAACAACATAATAAAGTATTTCACATTTTAATTGAGAAACATGATCAACCAACAATAAAAATAAAACATGCATACGGAAGCAAATAACAATCAAACAAATAAAAATCACACAAAGCTTGGGTGCCTCCCAAGAAGCGCTTTTCTTTATTTACGAGTCTTGTAGCTAGACTCAAAGTCATGGGTTACTACGTGATTTCATCATTGGTTCCACTCTCTAGGTCGTCTTCTAAACCAGTTTTGTATTCCGGACCTAGTTGCAAGCATTCTTTGTAGAAACCAAGCATCCTATTTCTAACATACTCTACTCCTCTACGTCTATCCTCATCATTCCTATAATAAGCCGCTTGCTTACGTTCCTTTTCGAAATTAGAGAGAAGGCGGTATTGCTCAATCTTGTAGGGCATTTGATAAGCAACCTCATCATTCTCTTCCTTGAATCTAACTATCCCTAACGTCGGATCATAACTCATCCTAGTGGCCTCAACAAATGGTTTCCCAAATATTATTTGACTTAGGCAAGCATCTATCACCGGACGCGTGTCTTCCACTATCATGAAATCAATCTCATAGGTGAGATTCCCTATAATCACATGTACTCCCTTAACTCTTCCTGCAAGATTACTTATCCAACTTTTACCGGGCATTATCCTAAAATTGAGTTGCTTCTTCATCACCCAATTGTAATAAGTCCTAGACATGATGTTCACGGGGGATCTAGGGTCTATGTAAGCTTTCCATACATGCATGAGCCCGATATTACATGGGATGTTAATGTTAGAGGGGTCTCCCATTTTGATCAGGGGATCGCCAAAGATATATGTTGTCTCGGGACTATCGAATAAATCCTTATGGTATTCCCGTTCTTCCTTGGTTGGCAACTTATCAGAATATTCCTCTATAGGTTCTACCTCCTCTAATTCCTCATCCTTATTAACCTCAACTTCCCTACTCTCATCCTCACTATTGGCTTCTACTCTAACTTCATCTTTGTCACTCTCCTCTATCTCCCTATCTATCGGCTTAATGGTGACAACATTGACAAAGTGGACATGTTTGGATGATGAGGGGTCCTTAACTTGGATTCCACTATTGGTGTCCCTAGTGTCCTTCCTAGGTGTGGCTAATGTTTGGTTGTTGAGGGCTTTCAACAAGTTGTCGATTTTGTTGGTCATCTCCGTTTGTTGTTGGTTGAATTCGGTTTCAAACCTAGCTATGCGAGCTTCTTGAGATGCCATGAACTTTGACATCAATCCTTCAAGATTGTTGGTACTACCATAGTTGTTAGAAGGATTGTTGTTGAAGGTAGGGTTGGATGGTGGACCATTTGATTGGTAACGATTAGGCGGATTGGAAGAATTGGGTTGATTTTGCTTCCACCTAAGGTTTGGGTGATTTTTCCATGAGGGGTTGTATGAATCACCGTATGTGTTTGGCTCGGGCTTGAAAGTGTACCACTTATCTCCCGCTTCGTCGGTACGCATGGATGCGTAGTCCGCAAAAGCTGTTCCGGGGAGTTCCACACAATCACGAGTGTCATGGGGACCACTACATAATTCGCATGAAGAAGTGATTTTGTTCACTTGGCTTGAATGCTTCGGAGCTTCGTAAGATTTCATGAGAAACTTGACTTGGTCCTCAAGTTCCATGATCCTACGGTCGGGAGTGCTTGAATTATTCGAAGGCAAAGATATTGCCTTGACCGTTTTGTTCAAATCACGGGGATCATTCCAACTTTCGTTGTCATAGAGAGCAAGATCTTCTATGAGTTCCCATGATTGTTCCGCACTAAGATCACGTAGCTTACCACCGGCCGATTGGTCAATGGTTCGCCTCGTGGAGATGTCGATATGGTCATAGAAGATTTGGACTTGGAGCCAAAGATCTATGCCATGATGAGGGACTTTTTGGAGTAAGTCCTTGAAACGAGTCCATGCTTCATAAAGAGATTCATTTTGACGTTGTTGAAACATCAAGATGTCATTCCTAAGTTTAGTAGTTCTCCCCGGTGGGAAAAATTGAGTAAGGAAACGAGTGATGAGATCATCCCATGTGGTGATGGATCCCGCGGGTAAACGCTCAAGCCATTGACTAGCTTGATCCCGTAGAGAGAATTGGAATAGGCGTAAACGGGTAGTCTCTCTAGTTTCAACACCTAGGTCTATGGAATCTATGATTTTGAGGAAGTCCTTAAGGTGTTGGTTTGGATCTTCGGAACGAAGTCCATGGAATGCACATCCGCTTTGCACCAACCGGATGGTGTCGGATCGCAAGGGGGTCACATTGGCTCCGGTGAGCTCAATGGTGTTTCGGTAGCCTTGGTGGCTAGGTCGGGAATACTCTCCTAAGGTTCGGGGCCTAAGGGGTTCTAATGGTGGGTTTTGTTGTGGTGGGATGATGGGTTCAAAGATGTTACCACCTTCCATGATGTCGGATGGTAAAGAGTTACGAACAAAGGCACGAAGAAATAAGATAGACTAAAGAAGACCTAAAAAAAAATAAAATAAAATAAAAATCTTACTAGAAAGGAATCTAGCAAGTAGACCTAATAAAAAGAAATCCTAACCTAGACAATAACTATTCCCCGGGCTGCGGCGCCAAAAACTTGATGCGTGGGAATCGCACCTTGCTTTACCTCTCGAGGGATCTCGAGAAGCTTACAACCCCCACCAGGCAGTGTACCTGATCGTTGTAGTATAGTATAGTGACAAGTACCGGGGGATTGATCGTTCAGCTTAGGAATAGTGTCGCTAGGATTAGAAAACCTAATTAATAGTTCTAGAGGTGGGAGATGATTATTTTTGTATTTTTATGAAAGCAATTAAAATCTCGGGTTTTGAAGGAGTGGGCGGAATTAGTTGCTATTCAACTAACCCAAAGCTAAGATGCAATCAAAATAAAATAATAAAAATGAAATTAAACTAATTAAACTAAGGTTGTGAGCAGTAATTGGAGAAATTGTGTTTACTTAGACTTCATTACTCCCTAGATATCTTTTACATGTTAATTACTTGTTACACTTGTATGAATGACGGATTGTATTCCTTAATACCATTCGTGGGGTGGCATACATAACTCCCCAACTCTATGAGCTCTTATCTCCTCCTACACCATGACCCAGCACAACTATAGGGATTGTAAACAGTGGCTCATGCATTAAATACAACCAATAAAGACCTAGTACGCCTCGGTTCATGTTTCTTAAGACGTTCAAGCATGTTACCATTTGGAGATCTGCCAGTTTTCTTAAGCCTAACATATAAATCATTCATTCAAAACAAGAATAGACAAGTAATCAACACATAATCAACATCTAGGTTTCATTAGATCTAAGCAAACACAAGAGAGATCTAGCCTAGCATAATGGAATTGAGACAAGAACAAAAGATAAACAACCAACACATAGACATATTGATTGAATTGAAAGTACACTTATCTCAATTACAATGCAAGGTCTCAAGGGTTTGGAACCCTTGAAAAACCTGTAAAAGAGGCACCAAAATCGTCTTTAGGGTTTCACCAAAACTTCTCTATTTTTAATGAAAAAACTAGAAAACTATATATAGGAAAAACAGTCTGACGGCGTCAAGAGTAACTTCTGACGCCGTCACCTCGCCGCCATATACTTCCTCGGACGGCCTTGATCCACTTATGACGGCCTATGTGACGCCGTCACAACCCACGGTATATTATTTTTGCCACTTTGACGCCGTCACCAGTCCTTCTGACGCCGTCACCACCTTCGATATTTAATTCTTCATGTCTGACGCCGTCAAGCTGATGGTCTTGACGCCGTCACCTTGTATTTTCAGCATGGAAATTTGGTACTTAGCCGTTTTCTTCACTTTTATGCTCCAAAAACGTCCAAAATAGCTTCTTTTCCAGAATTCACTCTCCAAACACCTAAAATCACAAAAGGAATGATTTAGGGCAATATTTGATCAAATAGAGTCGGATTCGGGCTTAAATGACCCCCTAAAAACGGATCATTTTTCGCCTCATCACCCATCATGTTGCAGCTTTTTCATGCGATCTTTGCCAATGTGAGCAAGTCGACAATGCCAAAGATAAGATGAATCCAGACCTTTCTTGATTCTCTTATTGTTGATGCTATACATTGAATTATTTTTAACAAAAGCATTATCATCATCATTCATATCAATTTCAAAGACACCATTCACAGCAATAGCATTAAAATAAAAAACACCATTTAAAGAAACCGAAATTCCATTGCTAGAAACAGTATGCTCAAAACCAAGGTTCAACAAACATGAAAATGAAATTACACCTCTAACAATTGACGGTGCATAATGACAATTATTTAAAGATAGTACTAAGCCCGAAGGCAACACTAAATCATAAACTCCTATAGCTTCAACTCCTGCATGCGCTCCGTTACCAACGTGCAAGAATTGTTGTCCATAGGCCAGCTTTCTCTCAACTCTAAACCCCTGCAAGGTATTGCAAATATGAATGCCACATCCCGTATCATATACCCATGAATTCAATTTAGGAGTAAGAGTGAATAATTCAATCATAAAGAACGCACCTGATGAGCTGGGGTTACCAGCTTCATTCCCCTGCTTCTTGAGTCGCAAGTCATGAATATAGAGAGGACAATTGCGCTTCCAATGGCCCTTTTCATGACAATGGTGACATGCCTGATCCTTCTTGTTTGGTGGATTCACCTTTTTCTGCTTAGGCTGATGTTGCTTCATCTTGGGTTCAGGTTGATAGGCCATGACCTGCTTGCCTTTGTTAACCTTCCCTTTGCCTTTGTTCACATGCGATTTCTTCTGGATTCTCCCACCATGAATTGCCAACACTTGCGGGGTAGGATTCTTGACCTTGGCTGGTAGACTTTTCTCATACTCAATAAGCAATGCGAGTAATTCAGATACTGTCTTCCCCGAGCAGTGCATATTGAAGTTCTGCACAAAACCAGCAAAGTCCTTGTTAAGGGACCTGTTGATCAAGTGCACTTGCACATTGTCAGGGTAACCAAATCCAATTCTGTGAAGCTGATCAAAAGATTCCTTCATCTCAGTCACATAATCTTCAACTGGTTTACCATCACCATGCTTGCAGTTATGTAGCTTGTCCAATTCATCATACAATTCAACTGCTGGTGGTTTCTCATAAGATTGCCTAAGAACATCAAGCATATCTTTTGGGAAAAAGTACTCAAACTTCTTTTGCAATTGAGCACTCATGCTAGTGAGCATTAAACAAGCAACCTCATTAAACTTAGCATGTTCCACCCTCCATGCCGCCTTGACTGCTTCTGGTTCAGAAGCAGCAGGCTCAGCTGGGCATTCTTCGGTCAAATAGTCCATTTTACCGGTCGACCTCAAGACAATTCTAAGTGAGCGGTACCAATCATTGAAATTCTTTCCAGTCAGTTTTTCTCTCTCAAGATGACTCTTGAAAGCAGAAATCACAGATGGGGTATCGGGTTGAGCCATATCTACAGATAAAAGTTCAAACATTAGTATTTTCGATAATAAATATCTTCAAGAAAATAAAATACCCAAAGTTATATTCATATAACCACCAAAATTTTCTTGAAAACCTAGGCTCTAACTTTACATAGTTCCACCACATCAGTTGATCTGCTAGTGGTGAAAGTACAAAAGATAGTAATCTGTCGAACAATAATTGGCAAACAAGATTTCCAATTCCTAGATCATTATGGGAATTACATCAAATTGATTCATCAATTTGCCTTGTAAGCATGTTTCATCCCATCTCATGCCTTAAGTTCTAGGTCTCACGCACAACTTAATTAATTCGTCTACCTTAGAAACTGTAAAATTACAATTATGGTCTCACGCGTTAAAAGAATTTTACCTTGTTATAGTAATTTAGCCTAGGTCTCACGTTTACTAAATTAAAATTCCAAGTGTTTCTTATAGGTAGATGGCATGTAACTTAAATTATAAGGGTATTTAATTTTGATGTGTAAATCAAAATATGTATAAAGATGCATGCACTCATCTTTATAGCATAAGTTTTCAAAACCTTTTTATTACCAATTCGTGAAATTAATACACAAAGTTTTACTTGAGGTTTAACAAACCCTAAGATGACTTTCTACAATTATGATTTTAAAAGTAATTCGTTTAAGACATATTCAAGATTGTGATAACCAAGGCAGACTCTAAGGCTCTTTTCTAAGCCTTCAAATCACGGTTATGAATATTGTCTTAAAGGACTTAATTTTAAAAGCATATTTGTACAAAACATCAATCAAGCAAAAGTTTATGGATTCAATCTCAAAATCTTATAATAAAGGATGAATTTTGCTAGTCTCGCCTGGGAGCTGATTACCGTGCGAATCGGACCACTATCGGCACTTAAGACCTTGCAAGATTCTTACTTTATCACTTTGGTTTCACCGTTATTAGTGTTGGGATCATACTTTAGTATTTAGTCAAGTCTCGGTCATTACATTTTGTAATAGGTTGCTTTAGTATTATTTATGTTTATTGTTTAAGTTAATGGGCAACATGTAAAAGCCCATAAGGCCTTAAAGCCCACGAAATTAAGGATAAGGGAGGAAGGGAGTGTTGCCCTAACTCCTCCCCTATAAATAGAAGGCTTATGTAACATTTTATTTTGTTGGTTATTAGATTATCTTAAAGAAACTCTTGCACTTTTATCTTTCATATTGTCTCTTAATCAACCACCTCTCATTCTCATCTTATTTCTTTATCAATCATACTTGTGTTTACATAAATGGTGACCTAACAAGTGGTATCATTCGCCTACTAGAAGTTTGAAGTGAGTTTCTTTGGTTAACGTGGGGATTGGTGCTTATTTCTTCATCTTTTTGCATTTTTCTTTGTTTCTTTCACTCAAATCTTGAAGCTTGGATAAGTTTCAAGGTTGATATAGTGATTTGAAGCTTAGTTGTTGCATAAAGTTGTGATTTTTAAGGTTTTTTTTAAGGTTTTATAGCTTCTTTGATATTGGAAAACTAGTTTTTGGTAGCTACATCTTATAAAGTTAAGGTTTTCTTAGTATTGGTGAAGTTATTTGATCAAAAGTACCTTATTTCTAAGCATTTTTTTCATCAAAAAGTCATTATTTTGGATGAACAGTACGTTTTACGCGTAAAGTGGTCGGAAAAAGTACTATTTCCAGCTGTCTACAGTGTTTTTTGGTCGGTTTACGCATAAGTCTAGGCCTAAACCCTTTTCTTACGCGTAAAATTGGTCTAAACCCTTTTCTTACGCGTTAAATTGGTGAAAACCCTTTTCTTACGCGTTAAATTGGTTAAAACCCTGATCCTACGCGTTAAGTGCTCTTCTACGCCTTAAACCTACGCTTAAGTTTGATTATACGCGTAAGTCAGAGTTACGCGTAACTTGCCAGAGTTTACGCGTAAGCTTCATCAACGATCTTCTCCTCGTGTAACGGTGACTCAGTACTTCCCTAGCTTGGATAAGTTAGTGGAATACTTCGACTACGGTTATCTTTCACGCTTGGATAAGTTTGAAAGATTTGTTTGGTTGTTTCAACCTTACGCATAAGTCTAAACTTACGCGTAAAGAGAAAACTTACGCATAAACTATTCGTTTACGCATAATCTACTCTTTACGCATAACTTAAACTTTACGCGTAAGATTAAGTTACGCGTAAGAATTGAACTTACCCCAAGGATTTTGCAACTTACTCAAAGGAACGTGCATTTCAATCTTCTACAAAGATCCATTTCAACACAAGTGTTCAAAGATGTCTCAACCACCTAATCACTACTTCCCTCACTCTTATCCTCAGCAACAACAACCTCAGCAGTATCAGCAACAACAACCTCAGCAGTATCAGCTACAACAATACCTTCCGCACATAATGAATCAACAACCTCCTCAATACAATCCACAACAACATTACCTAATGATGCAACAACAGCTCCTTCCTCAACAACAACCATATCAAGTGCCACTACAAAACACTCAGTTTTCCTCCAAACAACCTCACTTGTTTGACAGAATGTGTGAAGTTATTACAACTCAACAATCCCGACATGAGGCAGGATCACTTGAAACACCTCCAATGCTTACACCTGGAAACTATGTGCAATGGTCAAGTCGATTCTTACGATTTCTTGAACTAAAGAAACCTCATGGGAAATTCTTGAAGCAAGTGATACTTGAAGGACCATTTGAGTGGCCAACAAGATTTGAAGCTGGTGATCCACATGCTGATCCTCCACGTCCTCCTGGTGATAGACCCCTTCCAGAATCTGCACTCACTGAAGAACAGAAACTACATCGTGAAGCTGATCAGTATGCAATGGCTTATATACTTCAAGGTATACCAAATCCGATCTATCGAAGTGTCGATGCTCAGAAAACAGCCAAAGCTATGTGGGAACACGTTCATCTCCTTATGGAAGGAACTCAATTGAACAAAGATGACATGGAATCCAAGCTATACATGGAATACACTGACATCACAATTGAACCTGGAGAGTCACTTGAATCCTACTATCATCGTTTCACAAATGTGGTCAATGATCTGGAACGTCACAAAATCACAGTACCAAGGATCGCTGTGAACTCCAAATTTGTTGGTAGTCTTGGCCCTGATTGGCATAAATATGTGACATTTGTTCGTCAAACAAAGAATCTTCATGATGCTTCATATGGCTTGTTGTATGACTTTCTAAAACACCATGAACCTGAAGTGGAAAAAGATCGAGCTCTACGAGGAGGATACACATCAACTTCAATACCAAATTCTTTGGCTCTCGTAGCTCAATCTACCTATGCTCCACCACCAATGTCAAATCATGCATATGTTCAAGAGCAGAACTACTTCAGTTATCCACAATCTTCCACTTCGAACCTAATGGTCCCTTATGATTCATCTCCACAAGATTCTTCTACTCAACTTGTTCCGTCAAATAACAATGATGCTGTGTACTACTCCAACTGCAATGATGATGACGATGATGACTTTAATACGTTGAATCAGGGACTTGCTCTCATTGCTCGTGCTTTCATCAAATTCTCCAACAAAACAAACAACCGTCAACGTTCATCTTCAAACACCAGGAATCAAGCTGTTGTCAATGATGGAAGAGTAGAAATTCAGAATCGTAACTATGGTAGATCTGGTTCAGGAAGTTCTTCAGGAAGTTATGGGAATGGTCAGAGGTTTGGTAACAATGGAGGGTTCAGGAACAACTCAGGATCTTCTCAACAAAGGTCTGACTCAGTTGTTACAAAGAACTCCAACTCAGGGAATGCAGTTTGGTGCTACAATTGTAATGAACAAGGTCATATTGCTACAGCATGTCCCAAACCGAGAACTCGGGGTAGTAAGTTTCACAAGCAGGCATTACTCATGGCTCTTCAGGATGAAAAAGATGGACATTTCCCTGAACAGGACAACAACTTCATGGCAAATGTGAACAACGATGATGACATGGAAGATCTGGAAGCCAATGCTGCTGTGATGCTTATGGCCAACATGCAGGAACTTAAGCTCAATGATTCAGGTCCAGTGTATGACACTGACGGCTTGTCTTAGGTACATGACCTCAATGAATGCTTTATTAATGAAATAGTCTCACCTTCTGCTTATGAATCAGATATGGCGCAAGTTGTTCCATCTAAATCATCTTCATCATCTCATACAGATGAACAAATAAACACAGTTGTCATATTCGATGATGACACAGTTGTTTCATTTGATGATCCCATTGAGAATGATAAACATGATCATTACGAACAACATGAACCATCATTTGATCCAGACCCTGATCTCATATTGTTATCGAAACAACTGGATGCTCAACAATTGCAAATAATTAAATGCAACGAGAAAAACAAAGTTTTGAAAGAACAAAATGCGTCACTGGAAAGAGATATTGAATGTTATAAAATTCAGCTTTCTAATCAGGAAGACAAGATTAAAAATGCAAAAAGTTTTGAAAAAGCTTTTCACGATTCATATAACAAAGAACAAGATCTTCAACACAAAATGCAAGATTTAATAGAGTCAAACGGAAAGTTGATTTCAAAACTCGAAAGTGAAAAGAGTGAATTGAAAATGCAAGTCGAACGTCTTCAAACAGAACTTTCAAAAACAGAAACAGAATTGTCAAGTTGTCAAAAAGATTTTTGTGAACATAAAATACGAAAAAGGAAGTATATAGATAACTTACTCGGTGATATTGTTGATCTTGAAAAACAATTGAAAGAATTTCGTAACATTGTTTACAAACATGGGAACTCTGTCACAACAATTCAGAAATTTACTTTAAAACCGAGACCCGGTACAGGATTTGCACTTGGCGATTACTACTCAATGTTTCTTCACAATGCATTCAAAGATGTTCCAAAAATTTATAGTATGGACTATTTGCTTGATAATACGATTGTGCGTGCTGTTGTTTTTGATACTGAGGAAGAAGAAGAACTTGAAGACGAGAGTCGGTCAAAAATGAGTAATGTTCAATTTTGCACACCATATGACTATTCAAAAAATCCAGTCAAGTTCGTTACTCAAAAGGATTTACCTGAGAAATCATGGTTTATCGAAGAGTCGTATGTTTCATCTCACAATGAGGCCCCTGTCCAAACTGTAGCACAAGTAAATGGTCCTTTACCATCATCCGGTGAACTTTCACCTTTACCAAATAGTGTTCGTGTCTTAAATTATTTCAAAACTTTTATGGAAGACATCGAAATTTTGGAGGAGACAATTGAACGTAATTCTGAAATAAAAATTGAAACGTTTCAATCCGCTTACGAGCGCGAAAAGAGAGATATTTTTCAAAAATAAATGTTGCCAATTGTCAAACACCTCCGTCTCTGTGCTACACGTTGGGATCAGGAACTTCAAAAGGAGGTCAAACATATGATAAACGTTTTCAATGATAATAAAAATGAAATTTTGGTTCAAAAGCAACGAACTAGAGTTTTCAAAAATGATGCTGATCGACTCTTAGAACAAGTTCTCAATGCTGATATTTTGTCTGTTATCATGAATGATCTTTATAATTCTGGTACTTCTATGCTTAAGCATGATCATGATGTTGATAATAACTTGTTGAATGTGGAAATTGAGACACTGAAACATGAGAATGATTATCTGAGGAAAAAGAATGATGATGTGACAAAACAGTTTTCAAATGAAGTTTGTCAACTCAAACAGAGGCTTGAATGGTGTCAATCTCAGAGTCTTAAAATGGAATTAAAACTTCAAAGTCATACCATTTCAAACTCTTGTCAGCTTTGCAAAAACAATGAGTCTTTCAAAAGCTTGTGTCTCAAATACGAGCAAGAAATTGCGGATTTAAAAATTGAAAACGCCGAATTTCTACAAAACCACATCGACAGTAAATATTGCAATGGCATACTTGAGTCAAACATTCAGGATAAGAATCACATCATCATTGAGTTAAAAGAGAAGATAAAGATACTTGAAAAAGGAAAGATGGTTGACACCACGGTGATCGCACCAGGAATGTATAAATTAGACAAAACTAATAAAGGAAAGGTTATTCAAAATACTAATGTTGATACCTCCACTTCTACAGGACTAGTCTCCCCTAATAGCGTTAGCAGACCCAAGCGACAAAGTAAACAGAAGAATAGGCTCTGGCAACGTAAGAGAGGATCACTAGAAGCTCAAGGAGTAGAAGATCACCTTAGGAATTTGAATAATACTCATGTTGCATCGGATTTAGATTCTAATCTGGCAAATTCTAATCAAAATCTAAATGTAACGAATGATGTACCTTTAAATGCTTTGAATATTAATGCATCTTGTGTGTTTTGTCGTAAAAGTGTTTCATCTGGTGATCATACTAAATGTATCGCTAATTCTCTTCTTCATCGTCATAAGAAACGTAGGACACGCATTCCTTCTAGGCCCACTACTGCCTCTAAGTCTATCTTAGGAAAGCCGCCTTCTACGGTTTCTAATGAAGTTCAGGTTACCCCCATAGGTGCAGAGAACAAGTCTAGGAATCAGCCAAACACTAGTGAATACACCATTAAGAAAGCTCGAACTAGTTGGAATTGGCAACGTTGGTTACAACACAAACCTGATTTTAAATGGATTCCTAAATTATTGAATACTTGTGCTTCTAACCAACTGGAACCCGCAGTTTCTTTGGGTTCCACCCTTACTTCTGTTCCATCCGTGTCCTCTTCTTGTGATGCAGGTGGTACAGATTGTTCTCTGGATTGTTGATAGCGGATGCACCCGACATATGACAGGAAATCTCAAACTGTTACACAACTTTGTCTCAAAGTTCATTGGTACTGTCAGATTCGGGAATGATCATTACGCTTTAATCATGGGATATGGTGACTTTATCAGTGGGAACATCGAAATAAGCCGTGTTTATTATGTGGAAGGCCTTGGACACAACCTTTTCTCTGTTGGTCAATTCTGTGATGGGGATCTAGAAGTTGCATTTCGTGAGAAAACTTGCTTTGTTCGTGACTTACAAGGAAACGATCTTATGTCTGGCTCCCGTGGCTCCAATCTTTATACAATTTCAATGTCAGATATGATTGCAACATCTCCGATATGTCTTCTCTCCAAAGCAGAATCAACTAAATCTTGGTTATGGCACAAACGTCTTTCACACTTGAATTTCAAAACTATGACTGACCTTGCTCGTTATAAACTTGTTGAGGGATTTCCAAGATTCCGTTTCACCAAAGATCACTTATGTCCTGCCTGTGAACAAGGAAAAAGTACTCGGGCTCATTTTCCTTCTAAACCTGAGCACAGTACGAATCATGTTCTACAACTGCTTCATATGGATTTGTGTGGACCGATGCGTGTTCAAAGTATCAACGGTAAACGCTACATACTAGTAATCGTCGATGATTTTTCCAGATGGACTTGGGTTTATTTTCTTCGAAGTAAAGATCAGGCTCCTTCTATGATCATCACCTTTCTCACTAAAATTCAAGTTCAGTTACGCAACACTGTCCGAATAGTCAGAACTGACAATGGAACTGAATTCAAGAATCAGACACTTAGGTCTTATTATGAGAAAGTAGGAATTGAACATCAAACATCTATTCCTAGAAGCCCAGAACAGAATGGAGTTGTTGAAAGACGCAACAGGACGTTAGTGGAAGCTGCTAGAACTATGTTGATTAATGCTCAATTACCTGATTACTTGTGGGCAGAAGCTGTTTCAACCGCATGCTATACTCAAAACCGTTGTATGATCACAAAACGTCATCGCAAAACACCATATCAAATTGTTCACAAAAGGAAACCGAACATCGATTACTTTCATGTTTTTGGAGCACTCTGCTATCCGAAAAATGATCGTGATGATTTAGGTAAACTTAAAGCAAAGGCTGACATCGGAGTGTTCGTTGGATATTGTGAGAATTCTAAAGGTTTTCGGATTTGGAATCGTCGTACTCGTGAAATTCAAGAAACCATTCACGCTAATTTTGATGAGCTCACCCAAATGGCTTCTGAGCAACACAGCTTAGGACCCGAATTTAACCGTCTTAACTCTCCAGCATCTTCGGCTGACCCATTGCCACTCAACCGCAAAGAATTGGAAACCTTGTTTGCTCCACTGTTTGATGACACAATTGAATACCGTCCTACTGAGGTCCCACCGAATTCCGCTGCTCAACCTGACAATATTCATGTACCAGACTCACCTCAACAAACTTCTACATCTATTGAGAGAGACGGTCCTCCAATTGCTTCACCATCTACAGTAGAACAAACTGTTTCTAACTCCCGCCATTCAGCTGAAGATCCAACACCAATATCAGTTCCACAATCCGCAGAGCATGACCCTGATGCGTTCTTTAATCCGTTTGCACCAGCTACTACAGTTCCTGATATAGCTGAGTCGTCAACACGCAACTTGGATCCTGCCAACATGCGAGATACTTATCAACTACACCCATCCACACACAAATGGACACGAGACCATCCATTAGTTCATATTATTGGCCATCCAGATGCACCTGTTATGACAAGACAACGACTTCACACAGATGGAGAAACTTGCATCTACGCACTCACAGTTTGTCATGAAGAACCCAAGAACATTAAAGATGCAATGACTTATGACAACTGGATTGAATCTATGCAAGAGGAATTTCATCAATTCATAAGATTAGAAGTCTGGGAATTAGTTGAAAGACCTGACGGAGTCTTTGTCATCGGGTTAAAATGGATCTGGAAGAACAAGCTTGATGCAGAAGGGACAGTCATACGCAACAAATCACGTCTGGTAGCGAAAGGATACTCTCAACTTGAAGGTCTTGACTTTGCTGAATCCTTTGCTCCAGTGGCAAGACATGAAGCTGTTCGGATCTTTTTGGCTTATGCTGCACACAGGAATATGGTGGTTTACCAAATGGATGTGAAAACAGTATTTCTTAATGGAGAACTCCGTGAAGAAGTTTATGTTAGCCAACCTGAAGGCTTCGTTGATCCTGAGCGTCCTAATCACGTTTACCGACTCAAAAAGGCTCTCTACGGACTCAAGCAAGCCCCACGGGCGTGGTATGACAAACTGTCCACTTTCTTATTGGCCAATAAATTTTCTAAAGGATCGGTGGATCCAACACTGTTTACAAAAACCTACGGGGAGGACTTACTTGTTGTTCAAATATATGTCGATGACATCATTTTTGCCTCAACAAAAAGAAATTACTCTAATGATTTTGCAAAATTAATGAAAGATAATTTTGAAATGTCCATGATGGGTGAACTTTCGTTCTTTCTAGGACTTCAAGTTCATCAATCACCCCGTGGAATTTTTATAAATCAGTCTAAATATGCTCTTGAAATTTTGAAGAAACATGGAATGATGTCTTGTGACACTTATAATACACCTATGGGCTATACCACAAAACTAGATGCTGATTTACATGGGATTCCAGTTGACCCTACCAAATACCGTAGTATGATTGGGTCCCTCATGTATCTCACAGCTAGTAGACCTGATATAGTATTTGTTGTCTACATGTGCTCCCGCTATCAGTCCAGACCAACTGAAAAACACCTCAGTGAGGTCAAGAGAATCCTTCGATACATAAAGGGAACCATTAACTTGGGGATCTGGTATCCGAAGGATTCTGGCTTTGAACTAATTGCTTTTTCAGATGCTGACCATGCAGGATGTTTAGACACACGCAAAAGTACATCTGGTGGATTACAATTTCTCGGAGACAAACTTGTGTCATGGCAATCTAAGAAGCAGGACTGCACTTCACTGTCGTCTACAGAATCTGAATACGTAGCCATGTCTGCTTGTTGTGCTCAAGTCATTTGGATGCGATCACAACTTAAGGATTATGGCTACCTATTCAACAGGATTCCTATCTACTGTGATTCAAAGAGTGCAATTGCTATCTCCTGCAACACTGTGCATCATTGCAAATCCAAACACATCGATCTCCGATATCATTTCATCAAAGAGCATGTGGAAAGGGGTACAGTTGAACTTTATTTTGTTGGAACTGAGTATCAATTGGCGGACTTACTTACCAAATCCTTGGCACCATCCAGGTTTGCTAGTTTAGTTCACCAAATTGGTATGCGATGTTTGACTCTAGAGGATCTGGAAAAGTTTTTAAAACACAATTGATTGTCAAACATCAATATTATCTTTGTACATATTCTTTCAAAAAAAAATGCAAGTATAAAACTCTTTCAACACTATTTTTTTCTAAAAGGTCTTCAATCATTTAAAATTAGTGTTGAGGGGGAGGGAAAGTAACGTTTTTTTTTAATTCCCAAAAATTATTTTACCTTTTATACTTGCATTTTACCAAAAACATTTACGTTTTATCTAATAAGTTGATTCAAAAGGATTTCGGGTTACTCTCCTTGATCAAAACCAATTAATTTTACCATGTTCTAAGGTCGAGGGGGAGTACGACAAGTTGTTCTTATCATTTCTTGGAGTTAATATACTAATATGATATATGTTAAAGTGGTTAGGCATTAGGTTTAAAAGTTGTGTGAGGTTAAGGGACTAAAAAATGTCACATTGTGTAACTCGTATTAACCACAGTCAAAACCAAGTTTGACCTATCACATTTACTTTCTTTCACCAAACACATTTAATACCACACCTACTCGATCAAACGGCCTCAAATCATTGGACTAATCCAAGCATCTTTCATCTAATCTGAAAAAGGTAACATGTTTTGATCATAATTCTAAACAAAGGTTTTTAATTTTATAACAATCCAACGGCTCAATCAATCACAATTGATGAATTTGTTTGTTGAGTTATGCGTAGAATTCAAACCCAGAAAGATGTGATGATTTGATTGAATTTGGTGATGGGATTTGTTCATATGATGCTATTAAACATGTTAGTTAACTCCAATCTCACCCAGAATCATCAATTGAGTGATTTGAGTGATTTCGTTAATTAGGGTTCATACGTATTATTAGGGATTCTTGATTGTGTATGTTTTGATTGTGATTAATAATAGGGATAGGGTGTATTAGTGATAAGGATCATATCCCAGTAGATTAATTGCATCACAAACGTGTCTGAATCATTAAGCTAAGGTTTAGGGTTCGAAGGTCACTAGCAGATTCAATCTTAAGATTTTGTGGATAATTTGTGTTATTACTTGGTCCATATGATCCTTAGGTTGTTAGAATCATTTGCCCCATGCTTAATCATACCCAGAAACATGTTTGATTATAATTGTGATTTATTATTCATGCAAGTTTACGCGTTAAGTTGTATTTGGCATGATTACGCGGTAAAATGTGTGAATTATGTATGATGGGTTTGTTATTGATCAGTGGTAATGTTTGTGCACTTTCAGGAAACGTACAACTCGAATTTCTAAGGTGAATTTCTGGAAAAAGGTGTCTTTACGCGTTAAATGTTCATCCTACGCGTAAGATTGAATCTTACGCGTAAGATTCGACACGTGGACAAATTGTGTCTTGGATAAGACATAGTTTACGCATAAAATTGTTCTTACGCATAAGTCTAGAACTTACGCGTAAGTCATTACCTACGCATAAGTTGCAATTTACGCCTAAGGGTAATCCTACGCGTAACTTCAATTTCTACGCTTAAGACTTATCTTACGCATAAAATTGATCTTACACGTAAGTTTCTCTTTACGCGTAAAATTCTAACTTACGCGTAGATTTTGCACTTACGCCTTATTTCTATTTTTACGCTTAAGTCAGGTTACGCGTAAAGACAGCAAATTACGCGTAAACTTGTCAAATTCCAAAATTTTTCTAAGTGTTGGAAATTTTTCCAATGTGTAACTTGTTGTAAATGATAAACTTATGTTGTAACTGAATTGTTTTATGTTTCTAACAAGTAATATAACTCAAGTTTGTCACATATCAAAAGTTTTCACACACACAAACCCCCACTGATCAATGTCAAACATGCAAATGTAAACATGTTCAATGAATGTCTATGCTAACATCGTCAACAATTGCCATGTTTGTGTGTGTTTATGATCTATTCAGATGGCAGAACACAACGATAATCCACACGTACCAGTGCCTGAACCCTTACGTGCATGGGAAGACACCTTTCCTGAAAACTACTCCAGAAAGATAGGAAGGAACAACCTGAGAGTCAACTTCAACAAACTTACATGCAATGAGTCTTCTTGCCTCGTTGCAGTTGATGCTCTCATCTATCACCCGTGCAATGTTCTACTCACCAAATCTGCTGCAGTGGCATGCTTCTACATACATCAGTTTTGGCACACAATCCACTTGGACCTCCTTGAAGAGTCCTTTACTTGTATGCTTCACATGTGACAAGTCACGGTCGACAAGGATCTTCTCCGCAGTGCTCTTGGACTTCCCGAACTTGAACCGAATGAAGAGTATGACCAAGTTCCAACTGAAGAAGAATTGATAGAATGGCTGAGAGATATTGGGTATGATGAGTCTGAAGGGGTCATTACTAGGCACTCTAGGGTCAATATCAGATTTCTTCCACAGCCTTGGAGAACTCTCTACATCATAATTGCCAAGTCACTATCTGGCAGAGACACAGGCCATGAACACCCTAAGCTCCAACATCTCAAGCTGTTCTGGGCTATTGCTAATGTCAAGAAGGTTGATTATGCCAGCATTATCTGGGAAGACATTGTGTGGCACATACACCGCAAGACGACCAATATTCCTTTCGTCCGTTTCACCAAACTTCTCATTGCAAGCTTCATCCATGAATATGATGACATACCTCAAAGACTGAATGATGAGTTTCAGCACACATACAAGAATGAGGACACACTTAAGGTCATCAAGAGAATGGATACTAGTACGAGGAAACAAGGAAAGAAACTTCCTGATTGTCTTCTGACTAAGAAGGTTCAAGAATGCAATAACTACAAGTACTACCTTCAAGCTCTTGAAGCAGATAAAGTTGGATTTCTGGACGAAGATGTTCTACCCTCCTTCAAGCACAAGAAGGGTAAGAAAGATAGTAAGACTGGGAGCTCCGGCAGTTCCACTCAGTCTAAGAAGAAGAAGGGTACTCCAAAGAGAAGAATTCCTACCAAACAGCCCGCTACTATTCCCGAACCTGGGTGGTTTCCCCCTCCTCAATCTTCTCCTAAGCCATCGGACTCCGAACGAACTGAATCCGACGAAGGTCCTCAGTATAGTGAAGCCTATGCTAATATTGAGGAAGATGAGAATCTTGATGACATCGATTGGGATAAAAACATTGATGAGTTTGCTGACAATGCCGTATATCCAACATATCTCACTCAAAGACCATTCACTAAAGCTCAGTCGATGCTAGAAGAAGAAAGGATTAGAAGGGAAAAGATGAAGGAACCAGTTTCAGCTGTACAAGAGCCTGAAGACCCTTCAATCGAAGAAGAAAATGAAAGGGCTCTCAATCTGGGTCTCCTCCACAGCCGAATTGATGCATATAATGCTGACTTACCTCCACCTCCATTGTTCTCTCAGACCACCGAAGCTGGGGGCTCAAGCAGCATTCCTGAGCCTACCACAGGAATCTCCTCAGACTTAGTTGCTTATGATAATCCCTCAGTAACTCCCACCGATATTGAAATGACTATGGAAGAGGAAGAAGAGGAAGATCCTATGGATACCGATGCTCCAAGACTTATGTCCATGGAAGAAATGGAGCGTAGAGAACGGGCTCAGGAAGAAGAATTGAAAAGAAAACAAGAAGCTGAAGAGGCCAGACTTGAAGAGATTGCTCAAGCTAAACTGGAAGAAACTATCAGAATGGAAGAGAGCAGGAAAGCAGAGGAGGCAGCCAAACTGGCTGAAGAAAAATCTAAGAAGGAAGAAGAAGCCAGGATGGCTGAAGAACTAAGGCTTAAAGCTGAAGCTGATAAGCTGGCTGAAGAAAAGCTAAAGAAGGAAGAAGAAGCCAGGCTTGCTGAAGAGCTTAAGCTTAAGGCCGAAGCTGATAAACTAGCAGAAGAACAAAGGTTGAAAGAAGAAGCAGCCAGTGTCAATGAAGTTGAACAACCCGAACCAAAGACAGGAGATGTCAAAGACACTACCACCATTATTGAATCATCACAGTCATCACCTCCTGCATCTGAATCAACCCGTGACAAATCGATTAAGAAACCGAGCTCCAAAGCCTCTGTTGCATCCAAACTACTCAAGTCTGCTTTCAAAAGAGTGCATGATAAGAAGAGAAGCAAACTAGAAGATCAGGTTGCTACACTTGCAACCCAGGTTGCTGAACTATCTAAGCTGAACTCGAACGTCAAAGAGCTACAGGATAAGGTTGACATTTTCTTAGCTAAAGACGTAACAGAGAACTTGGAAGCCGCACTAGCAGCTCAAGCACAGGAATACATGGCACAACACTTAGTGGCTGAGCTGAAAGATCTACTGGCACCAATGAGAGACGAACTCACCAAGTTCGCTGAGCAAGCAGTAAAGAAAGTTATCCGATCAACAACCTTCACTCTTCGTGCCGACAAGTCTACTGCTCCTCTACCAGGACTTTCTCTGGATGATTTGGAAGCTCAACTCCTAGAAAAGCTTGCAAACAAGTTCACCTTGACTCCTGAAGAAGCAAAAGTCCTGGAAGCACTAAAAGACAAAATGAACAAAGATTCTTGCAGCACAGAGGCCGATAAGCTGAAACGTCAAAGAGATGATGAAGACAGGGATCCTAATTCTCAGGCAAAGAAACAGAAACAAGCCGAAGGACCCTCATCTCAGTACAAATCACCGGTAATCCCTCCTACCACAACAACTTCCTCACAACAACCGAAAGCATCAGGTTCTGCTCCCAAAGCACACGACCACTTTGTATACACCGGTGGTGACGACATCCCACAGCCCGATGAAGTTCCAGAACCGTCCCCTAAGAAGAAGAAGAAAGCTAAGAAAGGAAAGCATCATCAACCCCAACCAGACTCCTCACCTAAAGGCACCAAACTAAAGAAACCTAAAACCGTCCTTAACTGGCTAGACCATGACAATAGTGCCGAATACTCATGGTTTGAGAAGATGATCAATTCGCAACCACCACTGGAAGACAATCATGAACCTCAAGATGGTCGAACGGTGGAATATGCTCAAATGATTCAGCAAAAGTTTAAGATGAAAAAGATGAATAAGAAAGAGCTGCGAAGAATCAAAAATGATGCTTTCAATCTTCTGAAAGATCGGTCTGCTAACTCAATCGAGCTTGAATACCATCTGGAAAATATTGCTCGAGCTATGTCAAGCAATATTGACTGGATCAACCCTGAATCATATGTCGATCCGGTCACAAAGAAAACCGCACCTTACATTACTGACTGGTCCAAACCACTACCGATGATTGGGAAGCCTAAGGAACCAAAGATCCCGTACAAGTTCTTCTACAACACAGACTTGGAATTTCTGACACTTGGCAGCAAAATCGAGAAGAAGTATGTTACCTCACTCGCCTTTCTCCCTGCAGCTCGATATCTCAACAATGCCATCGAAGAAGAAGCTTCTGCATTATTCGTCGACAAAATTGTTGAATATGACCGGGATGCACTTTATGGTATTCATCATTGGCCAACCAACCGGGCACAGTACTATCGAAGCAGCAGACTTAATCAGACGATGGGTGATGTAGAAAGTGATCTAAAGATTGTCTCCATTCAATTCATCTCGACTGTCACGTTCTTTGGGTACCCCTTCCTCAGCAAAATCACACTGAAAAGAATTGATGAAAAGGAGTACGATATTTCCGAGTCTGACTTTCCACGACTACGTCTCAACGACATAGAAATGCAGCTTGCCTAAAGAGATGCAGCTTGCCTTTATCCAAGCTCTTCTAATCTTCATCAGGCAAATTGTCATAAGAGAAAGAGTTGAAGATCTTCAGTTAGGAGTGGAAAGTTACCAGAAGAAGCTCAATCTCACCAAACCAAACCTGTTTGACATCCCCGACCTTCAACATAAACCTCAATACTCCTTGATCAGACGACCATTTGGGTTCACCTACCGAAGTATTAACGGTCGCAACTGCTTTATGGGATATGAAGAAATTCATAAGTTCTGTGATGAAACTCTTAAGTTCGTCAGAGATGGGATCAAAGGCAGAATCAATGATATTGAATTGGGTAAATCCAAAAGGTGGAACACCAATGAAGCCCGGGATGCTCGCAGATTCATCTTCAGGATTGAGAACAGATTGAAGCGCAGGGATCAGTTTCGGAGGTTGGAGAGTTATGTGGGAGGCAGATCCAAATTTCCGGTATTGACATTTCAGAGGCCTGATTGGTAGATCATTGTAAGAATTTGATTTGATTTGTCAATAATTTACTTCATAATGGTTTGTGTACGCATTACAGTTCACAACCCGAACTTGTAAAGAAAGGACCCTGAGGTACGCATCAGTGCCTCAATCCTAAATATAAGGAGCGAAGGCTTCTTACTTTTGAGTAGAATTAATCAAACATTTATGATTTTTCATAATTCTGCTCAAAAGGACAAGTATTTCACCTCAATAAGACCTAATCACTTGTTGAGGGGGAGCACTTGTCAATACAAAATACTTTGCTCTAAATCAAAATTTCTTGATGAATCTCCTCATAAGACTCAAAAGGCATATTTTAATCTTAAAGTTTGTCAAAAACACCATTTTGTATGCTATTTTTGAGGGGGAGAAAATGAAAAAGTGATTAAAACATACGAAGTCAAAGCTTTAAGTTGTATCATGTGCGAGCTAGACTCAGTATTAACCCAGGAATTGACGAGATAATACAAGTTAGTAACATCGAAAGGACTTATCCTCGACGGGTAATAACATCAAGTTAGTTACTAGAGCTAGTAGTCACCTAAAAGCTGACTATGTATCTCTTTAACTAGCCACGTAAGCGTGTCTCGAAAAGGATATGTCTTAGTAGAAAAGTACCGTCTCGAGAAACTTTCTGTGGACTTGATCAGGCCGGGTAATAATTTCAAGCTAGTTTAACTAGTGATGTAAGCGTGTCTCGAATCGGTCTAGTTCACGGAAAGTGGATCAATTCAAAAGAGCTTGCTCTTCCCGCATGTGCAAATTTATTAAACACATATGAGCACATGTGCAGGGGGAGCCCTTCAAAAGTGTACACAAAACTCTCAATGTGTTAACCAAAATATTTGATTATCACAAACACGTTGAGAGATTTTCTATCAAAGGTTTCTTGGCTACTGTCGGAGTTATAAGGTGATTAAGATAGGAATATCCGTCCTATGATCCGTCAGAGCCGGAGGGATCTACCCAAGGACATCTCCCATAGTTAGAATTAGAAGTCCTTAGGTATGATACGAAAAAAGGAGAAATGAATGAAAGGGAAAGAAGGAGTTGAAGAATTAAAAAGAAAAGTAAAGTAAAGGGTGAAAAGAAATAGCCCTCCAGATGATTCAACCTTAGGGCAGACACCGGGTTCAATACGTATGCTACTGGTTGTTGCTAAGGCGACGCCGATATTGAAGATTAAGTCGTCATGGACCCAGTGACGCAATGCACTAAACCTTCTTAACCACTCAAGTTCTCTTAAAAGGATTTGTTTCATTCTCACAGGGGAACCCGCGTAACCTATCGACCAATCTCTTAGAGACGGTTGATATTGAAGAAGGACATCCCCAGTCTCCGCATAGGAAACCTAGGTGTGCACTTATAGAGTCTAGAGCCATGAGATACTTCAAAGATTTCTTAGGAACACTTAGTATTTCTGCAACTGGTGTTCTACATCAATGGGCATCAGTTGTAAACTATCGAGTCCTTCGCAGATTTTAGCTATCTGCCGAGAACGTTTATGAGAGGATTACTTATGTATTACTCAATGATTGAACGGAAATCCTGCCAGGGTCAACATCAAACAGCCCTGACAGCAGGTCACTTCGGTAACCCCACAAGGGTTACGCTTAGTGTTTGCGGTGGTTCCATTACGGTCTACAGTCGTGGAGTGATCCCCAGCGACTCACCCAGTCATTGAGCTACTTAGTAGGTCTCGTAAGCTCCTTCGGGAGTATCTGATATGGGAACGGCCTGGATAAGGATTAGAAGGAGTCTTCACAATATGCTGTTGATGAGCTCTAATTCCTTATCCGTAAGTACCGGTTGTTTTATTGCTAACTGTTTACTCGCAGGTACCTCACTTCCATGATGATAGATTCCAACATGCTCATACATACATCTTGAAGTCAAAGAAAGCTCCCCCAAAAGGATCTTAACAACACAAAGTTCAAAGAAAGATTCTACATCAATAAGAAGAATCTACAAAGTATAAAGACAAAGATCTCAATGCACGATAAGGAACTTCTTGTACGTGAAAGTTTAAAGTCTAAAGATGTATGAGTATGTTGGAATGGCGGACAACCACCACAGACACAGGAGTGACGAACGGCAGACAACTTCATAACCTAATCACTACATCATCACCAAAGAACAAAGTCAAAGAGCAAAGTATATTCATTATCATTCAACCAATTTTGAAGACGTCTAGAGTTTTACATGTCACAAGTGAACGACAAAGATGAAGACGTCAAGCAACCGTGATGACCGACCCTTAGGGGGAGATTGTTGGGATCATACTTTAGTATTTAGTCAAGTCTCGGTCATTACATTTTGTAATAGGTTGCTTTAGTATTATTTATGTTTATTGTTTAAGTTAATGGGCAACATGTAAAAGCCCATAAGGCCTTAAAGCCCACAAAATTAAGGATAAGGGAGGAAGGGAGTGTTGCCCTAACTCCTCCCCTATAAATAGAAGGCTTATGTAACATTTTATTTTGTTGGTTATTAGATTATCTTAAAGAAACTCTTGCACTTTTATCTTTCATATTGTCTCTTAATCAACCACCTCTCATTCTCATCTTATTTCTTTATCAATCATACTTGTGTTTACATAAATGGTGACCTAACAATTAGTCTATATTATTTTCTTTTATGAAAATCACCCTTTTTATTGCTTACATCAAGTCAAACAATTAAGAAAACAATAAAAACAAGTAATTTAAAGAAAAATAAACAACTAATAAGAAAACGTGAAACAATTAGCCACATGCAAACCATATTAAAAAGATCCTAATAAAATCAATTCTAGGTATAATTATGCATGTAATCACCTAAGGCCTTCCCTTCTTAATAGAAGTGGAGCCACATACATTGACGAATCAATTGCGTAGGCCAAAGATAATATACACACCACATAGCATATAAATTGATTTTAATATATATATATTGGAGTCTTCCCCAATTTTAGATCTAATTAAAACATGTGACAAAAATTAAACAAACAAGATCCATGACTAACATGCATGTTTCATCACGGATTAACCTAACAATTAGCACAAAGGTCACAAGTACGTTCACAAAAACCGGTTAAGACCTAGGGTTTCTATATGATTACAATTTAATCAAGAAAACCACAAACCCTAATTAGGGTTTTTTTGTGGAAATCGACCCCCTCCCCAAAATTAGGGTTAGGGTTTAAAAAAAAATTAAAGAAAAAACCCTAGAAAAAACATGTATCTAAAACAATTAAAGATCCGATTTTTATTACGTTTTAGTAATCAATTACATGTTATCCATGGCTCGTGATGCCACTGTTAGAGTTTGACAATCAAATAACACATATTGCGAAAGCTAGGATCAAGTATAACACATAAATATTAACTAAAACATAAATAGTAAACGTACCCGATGCACTTCAAATAAACCTTGATTCTTGTACAATTAGATCAATGATAAACCCCTTACCGTTTTGTTTATCGATCTCTTGATAATTACTAAAGTAAGTAATTACCTCGTTCTTGTACACACAAACTACCAACGAATAAAGGTTTGTTGCAAGTAAACAAATCACTTAATTTTGGATTAAACCAAAATGGACCCAATCCCTAAGGAGGGGGGTTGAACCGATCGGCCTAGGAAAACAAAGAAAGAAAACAAGTTTTTAGGGTTAGAGTGTGTGCACAAAAGATTGTGAAAGTCTTACCCTTGGTCTTGTATATATACTAGAGGATTACTTGGAGACAAAGCAAGCATGGATCGACCCTATGGGGTATGGGTCGACCGGCCTAGACAAACCCAAAGGGTTTCTAGATCCTTCTTGACTCCCAAGTTTCACTCTAGTCCTTATCTTTCTTATTTAACGATAGTTAGTCCATACGGTTAATAACTAACGACCGTTTAGTCCATTAAGTGTTATAAATATATATATTCCATACATTTAATATATATATATATATATATATTTATTTTACATTATTCTTGTTTGTAAAATGTGCAATCCCGAGGTCTCGGGTTCGATCCTAGACATTTACTAATTAATGTTTATATGTAACTTTTAACAAATAATGCATCCCAAATCCATGGATCATATACTACACAAGATTTATAATCCAAACTTTTTGGTTCTGGTGCAATTATGACTACTAAACATTCATTTTAAGGCTAAAGCCACTATGATTACCCAATCATTAAAGATATATGCCGCTAATAAAATAGTGACAAGTTGAATTAACTTGCAGCACCTTTTTTTTTCGAGTCAATAAAAAGTGAATACTAATGATTCATACATGATCCAAATTTGGTATATCAGATATTTAATTTGGACGAGTTTTGATCTGCTAAGCATGTATAATCCATTCTCATCTTAAAAATTCATTTTGTTTTACCTTTTCACCACATTACCGGCACAAACATATATACTGATAACGAGCAGTAGCTTATGTGCATTCCTCATAAAGTTGGAGAGAATTTCCAACCTAGTTATGAATTGGAAATGTTATGGGCGGCCTATACGTCCTTATTCGATCATATCAGCACATCACATTATATATCATAAACCATAGACTATAACAAACAGAGCAAAGTGGAAATGTCATACAAATGACACACATATGATCAACTGGTATATCTGATCATGGTGAATCCTATATCCTTAATTTATCATAGGACAATTTTTAATGTAATAGTTGATATCTCAGAAAGTTACTTTTCATTTCTTTCTTATGCACTTTAATTTCTAGTTTTATATTGACAACACAAAGGTGCATTTTCTAATTGAAGCCACACTAAAGCTATTTGTAATACATGGTGATTATGGCCAAATTCAACTTTACTCCTCTATTGCTTTAGCTCAAAGTAAAATATGTTAGTTAAATTAAATTTAACTTTACTGCAATATATGCTAATAATCACAATGAACATTGTTTTGATTTGTATCTTCCTAAACATAGTCCAACTATCACCTTACAGTTAATATCAATAATTTCTAATTACCAACCAACTTATGATTACAAAATATAGACTTACATAGTGAATCAAAAGTAACGATAAAACAGTTATTAAGTAGTTGGTTTTGAAATTTAGTGGTTAAGCACTGTAATGTCCTCTGTGAGATTGCAGATTTAACCCCTAAACTCATTATATTCTATATTTTTGTTAAATTTACAAAGCAAAGATCTAATCAAACCAAAAACACCAAGATTTCATACAACCAAAACCAACCTCCCCTTTTATTTTTATCAGTGTTCTAAATGGCGCCGCCAAGGCGCGAGGCGTAGCCTGGCCGCCACGAAATGGACCTTGGCGGCTGCTCTAGGCGTAGCGTGGGATAAGGCGCAAAAAGACACGCCTTTTGGTAAGGCGTGGCGCTATTTTTAGAAGCATTTAGGGGATTTACGGATTTGTCTTGAATTTCTAGTATTTGGGTTATTTCCTTCTTGAGCCTTACAAGTTCAAAACTTAATTCCTACTTGGGCCTCGTATTTGGGTCTGGCTATTTGGAATTTGGGCTTTAGTATTTGAAATTGGTCTTAAAAAAACGATATAAAATTATGAATACATAAATTTATAAATATTCTTTTGCCGCTTTAAACACGCCTTAAGAAACGCCAAGGCTTCGCAAAGACTCGTAAGGGTAAGGCTTGAGATGTGACACCACGCTTATAACATTGATTTTTATTCGCAACATTAGTCATCCACTTCAAATGTCAATATTGATTTGGAGTTCAGAAATTACACAAAAACATAAAACAAATTACAATCAAGATCTAATCTCACACTTGAGAGAAAGAGATATTTTACGCACACTGATTTATCTAAAAACTGATTACAACAAGAGAAAATAAGATATTTATTACTTTCTCCGTCTCAAAATATAAGTCATTTTGACTTTTCAAAGTCTTTTTTTTTCAACTTTGACTTTAATTATTTTTTTTTCGTGTTATATAATACTTGATGCAAAATATATAAATGAATTGTGTTTTAAATGTATTTTCATTGGTATAGTTTTAATCAAATATTATATAATATGAAAAAAAATAATTAAGGTCAAAGACAGAATAAAAAGACTTTGAAAAATCAAAATTGAATTATATTTTGAGACGGATTAAGTATATAGCTAGGTTTGGAAGTTTAACTTGTTGCAACTTTAGGTCCTTCATCTTCCAATCCGGAAACATCTTTAGCCCTTGAACTTTGAACCTTTTTGTCAAACACAACCTGCACAAGAAAACAAAGAGAAAACAACTATACAATGTTGACAAAATAGGCCCTTAGCTTATATTTCCAACAATTTTTTAACCCATTTAACATCATTGACTTATTTTATACATTACATTTTTTGTTGTAATCTTTTTTCTAGCACCTTGTTAGTTTTTCAATAAAATTCTTTTATTGAAGATATATGTATTCTAGAAATTGAACTAAAACACATACGATATTGATAATATTATCATACATATCATTATCTTTGATATTTATCATCTAATATATTTAATTGGTTATGATTTTTGTTTGTTAGTTTTACATTATTTTGTATGAGAATCTTATTTTGTAGCTATAAATGAATGTTTTCGCACCTAATATAACCCACAGTAAAGATTTTAACAAATAATTATTTGTAGATTAATTGAAATTTAAGAAACCGAATACATATTTTTTTATTAATTTTTTTTTATCACGCCGTTACGCACCGCTAGTTTGCTATATTTCTTTGTAACAGTTGGGGACTTGGGGCCATATATGAGACGCGGGGCACACGTAAAAGAAGAAAAAACATTATTTTAAATTGCTTTAGGTTTTTATGCCTAGTCTTTAGTTAATATAATTAGTTGAAAACAACATAAAAGAGTTTAATATTAGAAAGTAAAAACGTGTTACCAAAAGCACTTACTCATCTTTCTTTTTTTAATTTGTAGAAAACAAAACCGTGTTCTTTTGTCAAATTAATAACGTCATTTTTTATTATATAAATTCTATGAAGAAATTAATAAAACGTTTAACAAATGAAAGCTTTCATTAACCCTTGTTTTTGACATGATAATTTTTCTATGTTAAAAAAATCAATGAACACGTAAGACATGGGACATACCAAATCTAGCATCGATTTTATTAGTAAAATAAAAAGCATAAATGTTAATATAAAATGAAAAGTACATGTTGTAGTGTGATTGAACATAATAAATCATGCCAGCTAAAATCATGAGAGTAAACAAAAAACGGGTCCTAGCTTTCGTTAGGACCTCACCGTTTGTCTATCTTTGTATTTATTGTTTAACATGACTTATTATGTTTATATAAATGCGAGAGGATCTTAATCCATTCAATGGAAAGTATATACTCAAAATTATAATTTGAACGTTTGAAAATAAAATTTTTTATATAATAAAACAAGATCCTATTGGGAATTTTTCATTTCAAAAAAATCAATTCATACCTTATTTAGTAATAATTGTATTTAAAAAAATTATTTTCTTATTAGGTAACATTTTATATTTATCCATAACACAAGTAGAAGATAAATACAAAAAATATAGATAAGATACAATTAACACAAGTAGAAGATAAATACAAAAAATATAGATAAGATACAATTAACACAAGTAGAAGATAAACACAAAATATATAGATAAGATACAATTAATAATAGGATTAAAATTTTTAAATAATTATCTTTAATATTAAAAAAACTATAATTAAACATCATAAATCAAACAAAATAAAGATTAAATTATTTGTTTTTTAATAAATAAAAATATACGATTCAAAAAATTTTAAAAAACCCGTGCATGCGCGGGCATTATAACTAGTTAGATTTAAGATAATTTGAGGTCCAAACCTTTTTTACATACTAAAGGACTAATTTTCAGCCTCCATCTTTCCTCCATCTTTATTTGATCTAATGGATGAGATTAATCCTAACAATTTAAAAAACCCACTTTCATCCTTTTTTTTCAAATATTAATATCTTTCAAATCGTTAACTGTTAAGCTAAAAAAAAAATATATCGTTACGACGAGCATTAATTATCTTTCTATAGATAGGCACTTTGATATATTTTGGACAATTTTTTTTTTTTAATTTTTTTCAGGTTTTTATTCGTGGCCGAAAAAATCACATATGATATATCATATATCATATATCATATATTATATATCAATGCGATTTTTTCGGCTACGAAAAAAAACGAGAAAAAAAATTGTCAAAAATATATCAAAGTGCTATCATATATGATATGTAATATCATATATTATATATCACATGCGATTTTTTTGGCCATGAAAAAAAACGAGAAAAAAAATTGTCAAAAATATATCAAAGTGCCTATCTATAGAAAGATAATTAAATGCTCGTCGTAACGGTATATTTTTTTCGCTTAACGATTAACGGTTTGAAAGATATTAATATTTGAAGAAAAAAAATGAAAGTGGGTTTTTTAAATTGTTGGGATTAATCTCATCCCAACAAAAAATCAAATAAAGATAGAGGAAAGATGAAGGGTGGAGATTAGTCCTGTAAAAAATAGTTTGATTCTCAAATGATCTTAAATCAAATTTTATTTGTCAAAACAAAAGCCGAATCACCAAATGGTATATTTGTTAAATCTCATCGAACCATAATCGAATGGAATATTATATCAAATGTTACTAGTTATAATGCCCGTGCACGCACGGGGTTTTTTATTTTTTTATTTTAAGTTTAATAATAATAATTTCATTGATGATAACGGAGATTACATAGAAAGTAGATCCAGAAATAGATCTACCCAGAAATTATTCATACAAATAAGAAAACCTGAATCATCTAACAACTCTATCATTTTCTCTAGCTTCTCGCTTTCACGCTTCAAAATTTTCAAATAATATATTTCTAGCTATTAAAAAACAAACAGTTTATTTTTGTTTATAATATGTTTGACGTATGTGTTAAGAATTCATATATATATATATATATATATATATATATATATGTTGCATAGACATGGTAATCTTCATGCGGTGTGATTGATTTATGTTTTTCATCTATGATAATGTTATATTAACTAATACGTAGTAATGCTTTTATAATATCATAAAAGTGGATACATATGAAGTGACCCGTTTACGATATACAAATCCACAACATTCGTATCCCCCCATTGTTTGAGAAGTTGTATACACCCGATTTGGTGCTATCATGAGTACAAAACATACCTTCAATATCAACAATTTAAACCAAAAGAGTTCAATATCAACAATTTAAACAACTCATATATTCTCAAAAAGACAAAAACACTGAATTGATAACTTTAAGTCTTTAAGCTTAAAATTTTAATTTTGATGCAAAAAAAATAGTAGCTTTTAGAAGGGTTTATTAGCAAGAACTAAAGCAACCTACTTCAAGAAAGCAACATTTTAACTTACAAATCCCCTTAAGCCACGGATGAATCAAACTTGGGTCAGTTGGTTGGCCTCTTCAAGATTAGTTTGTTTGACCATAAAAATTTCACACCCGCCTTAGTGAGAATCACTACCACATGTTTGCTAACAATAAGCAAAACTGTAATGAAGAAATATAATCAAGACTTAATTAGTGGTGAAGCATTTAGTCCTACAACTTCATGTAATTGATCAATAATTTTCTTGTTATGAAAATTAACTTCGTTTTCATATAGCATTTCGATTTCATCAATAGGGTATGGGATGAGTTGTCGAGCCAAAATGTCCTCGTGACTCCATATAAAAGCAACTATATCTTCTTATAAAAAGAAAATTCAAATAAGGAGATCCAACAATGAAAGTAGAAGCCATGAGTTAAAAATCATTTTATGTAAGGTGAACAAATACGAATCATGAAAAATAATTTAAAATCAGTCAATCAGACATAACAAAGACGGAATAAACAAAGTTAGGATTTTTTTATTTTTTTTTATTTATTTATTTTTTTACTATAATGGGTTAGTTACCTCTTTTTTTTGCAGTGGAGAAGCACCAGCACCAATCTGAAATTCCACCATGGATGCTTTTTCACGATGGCAGACCAATAATTCATCTTCTTCGGTGCTCCAATTTGTGGTGGTTAAGTCAGCTGGTGTCAAACTATAAACTCTCAACTTTTGTCGCGGTAAAGTTACCTAGAGACTATTTTTCAACTGTTAAAAAAGTGGACACTATTGTGCCGAATCCCACATGAAGAATGTCTTCAAAATGAAATTAATTAGAAATTATTAGTACCTGGTTCGCTGCTTTCAGATGGTGGGCTTCTAACGGGTCGGATTGTAGAGGCATCAGATGGTCCCTTCTTTTCTACAGTGAGAACAGAAGATAAAACAGGAACTGAAGCTGCTCTTTTTGATCCTCGGGTTGGTGCATTTGGAGAAGCTGAAGATTTGGTAGTTGGAGCTGATTGAAAAGTTGACGCACTTTGAGTGGCCCCACCCTGGTTTCTGTTTGACCTATCTTGACTCTGTAATTACATTAGAAATGATAAAAACACTCCACAACAAACAAATTATGGACAGGAAAATAGGCTTAAGTAGAGGTGGCAATGTCAACCCATTTATAAGGAAACAGGTCAGCAGGGATTGTATCAGATTACACACTTTTTTTGCTGTTTTAAAATTACAAAAGTAGACACTTTTTTCCAATTCAAGCATATCTCTACTTTGCCAAACATATTACAGCCTTGACAAATGACATGAGCAAATATTAATATTATGTTGATTTTAAACTGATCAACTACATAGATGAATTGGCAAAGTGATTATGGTCAGTGGTCTTATCTATTGAGAATTGACCAGATCCTCAGATAAAGGTCCATTTGAAACCTTATCTTATTTAAGAAGAGAGCTCGAGACCTAAACTCAAAGTAACTTACCATGGTTTAAAAAGTCAATTTAAAAAGATAGGCTAATTCACGGACAAATCAGTGCAGATTAAGGTAGATTCAGGTCCATTTGCCAACAGCAAATCAATAATTTGAAGGTTTGGTTCATCATTCTGTGAATTTGTTATTACCATTTTCAATACTAATATAAAAAATCCTCTTATGTTTTCCAAAAATGGTCATCTTTAACAACTTCTCCAAAAACTAAACCTTATAATCCTTCTATACTAAATTATGTAAAGGATATCAAATAAGTTATAATATTTATTATAACTATAAGTAATATTATAATGCAACATTCGACAATGGCCTCAATGTATCTGTCACGTTGTCCATGTTAATTAGGAGCTGCTCCATTTGACTATAACTTGTCATGCTAGATTCATATATCCTGAGAGAAGTCCTTACTACTCGTCTTTTTAGCTGTGAACCTCATATTCACCGTCTCTTTAACGGCGGATGACCATTAACAGAAGGACCAAAAACTACTCATAGACAGAGCATGCAACAACAAACTCAATCCCGTCGGGGCATATATTTGAAATACTTTTAATAAATTTTCATGTGAAAACTTCAAATTGGTAAATTTTAGTGAAAATTTAAACACAACAACAACAAACCCAATCCCGCCGGGGTAGGTTATGGTTAGTGAAAATTTAAAGTGTGTGTTAAAACAATAACATGTTTATGAAGCTTGACAGAGAAATCATTATAAGCAGCCATTTGCTTGTTAAGATGCAATTTATACTATTCATGACCTTACAGTAAAACCCCATTGGTTTCTTTATATCTATATCCACATTCGAACTTTAACTTAAAAGTTATCACTTACCTTAAGTTTTAAGTTTCTACATCCCCGCCACAAATAGAAGATCACATATCAATTCTATACTTTGAGATTGTGCAGCTTGTAAGTAGACATGGTAATCAAGGTCTCCAGGGGCCTTACTTCTGTCAGTATTTATAAAGAGTCAATAAAGTGTGGCATCGCTATTCTCCGTCATTGGTCAGATTCCTGTATCCAAAAAAAAAATTATTATGAAGCAACATTTGGCACCAGGATCATCGATTGCAACCGTCAATTGAACAAACAAACATAGTTCTTAAACATATTATGATAATAAAATTGACATTAATGTTGAATGTTTGAAGCAAAATGTATTAGAGTTTCATAATTAATATATTTTTGAACCTAAAGAAACTTACTGGTCAAAAAGACGAGCTAAACTAAAATGATCACGGAAATCCAAACATGTTTCATTATCCATCTTTTGCACCTGAAGTCATCAGAGAACAATATTTTTAAACACCTTTCACAAATCTACATAATATCATTTTGTGTATCTTTCCATCACAATAAAGCCTCGCAAACAACTAATCAAAATCAAAGCCTAATCATGTAAAACACCAAAGCAACAACAATGATACATACATAATTACATATACAAAAGAATAAGCAATAAAATCGTAAATTACTAATCAACAAAAATCATTCATGTAGTGATCCGAGAATGAGTAGAAGAAGGGTTGTTGGTTTCTATATAATTTAGAATCGAAGTATAACAATTGGGAGTTTTCCTTATTTCTAATCTGACAAAATTGTATATAACGTTTAATAATAAGTAGTCTTTGAAGTGGTGAAGTATAGTAATGCCATTGCTCCTCGCATGCTGATTCGTTCCTCCTCCTCCTGCACCCTCAACTCAAAACCCAATATCAAACCTTAAAACCGTAGATCAAACACCCTGGCCATCTCTTGTAATTTTATCCATCAAAACATATAAGCCCTCACATATTGCAATAATATGGATACAATAGCAATCGAATTTAATACATCTTTACTAATTACCTGGATATGAAAGAAGAACAATAGCAATCGAGTACTGAACCAAAATCAGATGATACGGTTTCAAGGGAAAGAGTGGGCATTTACTGTTACCATCTTCATAGATTCTAGTTAGGAAGGGTTTATTTGGGTTGGTGTAGGTTATGGGATAAAACGTATAAGAATAAGATGATATCATTGAATTTGGAGTTCCGCATTTTTTTTATTTACAATTTGGCCCAAAAGTATCAATTTATAAATTTTAAGGACATGTGTATTTTGGTCTTTTTTTACAATTGATTTATAGGAACGATTTTTTTTAAAGATTAGCTAAATTAAGAAATATTTAGACTTTCTTTTATTATTAAAATCTTTTAAAAAAATAATAATTAAAAAAATATTACCGAATAAGGTATGATTTGATTTTTTGAAATGAAAAAGTCCCAACTAGAGGTTTTATTTTATTAGGTAAAAGATTAGCGAAAAAGTAATATATTATCCTTTGGAATAAAGCTAAAGGAATTATCCTTTTCGTCTTTTGACAAATTCCTCGACTTTTTGATACTCAACTAAATCATCTTAATTACTACAAGTATAAAAAGAAAAGGAAGAAGACGATGGTGGTGCAACTGCAATACAACTAGGATTGTTAAACGACGAGGATTTTGTGATTTTCGACAAGCGAAAAATAGTGTTAAAATGTACATTAACCATTAGAAAAATACATTTTATTTAGAGTAAACTGCAAAACCATACTTGTGGTTTGGTCAAACCAAAAAGATGATTTTGCGGTTTATTCTTGAATTTATGTCAATAGAAATTAAAAAATTGGTTATGTTATTAAAACCCCATATGATGTGACAATAGAAATGTTTTGGTCAAAATATACAAACCGCTATACACACCGTATAAATCCGTAATACATATGGCCCCACAAAACCCTTCTATAAGAGAGTCCGTATAAACTCGTCCTTCAAAAATACATACAGTATCTTGACGAATGTCGATGTTTTAAAAAAACACAAACAAAATAGCAATAATACACTTACATTTGTATTTATTATGATGAGAATGACTAGACAACTTATTTTGAAGCAAAATGCCAAGACAAGTTAAAAGAGGGAAACATTGGTATTGTTTATGGTAAATCCTTTTATGTAAACTAGACGAGTACTTGTGCATAACAATGTAATTTTATAGCGACAGATATAGGTGACAACTTCTAACCTAACCTGAAACCGATACGCAAATTAATAGGTTCGAGTTAAGTCTATAATAAATTTCGAGTCGGGTTTGCGTTGACCCAACTAACTTGTTTATTAATTAGGTCAGGTTCGGGTTAGGAATAAATTAAGCGGGTTGATCCGCCAACCCGTTTAAGATTTTTTACTTAACTTAAAAACTATTTATATTTTATTACGGTTAAATGTGTTAAGCAGGTCGACCCGCAAACATGTTTGACTCATATAATGTGCCTACTTTAATATATATAAAACGGGTTAAATTGGTCAACCCGAAACACATAAATTAATTAGTTTAAGTTTCAACATTTTCTTTATTAATTTATTAGTTTAAGTACTATTTCTTTTATTAGTTTAATTTTTCACTTTTTTTTTATTAGTTTAAGTTTTCACATTATTTTTTTATTTTGCTTTTATATATAGTATAGATCGACAAATATAACAACATTGACTCATAGTGTTTTTATAATTTTACTTTCTCTCTAGGAAAATGAGGTGACAATTTAAAAAGATAACATGAAAAAAGCATGTGTCAACTATAATATCTTTTTTTATAAAGTAATTATTATATAATACAAAATTTCAAGGACATTGAAGGCTATTTTCCCCCAAAAAGATAATATGAAAATGCATAAAAACAAGTTACTAGTAATAACAATCCATAATCATAAATTAATCACTACAATAAAATCTACCAAAACTTTAACCAAACATTTACAATCATGCATGTTCGTCTTAGATGAGTTGCTACACTATTTTGTCTCAACCATGACACTAGTTTTAAGAGCAAAACATTGATTGTCATTTCAAATAATGCTTGCAATAATGCAAAAACGATCATATTCACTTGTTGAAATTCACAAATACAAATAAAGGCCCGTGTTAATTATTATCATAGTGGCTTAATGGCCAGCATTTTTTATGTCGTCACAAGAGATTTCACGTTTAAGCTTGACTAAATATACATGAGTCCAATACTAGTAGTAATTTACCCGACCTCCTTACAAGAAGTCTTGAACTTTACTAGATACTAACAATTTTGGGGGTGTAAAAAGAAGCTAGAAGCAATCATGGTATACCTCGATTAGGTCGTGTATATTTGAGTAAAAGAAACTCGTCCTTTTCGGTAACTGAAACATGAAAATAGTCATCATTTACCCGTTTCAAGTACTTTATATGTCCTATAATAAGTGTTCATTTTCAAAATGTACAAAGTTTTAGGAAATCTCATCAACTACACTTTTTACCAGTTGAATATAATATTTACCCACTAAAATATTTTCTTAATTGTTGAAATACAAAATTGACACTTAGTTTGAGACATTCCAAAATATAAGAAAGAGAAAATATAATGTTGAAAGTTGAGAGAGAAAAAACAAAAAACATATCTCAATTAAATCATGTGTCAAAAAAATAAAAAATAAAAATAAAAAATAAATAAAGGCACGTGTTGTAACACCTCTAAAATTATTAAAGGACTACTATAGGACCACCAACGTCGATATTTAAAGGGATATGCCTCAAACATACATCTGAGTCACAAATTCATCATCTTTGGTAACTTAAAACATGAAAAATTCATCGTTCACCCGTTTTAAGAATATATCTTAAGAAACAACAAAAGAAAACAAAAACAGTCAGACAGTCAGAATAATGTTTGTAATAATGTTAGTTGTGTTATTACACTATGTTAGTGGTGATGTTAGTTGTGGAGAGACAAACTGACGTGACGCTAAGTTGATGGTGGTGATGTTGGTCATTATTACCACTAGCCATATAATTAGGATCCCCTGTGATCGCATTCACCACTGTCACCTTGGCGCTACATTAACAACTTCTCTCTACAACAAACTTCAACAAGAAAACATACATCCATGGTTGTCAGGATCCATATCCTGATCTTAGGATCTTACGATTTTACGATACTGCAAAGCAAAAACGATCCGGATCTTACATAGGATCTTTGAAAGCTTAAGATCTCATAGGATCCTGATCTTAAGCATAAGATCTTAAGATCTAATCCGATCTGATCTTACTTTTCTCGAATCACAAACTAAAAAACTACAACTTTATGCATTGTGTTTTGTAGAATTTAAAAAACAACATGTTAATCTTCTTAAACATTTCATAATCATAATTTAGAACAACATTTTTATGAAACATTTATATAATTAGGATACCCTATGATCGCATTCACCACCGTCACCTCGGCGCTACATTAACAACTTCTCTGTACAACAAACTTCACCAAGAAAACATACATGATGCATCAATTAAACACAAATATACCACACCAACACATGCACACACTACATAACTCAGTCTTGGCCTCATGGATGGACCTTAGTAGAGACCGGAAAGAGTCACGACCCTCCCAAAACTTTGAGGTTTTACTTATATCTATACTACATATAATAGAGGGATGACTCTCTCTCCAAAATTTTCAGACTTACAAGTAACAAAGCATGGTTTACAACACTTTATTGCACATAATTTTCAAACTTACAACAAAATAAGCATAGTGTACAACAAAATAAGCATGGTGTAATTTTCAGACTTATTTTCAGACTTACAACATTAATGCTATTAAAGTGGTTAATTAATACACAATTTAATTTACCCCTTCACCAAAATATACAATTATTTAACCACAATGTACAATCTAATTATACTATTAACCAAAACAAACAACATCAAACCACAACTATCTAAAATCTCCTAACTAAATTCGAAAAACATAAGAAAAACAAAGAAAGATCTCGGGTTATTTTATTTGTGAAATTTTTTTACAGATCCACGAATACCAAAGAAGATCATCGGGCTATTAAAGATTCTCAAAATATAATACAAGATCTTACAAAAAACACTCTTCATTGATCTTTACATGAAAAGAACCAACAACAAAAGAAAACAACATATCACCTACCTGGTTCGAAACCACAACAAGATTTTTAGTCGAAATAAATCACCAAGGGTGTGGTTCTAAGTTTAGTGGTTTGTGTTCATTATTTTCGAGAGTCAAGTAACAGAAAAGGGGTGTTTGTGGATTCGATTAGGTGGCTAGGTGCTTTTTCAAAACATAGCTTTACTATTAAATCTTTTATGTTAAAAAATACCATCGAATCCTTGATGAAGATGAATGTTGAGAGCTGCTACAAAGAAAGAACGAGAAAAAGTGTGTGTGCTCTAAACTGTAAAAGTGTAAACCCTATCTTTTTTATTACTCTGTATTATGTTTTAAGCTTTCATTTAGTAACGACCCAACATGCCAATACTCAAATATTTCACAACTCTTATTTCAAGCCCATAACAAACAAGTTCTATACTTTTAAGCGAATTAGTATATACATTGTTTTTTTTTTGTTTTTTTTTTGCAATTGTGACTTTGTAACGGTTTAATTTAAGCGTGAATCCGAATCGAATAACCGAACCAAATAACGAGAATTACTTAATTTTGATTATTTATTTATCTCTACTAACATATAAAACATTTGAGACTATTTATAAAAAATGTTAAGAAATGATATATCATTGTTATTGCTTAAAGTTATTTTAATTTAAATTATCATTCATTTGTATGGTTATTGTTAGAAAAAAATATGTAACTGAACAAAGTTTGCTCACAGCAAAATATAGTCACAGGGTACCCGCCGCCACATCGTGCGGGTACCCTGCTAGTTTGTTTAAAAGGAAATACAATTTTAACCCTCCCAAATTAACTGATATACCACTCAACCCTTCTAATAAATTCACCCAGTTCCATATATGCTCGGCATCGACCAAGTCTTCATTTTTGTTAATCGAAAACACGTGCTCAAAACCGACACATCTCGGACAATCCAAGACTCGATCATGACACCCTTATCACGCACGGTTTAAGCACGTGTTGCAACATCTCTTAAAACCAGGACCACAAAACACCACCACAACAAATGTGGGACCCACAATCCACCACCATCTAAAAACACAAAAACACACAATCCCCAAAACCGCATATAAATACACACTTTATTCCATCAGTAGGGTTTTATTCATTTCTCAAAACACACACACAGTCAAGAACCCATCACCCATGGACCCATATGCGATGCATTTAGCCATGGCAGCCTTAGTAGGCGCCTCATTTGTAGCAGTATCAGCTTACTATATGCACAGGAAAACCCTGAACCAGTTGCTTGAATTTGCTAAAACCCTTGAAAAAGATGGTGTTGTTGAGGAGGGTGAGGATGATGAATTGTTGGGACAGCATTATAGGAATAAGAATAATACTAGGAGGAACATTAGTACTAGGAGGAATGTTTATAGGAGGGCTAGTGCTTCTATGCCTGATGTTTCGGCTGTTTCGGGTGCGGTTTCGGGGGTTGAGGAAGATGGGTTTCCTGTGGGGTTGCCTAAATTGCATACTTTGCCTGAAGGTTGGTTAAAAAAAAAAAAAAAAGTTGCTTTTTTGTGATAAAGGGGGTGTTTGGATTAGCTTATTTATCTGGCTTATGGGCTTATTTGAACATGGAAAAAGCTCATAAGCCCACTCTTTAGAGCTTATTATTAACTTTAGCTTATTGGCCTTAGCCAATAAGCTGAAGATGATAACTTCATAAGCTCCAAAGAGTGGGCTTATGAGCTTTTTCCATGTTCAAATAAGCCCATAAGCCAGATAAATAAGCTAACCCAAACACCCCCAAATTAATGATTGTGATATGTGGGTTGTTTTTTTAGTTAAAGTTGTCTTTTTTAGTTGCCCGAGGTTTAGCCGAGGATAGGGGTATGATCTGTCTACATTTTACATTTTACCTCGCCTGTACTCCGCTCTGGCGGGATTGGGTATTGTTGTTGTTGTTTCATCTTTTTGATGTTGATGTGTTAATTGCATGCTTTACCCGAAGGTTGGTTCAAAAAAGTTATTTTTTTGTGGTAAATTAATGATTGGATTGTTTAAAGTTTTGATCTTTTTGATTTTAATGTGTTGATTAGGGGGTGTTTGTTTAAGCTTATATGTTGGCTTATGTGCTTATTTGATTCGGCGTAAAGTCCCAATTTTCCGGCTTATTTTGAGACTTTATATAAGTTTATTATGATATGGTAAACTTATATAAGCTCATAAGTCTCGAAATAAGCGAGAAAATTGGGGCTTATAAAATATAAGCCAAAATCGAATAAGTTCATAAGGTTATTTGTTATGGGTTATATGTTTTTGGCTTATTTTGAAACTTGGGACTTATATAAGCTTGTACAAGGTCGGTTAAAAAAAGTTACTTTTCATAGGATGAAGGTTAGATTAGATTATGTTTAAATGTTTATGTGGTTAATTTGTGTGTTTTAAGAGATTGTTAATGTGAAGTTTTATGATTGTGTTATATGGGATCGTTAAAGTTTGGTGCTTTTTTAAAGGATGATGGATTTGTGGGATTTTTAGGATATTAAAGTACACTTTTAAAGATAATGGCTAATAACCCTTTTTATCTTTTGTGGTTTACGGGTGAATTGTATTGTGGTGCATTGTTTTTAGTTGTCAAGGCGAAATTGTATGGTTGTGTTATATGGGATGCTTAAAGCTTGGTGCCTTTTCTCAGTTTCTGTGATGTGGTTGTCGAAATGGAGTTAAAAAAAGTTACTTTTTTTGTGTTGTTAATGGTAAATTAATGATTTGCGATATGTGGGTTGTTTAAAGATTAGTTTTTTTTGACAGTTTGGATTATGGGGTCGTGCGATTTTAGTTAAAGTTTTGATCTTTTTTATGCTAATGTGTTAATTATTTGGATACAAATATGTTGGTACATTGTTTTAATAGGTTAATGTGAATTCGTATGATATGTCTATTGTATGAATGAAATGAAATGATACCCTGTTCGTATATATTTCAGAATTTGCCCTTTTCTGTTCTTATGGCTGTTTGGTTATCTCTTTCCTAATCTCGATGATAGAGTTGTGGACCTATTAGGTTAAAGTTTAGGTTTTTGTGTATTTAGGTTACACGATGACCCTTTTTCGTTCTTATGGTTGTTTGATCACCTTAAGTATGGTTAGTTTTTTTTTTTTTTTTTTTTTTGTATAAGTTGCAACCATGAAAACCGAAGTATTAAAGGAGGAACCACCTGCAATCCACACCCACAAACAAGTAACCACTATAAAGCAAGCCTCCGGTAAAACGCATAAAAACAAGCGAATAATAATGCATAATCACAAATCTATCACTACAATAAAAACCTCACTAGATGTACATCTTGAGTTAAAGATTAGTGATAAGGCACTTGATCTCCTCATAAGATGTCTAAGGTTCAAACAGTCAGAAATGGTCACGGAGATACCTCAGTAAGAGTCAGAAACTCGCCCTCTTCGGTAACCTAAACAATAAAAACCTCATCGTTTTCCCGTTTTAAGTACATCTTGACTCTTGAGCATTAGCAAAGACAAAATGAAATTCGATCTTAGTTAAACCGAGTATATCCAAACCTCAATAAAGCAACGTGTTGTAACATCTATTAAAGAAGAGGACCACTATAGCACCACCAATGTCTAAAAGTTAAAGGGTCCCATTAATCACCACCACCATCAAAACACATATCCAATCGCATATACTAACTCCCACTATAAATACCCCACATACATTTTCAGTAGTAGTAGGGTTTTATTATATATAATTTCACATTTTCAGATAAAATCAAAAAATGGATGCATATGCGATGCATTTAGCGATGGCAGCACTAGTAGGCGCCTCGTTTGTAGCAGTATCAGCATACTATATGCACCGCAAAACCCTTAACCAATTACTCGAATTCGCCGAAACCCTTGAAAAAGATAGTACTAATAATCTTAACGACGAGTTATTGCAACATTACAATAAACAGAATAAGGGTAGTCGGAGAAATGAGGTTTATAGTGGGGCTGTTGAGGATGATGACGGGTTTCCTGTTGGCTTGCCTAAATTGCGTATTTTGCCTGAAGGTTGTTAGATTTATATTTTTTTGTTAAAGCTTATGTCTTTATGTATTTAGGTCATAAAAGTACCCTTTTTTTTGGTTCCGGAAGGTGAGATCAAAAGTTTGAAGTTTTTGTTTGGTTGATGATAAATTTATATGGTTAATTTGTATGACTGTTTGGGTTACATTGTTTTAAGTGGTTAGTGTGAGATTTTATGATGATTGCGTTATAGGTTTTCTGTGATTAAAGGAAGCTTAAAGGTTGCTACTTTATCCCAATTTCTATGATAAAGTTTAGGTTTTATGTATATAGGAATAAATGGTGTTGAAATAGGGTCGACGTTGTATGCAACATGTCTTTTCTTGGTACTTGGCGTAATCATCTGTACTTGTTGACAGTTGACACTGTAACAATGTTGTTTTCCGTTTTAAACTTTTATCTTGATTTACTGAAAACGACCTTTATTGCTTTATGTATTGTCGACTCTTGTATTATAATCAAGTTTTCTAATGCATGGTTGCTTCAATTATCATAGGGAAATCTACTAGCCACGCAGGGTTGGCCAAGAGGGCTTCACTTATACTTAGACCAACTTCTCCAAAGTCTCCTGTTGCTAGCGCAAGTGCCTTCGAAAGCGTTGAAGGGTCTGATGAAGATGCTGATGTGAATGAGAACGAGAATGCTAATCTAGATGCTGGATACCTTAACACTAATGGCAACGCGGTAAAGCTTTGATACACTCACAAGTATGTTTTGTAAACTTACATGTATGTACTACATTCTAATTCAACGTCAAATGAGCAGGGTCCAGAGAACGCAAATGCTAATGCAAATGGTGAACAATTGCCCATAGCTGCAGCTGCGTTGATACGTTCACACAGTGTATCTGGTGACCTGCATGGTGTGCAACCTGACCCTGTAGCTGCTGATATTCTCAGAAAGGAGCCCGAGCAGGAAACTTTTGTGCGCCTTAGGATCACCCCATATGGTACTCATTTCTCTTAACTAATTCATCTATGTGACTACATTTATAGAAATAGTGAAATACCTCAATGCCCTTATATAATTGTACCCGAACATCATAAAGTGTGATTATGTGCAGAGACTCCGTCACCTGATGAAGCGGAGGTCTACAAGGCTTTACAGGTTTGTCTTGAAATGCGAGACAGTTATGTGTTCAGGGAAAGCGTTGCTCCATGGGAAAAAGAGGTCATATCTGACCCTAGTACTCCAAAGCGCAACCCAAATCCTTTTGATTATATCCCTGAGAGAAAAACCGATGTGAGTTTTTAAACCATTTTTGTGTTTCGCGTTGATTCATGCTGAGTCAATATAAGTTTGCTGACGTGACCTTTTCAAATGTGCTGCAGCATCATTTTGAAATGGAAGACGGAGTCATTCATGTTTATGAAAATAAAGATTGTAAGATCCTGCGATTTATAGAAATGATACTTAATTCTCCCTTTAAGTATTTCGGAGAGAGTTTTTTTTTTTTTTTTCTTCAGCAAAAGAGAATCTTTTTCCTGTCGCTGATGCAACAACTTTTTTCACCGACCTGCATCACATCCTTAAAGTGATAGCTGCTGGGAATACACGAACAGTGTGCCATCACCGTCTTGGTCTTCTGGAACAGGTAGCTACTCTTTCAATTCCGTGTTTATAATGTTTGGCATTTGGTTTTTGGGAATAAGTTATCATTGACTTCGATTCGCTTCTATATCCAGAAATTCAACCTTCATCTGATGCTGAATGCGGACAAAGAATTCCTAGCTCAGAAAAGTGCACCTCATCGTGACTTTTATAATGTCCGGAAAGTCGATACTCATGTTCATCATTCTGCGTGTATGAATCAAAAACATCTTTTGAGGTTCATAAAGTCCAAGTTGAGAAAAGAACCCGATGAGGTAATCTGTTGTTCATCTTTCTTATAATGATTTATCGTAGTCGCTTCTCTAATTTGTATCCTTTTTTTTTTCAGGTTGTGATATTCCGGGATGGAACATATCTGACTTTAAAAGAAGCAAATGTAAACAGTTTAATGAAAAGCTTTACAAGAAATTTTGTAAAACAAAAAGCTAATCCTAAGGGGGGAAAGAAGCTAAAGTCTAGAACTGAAAAGCTACCTAGGCATAAAGGCAAACTAGTTAAGAGATCCTAATCCTAAATAAGCTGAATAAACAGGCAGATAAGCTCAGAATTAGTAAAAAGCAATTAGGCATAGCTGATGCAAACAGCCCTATGTGGGCATATTAAAGCTATCCAAAAGCTCATCAAAAGCTAAAGCTAGGCTACCAAATTGCTAATTTAAAAAGTTTATACTATGAGCTGTAATTAAACCAACAATTAGGCAAAAAGGAGCTAAAATGAGCTTGTTGCAGCTGCTGATAGGGACTAGGTTGGGACAGTGAGTTTGGTGCAGGGCACCTTAAAGACCAAACAGCTCACTTTGAGGTTATCAAAAGCTTTTAGAAAAAATTTACTAAAATTTGCAAAAATTATGCTTAGTTAGACAAGCTGCCAAACAATAATTTCCCAAAGTTTCAGACAATAACGACTAAAATTAAGTAAATGAAAAATCAACAACTAAACCTGTTTGGAAAAAGATTTGGTAATATTGACTTTTTTCACTTTTGATGAACTTTGACCTAAATGAGATTCTAATGATTCTAATTGCATCTAAATGTGATATTAAGGTGATTTAAGACTTGATTAACCTAAGTGCAACTAAATTCTACCAAAATCCAAGATCACAGCAGCTTAAACACAACAATGCACACAGATTTGAGATTTTAAACTTGATTTTGACTTTTTACCAAAAGACTTATGAGAATTTATTGCTTTAACTGACCTATGTGAGCCTAATTTGCTCTATTTGAACTATGTTTAACTCCTGAAACAACCCAAAACACAGAAATGATGCATAAACCAAACACTCCTAATAAATCTGTTTTGCCTAACTTTTTTTTTTATCAAATAAGCTTATACTTCCAACCAAAAGGTTGATCTGGCTTATTTATCTAATATTAGACCTACATGAACTTAAGATGCAAAATTAAGACAGATTTCTCAATTATTTCAAACAAGGAGCTTATAAAACATAAGATGAACATAATTTAAGCTATAACAAGTTATATTATGCTAAATTAAACAAAATTAAGCTATCATGACAGAGATTAAGCTAAATGAACATAATGCAATATTAAGCTAAAATTAAAGTAGAATTACTCACTATTGGCCTAGCTGAACAGAGGCACCCAAATGGGCAGCTACAAGCTCTAGCTTGTTAAAAACAAGCTAGTAACAGTTCATCTTGCCCCTCCATTGCAGGCAACTTCCAAAAGCTCATTTCCTTCTCAGTTTGACTTTTACGTTGACTTTTTGAGAAATTTAGATTGAACAATTGATTTTCTGATTAAAGCTTACAACAAGCTATATAGAGCTTATATAAGCTACTGAAGACAGACAGAAGCTTGTTGAAGCTTGATTTAGAATTTGAACATTATTTTTTTGTATTTTTCAAAGTTTTTCTGATTTTTTTTATATATATATTTTTGGTTTGTAAAACAGAAATTAAATTTAAAAAAAACTTGAATAACTCACAACAAGCTTTTACTTAGCATGTGTGAGCTTTTTAACAGTAAGTTAAACTATATAACTAACATAAAGCAGAAATAGAAAACTAAAATTGCAATGAAGTTAACTCAAAATAGAACTTTTATTAAATGTAAAATGATTACAACACAGAGATTTAAGAAATTACAAAAGCTAATAGGAATCTAAATTGACATGGTAACTTTTCTCTAAAAATCTACACACCTATAAAGGTGAGAAGGGGGTATTTATAGCTGTGCTCAGGTTGAATCTCCTAGGGTTTTGGAATGCTCTGGAAGCTCTAATCAGAGCCCTTCAATCATATCCCATCAATCAATCTCAAATGGCAGCCCTTAGATCGATTTGGTGATGTGTTATGACTAATAGGAATGCTCCGTTTGTCCATTGTGGCGATCCATACCTCACTCTTGTCCTTGTCAGCCATAAGATTTTTAGTACTAAGCTCAGCGAAGGGGAAGGATGGGAATTTGGGTGGGGAAGGAGGATGAACAGGGATAAGCGGGGTATTGGGGGAATTTTATATATTAGTTTAAAAAGGTGGGTACTGGCTCGGGTCAGGATAACAGGATGTGGTTTGGGCTTGAGTTGTAATTGGTTAGGCTTAGTGGTGGGTTTAAAGGTTATTTGATCCGGTTTTAGTAAGGTTTAATCATAAGGACCAATTGTGTAATTCTGAAAATATCAAGGACTGAATTTGCCAACTTCCACAAATATATTCCAAGGGCTTCAAATGACAATCTTGAATTCTTGGAGGGCTTGCTTTGTCATTTCTTCAAAAGTACTATCTTTAAAGGTACCAATCTTGACAATTTTGAAACTTGAGGGACTAAAAGTGACAAGTTCTTCAAAGTTCTTCAAGGGTCCTTTTTGACATTTCTTGAATCTCCAAGGTTGATTTTTACAAGATAAGCTCAAACTTTGATCATTTGCTTCCCCGGCTTCGGCTTTGGACACTTTTTCAAATCTCGTGCTCGTTTTTGTCTTTTTAACTTGATTTTTGTATCCGTACCTGCACGATCACAAACACAAAAACACAATATCTTTGACATTTATGGTTAGTTTTTAGTCGTTTTGGTCTTAATTTGGTAAATAAAAGGTATGTGAATAAGCACATACCAGATTACCAATCTTAGAAGCAATCAAGCTCAACCCATCCTAAATTTATTCCTAAGTATAAGCTACCAAAGGAACATCCTGGAATTTCACTGAAACGGAACACAAGACAAATCCTCTTTTAAAAGGTTTATCTTAGGTGACCACTTGTTAAGAATTCCATGAATCATCCATGGACCATCTCGTAAAACAGATTCTGCACCCTGTAAAGATGTGAACTTGAAAAGAAGAAACCATTAACGTTCATCGTAACCTTCTCAATACCATACTTTTTCTAATTATTTCGCACGAACCATTTCCACAAAGGGAAATGCAAGACGTTTACCAATAAAGTACCCAAACAACGAGCTCTTTAGCCTTTCATTCACCTCATGGACCGAATCAAATAGGTAGATTTACATCATAATCCACATCCTTAGGTATCTTCTCTTCAATTTTACGAAAATTAGCCTTTGTAGTAGTAGGACTGAATTTAGAAGTTAAAGCCGAAGGGATCTCCTTCACTACACCAACTCCAAAGCTGTTCAAATTAGAGATATTTTATTCCACAATAACAACATGAGTATTTACACCAACAGGAGCATTCACGTCGGGCATACTTGTTGCATTCGTATTAGGTATGCTTGTGTTCGGCAAATTAGTAGCGTATTCAGCACCACCATCAGAAATACCGTGTGCAGAAGAACTCATTGATTTTAATGGTTTCCCATCAATACCTAAAAGCACGAGTTTTCCTTCTAGCATTTGCGTTTTGAAATTAAGAATTTTCCCAGCTAAATTAGTAAGATTTGGATCCTCATTAAAAGACTTATTTCCATAACTCGGTTGGACTTTGTCAGGAATTGTAGTCACGGGTTGTTTACCTGAATTAGCATTTGAAGCATTATTCATAGCCTCATTACCTCTAACTAGACGAGTATTTATGCATAGCAACGTGATTTAATAGCGGCAGACAGTTGTAGCGATAAAAAAAATTTATGGTTTATAAACGAAAAATAATAAAAGTTTGGGGATTTGAGGATTAAATATAATGTTTTGAAATCCGGTTCGACCGAGCCAGTTCCACCAGTTGAACCGATTTCGATCGAAAAAACGGGTCAAATAAAACCGGTTTTATATTTTTGAAACCCGGTTAGACTCGAAAATTGGTTTTGTATATTTTTCCCGAAAATTAATAAATTATATTTTTCCAGAAAATTGGTTTTGTATATTACCCATTTAACATTTTGGAAAAATTCAACATTTCATATAATGCATTAATTGCATTAAACATTCGATACTTTCTTTATCTATTTTTCAACAATTCAACAACTTAAGAATTCAAGTTTGACAATTTTTCTTTTTTATGTAGTAAAGATAGGGTCACTTGAAGCAGGCGTAGGAACCTGCTCATCTACTTGTTTAGTCGTTCCTTGAGGTTTAGTACTCCCCACATTATCACGAATGACATCATTTTCAGTGCCAACATGCTCGTGCATGGTAACATTTTGGTCAAACCCATATATCAACATCAACAAGGAAATTCTTATTATGCATATCAGTCTTGCATGCTGTGGTATCAGCATGCATATCAATAGAATTAGCTTTTGAACCTGACTTGCATATCTTGGCTTTTAACAACACATGGAACCTGCTCCATGTGTTCCATTACAACATTCGCATTATAAACATTACCATATATATTTTTTCTTCTTATCTCCTCCACCCGAATCCAAGAAACCCGATTTCATCATCACAGAAAAACAATTGAAAAACCAAGAAGAGCAAGCAGCGTCTATCTTCAATGAACGCAGAAAAAAACCTAACTAATTAGGGGTTTATATCATAAACACCAAGCAAGTTACATAATGATGACTTGCAGGAACAATAAATAAGGAAAAAATAACAGACAAATAACCCTAAGGGGGTGGCAGTCATGATTCGATGCCTCCCCATGCTTCACCACCACCAATAATATCATGACACCTCATTCCATGCCTCTCTCATGTATCGCCATACTTTTTTAGTGGCAACCATGATTCCATGCCTCACCTAATTTTATTTTTTATTTTTTATATTCATAATTATATTAAACAATTTAATAAAAACATAATATTTCATTAATAATTATTTTTATATTCATAATTATAGTAATCGAGGTATGGTAAGTCTTGAGCCGCTACGTGCTCCGTAAGATCATATCGGAGACGGTGATGGATATCTTCGTCGAGTAACTCCGGTAGTACATTCGGGTCATAAACTGTCGTGACCGGCTTTCGGTAGTGCTTGTCGTGTTTTCAATGGAATCGTACGTGGCTAAAAAGGTTTCTAAGGTACTACCAGATAACAATAGTTCGGAAGAGTCGGAGGGAAAAATTAACTCGTCCTCGGATGAAGAAGAGGAGGATGAAGACATGGTAAATATTGTGTGAATTGTTTGTGTGAAAATATGGTAAATATTGTGTGAATTGTATGTGATTTATAAAGGGTATTTTTTTTAAACACCCAACGGTCACATTTTTAAAACACCCAACGGCTACTTTTTTCTTGGTATCTCCCATGATTCAACGGCATACATTGCCGAGCTTGTTCATGCCTCGTCCATGCCGAGCCACTGGCAACAGTGTTGCCGAGCGGCATGGTGCATGCCGAGGGTTCATACCGCTCCAATGCCACCCCATAGGTATATTCATTAAAGGAAACCGACTAGGTATATTCATTAAAGGAATGTAGCAGCTATTTTATTAATGATTGAGCACTATAATACAACCGACCCACGATTTAGTAGATAACCACATAGCGACAAAGTATATCTTTTTTGTTTTTTTTTAAAGTGATAATTTTGTTTCTTCACTTTACACTTATTACACATATATTTTAATGCAACGTTAAGAAAAAGGTTCATACAAGTTTTTGTATTTTTTGTTAATGCTGCATTAAAGTATATGGGTAATAAGTGTAAAAGTGAAGAAACAAAATTATCAGTTAAAAAAAAAAAAAAAAAAAAAAAAAAAAAAAAACTTTATGAATAAATGATGAATTAATGAAAAAAAAAGTAAATATAGCTTTTTAGTAAAAGTGAAGAAACAAAATTATCACATAAAGGAACAAAAACTTGTATGAATAAATGAAAAAAAAGAAGAAAGTAAATAGAACTTTTTTCTTAACGTTATGTTAAAGTATATATGTTATAAGTGTAAAAGTGAAAGAAACAAAATTATGTCTTTAGGAAAAAAAAAACTTGTATGAATAAATGAAAAAAAGTAATATATATATATATATATATATATATATATATATATATATATATATATATATATATATATATATATATATATATATATATATATATAGTGAGGATCACGTGCGGATACATTTTTTTAGTGTGGACGTGCGGATGGATCAGGACCGCCCATTCCAGATCTGATCTTGACTTTTTGTAAAAAAGTCAAGATCTAACGCTAATATCACGGTACCAATTGATCATGAAAACGATTTTTTTGATTTTTTTTCCTTCTCAGCGATCCTTACTCTAGTTGTGTTCTTTTATTTTTTTTATTTTTTCAGATTTTTCTGAGCACTTTTTTCTTTTTTGATTATGAGTGCTAATGTGATATTAACGATATTATGAGTGGTACCGTGATATTAAGCTTTTTTACATGTAAAAATGAACCGTGATATTACGATATTAAGAAAAAGTTAAAGTGATATTAAAAAAAATTAACTTTGATATTAAGAAAGCATGATAGTTACGGTGATATTAACAATTTTTATTAAGAAAAAGTTTTTACGATATTAAAAAAGTTATTGTGATATTAAATTTTTTATTAAAAAAAAAAAGTTTTCAGAATCTGATTTTGACTTTTTCACAAAAGTCAAGATCTGATATTGACTTTGTCAAGATCAGATCTTGACTTTTGTAAAAAAGTCAAAATCAGATTCTGATATCACAATACCTTTAACGATGAAAACGATTTTTTTTTTGAAATTTTTTTCAGCGATTCTTAATTATTTGTTGTCCTTTTTATTTTTTTAATTTTTTCAGATTTTTTTGAATTTTTTTCAGAAAAAAAGCTAATACGATAGTAACGATCTTAAAAAAAGACGGGATATTTACGATATTGCCACTCCGCCTTTTTCAGATGGTTGACTAGATGGAGGGTTGTGATTCGTCCGTACCATCTGCACTAAAAGACAAAAACGTACCTGATTCTCACCCTATATATATATATATATATATATATATATATATATATATATATATATATATATATATATATATATATATATATATTTTCTAAACGCTGCAGTAAGTATATGTATAATAAGTGTAAAAGAGAGGAAACAAAAGTATCACTTTAAGGTATATGTATAATAACTGTAAAATTAATCATATTATGTACATTGGTTTGAAAGTCAAAGCAAACCGTATGGACGATTACTGGAACTTTTGTAAGTGAATGTAAAGTCAATTGATGACCGGTGAAAGTCAACACAGGCTACAAGGATCATTACTGTAACTTTTCAAAGTTGGTAACCTGGTAACCTGCTAGTTGCCGGTCATATTTCGTATTTTGTTCACAATTTAAAAGTATGTTACGTATACTGGTAATTTACAGAGTTCGTTGCATAGATTTTTCAAGTGTTTGAGCCGATCAGGACACCCATGAAATATAAAGTTGTACTATACCCATTCAATGCCTACAACTCTGCTTACATAGTAAATTAGCAATTTAAAGAGGTATCATCTATACTACATATAAAGCATGAATGACTATCTCTCTAAAATTTTAAGACTTACAAGAAATTAAGCATGGTTTATAACACTTTAATGTATCTAATTTTCAAAATTACAACAAAGTAAACATATTGTACAACAAAATAAAACGTGGTGTCATTTTAAGAACAAAATTCTATCAAACAACATTAATGCTATTAAAAACACTCCTTCACCAAAAATTACAATCATTTAGGGGGTGGCTATGGTTTCGGCATGGTGCATGCCGAGCGGCATGGCCATTACCTTATCTTCGGCATTACAAATGCGGCAACCATTTCGGTAAGTTTTGCCGCAACGGCATGGAAGCAATGCATTGATTATTCGAACGTTGCCCATTTAATTTTCCCTTTAAAGTATGGTGAGGTATGGTTGCCAGTAAAAAAGTATGGTGAGGTATGGTTGAATCATGGAATGTGGTGGCATCGAATCATGACTGCCACCCCCTTAAGTACAATGTACAATAGCTGCAACTAATTTTCAGATTTACAACAAAATAAGCATAGTTTACAACAAAATAAGCATGATGTAATTTTCAGACTTATTTTCAGACTTACAACATTAATGCTATTAAAGTGGTCAATGTTATTAATGACTATAATGACTACTACTTACAAGAAAAGAAACATAGTGTACAACACTTTAATGCACATAATTTTTAGACGTACAAGACAAGAAGCATAGTATATAACAAAACACCACATTAATGCTATTTAATGTAGTCAATTATTTAACTAGTCAATAAATACAATTAATACAGTTATTAAAACACCCTTACATAAGAAATACAAATTATCAAGCATATTGTATAACCAAATTAAACATAATTCCAGCATTAAATTTCACTGTTACAAATAATAAAGCACATTATTCAAATATTCAAGCCCGAACGGGCAACGGGCCAAATGGGGTTGAGCCCGAACGAGCGCGGACCAAACGGGCTCGAGCCCGAACAGGCACGGGCCAACGGGTTCGAGCCCGAACGGGCACGGGTTATACGAAATTCTTGATATCCGTAAATTTATTGTCAAAAAGAACAAAATAAATTGACTACATTAGGCCTTTGGTCCTGAGTTATTTGATGCCCTGGGCGAAAAGAAAAAAAAAATGCCCTTACTAAACAAATTAGGCCTTTGGTCATCAAAATTATAACTATTCGTATTAATGACCAACTTAATTTGATTTACGTTGAATTTTAGATATGTTACGCCATTACGGTAACAAAGACCGCTTGTGCATTTCTTTTTCAATGTCTTATTTTTCATTGTACTTTATTAGAGTATAATGTTCAGTTTAGGACTTATTTAGAGTACTCTCTCAAGTTCAAATTATTAAAAGGTTTATAAGCAAGGCAGGCCTATGGGGTTTATGGGAATTCGATAAATGTTTGTCGCCTAGTAGTAGTCATTATAAATTTATATCTTGTTTAATTAGTTTTCTATCAAAAGGGAAATACATGTCGTATTAATTTGTGTACCGGATTTAATGGAACAATACTTTTTAGTTTATTTTTATTTCTTTTATACTCATAAAAAAATTATGCACCTGATGACTTGAAGTCCTGGGTCTATCTATTTTTATAAGGTGATGTAGTTAAAAAATAAAAGTGTCAATATAACACACAAGATTAAAGGTTTTGTGTTTTTCTATTAAGGTATAGGTGTTGTTTTGTTTTATAAGCAAACATTTTTGAACTTTAAATTCAAGATTGGGGTTTGATTTGTCTAATCTTAGAGATTAAAGGGGCAAAAACAAACATTTGTAGATAAGTCACAAATACCACACATAAACATTTGTATCTATTTTTATAGGTTACAAAGAAAAGGATTTTGGCTGGTCCCACTGCCACACATAAACACCACACGTTTTTGTTTTAGTCATCTTCCCTGTCATATTTCTTACTCCATTGAAAGACCAACCCAACCTCTGTTTTATTAACCTCTAATAAATACTCGTATCTCATTAGACAGTAAAATGTATTTTCAACATCACAAACGCAACCTAACATGATGCCCCCGATCTGTTTGATGCCCTGGGCTATCGCCCGGACTGCCCATAGCCATAGCCAGGCCGGGCCTGGCTGCAATGCGCGGTACCCTGCTAGTAAAGCCTTAAAGTATCCGGATCTCACTCATTCAGGGATGAATTTTAACTCTACCTTAATTTGTTACTATAGTCACACACCAAGAACTATTAGAAATGTAAGTCAAAGATATGTCATCTAAGACTTGTAGGAGTTTTACCTATATAGTGACACAAGGGTTGTACAGAATTTGATTTTTTTTAACAGAAAACTTATATTGAAAAGCCTAGCATAAAGATAGACGATACTAGCAAACAGTGACAAAGAAACACTCCTACAAAGCAACCTAGAAGAAATAAAAGTGTTACTTAATGGGTTTGTCTAACCTAGGGGTGTAAACGATCCGAGCCGAGTCGAGTTTTGGCCTAAACGAGCTAGGCTCGTTTATTAACTACTCGGCTCGAGCTCGAATAAACTTTTAAGAATTGGCTCGAGCTCGAGCTTGAATATTTTTTTGTTGTTTGAGCTCGAGCTCGAAGCTCGTTTAATATTTTTAACTTTTTTTTGTAATCCTATAATAAACTAACTTTCAATTTTAAAATACTCGTATAGAAGATCAAACTTGATATGCTCATTTATTTACTCAAACTCGAGCTCGAAAGCTCGTTTACAATTATAAAAATTGTTCTAATGCTTAATCTAAAATAATACTTATAAGCTTGAATGAAAAAAGAAAAGAAAAAAGATTGTATTTCACATCTCACATTGGATGAGTGAAACAAAAGGAAAACAATGTGGGGTCTATAAAAACAAAAGCTCAAGCTTACTAGTTAAAATTTATATTTTATCTATAAACTAAAGTGTAGATCTTTGATGTGATTGAAGGTTAACATATTATTAGTTTTGGTTTTTAACTTATAATACTAATAGTAATTAAAAATTTATAATTAAAATATTTTGTAACTACATATTTAGCTCGATTAGCTCGTTCGGCTCGTTTAGCTCGAGTAACTCGTTCGGCTCGAATAACTAAACGAGCTTTCGAACGAGCCGAGCTAAATACAAGTATTAAAAGCTCGGCTCGTGAAATCATTCGAGCTCGACATTTTGTTTGAGCTCGACTCGAGCTCCAAAATTATCAAGCTCGACTCGAGTTAAACGAGCTCGAGCTCGAGTAGCTCGCTAAAAGCTCGACTCGTTTACACCCCTAGTCTAACCATTACAAAATACTTAAATTTACCACCTTTTTCTAATAAAAAATATTGTATATAGTAACACCTTTGTTGTGTAACTAATAGGTCTATCAAAAACAATATTTTCTTTGTTGTAAAATTTAGTGTTATAAATTACGTATTTAGCTCTTTAAGTCTTTATGATATGTCATAGTTATTTATTTATGTAGTTATGTTAAAGATTAGACAATTAAATGTCGTGTTCCTTTTTTGCTAGATATCAATGAATGTAATCGAACGAAGGATTTTCCATGCTATGGAACTTGTATTAATACTCAAGGGAATTACACATGCAACTGTAAAAAAGGGTATTCTGTGTTAGAGTTTAACAATTAAATAGCACGTATTGCGGAAGCTAGGATCAAGTATAACACATAAATATTAACTAAAACATAAATAGTAAACGTACCCGATGCACTTCAATAAACCTTGATTCTTGTACAAATAGATCAATGATAAACCCCTTACCGTTTTGTTTATCGATCTCTTGATAATTACTAAAGTAAGTAATTACCTCGTTCTTGTACACACAAACTACCAACGAATAAAGGTTTGATGCAAGTAAACAAAACACTATTTTGGTTTAAGCAAAATCGACCCAAGAACCCTTGGAGGGGGTGGACGATCGGCCAAGAAAAGAAACAAGGAAGAAAAGGTTTTAGGGTTTTGTGTGTGTGCACAAAAAATGTGAAACCCTAACCCTTGACCTTGTATATATACTAGAGTAAACTTGGAGGACAAGTTGGAGTGGGTTTGGGTCTCCCCTTACCCTTGTCGACCGGCCTAGGAGCCCAAGGAGGGTTTCTAGATCCTTCTTGGCTCCTAGTTACACTCCAGTCATTTTTCTTTCGTTACTAATGATAGTTAGTCCATACGGTTAATAACTAACGACCATTTAGTCCATTAAGTGTTTATAAATATATATATACGATACATTTAACATATATATATATATTTATTATACATTATTCTTGTTTGTAAAGTGTGCAATCCCGAGGTCTCGGGTTCGATACTAGACATTTACATATTAATGTTTATACGTAACATTTAACAGCTCCCACTCGTATATATCCATTAATAGTAAAATGACATTGGTTAGCGTCTTGCAACACTCCAATGCCCCTAGTTCAATCCGAGCTAGGTTTCCTAGAAAAACCTTTAATGATTCATCATTATAATTATCCTTTCATTACTAATACCACATTAATAAAGATGTGAGGTTCTTTATTAAATTTCTGTTTCTCGTCTCTTTATGATTGTACAAAATTACCAAAACATCTGAACGTATTCCAGATAGACTTTGGGCATGGCCATGCAAACATTTTGTCAACCCTACGAGGGGCCCAGCAGTATTAAACTTCCAAACAAATCAGAAGGAATAAATTCTTTCTTGACTACAAGAATAACCCATGAACTTTGCAACACTTCTGAAAACAACCCTTATGACTCCCTGTTACGGTGAGCGGTAGATTGCTTCACAAAAATGCACTACATCCATGACACTTATCTGGTATCTCAAGTCTGAGGATAACTCTAAATATGATTCTCACATTAAATATTAAATCGTATTATTGGGATAAGTCCAATACTCAATTCATTGAATATCATGTGAAATTGGTATGACTACGCATCAATATACTTTCAAGTATATCCTAAACCAATACTCAAATTTGTCTTAGTTTAATGATATTCCCATATCATTAATCGACAATGGACAATTTAGAATAATAACTTATTCATGGATCTTAAACATGCAAATATAGGATATATTATTAAGACAATGAATAAATAAACATAAAACAAATTTTATTTCATTAAAATAATAATTGTACATTACATCCTTTATCCAAACACTAATCACAAATGGGCATGAAACTTTCAGCTAATCTAAGTCCTACACCTTCAGCATGCTTGTAAAGCTTGGTGCCAGATAGAGGCTTTGTTAATTGATCTGCCAAGTTATCATCTGTGTGAACTTTGAGCATTTCGATTTCGCCTATTTCGACTTGTTCTCGAACATAGTGATGCTTAATCGGGAAATGTCTGGTGCCTTTCATGATTCCAGGCTCATTGGCAAATGTAATTGCAGCTGAGTTGTCACAATACATTTTAATAGGTCTTTGAATCGAAGGCATAACTCCTAGCCCTGAAACAAACTTCCTAATCCAAACAGCTTCCATTGCAGCTTCTGAAGCAGCTATATACTCACTTTCTGTAGCAGACATTGCTAGTACACTCTGCTTTCTGCTCCTCCAATCCACAGCTCCTCCATTAATGACAAAGACATAACCAGTTTGAGACTTCGTATCATCCTTATCACCTTTCCAAGAAGCATCGCAGTAACCTGTAACATCAAGTTCTGCTGATGGAGTACCCCCATAAACCAAGAACATATCTTTAGAAGCCCTAAGGTACTTAAGAATATTCTTAACAGCAGTCCAGTGAGCTTCACCTGGATTCTGCTGATATCGACTGGTTAAATTCTGAGCAAACGCCACATCAGGTCTTGTACTTTTCACCGCATACATTATAGATCCCACAGCCGAAGCATAAGGGACTCTTTTCATGCGTTGCACCTCTGCAGATGTTGAAGCACAAACCTTGTTGCTCAAGCCATGTTGTTCTTGCATTGGCAAATATCCTTTCTTGGAATTTTGCATACTGAATCTCTTCAGTATTTTATCAATGTAAGCACTTTGGCTTAATCCAATTAATCGTTGAGATCTATCTCTATATATCTTGATTCCCAGAATAAATGCAGCTTCCCCTAAATCTTTCATAGAAAAACACTTTCCAAGATATGACTTAACCTTTTGCAAACTTGGAATGTCGTTTCCCATGATCAATATGTCATCAACATATAATATAAGGAAAATTACATTACTCCCACTAACTTTGTGATATACACATGGCTCATCAAGATTTTGAGTGAATCCATACTTTTTAATTTCACTATCAAATCTCTTATTCCATTGTCGTGATGCTTGCTTCAATCCATAAATGGATCTTTTAAGCTTGCATACACGATTTGGGAATTCTGGATTTACATACCCCTCAAGCTGCGCCATATAGATGTCTTCATCTAGGCGACCATTTAAGAAGGCGGTTTTTACATCCATTTGCCAAATCTCATAGTCATAGTAAGCGGCTATGGCTATAAGAATCCTAATTGCCCTTATGTCAGCTACAGGAGAAAAGGTCTCCTCATAGTCAACACCAAAAGTTTGAGTATAGCCTTTAGCTACCAAACGGACCTTATAGGTGTGTACAATGCCATCCATGTCAGTCTTTTTCTTGAAGAGCCATTTACTCCCAACCAGTTTGGCACCCGGAGGTAGGTCTACTTCTTCCCAGACTACATTGTCTTCCATGGATTGCATTTCCCCATCCAAAGCAACTTTCCATTTAGCCTTTTCAGGACCATTCATGGCTGCTTTATAACTTGTAGGCTCATCAAGATCACCCAGTAAATTCTCATCACTCTCTACATTAAGACATAGACGAGTAGGAGCTTTTACTGGTCTTGTTGACCTACGAATGGGAATCACTTCAACTTCAGGTGGAGGACCTAAACTTTCAGGTTCTACCGGAAGTTGGTTAGTGTTTTCAGAAGGTGCTACATCTTCTTGACCGTCTTCCAGATCATATACTCTCCCACTGAATTCTTGAGATATGAGCTCCTTTTCAAAGAAGTCTCCATACCTTGCAACAAATACTTTGTTTTCAGGTGGGTAATAAAAGTAGTAACCCATAGTTTCCTTAGGGTATCCTACGAAGATGCACTTCACAGATCTTTGTTGGAGTTTGTCTGCTGAGTCACGTTTAGCATACGCCTCACAACCCCAGACCTTAAGATAAGACAAGTTAGGAGCTTTTCCAGTCCATACCTCATATGGTGTCTTATCAACCTTCTTTGTTGGAACCATATTTAAAATGCGAACTGTAGATTCCAAGGCATAATCCCAAAACGAGTAAGGAAGAGTTGTTAGATTAAACATAGATCGTATCATGTCTTGCAATGTACGATTCCTTCTCTCAGATACACCATTTTGTTGTGGAGTATATGGAGAAGTAAGGTGCTGGACAATTCCCTCCTTTGCTAAATAATCTATGAACTCCTGACTCAGGTATTCACCACCTCTATCGGATCGAAGAGCTTTAATCTTCTTTCCAAGTTGCAACTCTACTTCTGCTTTAAACACTTTGAATGTTTCAAATACCTCATGTTTATGTTTAAGTAAATAAACATAACCATAACGGCTGTAATCATCCGTAAATGTTAAGAAGTAGCTAGCACCTCTCCTTGACACATGTCTAAGTGGTCCACACACATCTGTGTGAATAAGACCAAGTAGATCATTAGCCCTTTCAATCCTATTTTTAAAGGGTTTCTTAGTCATCTTCCCAGCAATGCAAGATTCGCATTTATCATATGATTCATCATTGATCTTTTCTAAAAGCCCATCATGTTGCAGCTTTTTCATGCGATCTTTGCCAATGTGAGCAAGTCGACATTGCCAAAGATAAGACGAATCCAGACCTTTCTTGATTCTCTTATTGTTGATGCTATACATTGAATTATTTGTAACAAAAGCATTATCATTATTATTCATATCAATTTCAAAGACACCATTCACAGCAATAGCATTAAAATAAAAAACATCATTTAAAGAAACTGAAATTCCATTGCTAGAAATAGTATGATGAAAACCAAGGTTTAACAAACATGAAAATGAAATAACACCTCTAACAATTGACGGTGCATAATGACAATTATTTAAAGATAATACTAAGCCCGAAGGCAACATTAAATTAAAAACTCCTATAGCTTCAACTCCTGCATGCGCTCCGTTACCAACGTGCAAGAATTGTTGTCCATAGGCCAGCTTTCTCTCAACTCTAAACCCCTGCAAGGTATTGCAAATATGAATGCCACGTCCCGTATCATATACCCATGAATTCAATTTTGGAGTAAGAGTGAATAATTCAATCATAAAGAACGCACCTGAAGTACTGGGGTTACCAGCTTCATTACCCTGCTTCTTCTGTCGCAAGTCATGAATGTAGAGAGGACAATTGCGCTTCCAATGGCCCTTTTCATGACAGTGGTGACAAGCCTGATCCTTCTTGTTTGGAGGATTTGTCTTGTTCTGCTTAGGCTGATGCTGTTTCATCTTGGGTTGTGGTTGATAGGCCATGACCTGCTTGCCTTTATCACCTTTACCTTTGCCTTTGTTCACATGCGATTTTTTCTGGATTCTCCCCCCATGAATTGCCAACACTTGTGGGGTAGGAGCCTTGACCTTGGCTGGTAGACTTTTCTCATAATCAACAAGCAATGCGAGTAATTCTGAGACTGTCTTCCCCGAGCAGTGCATGTTGTAATTCTGCACAAAACCAGCAAAATCCCTGTTAAGGGACCTGTTGATCAAGTGCACTTGCACATTGTCGGGGTAACCAAAACCAATTCTGTGAAGTTGATCAAACGAATCTTTCATCTCATCCACATAATCAGCTACTGGTTTACCATCACCATGCTTGCAGTTGTGTAGCTTGTCGAGTTCATCATACAATTCAACTGCAGGTGGTTTCTCATAAGACTGCCTAAGCATCTCAAGCATAGCTTTAGGAGAAGAGATACTTATTTTGTAACTGAGCACTCATGCTAGTGAGCATTAAACAAGCAACCTCATTAAACTTAGCATTAGTCACCTTCCAAGCTGCCTTTGCTTCTAGTGTTGCAGTAGCAGCAGGTTCAGCTGGGCATTCCTCGGTCACGTAGTCTAGCTTTCCGGACGCCCTCAAGACAATTCTGAGCGAACGGTGCCAGTCATTGAAATTCTTTCCAGTCAGTTTGTCTCTCTCAAGATGACTCTTGAAAGCAGAAATCACAGTTTGGTTATCGGGTTGAGCCATATCTACAGATAAAGTTCAAATATTAGTATTTTCGATAATTAATATCTTCAAGAAAAATAAAATACCCAAGGCTATATTCATATAACCAACTAATTTTCTTGAAAATCTAGGATCCAACTTTACATAGATTTCACCACATCAGTTGATCTGCTAGTGGTGAAAGTATAAAAGTTGGTAATCTGTCGAACAATAATTGGCAAACAAGATTTCCAATTCTTAGATCATTATGGGATTTACATCAAATTGATTCATCAATTTGCCTTGTAAGCATGTTTCATCCCATCTCATGCCTTAAGTTCTAGGTCTCACGCATAACTTAATTAAGTCGTCTACCTTAGAAACTGTAAAATTACAATTATGGTCTCACGCGTTAAAAGAATTTTACCTTGTTATAGTAATTTAGCCTAGGTCTCACGTTTACTAAATTAAAATTCCAAGTGTTCCTTATAGATAGATGGCATGTAACTTAAATTATTAAGGTTATTAATTTTGATATGTCAATCAAAATATGTACAAAGATGCATGCACTCATCTTTATAGCATAAGTTTTCATAAAAACTTTTTATATCCAATTCGTGAAATTAATACACAAAGTTTTACTTGAGGTTTATTCCAAAATCCTAAGATGACTGATGAGGCGAAAAATGAACCACTTTTAGGGGGTCATTTAAGCCCGGAATTGAATTTATTTGATCAAATATTGCCCTAAATCGTTCCTTTTGTGATTTTAGGTACTTTGGGAGAGAAATCTGGAAAAGGAAGCAATTCGGACGTTTTTGGAGCATAAAAGTGAAGAAAACGCCAAAGTCTTAATTTTCCTTGCTGGGAACAGTAGGTGACGGCGTCAAGAAGAAAATCTTGACGGCGTCAAAAGTAATTTCCATGACGATCCAGTACAGAAATGACGGCGTCACAAGGTAGGGCGTCAAGAGGAAAATGCATGACGGCCTGGAAACACAAAACACTTGACGGCGTCAGATCTGGATCAAGGCAGTCCGAGGAGTATTTTGGCGGCGAGATGACGGCGTCACAAATTTGTTCTTGACGCAGTCAGACCCTATTTCCTATATATAGTTTTCTAATTTTCACATTAAAAAAAGAGAAGTTTTGGAGAAACCCTAAGGCCGAACTTAGTACGAATTTTACAGGTTTATCAAGGGTTCTCAGCCCTTGATCCCTTTCATGTGTAATTGAGATAAGTATTCTTTTAATTCAATCAATATGTCTATGTGTTGGTAGTCTATATCTTGTTCTTGTCTTAATTCCATCATGCTAGGCTAGATCTATCTTGTGTTTGCTTGGATCTAATGAAACCTAGATGTTAATTATGTGTTGATTACTTGTTTATGGTTGTATTGGATGAATGAATTCGATGTTAGGCTTAAGAAAACTGGCAGATCTCCAATTGGTAACATGCTTGAACGTCTTAGGAAACATGAACTGACGTGCACTAGGTTTTATTGGTTGTATTTAATGCATGAGTAAATTCTAATGATCCCATGTTAGGAGCTTCTTAATCGGCTCGACATAGGAGTGAAGTAGGCACTCATAGGATTGGGGAATTAAGTGCGCCACCCCATGAATGGTATTAAGGAATACAATCCGTCATCCACGCAACTATAACAAGTAATTAACGTGTAAAAGATATCTAGGGAGTAATGAAATCTAAGTAAACACAATTTCTCCACTTATTGCTCACAACCTTAGTTAATTAGTTTATTTTCATTTCTTGTATTTTATTTTGATTGCATCTTAGTATTGGGTTAGTTGACTAGCAACTAATTCCGCCCAAATCCTTCAAAACCCGAGATTTTTACTTGCTTTCTAAAAAATATAAAAATACAAAAATAATCATCCCTCACCTTTAGAACTAGTATTTAGGTTTTCTAATCCTAGCGACACTATTCCTAGCTGAACGATCAATCCCCCGGTACTTGTCACTATACTATACTACAACGATCAGGTACACTGCCTGGTGGGGGTTGTAAGCTTCTCAAGATCCCTTGAGAGGTAAAGCCTGGTGCGATTCCCACGTATCAAGTTTTTGGCGCCGCAGCCTCGGGAATAGTTATTGTCTAGGTTAGAATCTCTTTTTATTAGGTCTACTTGCTAGATTCCTTTCTAGTAAGATTTTATTTTTATTTTTAGGTTTTCTTTAGTCTATCTTATTTCTTTGTGTTTTTGTTCGTAACTCTTCACCACCCGACATCATGGACGATGGGAACATCTTTGAACCCGTCATCCCACCACAACAAAACCCACCACTAGAACCTCTTAGGCCTCGAACCCTAGGAGAGTATTCCCGACCTAGCCACCAAGGCTACCGAAACACCATTGAGCTCACCGGAGCCAATGTGACCCCCTTGCGATCCGACACCATCCGGTTGGTGCAAAGCGGATGTGCATTCCATGGACTTCGTTCCGAAGATCCAAACCAACATCTCAAGTACTTCCTTAAAATCGTAGATTCCATAGACCTAGATGTTGCAACTAGAGAGACAACCCGATTACGCCTATTCCAATTCTCTCTACGGGATCAAGCTAGTCAATGGCTTGAGCGTTTACCCGCGGGATCCATCACCACATGGGATGATCTCACCACTCGTTTCCTTGCTCAATTTTTCCCACCGGGGAGAACTACTAATCTTAGAAATGACATCTTGATGTTCCAACAACGTCAAAATGAATCTCTTTATGAAGCATGGACTCGTTTGAAGGACTTACTCCAAAAAGTCCCTCATCATGGCATAGATCTTTGGCTCCAAGTCCAAATCTTTTATGACCATATCGATCTCTCCACGAGGCGAGCCATTGACCAATCGGCCGGTGGTAAGCTACGTGATCTAAGTGCGGAACAAAATCATGGGAACTCATAGAAGATCTTGCTCTCTATGACAACGAAAGTTGGAATGATCCCCGTGATTTGAACAAAACGGTCAAGGCAATATCTTTGCCTTCGAACAATTCTAGCACTCCCGACCGTAGGATCATGGAACTTGAGGACCAAGTCAAGTTTCTCATGAAATCTTACGTAGCTCCTAAGCCTTCAAGCCAAGTGAACAAAATCACTTCTTCATGCGAATTATGTAGTGGTCCCCACGACACTCGTGATTGTGTGGAACTCCCCGGAACAGCTTTTGCGGACTACGCATCCACGTGTACCAACGAAGCGGGAGATAAGTGGTACACTTTCAAGCCCGAGCCGAACCCTTACGGTGATTCATATAACCCCTCTTGGAAAAATCACCCAAACCTTAGGTGGAAACAAAACCAAGCAAATTCTTCCAATCCGCCTAATCGTTACCAACCAAACGGTCCACCCTCCAACCATACTTTCAACAACAATCCTTCTAACAACTATGGCAGTACCAACAATCTTGAAGGATTGATGTCAAAGTTCATGGCATCTCAAGAAGCTCGCACAGCTAGGTTTGAAACCGAATTCAACCAACAACAAACGGAGATGACCAACAAAATTGACAACTTGTTGAAGGCCCTCAACAACCAAGCATTAGCCACACCTAGGAAGGACACTAGGGACACCAATAACGGAATCCAAATTAAGGACCTCTCATCATCCAAACACGTCCACTTTGTCAATGTTGTCACCATTAAGCCAATAGATAAGGAGATAGAAAAAAGTGACAAGGATGAAGTTGGAGTGGAAACCGAGACTAGGGATGAAAGTAGGAAAGTTGAGGTTAATAAGGGAGAGGAATTAGAGGAAGTAGAAACTATAGAGAAATACTTTGATAAGATGCCCACGAAGGAAGAACGGGAATACCATAAGGATTTATTCGAGAGTCCCGAGAGACCATATATCCTTGGCACACCCCTTATCAAAATGGGAGACCCCTCTAACATTAATATACCATGCAACATAGGGCATATGCATATATGGAAAGCTTACATCGACCCTAAATCCCCCGTAAACATCATGACTAGGACTTATTACAATTGGGTGATGAAGAAACAACTTGATTTTAGGATGATGCCCAATAAGAATCTGATAAGTAATTTTGCAGGAAGAGTGAAGGGATTACATGTGATTATAGGCAATATCACTTATGAGATCGATTTTATGATAGTAGAAGACACTCGTCCAGTGATTGATGCTTGCCTAAGCCAAATAATATTTGGACAACCATTTGTTGAGGCCACTAGGATGAGTTATGATCCGACTCTAGAGATAGTTAGATTTAAGGTAGAGAATGATGAGGTTGCCTACCAAATGCCCTACAAAATTGAGCAATACCGCCTCCTCTCTAATATAGAAAAAGAACACAAGCAAGCGGCTTATTATAGGAATGAGGAGGATAGACGTAGGGCAGTAGAGTATGTGAAGAGTAGGATGCTTGGTTTCTACAAAGAATGCTTGCAACTAGGTCCGGAATACAAAACTAGTTTAGAAGACGACCTAGAGAGTGAAACCAACGACGAGGTCACGTAGTAACCCATGACCTTGAGTCTAGCTACAAGACTCGTAAATAAAGAAAAGCGCTTCTTGGGAGGCAACCCATGTTTTGTGTGATTTTATTTTTTTTGTTTGTTATTTGCTTCCGTATGCATGCTTTATTTTTATTGTTGGTAGATCATGTTTCTCAATTAAAAAATGGAAATACTTTACTTTGTTGTTTTGGCCTAGTCTTAACTCCACCTAAAAGTATTTTTGCAAAAGATAAGTGTAAGGGGAAAACCCCAAATATGTTTTTAAGAAACAAACCGATCATGATTCTCCACAATATTAAATGAACATGTATATTCGTATTTGTTAGAGTCAAATGCTTGTATTGAGTCATAATGAAGTTTTGCAGGATTTTCCAGGAAGTAGGACCAAGTTTTTCCAGAAAATTTCCGGAAACTTAACATAAGAATTTCTGCAGGTCACTTCTGACGGCGTCAAGAATTAATTCTTGACGGCGTCACGTGTAAAAATCTGGAAATTTTACCGGTTTTGTTTTTCTAACGGAGTCTTATGGTTTTTGTGAATTATTAAGTTTTATAATCTCCAGGAAATCTGCAAACTTCATTCCACAAGCATTATATCTTATCTTGTTTTCTAGGATTTAGTAACTTATATAGGATGCCGCCGATTTTATGCAAGGTTGCCTTGTTTGTTTTCTCAGGATTTACAGGTTATGTTTGACAAGAAGATGATTATTATTCTGGAAGGGAAGCTTTGATTGTTCATTTTCTTGGAGGAAGATCTAACCTGGCCACCTTATTATCCATACCGAGCGAATCAGGGGAGTATTTGATTTCATTCTTTTTACTTTTTAACTTTTACATTATTTACTTGAACATTGGGGACAATGTTCATCTTAAGTGTAAGGGGAGGGTAAAATGATGATACCTTACATATGCACTTTCGCTTGAGTTTATTTTGTTTGATGGTAGATGTGTAATAAAACTATGAGAAATACTTGTTAGTGCAATTTTAGAGCAAAATTTAAAATTTTTTACAACATTTAGGAGTGAAACTTTAGCCATAGCAAGCGTCTCATGGATAGGAGATTGTATGACTAGCATATAACCGTATATTCAGAAAAATTTTCCACCCAAATAGGAGTGAAACTTTAGCCATAGCAAGCCTATGGTAATCTATTTTGTTATGACAGGTAGTGAGAGATGTTTTCCATTTCCATATTGTAATTTATACTTTATTACACCTGAGAGATGTGAGTATCTAAACACTATTTGTGAGGTGCTAGTGTATGACCTCCGTGCTTGTCTTTGGTCTTTAGTGGAACGATTATTTGTTGTAATTACTTTTATATTAGTGTTAAATGACCCCTAACTTGTATTTTGACTAGAATAAAAGCGCATTTGCTTGAGGACAAGCAAATCTCAAGTGTAAGGGTATATGATGAGGTGAAAAATGAACAACTTTTAGGGGGTCATTTAAGCCCGGAATTGAATTTATTTGATCAAATATTGCCCTAAATCGTTCCTTTTGTGATTTTAGGTACTTTGGGAGAGAAATCTGGAAATGGAAGCAATTCGGACGTTTTTGGAGCATAAAAGTGAAGAAAACGCCAAAGTCTTAATTTTCCTTGCTGGGAACAGTAGGTGACGGCGTCAAGAAGAAAATCTTGACGGCGTCAAAAGTAATTTCCATGACGATCCAGTACAGAAATGATGGCGTCACAAGGTAGGGCGTCAAGAGGAAAATGCATGACGGCCTAGAAACACAGAACACTTGACGGCGTCAGATCTGGATCAAGGCAGTCCGAGGAGTATTTTGGCGGCGAGATGACGGCGTCACAAATTTGTTCTTTACGCCGTCAGACCCTATTTCCTATATATAGTTTTCTAATTTTCACATTAAAAAAAAGAGAAGTTTTGGAGAAACCCTAAGGCCGAACTTAGTACGAATTTTATAGGTTTTTCAAGGGTTCTCAGCCCTTGATCCCTTTCATGTGTAATTGAGATAAGTATTCTTTTAATTCAATCAATATGTCTATGTGTTGGTAATCTATATCTTGTTCTTGTCTTAATTCCATCATGCTAGGCTAGATCTATCTTGTGTTTGCTTGGATCTAATGAAACCTAGATGTTAATTATGTGTTGATTACTTGTTTATGGTTGTATTGGATGAATGAATTCGATGTTAGGCTTAAGAAAACTGGCAGATCTCCAATTGGTAACATGCTTGAATGTCTTAGGAAACATGAACTGACGTGCACTAGGTTTTATTGGTTGTATTTAATGCATGAGTAAATTCTAATGATCCCATGTTAGGAGCTTCTTAATCGGCTCGACATAGGAGTGAAGTAGGCACTCATAGGATTGGGGAATTAAGTGCGCCACCCCATGAATGGTATTAAGAAATACAATCCGTCATCCACGCAACTATAACAAGTAATTAACGTGTAAAAGATATCTAGGGAGTAATGAAATCTAAGTAAACACAATTTCTCCACTTATTGCTCACAACCTTAGTTAATTAGTTTATTTTCATTTCTTGTATTTTATTTGATTGCATCTTAGTATTGGGTTAGTTGACTAGCAACTAATTCCGCCCAAATCCTTCAAAACCCGAGATTTTTACTTGCTTTCTAAAAAATATAAAAATACAAAAATAATCATCCCTCACCTTTAGAACTAGTATTTAGGTTTTCTAATCCTAGCGACACTATTCCTAGCTGAACGATCAATCCCCCGGTACTTGTCACTATACTATACTACAACGATCAGGTACACTGCCTGGTGGGGGTTGTAAGCTTCTCAAGATCCCTTGAGAGGTAAAGCCTGGTATGATTCCCACATATCAATGACTTTCTACAATTATGATTTTAAAAGTAATTCGTTTAAGAAATATTCAAGATTGTGATAACCAATGCAGACTCTAAGGCTCTTTTCTAAGCCTTTAAATCACGGTTATGAATATCATCTTAAAGGACTTAATTTTAAAAGCATATTTGTACAAAACATCAATCAAGCAAAAGTTTATGGATTCAATCTCAAAATTATGTAATAAAGTATGAATTTTGCTAGTCTCGCCTGGGAGCTGATTACCGTGCGAATCGGACCACTAGCGGCACTTAAGACCTTGCAAGATTCTTACTTTACCACTTAGGGTTTCAGCATTATTAGTCCGTCTTATTTTCTTTATAAAAACAACCCTTTTATTGCTTACAACAAGTCAAACTAAAACAATAAAACAAGTATCAAAGAAAATCAAAACAACCAATAATAAATAAGTGAAACAATTAGCCACATGCAATCCGTATTAGAAAAGATCCTAATAAAATCAATTCTAGGTATAATAATGCATGTAATCAACTAAGGCCTTCTCCTCTTGATGGAAGAGAGTCACATACATTGACGAATCAATTGCGTAGGCCAAAGCTAATAAACACACCACATAGCATATATAAATCGATTTTTAATATGTATTGGAGTCTTCCCCAATTTTAGATCTATCTAAAACATGTGATAAAAAAAAAACAAGATCCATGACTAACATGCATGTAAGTCACGAATTAAAACCTAACAATTAGCACATAGGTCACAAGATACGTTCAATTAACCGGTTAAATACCTAGGGTTTCTAGTGATTACAAATAATCCAAGAAAACCACAAAACCCTAATTAGGGTTTCATGGAAAAATCGACCCCCCCCCCAAAATTAGGGTTAGGGTTTCGAATTTAATTAAAAAAAATAAGGAAAAACCCTAGATCAAAAACATGTATCTAAAACAATTAAAGATCCGATTTTTATTACGTTTTAGTAATCAATTACATGTTATACATGGCTCGTGATGCCACTGTTAGAGTTTAACAATTAAATAGCACGTATTTCGGAAGCTAGGATCAAGTATAACACATAAATATTAACTAAAACATAAATAGTAAACGTACCCGATGCACTTCAATAAACCTTGATTCTTGTACAAATAGATCAATGATAAACCCCTTACCGTTTTGTTTATCGATCTCTTGATAATTACTAAAGTAAGTAATTACCTCGTTCTTGTACACACAAACTACCAACGAATGAAGGTTTGATACAAGTAAACAAAACACTATTTTGGTTTAAGCAAAATCGACCCAAGAACCCTTGGAGGGGGTGGACGATCGGCCAAGAAAAGAAACAAGGAGGAAAAGGTTTTAGGGTTTTGTGTGTGTGCACAAAAGATGTGAAACCCTAACCCTTGACCTTGTATATATACTAGAGTAAACTTGGAGGACAAGTTGGAGTGGGTTTGGGTCTCCCCTTACCCTTGTCGACCGGCCTAGGAGCCCAAGGAGGGTTTCTAGATCCTTCTTGGCTCCTAGTTACACTCTAGTCCTTTTCTTTTCGTTACTAATGATAGTTAGTCCATACGGTTAATAACTAATGACCATTTAGTCCATTAAGTGTTTATAAATATATATATACGATAGATTTAACATATATATATATTTATTATACATTATTCTTGTTTGTAAAGTGTGCAATCCCGAGGTCTCGGGTTCGATACTAGACATTTACATATTAATGTTTATACGTAACATTTAACATTCTGGTGATGGCAAGATTCCTAATGGTTGTCGTCGTAAACCATTCAATGTGGTTGGAGTCTCGATAGGTATTTACTAGTTCCCTTGAATCCTAAAAATAGGTATTTAAAATAGCAAAACGAGAAAACATTTTACGAACAATAAAAATAAAGTCTACAAATGTATATAGAATATCACATAGAGATGTAGAAAATGAGTATTCATTGAATATTTTTTGACAATTACATAATATTTAACCATAGTCTTAAGAACTATTGCTAACAAAACCCAATTAAACTTCAGAGAAATACTCTATCTAGTATTTTCAATTGACACACCTCATAAAAGCATACTTTTTGTAATGTATTGTGCTCCTCATCATGTACATGTAGTTTTTATTTATCTTTGTAATTATGTATCACTAGTACATAAGTGTTTTTAACAACGGTTAAAATACATTTTTTAAAGCGGATCGTACTAAATAATAAGTATAATTATTTACCACGGTTGAAAACCGTTATAAAATACATGCTATAAAATACATTTTTTAATATTTGGTTTCCTTTTTATTCGGCTTTAATTTAAATTTTATATCATTATTTACAGCGGTTAAAGTTACCAGTTATATTTGGTGTTTAATATTTGGTATCCTTTTTATTCGGATATTTAATTGCGGGAATATATATAATGGCGGGAGTATTTTAATGGCGGGAATATATATATATATATATATATATATATATATATATATATATATATATATATATATATATATATATATACACATATATAGCGTTATACTATATTTCTTTAATTTTATATTTTTTCCCTTTTTTTCGGTAATTTCTTTTCCTTTTACCTGTACAAAACAAAAACAAAAACATAACTAGAAGAGCCAAACACTAGAAGAGCTACAACTAAAATATACAAGAATTTCAGCAAATAAAATGAATAAAACCATTACTTAACAATTTGGTACTCATACACAAAAATATCATCAAATGTCATGATACCAAACTTTCAAATCCATTGTTCATAACCTAACCATACATATATGTCATGATACCAAACTTTCAAATCCATTGTTCATAACCTAACCATACATATCCAACTCGACAATAAAAACCTCAATTTTGAAATAGTGATGAATGAGTCGAGTAAAATTGTGGCACAGAATTCTCAACCCATTCATCAATTTGTCGCATAGTTCTCGGTTTCATGTCATTCCAAACCTATATACAAATCAAAACGAAGAGTCAATGAGTTATTTTACAAGAAAACAAGATTTAGTGTAGAACAAAGTAAACAAATATTTACAAATACTCACTGTATGCGGGAAGTTAAATTGCTTTTTAAAGAAAAGCTCAAACATAGCTAAAGCCACATAATAACCACATTCCCACGTGGATTCTTGTTGAGGACACTAAATTCAAACGAAGCATAGATTACATATATGCAACAACTAAATCAAGTGAGCATAACAATATATATTTACATATATGAAAGATGATTTACCTTAACCATATTCCAAGTCCAATCAACGGAAGACGAATACAGATCATGACATGCCCTAAAATTCAATATTGTTTAATTGGATTACTTTATGTACCCAATTGACAATTTAATATAAATGCTAGAATATACTTACGCTTCTACTGGTTGTATCAAAGAGTATATGCTAGGTTTCTTGTCCAAACTCTTATTGAGTGAATCCAATACATATCTGGTCTTCATCAAAGGGCAAATCACAAATAACACTCAATGTCCACTATGTATATTTTTAAACATTTTAGTGCAAATGATGATATAGTTAAAACCATATAAGAAACAAAAGATATAAAGGCAACGAATGTAACTTACCTTTGCAAATATGGTGCAACAAATATGGTTTTGGCTTTTTGTACTCTTAAGGTACTTTGAATGTGTTTCACGACGTTATCACCATCTTCTCCATGGCATAATCGGGAATCAATCCATGAAGGGTTTAGGATCCCACACTTGTTGTCATCCTTGAAGTGATTTTGAACCAACCGATATAGATGCCTAAAAATCAAGACAAATTATTACCTTAAATCATTAGCAGTAAAAAATATAACTTTTGTTATCATAAGAGATAGTAAAATATGTAAGGAACTTACATTCCCCACCAGTGTAAAATGGTACCATCAAGCCAATCATTTGACATCCAGCCTAACACTGAGTTATAAAAAATACGATCGGTATAGAACCCATCATACAACCCGTCAAGCGCCAGAGCTAAGATAAAATCACCATGTTTAGGACAGTTTATGAATTTCTCAGCTAGCTTTCAAATACTCGTTGGCCTATTTGCCAACACTTTCAAGTATTTTTCGATTGTGCTAGGTTCCTTTTGTGGCAAAACGGTGTGGTTTTTCTTTTGTTTTTGTTTCGGAGGAGTTTTTTGTTTTGGAGGAATGTTCTTTTGTTTTAGAGGAAATTTTTTCGGCGGAATTTTCTTTGGAGCACTTTCAGACATTATGGCTTCTGATGGCAATTGTTCTTCCACCTACATTCATGATATGACCTTGATTATACTAATTTGATCTATTTTTTATAATATGTTTAAGGATAAGATGATTAGGAAATTACCTGTAGATCACAATTAGGCTCACTCATAGTCGGATAATACAATGGTGGGCTGCTTGATAGAGTCGGATGATACAATGGTGGGCTGCTTGTCATAGTCGGATGATACAATGGTGGATTGCTTGATGTAATTGGATGATTCAACTGTGGAAAGTGTGGATTGTTTGATGGGCTACTTGACGGGTGACTCATGGAGTCGACTGATGATGACATTCTAGGAATAACCTGCATATACAAGAGATAATTCAATATTAAGTATTTAAGTTTGAGAAATTAATACTCAAACACCTATTGTACAATTAGCCTAACTAGTCGACTCGGACAACTAAACTCGACATGAGTTGCATAAGAGTTTTAAAAAGATTATTATAGCTTACTACCTGCTGTAATAAGTTTATTACAGCTTAAACATCTTTCTACCTATTGTACAGTTAGCTAAACTCATAAACAGCTTACTTACCTACTGATTACTACTTAATAGGGCAAGAAGTGAATAGGATTGGTTGGGTGTAACTTCATTACGGTTGAGTCGCTTTGAAGCAAAACTGTTGCAGATCTTACCATTGTTGATGTAAGCTTTCTAAGGGTCATGAACAGAACATGCAAGAGCAATGACCAACATCAGCCTTCAATTGAAGTATGGGACAATGCTAGAAGGCTATACACCAGTAAGCCCATGATGGCAGAGTCCTGTTAAAGGAGTCTTCGTACACAATCTTTTCATAAGTACCCAAAATGTGTTTTAATACTAACAACCTGTTAACTTGCTACATTCGGAAAAGCTCCAGTTATTTCTTAAGCAAAACAGAAAGAAACAAAAGATGTTTGCAGGTCTATCCCAACTGATCCATTTTGACCCATATTTAAAAGTACGTTATTATCCAACCCTGTTTTGACCTATTACCCACCTACCCATTTTGCCGGACCGAACCGGACCGAGGCCGAAACTATGAAAAACCTTAGACCGAGACCGGACCGAATGTGGTCGGTCCGGTCCGGACAAAAAGCTAAAGCATAAGCAAAAAAAAAGGGCTGTTCATTTATGCTTAGTTAGTCTAGGTTTAGCTTAAAATACCATTTCCTTTCAAGTTTTAGTTCAAAATTATCATTTCTTTTGTCTAAAAATCCAAACAGTCTTGCTTAAGGACTGTTTGGCACAATCATTTTTTGCATAAGAAAATTGTTTTAACCTTTTTCCAAAAATTAGATTAGTCTTATTTTGATGTTTTTAGTAGTTCTCAATCAGAAATTTGCACTTTCATTTAGTACCTTAGTTTCCAAGACTTATTTTCCAAGTTACTTTATACCAACTGTCTTTAACTAGCAGGTTAGGTAGACTTCTGGTTTAGACCTTTTAGTTATTAACTTAGCATTCATATTGTCTGTTAATAGGTTAAAGTTACTTTGTGCATTTGCAGTTGACTTTCCAAGTCAAAACAGGTACTTTTGAACCCATATTAAACTCACTGTTACATCAGTTAGCCCCTAGCCCACATAGCTTTAGGAATTGATTTTTAATTTGCTCATTCCCTATCCTCGTGACCTGAAAATCAGCATTTGGCTTATTTGATAGCTTGTGTTTAAGCTAGTATTTTTTGTTCATTTTTTAGCTTTTTTTTAGAAGCTTATTAAGTCCCTAAAGTTGCCCATGTGGACTGTTTTGCCCATGTCACACTTAGCTAAGTAGGCCTGATTCCCCTAGCAGCCTTTTTTTTTCTTTTTTTTTTTTTTTTTTTTTTGCTTATGCTTTAGCTTTTTGCTTAATTGAATTAGCTCCTTAAATGATGATACTTTGAAAACATGTATGAAAAGTTATACTCGTACATCTATTTTCTATATTTATAAAGACATACATCATCCATCTCATATAAAATATGGACTCCTAAGTCCTAAATGATCTGTTTGACCATAAATAGTCAAAATATGGACTTTACTGATGTAACAAGCTCATATAATTCTAAAAGCCAAATACTAGTGATTGTTGTCATTTTTTATACTGAGTTTAGTGCAGTCATAGTGTCAACATTTTTAAAACTTATATTAATTAATCTACCTTAAGATAATATTTACTCATACATACCTTGAGATAATTTTTTTGGCCATTGAATAAATCGAGCATCTTTTGTTGCATCTCCTAAAAACGTCACCTCTTCAGTTGGCACAGGAACCTGTAATCCCTCCCACCGTGGGTAGACTGTGTCGACTTGTATCTTCATGTGACCAGGCTCCATAGGAACTCCATGAACATTAGTCGGATATATTATACCTTTACCTACTTTGACCTCCTTTCCAAAGTGGATACTCATAACTTCACAATACTACAAAACATATACTACGTAATTATTATTACACATATGTTAGCATGCACGATATATTATAAACAATAAACTTATATAAGTACAAAATTACCTCAATTTCATCAAATTTGTCAACGGTTATATGACCTGAAACACCACTCGACATACCGTTAGAGACTTTCTTAAGTGTCGCAATGTCCGCCCGTAATTGATCCATTTCTGGCTTTACATTGGCCAATATTTTACCCGCCATGCTTTCTAAATCTTTCATTGATACCTTTTGCATCATCTCACCCTTGTTAGTTCCCAAGACTTTCTTACTTCCTTGAGTACTTGATGCTGACCTCGTTCGCCCCCCGTGCTCTTTTCCTAGCACCCCTATTAGGGGATCATTTCCCGTTATATAATAGGTACCATTAGCTTTCATTTCATTCTCTTTTTTAATCTGTTCAAACAATAAACCATACATCATATAACCGATTAAACACACTATATTCCAATATTTGCGTGCAACTTATAGAATTAAGACATACTGTATTACAATATCTCTTACCAATGCATCCAATCTCTCACGACAAAAGTCCGTCAACTCCTTTATTCCAGTTTCTTGGTTCTTTTTCACTCTACCCAATACATGTAATATTGAACGCTCGGATTGCAACAACCCTAACAGTGGAATCTTTTCAATTAGTTTTTCTTTATTAGCCTTCCATAGAGCTCTCAATCCAGCATACCCTGACCGACCTACTCGAGAAGGATCCTTGTTCTGGAGTGCACTTTGCTTTGCTTTCTCACTTTTTACCTATAGATTAAATCAAGTTACATAAAGAATGAAAATAGATAGCATAGTCATAAACAATAAGAAACATAATCTTAAAAGTATAAAATGACAACAAACCAGAAATTCTTCAGAGGTCGTGTAAGCAACAAACATTTCCCAATGTTCAAGATTTTTTGGCATATATTTGTAAGTATCAAAAGGCAACATATCTAGTCTCACAAAAGCTACGAGCTTATTTCTGAATGTTCTATGTATCCCGCTCACTTTGCCCAATTGTGCTTCCTTTGCCTTATCACCTATATCTTCGTATAGAAATCTCCAGGTGTCCTGGTTAAAAAAAATGTCTTATCTACTTTATACATATAGACAATAGATGGAGGTACATGTATTTGTGTTAAGTATACTTACCATGGTATGTAACCATAACTTCTCCTTCAATTGATCCTGTGTCTCCTTTTTCATATTATGCCATTCCAAATAATAAGGAGTACGTGCTCTAACCGTGTTCCCAAACCATGTATTGAATCTGCCAGCGGTCTTTCCAGTGGCCGCTCCAATTTCACCAAACTCAATATAGAACGACTCGGGCGGATAATTTTTCTTACCCAATGATGCACCTCGCTTACCCCTTCCAGCCATTGTATATACTAGTTTACACCTAAAAAATAAGTAAGTCAGCATCTTTGTTACCACTTCAACCTTGCTTGTAAACCGAAGTATAGAAGACAATACATTTTTCTTGATTTTCCATCAATTTAGTTTTGATTTATAAGCATCAAAAAACCATTAGGTTATATTTCTAAGCATGAAAAAGCCACTGTATTTTTTGCTCAAGATTTAAATGTTGAAGTGTTCAACATTATGACTTGCATAAAGCCATGCATCAGTAACAAATAAGTAGGCAAATAACAAACCATGCATTAGTAGGCAAATAACAAACCATGACTTCTCTTATGGGGTCAACTGTACTATGCATTTAACAAATCATGCATCACTAACAAAACAATCCATATAAAACACTAATTAGACCATGCATGATTCATCACTAGGAAGTTACTAAAAGCATATATTACATGGAAAATAAAACAACTAACAAGCATCCTTTGATCCATTACAGACTTTACAATAGGTAAATACTAACTAAGTTTCAAAATTATGACAGTATGCCTTTTTCACAAAATTACAATAGTAGGCAAATAGCAACTACTAGTGTAGTGTACTACTACTAATGTAACCTTGATATGCCTATATTTTTTTATATCAAAATTGAATATTTAATTACCACATTACATTGAAAAGGTTTTTAACAACACCATAATCATAGAAAATTATTATAACCACACGAGCCATTTATAATAATAAATGTGCTAAAACAAACTAAAGGTCAAAGAGGCCATGTGCTAAAAAAAACGAATATAACATGCTCGTAAATACCACTTGTCGGATCTTAGTTGCAAGATAGAGACTTAGCCAACTCATGATATGAGCTTTCTAGTGCCAACAACTTTGTCGCTTTATAATTCAACAACAATAAATGAAATCACATAGAACACAAAGACAAAAAAAAATAGTGTATAGTTGTTACCCCACAAGATTGAGTAAAAAGCTTCAAACCCTAAATCATAATTTTCCTCTACAAAAGCAGATTTTGCTCGGATTTGTGGATAACTTTTTGTTTTAATTTGATTTTGAAGGTTTTAGATGTTAATTTGTGGTTAAAAATGGTAGATTTGTTGTTTTGATGGGGCGACACTTGATATAGATCTGAATGAGTGGGTAAAGTGTGAATTATGGGAGGTGGTGTGGTAACCGTATATTTAGAGCATTATTTACTGCGGTTGAAATCAAATTACGCATTAAATAATACATATTTTCCATTTTTTAGGACGGTTTATAGGTAGAGTATCAAATAATTGTAGAAAAATTTCTAACGTCCCGCCATAATTATCATTAGATAATTCTTTATCCAGCCATTAATTTCACATTTACGAGACCATTTTCATAAAATTATAATTGTAACAAAATATGATAAGAAATACTAAGTACGCCATTAATTTCACATTTACCATGCCAATTTTCATAAAATTATAATTGTAACAAAATAAGATAAGAAAGTAATAAGTTTAACACTCGACAAAAACTTTATTGTCAACTGATTAAATAAATCATCTTGACATAAACACAAAATAAGATAAGAAATAATAAGTTTTTTTTTTTTTAACATTATAAGAAATAATAAGTAATAAGTTTAACACTCGACAAAAACTTTAGTATCAACTGATTAAATAAATAATCTTGACATAAACATTTTTTACTCTTCTTCATCCTTTTTGCTTATGCTCCTGAAAATTAAACAAATTAAATTAATAAGTCATGATTGTTTAATATATAAATTAATATATATAGATTAATGTAATATCACACCTTCATGTAGCAGTGTCACCAACCCATAATCATTCTTCGTGATCAGATCGTAAGTAAGTATCGCCAATAATACCATCATCTAGCGGAGGAACGCCGACCGAAAACGGTGGTAACTCATCAAACTGGTTGTATTCTTCCTCATCGACAACATTGTCAACACCAAGTATGCGTCTTTTTTCATGCAATACGACGTGCCATCTTGGTTTACTCGGGTCTTTGACAAAGAACACTTGGGTGGCTAGCTTTGCGAGAACGAATGGGTCAGATGTGTAACCATTTGTTGAAAGGTCGACAAGAGTGAAACCTTTTTCGTCTACATTAACACCTCGTTGGTTATTAGTCACCCACTTACACTTGAATAAGGGTATAGTGATCGAATGATTATCCAATTCCCAAATTTCTTGTATTACACCATAGTACGACATTTTTTGGATTGTTGACCTTGCATCATGAGTCAGCCTATCGAATTCCATTGCTGAGGCTATTACGGTAACTCCGCTATTTTGCATTGTACTCTTTTCATCTTGTTCTCAGGTGTAAAATGTAAAGCCTTTAATTCCGTACCCTTGGTATGATCTAACTACACATTTTTGGCCCTCTCCTAACTTTTGCACTGTTTTATCAATATTTTGTTTTCCAAAATTTTCCATTACCTTGTCTTTCAACCAGTTTGCAAATTGTTGTCCATGTTTTGTTTGATACCATTTGTCAGTCCTTCCCGGGTTTGCCCTACGTAAAATTTCCATGTGCTCTTCAATGTAAGGAGTAATGCAGGTCATATGTTGCAGGACTACAGAATGTGCAACCTCTAAAAGATCACGATCTGGGTCAATCACTTTCAATCCAATTGTACCAACCCCTAAAAGTCTACCCTCGTGACGAGAGTGGGGAATGCCAATATTTTCAGCAACTTTCAAATAGCTTGAAGCAAATTCAATCAACTCCTCTGAATAGTATCCCTCGACAATACTAGCATCAGGTCGCGCCCGATTTCTTACAAACCCCTTTAAGAAACCCATATATCTCTCAAAAGGATACATGTAACGCAGGAACACGGGACCACAAGCCTTGATTTCTCCTACAATATGAGATACAAGGTGAACCATGACATCAAAAAAGGAAGGCGGAAAGTACATCTCTAGCTCGCAGAGTGTGACGATGATATCCTTTTGCCATGAATCTAACATTTCAGGATCAATCACTTTTGAGTGAATCATGTTAAAAAACAAGCAAAGTTTTGTGATCGTATGTCGAACATTGTTTGCCAATAAACCTCGAATCGCAATAGGAATCATATTTGTCATTAAAACATGACAATCATGAGACTTCATACCAAGAAATTTACAGTCTTGTACCGACACTAACTTATTAATGTTCGCAGAATAGCTTGATGGAACCTTAATATCATGTAAGCATTGACAAAATTTCATTTTTTCCGCTTTCGACATAGTATAGCATGCAGGTGGTAGATATGTGCCCCTTATACCTTTCTCTTCGGGAGCAAGTTGCAATCGAATTCCCATTGAGACCATGTCTTTTCGAGCATTAACCCCATCTTTTGTTTTCCGCTGAATGTTCAATAATAAGCCTATTATGCTATCACAAACATTTTTTTCAATGTGCATAACATCGAGACAGTGCCGAACATCTAAATACTCCCAATATTCTAATTCCCAAAATATTGACTTTTTTTTCCAAATTCCTTTTTCAATTCGACTTTTTTTTCCTTTTCCAAACACAATATTTATATTTTGAACACGGGAAAGTACATCCTTTGCATCAACTCGTGTCCTTACTCTATCGTCCTCGGGCTTCCCATCAAACTCCTCTGTCATTTTTCGATACCGGTGATTCTTCCCAAGCGATCTTCGATGCCCCATGAACACAGTCTTTTTACAATTAGATAACCACCTTGAAGATGTTTGATCTTCACAAACGGGACATGCAAGTTTACCTTTTGTGGTATATCCTGACAAATAGCCGTATGCTGGAAAGTCACTTATTGTGCAAAAAATCATGGCTCGCAAATTGAAGTTTTCCTTTCTATACGCATCATATACTTCAACGCCCGGATCCCCCCACAAAGTTTTCATGTCATCGATCAAAGGAGCCAAATAAACATCAATGTCGTTACCAGTAGGAATGGCAATGGGGCGGGTTTGGAGCGGGGCGGCTATCCCCATCCCCAAACCCAATAACAAAAATCATCCCCAAACCCGCTCCAATCCCTATTGGAGATCTTATTGGGGCGCCCCGTTAGGGCGGGATGCTCCCCCAAATCCGCCCCATTCCCCATTGGGGTCTTATCGGGTTATCTTTTTTGAGCGTGATGCTCCATTATACTCATGTCGTTTCCCGTTTACTCTTATTTTTTCACTATTAACAATGTTATTTTATGAAATAACATGAAGAATCGAGAACCCATTAATATTCATTGTTATAATTCACAACTTTTTTAGAATATTATAACACAAAACAAACTTCTATCATCGTAATTTGAAATACTACAAAGATAAAAACTAACAAAAATTAGAGAATTACATTTTTAGTACGTAAATACTAACAAAATATTTTATGTATATACATATATGTATATGTATATATATTATATTTCGGGGCGGGGCGGGGCGGGGATAGTGTGCCCCGTCCCCGCTCCAAACCCGATAAGAATCCCCGTTAAGGACCCGAAACCCGCCCCAAAACCCGATAAGCACGCCCCGCCCCGCCCCAAAAAGTTCGGGTTTCGGGTTCCCCGTCGGGTTCGGGGTTTTTTGCCATCCCTAGTTACCAGGTTGTTTCGGACCTTGAATTAACAATGACATCATGATGTATTTACGTTTCATGCATAACCACGGTGGAAGATTATAGATGCATAGAAGAACCGGCCAAGTACTGTGAGAACTACTCATGTTCCCGAACGGATTGATACCATCAGAACTAAGTCCAAACCGTATATTTCTAATCTCGGCACCAAACTTATCAAATTTATTATCAATCTTTCTCCATTGAGGTGAATCAGCCACATGTCTTAATTTTCCATCCCTTTTACGCCCCTCAGCATGCCAACGCAATAGTTTTGCATCTTTCTCATTTGCAAATAATTGTTTGAGTCTTGGTATGATGGGAAAGTACCACAATAGTTTAGCAGGAGGTCCAATTTTGATTACATCATCGTCGTCATTTGTTTCTTCTTTACTCGCATCGTTCTTATTTGTTTCCTTTTTACTTACATCGTCGGTTTTTGTTTTTTTTACTCTTATACCTCGATTCCCCACAAGTAACACATTTATGTAGATCCGCATACGCACCTCTATACAACATACAATCATTGGGACATGCATGTATCCTTTCAATTTCTAATCCCATTGGACTCATCAATTTTTTGGCTTGGTATAATGAAACTGGCAACTCGTTATCGTCGGGAAACATTTCATGCAAAGCCTCTAATAAATCTGTGAAACTTATGTCACTCCACCCATGTTTTGCTTTTAAGCGAAACAACTTCACCATGGCATTAAGTATAGAAAATTTCGTACAACCACTATATAACGGTTTTTCTGAAGCATAAAACATTTTTTGTAATTTTTCTTGAACATTATCATCAGTAGCATCTTCCATATTGCTAAACATCTTTTTTAATTTTTCGAAGTTCTCGTTAATGTGTAAATCATTATTTTCATTTTCATCAGACATATGAACCTCATTTTCATCAGACACATGAACCTCATTTTCATCAGAAACATGAACCGACTTGCGACTATCAACTAGTAATTCACCATGACTTGACCAACGAGTATAATTTAGCACAAATCAACGTGTAATCAGATGGTTCTCAATTACACTAATATCACTAAATTTATCAAAAATTTTACAATCTTTACAAGGACACCATATTTCAAGATCTCCATTTTTCAGCCGATTAGCCTCAGCAGTTTCAAGAAAACTAAGCACACCTTTCACGTACGCTTCTTCGGAATGCCCAATACCGTACATCCATTTACTACGATCCATCTGAAATTTAGAAATCAAATATAACATGAAGTGCATGTATAATACACATGAATGAAACAAAATTGGTCACGGTTTGTCTCTAACCCACTTTTTGAATACTCCGTCTCATATGTGTATATGTTTTAACGAGTTTACCATTTAAAGAAAAATTCGGCAGCATTTCCCCTCTACTCCTCAAGTATGCGTATAAAAACACAACCCAAGGAGTAAAAGAGAGATGCGTACATAATTTTCTTAAATAATAAACTCGTTAAAACTTATACATCATATCCTAAATGAGACGAAATATTCAAAAAGCAGTCCCAAAATAGGGACTTTCCGAAATTAATCTCTATTAGATTAATCTCGAAAGGGTATAAAACTTAAGTCATTTGATATACAACTAACTAAATTGAAATAGATCATTACAAATCTAAAGTATAAATATTTGAATAAAGATAAAAATCTATCTTAGTGCATGTACGGTGTATAATTAAACAGAGATATAGATGTACGTATATAATTAAACAAATAGGATGTAAAGATATTAAATTACCTTATAAATAATGAAGCATTTATTGCAAAAGAGTATATTTTAGAGCTTTGAGTGTTATGGTTGATTGAAGGTTTTTGGTTGAAGAAGATTAAAGTGGAGAGTAAAGTTTACGGATTAAAATGATTAAATTGAAGAATTAAAAGCGTAACAGATAGGCTAAAAAGTAACCGTAATTCTATAAAAATGGGATTACATTTGTGAATTTGAATTATATTTAATCTTTTAAAATGGTTTAGTACAACCGCTATAAATAACAAAGCTATAAAATATATTAAACTCTTTTAAAACCCTTATCTCAAACCGTTGTAAATACGTTTTTAGAATTTTTTTAAAACGGTTGTATTCAATGGTTGTAAATAACAAGCGAAATTATATATAAATATATTAAACTCTTTTAAAACACTTATATCCAACCGCTATAAATAACTTAAAATAATAAAAAGAAATTAGGTAAAGAAACAAACCCGTTTTAAATGATGTATTTTATATTGCGAGCTTCTTATTAACGGTTATATATAATGTATTCCAAATTATTTAATACGGTGAAATTGAAAACCGTTTTAAAATGTCCGTTCTAAAATACCTCTATTGTACTAGTGTATATAATTGTCTTTCAAAAAAAAAATTCCCGCACAGGTATGGGGATTGGATTCCTAGCATTACTGATGGGATTATCAGCATTGTACTTTATGGCCAAGAAAAGAAAGATAGTCAAGCTACGAGAAAAATTCTATGAGCAAAATGGAGGTACCACTAGTACAATCGAAGCCTTTCCCGGCGACTTTTTTACGCCGGTACCGTCGACGTGTCGATGGCACCATAGATTCCCGTCGACATGTCGACGGGGCCAAAACGACGGCTGTGCTCCGTCGGGAACAGCGTTCCCGTCGACAATCGCCGTCGACATTGTGGGTCCCACATCATTTTTCAGTCAAAGATTTTTGCTGCCCGTCAAATTCTTTCCGTCGACATGTCGACGGGACCGTATAACTAATTAACGTTTTAGTTAAGAAATGATAATTAGATTTTATATTTTGCCGTCGACATGTCGACGGCACCATTTAACAAAAAATATTCATTTTTTAATGATGCCGTCGACATGTCGATGGCATAATTAAAAAACAATATTTTTTTGTTTAATGATGCCGTCGACATGTCGACGGCATAATTAAAAAATGAATATTGTTTGTTTAACCATGCCGTCGACATGTCGACGGCAACATTAATAGCAGGCTGCTTACAGCAGGCTGCATAAATAGCAATTTTCCAGATTTTTTCCGGATTTTCTGGAAAAAATCTACCAAAACCTGTAAATGTAATAGCACCTATAACCACTCAATATCAACATGTCCTAAACATATAACTCGCCATCGGCTATAACACTTGCAAATTATCGCTAAACACCCTCAAAATGCATAAAAACATATAAAGTTTACAAAACGGGGTGTGGTAATATCTAAACCTAGCTGCCATATCCACAAATGTTTCAATATCCCCGACGTTCAAGTCGCCAAAAGGTTAAACTATACAATACTAACATATGGGTCGCCAAAATATTGTTTCAAGCATAAGTACAACACAAAATATCCAAGTTTGTACCTCTACATCCCAAATCACTCATGATCATCACGAGAACCCTCATCATCACTAGAACCATCCTCATCGCCTCTGCGACTCCCGCTCCCTCCAGCGCCACTGCCCGAGCCATCCACGTGCTGAGAACCTGACTGACTAACATACTGCTGCCATAGCGGGTTGGACGACATAAAACCTGTCAGCATATCAATCAGCGCCTTCATGGCCTTACGATCTTCAGCATCTTCCCGGCTCTGCCTCTCGGCCTCAGCAATCTTCTTCTCAGCCTCAGCAAGCTTTTTCTCCATCTCGGCGTATTCTGAAAACGAAATAATCAAAATTTAAAAACATCTATAGCAATACTTAATTTGAGTCATCAGACCATGGTTAGTTGTTAAAAATAATAGTTTTTACTCTTTAACAGCCTGGGACATCAGACCATGGATGTGATTTTTTTTTATGGAAAGAGGAACGACTCGCCAAAATAATGACCGGTTCTCTGGGAGCTTCAACATCAAGCGGTTCTGGATCTGCTCCAACAAGGTGCTCAAACTGTCATGAAAAAGATCTTAGAATAAACATGCTGGAGGCACAAAAACAGGTGCTGGAGGCACAAAAACAGGTGCTAGAGACAAAATTAAGGATGCTGGAGGCAAAACTTGACATGGCAACGTATCCCAACCACGACCACGCATGTCAGTCGGATGCAATACTCCGTGACCTTTTAGGTGACATGGATAAATTTCATATGTAGTACTGTTATCGTTGTTGTTGCTGTTATCGTTGTTGTTGCTGTTGTTGTTGATGTTGTTTGCTGTTGTTGTTGATGTTATTGTTGTTGTTTAATAAAATGTTGTTGTTGTTGTTGTGGTAACTGATGTTGAACGTCCTTTATATTTTAAATTCGTACGCACAAATAATAGAACTGAAGGAGCAATAATTATCAAACACAAAGGCAAACTGTTTATTTAAAACAAGCAAGAGTTCTCAACCACATGCATTTTCATACAGACTCAAACTAAACAACTCGACAACCAAACTAAACAACTCGACAACCAAAGGAAACAACTCAAACTAAACAACTCGATAACCAAACGAAACAACTCAAACTAAACAACTCAACAACCAAACGAAACAACTCAAACTAAGCAACTCGACAACCAAAAGAACAGATCAAACGAAACAACCCGTTTATTTTTTTTTGCGGCTACTTCCCGCTTTAACTCCTCTTCAACTGTGCAACCACGCCAAGTCATGTGTGTCTTGTAAGAATTGATGATTGACTTATTTGTGAGATGTGTAAAATGAGACGGAAATAATTTTGTGAGAATGTATATAGGTAAAAAATGAGACGGGAATGTATTTGTGAGGATATATGTTGCCTGATTTTTGGGGAGATATTCCCGTCGACATGTCGACGGGAAAAAGAACGCGGGAATAATCCCGCTCAATATTTTATCTATTTATTAAAAATATTTATAATTTAGTAATAAAATTCCGTTGACATGTCGACGGGAATATCTAAACAAAAAATTATTGCCTTTAATCACACGTTAATTGTTGGGGAAAACGTGATTAATATAGTCCCATCGACATGTCGACGGGAATATATTAGCGGGTAAATTTCGCGCCCAACTTTGGTGAATTATTGAGGCTAAAAAAATATGTTGAAATATTCCCGTCGACATGTCGACGGGAAAATACGAGTATGAAAAATTCAACGCAGTGGGGCTCGGTCAAGCTTTTTTTTGTCGTTTAGTGCATTATGCCGTCGACATAGTGTCGCCGGGAAAATGGTCGTCGCCTGTTCTCCTGTTTCTTGTAGTGTACGTTGTTGGAAGAGAAATTTAAAACAACGGGTGGTATGGGTGTCGGTTTCATGAAAGTTTTTCAGTTTCAAGAGCTAAAAGTAGCGATGGACAATTATGCAGAGGATAGAATTCTTGGCAGAGGCGGTAATGGAATTGTTTACAAGGGAACTCTACAAGATAAGTGTGTGATAGCAATCAAGAAGTCCCAAAGACTAGATCAAGGACAAAGGGAGCAATTTATAAATGAAATAGTAATTCTTACACAAAATAAACACCAAAATGTGGTGCAGCTTCTGGGATGTTGTTTGGAAACTGATGTACCATTATTAATTTATGAATTTGTACCTAATGATACTCTTCATCATCACATTCATAATAGAAAAAGTGGGATGGGGAGATTGTCATGTGTAAATCGTTTAAGGATAGCACATGAATCAGCGAGGGAACTTGCTTATCTTCACACAAATATTAGAATGACCATCATTCATAGAGATGTCAAGTCAACTAACATCTTGTTGGATGAAAATTACAACACAAAAATTGCAGATTTTGGTACGTCGAGATTAGTCCCGTTGGGACATGATCAAGTCACTACACTAGTTCAAGGGACGTTCGGATACTTGGATCCCGAGTATTTTCATACATGTCAACTAACATATAGCTTTGGAGTGGTTCTTGCTGAGCTAATAACAGGGCAAAGACCACTTAATATGGAAAGATGTCTTGAGGATAGAAATCTTGCAACATACTTTGTCGAGGGAAAGAAGGAAGATCGATTGCATGAGATTCTTGACCGACAAACGGTAAAGGATGCAACTGATGAGTAGCTAAAAGCAGCATGTGACCTGGTGTATAGCCTTAACCAAGTAGGTGGGAATAGGCCTAGCATGAAAGAAGTGACCATGGAGCTTGAATCTTTAAGGAAGTGTGACAAACATCCTTGGATTCATCAAGAAAGCTACAATGAAACAAGTAACTTAATGGGTGAATATGAAGAGCCTGACCTTTATGTTGTTCCTCTTGTAGAATACGGTTCTAGCAGTATCAGAACGGAAGGAATAATGTTGCAAGTACAAAACCCTCTTTGATAGGTTCAGGAATGAACCAACCTTTTGCGTACATGCCATTGATTCCCTATTTCATGTTTCTAGTATCAAACAATGTTTGTGTGCGTGTGTGTATTATAGAGTACTTTACTGCTTATAGTTCAATTATGTCATTTCTTCTAAATATGCGTTAACTAGAGGTTCCAAGTACAAGATTTGTATGTTTGCTAAATTAATTTACATGCTTGTAAAAATCCTGGTTTAATATTTTCTTCTAAATTTGTGTTATAATTTTTTGTCTACTAAATTAAGGAGAATATTTAACGCTCTTCCGTGTTCTTTTTGTTGTTATTACCATCTTAAAACTTTTTAAGATACACATCTTCAACGTTTTGCACACACTACATGTTAATTCACTAAAAAAAGTGTGCAATCTGAATTTTGACGTCGTCCGTTGAGGTAACTCGTTCACCAGTAAGGAATGACGAACTAGCTTGCAACAACAATTACCCAAACATGTATACACCTATATTATGTGATCACGCGCTAAAAATCCTATCAGATATTTCATACTTAAAAGTATTCTACACTTACTTTCCTATTTATTTAATTTAGAGAAAAAAAAACTTTCACAAAACTTTAGTTTCGGAAAAGAAAATCTTTTAACCAATTGAAATGGAAAAAAAAACAAAAACAAAAAATAACTTTTTCTATTGAAACGGCAAATATAGGATTTCATGGTACATTCGTTTGGGGCCAATGAAAGATGTAATTGTACTAAATGAGAGCCACCTATTAGGTGAAATACCAAAAATAAATTTTGAAAGCAAACAATTAATGTTCATGATAGATGTTTGGGATCAATAAAAAAAATATTTGTCGTCTTTCTAACGACTATTGAGAGTCTTCCGAATTCTGACGTCGTCCGTTGAGGTAACTCGTTCACCAGTAAGGAATGATGAACTAGCTTGCAACAGAAATTACCCAAACATGTATACGCCTATAGTACGTGATCATGCGCAGTAAATCCTATCAGATATTTCATACTTAAAAGTATTCTACACTTAATTTCCTATTTATTTAATTTAGAAAAGGAAGGAAAAAAAAACACTTTAGTATCGGAAAAGAAAATCTTTTAACCAATTGAAATGAACCAAATAATAATAATAATAATAATAATAATAATAATAATAATAATAATAATAATAATAATAATAATAATAATAATAATAATAATAATAATAATAATAATAATAATAATAAACGTATGGTATCAAGCTCCAAGGTTTTGGTAGAAATTAATTTTGTTTTCATAGGAGTCTAATGGTATCTTTTGAGTAGTGGTTTTTTCTTATTTACAGAATTGGAACTATCTTGTTATGTAAGGTTTCCGTTTATGTAACGGGCTTAGATATGAGATTCACCAATATCCTTTGTACTTAAACGTTTTTTGGAATAATATATTTACCGGTTGTTTTGACCTTTTACAAAAAAAAAAATTAAAAAAAAGAAACTTTCACAAAACTTTAGTATCGGAAAAGAAAATCTTTTAACCAATTAAAATGAACAAAAAAAAAAAAAAAAAAAAAAAAAAAAAAAAAAAAAAAAAAAAAAAAACTTTTTCTTTTGAAACGGAAAATATAGAATTTCATGATACATTCGTTTGGGACCAATGAAAGATGTAATTGAACTAAACGAGAGCCACCAGTTAGGTGAAATACCAAATATAAATTTTGAAAGCAAACAATTAATGATCATGATAGATGTTTGGGATCAATAAGAAAAATATTTGTCGTCTTTCTAACGACTATTGAGAGTCTAAAACTTAGCGTAACACAAGTTAGCTCAGTCAATGCAAAAGTAGCTACTAGAACACATCAAAGACCAAAAAAGAACAATCACCATCATGAACAGTACTCCGTTAACAGGAATTTAAAACTGATATACATTTTAATTCTAGAAGATAAAATGAATATGTTTCGTATATATAGGGTAAGGATTCAGTGAGAAGAAAACTTAAAATGAGAATGATGAGAAATAATTGTAATCACACATTTAAGATGCATCGACTTGATTCAGATGCATCTCTATTCATTTAGATGCATCCCAATTAGTTTTGAAAGTGATTTTGAAGTGAAAACGATGAAAAGTAGTACTAACAACAAATTTGACCTGCAGAGGACGAAAAATGTATAGAATTCGTCTAACTTGATGAAATGCATCTAATATATGTATATGCATCTAATTTTTTGCTAAAAAATATATTATGGTGCATCTAAAAGACTAGGGATGCATCTAATTCAAGTCGATGCATGTCAAATATGTAGTTATAATTATTTCTCATCCTTCTCATTTTAAGTTTTCTTCTCATTTGATCCTTAACCTATATATATATATATGAAGTTAGACTTGCAACTCCTCAAAATACTACATCACCTAGAAATCCCAAATGACAAATATGAAATTCGTTGTTCTAATTTGGGCAGTATTTCAAATGTTTTCGTTTACAGCTTCTGATACGAATTCTACCTCTGAATGGTACACCTTCATTAACTCAACCAACCTTGCCAAGCCAGGCTGCAACAGCCGATGCGGGGACTTAATTGTTCCTTACCCTTTTGGTGTCGTCGGAAACAACTCAGAGTGTTATATAGATGAGGGATTTCGCATCTACTGCGAGACCTCATATAACCCTCCAAGGGCCGCTATTAGCCCTTTCGACTTGGAGTCGATCAAATTGATATCTGATTCCACCATCTGGCTTTCCAATTATTTGGCAGTCAGGTGCGGGAATGCATCTGGCTACGTAGATTTTTATAAAATTGCGGGAATGCATCTGGCTACGCCGTACACCTTCTCGAAAGTTAACAAGTTCACAGTTGTCGGCTGCAATGATTATGCTTGGCTGAAATCAGAGACAGAATCTAGGAACGTGTCTACCGGCTGTATGGTCTTTTGTTCAACACCGGATGAGGTTTTAGGTGACGAGTGTACAGGATATGGTTGTTGTCAAACGTCCATACCCAACGACATAAACTTTTATAGTGCTCGGATCCTTGAATTGAACGATTTAAGTGCGGATTATGATGATGAACGTGATAGACGTAGGAATCGTTGTTCATTTGCCTTTGTTGGTGTGGAGAACGCATTTAAGTTCAACGGCGCGACTGATTTAAACGTAACTCTCGAAACTCTCTATTCCTTCACAACGAGGATACAAGATACAGTGCCACTAGTGCTTGAATGGGCTATTGGTAATCAGAGTTGTTCTGAAGCCAAAGCAACAGATGGTTTTGCCTGCCAATCAAATAGCAACTGTGTTAGCTCTACAAGGGTAAGTGGTGGGTACCGTTGCGAATGTAAACAAGGCTATGAAGGAAATCCATATCTTCCTCCTGGCTGCCAAGGTACAATCAATAAACAAAGGTTATATCATTGCTTAATCACTTTATCGAATCTCTATTTAAAGATTAAAAAAAGAGTAACTTACACCGTTCATTCCTCATGTTGTACCACTTTTCATGTGAAGTCTTTTTTTCAAAATAATTATGTCAAACATGCATCCTCTACGTAGCTATTTAGTTTTCAGATATTTTAAACTTTTTTATAAATAGTGGTGAAAATGAAATTTAACTATAAGAGATATTTTCTAAAAGTTTTTCAACATTCATAAAAATCTTCAGTTATGTTAATGGACTGATCAAACTTCTCAATTTTGTTGGCGTAACGCAATTGTGTCGTATAATTGGTTAATTTTCTCCAAATTATTTCTTAATTCTCACACAAAACGTGTTTTCTTTTGTTACATGTAAAGTTGATTTGTTAAAGGCAAGTGTAGATCACTTTAATATGGAACTCCAAGTGTACACGGAAAAAATGTCCCAAAACTCTTATTCTTTAAGTTACTAAAGTATTTGGATTTGTTCTGTTTTATCCCGCCTATTTGACTTCCTTTTTTTTCAGACGACATCAACGAGTGTGAGAATCCAAAAAAGTACCCTTGTCATGGTGTTTGTGTTAATACTCCTGGGAGTTACGATTGCAAGTGCCACCGTGGATACAATGGAAATGCAAAAATACAAAATGGTTGCAAACGTTCTCCTGGATATTCAAAATTTAAAACAATCATATTTATTTTAGGTAATTCTTTGATTAATGCATGTGTGACCCATAACCCGTTCTGACTTTCTATCACATATATATTGAACGAATAGTTAGCACAAAATGATTAAAGAAAGATAAATGTGAATTAAATAAAAGGATGGCATGATAAATTGGAAGAATTTCTCTTTTGTTGGTTTTTTATTCAACCTACAATACTTGTTTATAGATAAAATTCTTCTTTGCTATTTCAAAAATAATAATAATAATAATAATAATAATAATAATTATAATAATAATAATAATAATAATAATAATAATAAAAAAGAAAATAATAATAATAAAAAAAAGTAGCTACCTATTTTTTTTTAATTTTTTTTATTATTATTATTTTTTAATAAAAAAGTAGATACAATTTTGGTTTACAAAGTATTTTGTGTTTTGTTGACTTTACATGCTACTCTCTTTCTACAATTAAAGACTATGCATGTTTAGTTAGGTGGGTGTCATGGCATCATGTAATCAAGGGTGATGGCCTCTCATGCATGGCTTTAAAGTAGTAGTAAAACTAGTATCTACAGTTTGCATAACTTTTGGTAAATATGTTTAAGCTCACAACTAATCTTTTCCACCATAATCTTTTCGCTATTTTGTTCCTAAATACAGTTAGTAAACTTATATTACCTTTTACTTAAACTTAAAAACAAAAGCACATACATATTGTTTAAGTTTCCTATGTTCTATAATCTATGACGCAAATATAAAACATGTGTTTGTTCAGCTGGCGTTGTACTGGGCATAGGGATACTAGCTCTATCTATTGGTGTGTACAAACTAATCCAAAAGAGGGAGGATAAGAGACGTAAAGAGATATTCTTCAAAAGAAATGGTGGTTTGTTGTTACAGCAACAAATATCAAGTGGTGAACATGCAACTCAGACAACAAGAATGTTTAGTGCAATAGAACTAGAAAAAGCAACCGACCAATACAATGGAAATAGAATATTAGGTCGAGGAGGCCAAGGAACAGTGTACAAAGGAATGTTACCCGATGGAAAAATAGTAGCAGTAAAGAAATCCATGTTGGTAGATGAAAGCCAAATCGAATCATTTATCAACGAGGTATTTTTACTTTCCCAAATTAGCCACAGAAATGTGGTAAAGTTGCTTGGATGTTGTCTAGAAACAGAAGTTCCAATTCTCGTTTATGAATTTGTGTCAAATGGAGATCTGTGCCAATTCATACATGACGAGAATTATGAATTTCCTACTTTTTGGAGTATACGACTACAAATTGCTACAGAGGTAGCAGGGGCTCTTGCTTATATGCACTATGCAACTTCGGTTCCCATATATCATCGAGACATTAAATCTTCCAACATACTTTTGGATGAAAAATTTAGAGCAAAGCTATCAGATTTTGGAATATCCAAGTCAGTATTAGGGGATCAAACTCACTTAAGCACATTAGTCAAGGGTACCTTTGGGTACTTAGATCCCGAGTACTTTCAATCCAACCAATTCACTCAAAAAAGCGATGTTTATAGCTTTGGAATTGTTCTCGTTGAGCTTTTGACAGGGAAAAAGCCGATATACTCCATAGGACCAGGGGAATCGAGAAGCTTGGCAACTTTGATTTTGTCAACCGATGAAGGGCTTCTTTTGGAAAACGTTGATAATCGAGTGTTAGATGGACCAAAAGAGCAACTGTTAGCAGTTGCTAAGCTTGCAAAAAGATGCTTAAATTTGAATGGAAACATGAGGCCAACTATGAAAGAAGTTGCAACGGAGTTGGAGGGAATACGATCAAGTCACTAAATAAAATGTGATTGTTGCCGGAAGCATAATTTTCGATCTTCAAAATATTAAGCCTAAAGTTGGTCATTTGAGATATTTTATACAAGTCATTGTGATATCTGTATTTGTACTATACTACTATGTGATGCATCTGCACAATGGTTTCGGTCCTTGTTTGTTAGACTTATATATATATATACTCCCTAATATATCATTTCAAATTGTTGTATTTACTAATTAACTGATTGTGCTAAATTATATTTAGAATTTAGTTACTAACTGATGGTGCATTGGGGAAGGACGAATCGCTCCCAAAACTAGTACTCTATTTATTCTCTACTAATTAGTTGGCCGGACCATATAGTGCGGTGATTTACGTCACATGTGAATTCTCTAGTTCAAGTCCATGATGTCTCATCTAGTGAATAACATTTCATAAACATAAACTTAATATTCCTTCATTCTTTAAAAAAACTGTTTTGGCATGAAATCTTTTGGTCAGACAAGAAAACAAAATTACATCAACTCAACACCATTAGCAACACTTTTAAGCCAAGCCTTAAACTCAAACTCACCATCCAAACACACCCAAATGATCCATGCCCATATCATCAAATCCACATTCTCTTCAGAAACATTCATTTTAAACAGACTCATTGACACATACACCAAATCTGGCCACATTAATAATGCATACAAACGTACTGTTCGACAATGGAACGCAGTTTTAGCTACTTTAACGAATGCGGGTTGGTTAGATGAGGCGAGAAAGGTTTTTTGGGAAAATGGGTATGACTGATCAGTGTTCGTGGAATAGTATGGTGTCTGGTTTTAGGCTATAAGATAGGTTTGAGGACTTGGTTGAGTTTTTTGTACGTATGCATGCATGGTGAGGGGTAATTTGTCCTTAATGAGTATTAGTATGGGAGTGTGCTTAAGTCGTGTGCGGGTTTGAGAGATGAGAGGATAGGTGTGCATGTGCATGGATCGGTTGTGAAGAGTCCGTACGAAGGAGATGTTTATATGGGCAGTGCTTATTGATATGTGCGCGAAATGTGGGAATGTGGGGTAGGTGTGCACAGAAGGTTTTAGATGGGATGAGGTGTAGGAATAATGTGGTGACGTGGATGTCGGGATTGAGCCAGATGAGGTTTTACTTTAGCTAGTGTGATCAGTGCATGTGCGACCTTATCAGATATGAGGTTAAGACATCAAGCTCATACACATGTCGTAAAACACGGGTTTAAATTCGAACGTGGGCCTGAAAGTGTGGATCTGTAAAAGACAGAAAACAAGGGTTTGAAAAGATGGTTCATAAAGATTGTATATCATAGAATGCAATCGTGCATTGTCGGGTTTGCTAAAAACGGTTATAGGGTTGAGACAGTTGATTTGTTTAAAGAGATAACCAGATCATGTAACAATGATCGGGTTACTTTGTGCTTGTAGCTATGAGGGTTAGTTGATGAGGGTCGCCATTAATTATTTTTATTCAATGAGTAAAGAATATGGAGTAGAACCAATGTCAGGTCATTACACATGTATTGTTGATCTTCTTGGTCGATGGCTGTCTTGATGAAGCCAAGAACTTAGTTGACTCAAAGTACACGGTAACATTGAGGAAAGTATGTGGCGGAAAAGCTCATAGAAATAGACGGTGACAATTCTGGTCCATATGTATTCCTTTCAAATATGTATGCAGAACAGGGGAGTTGGGGCGATGTTAAACAAGTTAGAAAGGCTATGAAGCAACTAGCCTTGTTAAACAACCAGATTGTAGTTAGATTGAAATTCAGGGTAAATTTCATGTTTTTATGGTGAAAGATAAACGACGAGCTAAAAAGAAGGAAATTTATTCAACGTTGAGAAATTTATTTAAAGTAATGAAGTTGTTCGGATATATGTTCCAAGTACTCGTGATTTGGAGGCAAGTGAAGAAGAGAGTTCGGATTTGAACACATTGGAAACTGAAGAACTCGAAGTACCAATAGAGGCAGATGTTGCGTAATATCAAGGTCAGTTAAAAACAATTTTGAAACACTGTAGGCTATTTTTTGTTGTAAACTAACCATTATTTTTGTAGCACCAGCTGTATACACTTATTTTGTGTACAATGTACATGAGTTAATCAAATATGTTAGTTTGTATTGTGTGTTTTAGGAACTGCATCCAGTATTCATGTGAATCAGTCATTAAACAAAACACTAATAGTTTTATATCCATCTGGTCCAATTTCCAATAAGGTTGGTTTGTTTTACATCCTTAGTAGTTTTGAAGGTTCATTTGTAGTAAACCTTGCTAATAGACGAATAACGGTTATAAGAGCAAGAGGTGTGGGCTCGCCACAGCTCCTCGTCGTCCGACGTGGAGCTCGTTGGAGCTCGCCACCACACCACGAGGACCTCGTTGAGGCTCGCTGTTCTCCACCTCGTCGTCCAGGCGACGAGCTTGGTTACTGACAGGAGGTACAAAAGTTTGTATTAAACGTTTTAAAAGTTTTGTTTTCTTCTTTTTTGGTTGTGCAAATGGTGAATGTGACATGATATAAGCGAGAGGTAGGAGAAGACCAAACAAAGTTTTGGTTCTTGTTGTTTGGTCCTTGTAGTTTTATTTATTTGCGGCTGTGGTCTTTGTGGTTTTGTTTTCTTTATTTACAGTTTCAGGTTTTTTTTTTTTTTTTTTTTTTTTTTTTTTTTTTTAAATAAGTAAATAACATTTTTATTTTTAGTTAGATGTATTGTAATTTTAATTTTAATAAATGAATTTAGTTTATTTAATGAAATGAATAAAAAAATAAAGTTGTAAGTGGTGGGCCCCAAATGAGTAAGTTGAGGTTAGTTATGAGTGAGGAGAGGTTAGTTGTGAAGAGGTATTAGGGTGATGTGGCACCCGTGGCCCAAATGAGGAGGTATAAGCTTCTCACCACACCTCTCACTCTAAGCATTGGTCTTGCATTAGTTTCAGAGAGTCTAGAGTACCAAAATGCCACAAAGGGCAGTAGGTACAGACTGCAGTCCAGCATGGCAGCACTGTTCCAGGCTGTGTTTTGGTTGTTGCTTCCTTAGTTCCTATATATAGTGATCGAAAAGTTTGAGTCGCAAAGCCCATACACCATAACGATACACGGATTTGTGTATAGACTTAAACCATTCGTTGTATGATGACTCGTTTAGTCAGTATGTTCTTGTTCTAAATAGCTTTATTGGTATCCTTTTTCATTTCTTTTGTTTTATTAACTTTTTCAGTCCATTATTAGCTTGCCTTAATCATTTTTAATTTGGATATCCAAAAAGTTGGATAAATCAATCCACATTCTTTGTCTTAAGACATCAACTTTTGTAGATTATTATAAGAAACAAAGTTAAACCCTTTCTGAATAATGCATCCCAAATCCATGGATCATATACTACACAAGATTTATAATCCAAACTTTTTGGTTCTGGTGCAAATATGACTACTAAACATTCATTTTGAGCCTAAAGCCACTATGATTACCCAATCATTACAGATACCGCTAATAAAATAGTGACAAGTTAAATTTACTTGCAGCACCTTTTTTTTCGAGTCAATAAAAAGTGAATACTAATGATTCATACATGATCCAAATTTGGTATGTCAGATATGTAATTTGGACGAATTTTGATCAGCTAAGCATATATAATCCATTCTCATCTTAACAATTCGTTTTATTTTACCTTTTCACCACATTTCCGGCACAAACATATACTGATAACGAGCGGTAGCTTATGTGCATTCCTAATTCTGAAGTTGGAGAGAATTTCCAACCTAGCTATGAATTGGAAATGTTATGGGCGGCCTATACGTCCTTAAATGATCATATCAGCATATCACATTATATATCATAATTCATAAACCAAGGACTATAACAAACATAGCAAAGTAGAAATGTCATACATATGACGTACAGATATGATGATTTAGTGAAACTGGTGCCTTAATTCAATTGGTATACCTTATCATGGTGATTCCTAAGGTGCATATTTTTCTAATGGAAGACACATGCACCAAAGCTATTTGTTAGTACATGGTGATTATGGCCAAATTCAACCTTGCTCCTAGTAAAAACTGCTAGTTAAATTAAATTTAACTTTATTATAATGGGAAGGGATCCGGTGAGAAGAAAAAACTAAAATAAGAAGAATTTCTAGCCACATATTTCAAATTAAGGGGAGATGCATCTACTTTTGTAGGTGCATCTGAAATGTGTGGTTGTAGTTTATTCTTATCCTTCTCATTTTAATTTATTTTCTTATTTGATCCTAACTCTTATTATAATATGTTAAAAATCACAACAAACATTGTTTTGATTTGTATCTGGCTAAGGGTATGCTTAGCACTAGTAGGAGCCGGAGCGGATTGCTGGAGCGGGTTGCTGGAGTATATTGTTGGAGCTTTTTTTCTAAACTTTTGTTTAACTAGCATTTCATTTAGTAGCTTATTTTTAATGGTAGCTTATTTTTTCTTAAAAAAAAATAAGCTCATGCTATAATAAGTTCTGAGAAGTTCGCGTGCCAAAACATGCCCTAAACATAGTCCAAATATCACCTTACAGTTAATATCAATAATTTCTAATTACCAACCAACTTATGATTACAAAATATAGACTTAGGGGGTGTTTCTTTTTTATGTTAATGAGTCTTAATGGGGAGATAGTGGTGGGCCACACATATAATATGTTTCTTTTTCTGTTAAATTGTCTGTATGAGGAGAGAAAGCAAAGGGGCTCCTCCCCATTAAGACTCATTAACAGAAAGGGCCCCACCCACTTAATCCAAAAAAAAAGAAACAAGCCCTTACTTAGTGAACAAAAAGTAACGATAAAACAGTTATTAAGTCATTGGTTTTGAAATTTAGTGGTTAAGCACTGTAATGTCCTATGTGAGATTGCAGATTTAACCCCTATACTCATTATATTCTACTCCTTCCATCTCAAAATAATTGTCACCAGACAAAAAACACATAGTTAAGAAAAGTGTATTTATTACAGCTTTCGCTTTCTTACTGTTTAACAGAATAACAGTTTTACCCTTAACTAATTAATTAAGTTATTCTTTAAATCTCCCACCTATATAAAACAAGGTTGGGTTTAGGAAAGTTTGCCCCTCAAAAATACTTAAAAATCGACACGTGACATTTAACTCTAATCCACGGTCCATATACAAACTTTCCCCTAAAAAGTCTCACCACAATTAAACACAAACACGTTTTTATCCCAAACTCCAATTCGTTTGGATCAAAACCGCAAATCAATTCACCCCAATTCCAATTCGTTTGGATCAAAACCGCAAATCAATTCACCTAAATCATTATGATTCAAACACATCTTACCCTAAATCAAATTAGCCCCATCAATCCATACCCTAAAAAATCAGTTAACCCTAAATCAAATTAATCTCAACGTTCGATATTCAATCAAATGGATAATATTCACATGATGATTGAATCAATCAATAAGTATTTCTATTATCATAAACCGAAAAATCAAATTGCATACATGTTTGTTTGATTATGCTTTCTTCTTTAATTATTTCTTATAAATTTTATACGGTATGGATTTAGGGTTAACTGATTTTTAAAATTTGATTATTCAATTTATTTCACATCGATTCACACCCTAAAAATCAGTTAACCCTAAATCAAATAATCCCCAATTGTTTACACCATGAATTAGGAAAATCAGAAAACGTTCTCTAACAACTTAACCAAAATTAGTTGATCATAACCCCGCACAAACATATCCGATAAATCAATTGGTAAGATTACTTTTGTTTTAATTGTTCTTTGTTTTCAATTTTATAAAATTGGGGCTTTTTGTTGGGTTTTTTATTTCATTAATTTTAGGGGTTTTCATTAAAGCTTATGCTTTATTGAAACAGTAACAATCCAACAATTTATTTTCATTTTTACCAATTTTATAAAGAAAAATCTCAAGGCTAAGAATGTATTGTATTTCATTATTTTGGTTATTTTGTGTTCAAAATGTCATATACAATATGATAAGTATGATTATGTTTTCTAATTCTTATATTGCATATAACGAGACAAGTTTGTTTAAATGATTTTATTGCAATGAGAGCTCTATGATGTAATGTACAATCAATGCAGGGTAAACCGTCCTCCAAAGTGTTGGGTTGTTCTGGGAGATGATCTGAAACCGACACAAACAAACTATAAGAGACAGTTTATCAGAAAAGAGAAACCACTTCCTCTTTATAACCAGTGTAAGTACCAAATTATCATTTTTTTTTTCAAATCGAGCATGTGAAATTTTCATACAAAAGTAATTAGCATCGGATAATAGCTTATATGATATTAAAATGTTGTTGATTTTCAGGCCAGACCGGATCTTAATGGAGATAAAAACACAAGACTCTTCACTTTTTGGGATGTAAGTACTCTCTTATATGTATTCCGTTTTTTGCATTGAGTTTTGAAAGTAAATCTAGAATGAATTCTTATAATATGACTAGAAGCATGTAAATCTGCATTTTTTTATAGGAGTGTGCTAAAACGGATATATGATAGAGTCGAACCATTTTATTTAAATAGTCCTATTTGTTTGTGCAGACACCATTTCTAGACAACATATCCTTATTTGAAGATGCAAGGAGTAGCGGAGCATCAACAATACGAGAGATTTACTGGTATTTAAATGTGAAGTTATGATATTTCATCCCTAAACTCAAGCCATCTCTTTTTTTCTTATGAGTTTATATCCTACTTTTCATTTGCAGCACCTAAGGAATTATTTAGGGAGATTGTGGAAAAATCTTAATTCTCTGGGGAGCTGCCATAGGTATGTATCTTTTTCAGTTTATGGGTAACGTGGAATAATAAACTAGGCAAAATAGTTGGAAATGTTATGGCCATGGAAAATGATATATAAACAGTAGGGAACTCTTGATTGTAATTGTTGCTTTATAACGACTCTTATGCATAAATGATTTAGAATTTGACTATTCAAAGGAATAGGCTGTTCGGGATGGCTCAACTAAGTGCTTCTCGGGCTATTTTTTACCAGAAAAGAAACCTATAATTTGCTATCCAAACACTTCTTTATCAGCATTAACCATTGTAACACTTAAAATTGTCCATCTACTTCAAAGAAACACAGAAACATCGTCATCTTAGATAAGCAATAGCATAATTGCATTATTATGATGAAATTGGTGTATGATAGCAGATTTTAAGTTTAAATATAGGAATTATTATTGGGAATATGGAAAAAGTCCTAATCAGGTAGGCGATAATGGTAATGGTAATGAATCTTTTGTTGAAAGTGGTGGTAGAAATAATGGTGAATTTGTAAGGTTTATGGGGTGTAAAATAAAGGCCATGGTTTTAATTGAGTTTTGCTACAACTGTCATTCTTAGAAGTTATATGTATAGATGCAATTATTAACTGTATGGCGTAGAATTATGACTTCGGAAATATCATAGGTTTTTTTTTTTTTTTTTTTTTTGAAAAGCAATTTATTACATAAAAAACTAAACCAAATACAAATAAGGGCATCCACTATATTAACAAGATGCTAACATATAGAGGACCCAAAGAAAATAACCAAACAAAAACAAACTTGGCTCCAACTCAATAAACTAGGACTAAGACAAACACCTCCAAATGGAACAGTGCACATACACGCCAAAAGACCATTTGAGAAGACAAAACAAAGACCATTATTATCTGGACCCACGAATAAAATAAGAACCCAAAAAAACCAATTTCATATAAGATGCCTCAAAAAGTGACAGAAGCATAAATGGTTCAGGCAATCAGGCATAAGGAAAACTGATTAGACCACCTTAACACAGCAGATCCAAACACCCTTGTCACAGACTGCATATCCAAACACTCCTGTCATAACACTAAAACTAGGACCCAGGAACCCACAGCAGCTCCGCACCAGAATAACATTAGTGGTCATCTGCCATAATCGTGCCACAATTGTATGGCCTCTCTATCCATTTTTCCCATCTAAAATTCCGCTTCTTGGACCTCCTACAAATCCACTCGAACGACCTCAATTGGATAGAGAGGCCATACAATTGTGGCGCGATTATGGCATCATAGGTTTTTTTTAACTACTGTACATTGAACTGTTTTTTTCTTTCATTATACCGGAGATCAATAATACATAATTCGTTCAGGTGATAGACAAATTGTTTGGATTTGATACTACTGTTGAGGAAGCTCAAAGGACAGTAAATGCTGCATATGTTGATGTGGAGAGTGTCGAAAATGAAGTTGGAATCGTCAAACTTATGGGTCGATATAGTGGTAAGTATTTAAACTGCTCTAATGAAGGTTGTAGCATTACGTATGTTCATTGTATTGTAGCTTAAAAGAAATTAGCAATATTTATGGAACAACATGAGACTTTCTTCAGTTTAATGACATTTTCAAATGGTGTACTGTTTTTTACTCCCGTCAAAACCGTAATGGTTGTTTATAAGTTTGAGTATTTCAATCCAAATCTATATATTTTCATACGTTTTTTATCAGTATTGCGATTAAAATGTTAATATTAGATCTTACACAATTTTGTCTGAGTTAAATTTTAGAATGTAATGTAAAATTGCATTTGATTGCATGACTTTGGTCCTATACTTATTATACTGCAGGCACATGAAGAGGAGCCGGACAATGAAACAAAAAAGAAGAGCCAAGACGTTGATATGATTATGTTCCTGTTGTTACTTCTGTAAGCAACAACATTCTTGGTGGCCATTTATTATTTGTTTCCATTCTATTTATGTAGTCCAGTTTATACACAAGTGACTGACATTCACACTTATTTTACTTTGCATCAGAAGTTCAGAACCAATATTGGTTAAAGCTGTGGCGACAGAAGCGGACTCAAATTTGTTTAGGTAACATTGCATGTTCATTTATAAATTAACACCTTTCATTAACTTTGTTTGGCTAAGAATCCTCAAATGACTAATATGGTTCAACTTATACTAATCAAAATTAACTATTGTTTGTTTCTTCATCTCAGTGAGTCTTTTAATGATTGTGTATAATATGCATGATCAGTATATATTTTTTTAATGATATAAATTTTCTACATGGCAAAGCATAAACACCCAAAAATTTATGCTCAAATCTACTTCTTAGATGATGAGTTTAATCAATATCTTCAAACGTCATGGAAAAAGTTTTGTAACAATAAATACTAATAAGGTAAAGGGATTGTTTAGGAATTAGGATTGCTTATGAAACTACTTATAGGGGTTGTATATTGCTTAATAAAGTTATCTAGAATTGTAGTTTCGAATTTGTATTGGAAGCTTGATATGATGTATGGGTTTGAAATGCATTACCACTTTACATCCAAATATTGTCTTCCAACTGTGATGAAATTATATCATTAAAACTTGGAAATTTAAAATTTTGATTAAAACATTGGTTATCCAAAGAGCTTATGTCTCCACAACATACTTTAGAAGCCCTTAAATTTTGAGGGATTATTATTAAATAGTTGCTTATCACCCTTATAAGCTAACATGGACAATCTATTTTAGACAAGCTTAATTCACCAAACATCCCTTAATTAATATGGATAAAATGTTTGGGAACCTAAACATATATTTTCTTAACTTCTGATGGATTTCTACTAAATTATATCTTTATTGTTAATGAAACTAGAAATTGAGTTACAGACTTAATGATTTGGCTATTTTTAGTTGTAGCTTCTTATCATGGCGTTTTTATTTTAAATATTGTTTCGAGTCTGTTGTACTTATCTTTTTTCTTTTCTCTTTGTGCATACTTGAGATAATGAAAAGCTTTTGGAAAAATCTTGAGGTTTACCAAGCTATTGTAAAAGAGCTTTTCAAAATGATTTAACTACAATGCAAAAAAAACTTTTCAAAAAGCTTTTTAAAATAGTTAAAAGCTATTAATCAATCGACCATTAGAGCTGCTCTTATAAGCCCAAGAACAAGCCAAATCCATTAAGACAGGAGTACTCTCAGATCTACATGACTTGAGACAACTTTCTAGGCCGTGTCTGAATGCATGAGCAGACATCTGTCATTAAGCCGTTAACTGGTGCTTGACACATGATAGTAGGCTGAGCATGACCGGAATGTTGGACGGGTAAACAATGTAAGCAACCTCACCCCACTCATTTTACATATTATATATTATATGTAAATACGCATTTTATTCAAAATTACTGTAATTGACACATACTTTTTTCAAATGTTTAATTATGATATGTGTAGCCAGTTACAACCGGGCATATTAGTACAAAATAACACGTAGGCAAATGCAAGTACTACAATTAACTGTTGGTTCAGTAGGTGGATTCAGGGGGTGTGTTCAGGGGGTAGATTTAGTGTGTTGTTCCGGTGGGTATAATTACCAAAAGCAATTCAGGACCAATTGCTGCTATAAAGAGATCCTTATGGAAATCTGCACGTAGTTATGGTTCATGAATGTTGAATAATATCATCGTTAACTATTAGTATGTGAGACATCTTTTTGCATCTTCTATTATTTGTAAAGTGTTAATGTGTTTTCTTTCTATGGATGCGAAAATCGAAACTGAATACATTTTCCATTTTTTTTAAAGACTTGATATGTTAAATATAAGCACAACTATAATGTTACAATAACAAATCGAATGATATTGGATGTTGTAAGCATAAAAAAATAGGTCCCCCACCAACCATTTTCACGGCTCTTTCTTTGGTTTCCGAGATTATAACCCAGATTATTTGACTCTTGAGTAAATGGGTGGAAATGGCCAACTACTGTTTAAAGCATCATTCGGTGTTATTTTTAAAGTGTTCAATTATTTCTCAATGTTCTAATGCTTCATGGTACTTATCTTTAGAGCCTACTATCGAAGAGAATAAAATGACACAAGAGCACCTTATAAAAGGTACATGACTGTTTTCTTAAGAATGTTCTCATCCCCTTTAATATTTATTTTTTCTTTTCTAATATAAAGTGCTTTCTTTGCTATAGGACAAACATAGAGAATGCTGATAGAAGTTGAACCAAGTGACATGGAATTATCAAAGAATTAGAAGAAAAAGGTGGAATCCACATGATATATCTCTCAAGTATGAGATTTTATTGCAAAGTTGCTCCTTGAACCAAGTCCCCTGGTCTTGAGTTTACTTGCCTTTTTTCAACTTTAAATTATTGTATTTTGTGTGATGAATATGTTATGATGTTATGAAAGAGTTACAAATTTCTAAATGTGGTGTGCTAATAAGATATATTCTTTATTTATTTGCATTTCAACATCCGACAAACATTATGTTTTCAATTTTTCATCATTATAATGTTTTTCATAAGATGTATCCATTGTTTTTCATCTTCTAATATCTTATACGAATGTTCAAAACATGAGGCTTCGTGTGGGATCCAATCCAAATGATGAGCAGAAATAAATGAGTTCGCTGAATGGATTTTGAATATAGGCAAGGGGAAAATAGGTGCAAAAAATGACGGTCATGCGGTGGTACGTAGAATTCTCAGAAGAAATGTTAATTCCTGATTCTGATGATCACGTGGGCTACTAATTCCTGATTCTGATGATCACGTGGGCGCTATTATAAAAGATACTTATGACAATTGGGAAGATAATTTGTGGGATCCATTATATTTTCAAGATCGAGCTATCTTGCACACCCACACACAAATATGTGGACAAAATTAATGACCGAATGATGTCCCAATTGCAAGGTAGGGAGAAGGTGTGTTATAGTTCAAATTCTATGTCAGATATAGATGTTGATTTCAATTATGACGAGTCGCTGTACACCACAGGATTCTTAAATACAATAAGAATGTCTGGTATTCCACATCATAAGTTAGTTTTGAAGGTTGGTGCTCCAATAATGTGTTTGCACAACATAGACCAAAGAGGTGGTCTTTGTAATGGTAAAAGGTTAAAAATAGTTAGAATAGGGGTAAATAACATCGAGACAAAGATCATATCTGGTGGTAAATTAGGAATGGTAGTCGCTATTCCTCGCATGAATATTAGCCCTTTTGATAAGAAGATGCCATTTCAGCTTAACAGGAGATAATTCCCGGTATCTATTTTTTTGCCATGACAATTAACAAAAGTCAAAGGCAAACATTATCTAAGGTGGGACTATACTTGAAACGACCGGTATTTTCACACGGACAACTATATATATATGTAGCCTTATCAAGGGTAAAGAGCAAGAAGGGACTCAAACTATTATGTTGTGACAGTGACGGGAACCATTGCAATCACACAACAAACGTTGTGTACAAAGAAGTCCTTAATCGTCTTTAATTTTTACATTTTTTTTTGATTGAGCGTGTTATCTTTTAGACAATACATTCAAGGTTATTTATTTTATACCTTATTATTCTTCAACATTATACATTTTTTCAGATACCTTATTTTAACATCACGTTTGTAATAATTTTTAAGTTTAATAATAATACTTTAAGCTAGCCGGCCAACGGCCGGGCCTTAGGCTAGTTTGTAATAATAATTTCAAGTAAGGGCAATATTGTAAACTCGATTAAACTTTCCTATCTATATTTAGTAGTGGACAATTAAATTGGACATCTAAAAAATGAAACGTAGACTATTAATTTGGGATGGAGGGAGTATATTTTTGTTAAATTTATACAAAGCAATGATCTAATCAAACCAAAAATACCAAGATTTCATACAACCAACCTACACTTATATTTTTATCAGTGTTCTAAAAGACACCGCCAAGGCGCGAGCTCGCCGCCACGAAATGGACCTTAGTGGCGGCTCTAGGCGTAGCGTAGGATAAGGCAAGAGAAAGGCGCGAAATGGCGCGTCTTTTGGTAAGGTGTGGCGCCATTTTTAGAAGCATTTAGGGGATTTACGAATTTGGCTTGAATTTCTAGTATTTGGGCTATTTCCTACTTGGGCATTGTAATTTCAAAACTTTCGTATTTGGGCTGGCTATCTGTAACACCCCCAAAATTTGGTACAGCGGAAGACTCAACAAGCTTTCGGGGTGCTACGGGGATTGGTATCCATTCAAAGTTATGAAAGAACGAGATAAAGTAAACATAAGAAAAACACAACCAAAACGGGTTTTAAAGTTTACATTTATCCCAAAAATTATCCAAAGTAAGGCCCAAAAGAAATAAACATAGGTCCACAATTATTTATCAGAGTTTCAGAAAATAGATCCATAAACCAGGTGCCATTGCCAAGCCTCCAATCCAAGCATCCAAGGGCATCACTTAATTACCTGAGAAAACGCGCTAAAAGTCAGATTTCGCTGGTGAGATCATAGGTTTAAATTCATAATTCAATATAGTGGACATATACGCAAAACGCTTGCTAGCTAGACTAGGCCTCAATCATCCAACCAAAATAATCCAACCAAATCGAATCAACCCTATAGGTGCATACACTATAGTCCAAAACTAATCAAATCAATATGCATTCGCAAGGATGCGACATGCCCAACATTCATAAGGATACGACATGTTCTTGCATTCGTAAGGATACGACATGCGCTGCATTCGTAAGGATACGGCATGCTTCTCAACAAATTAATTCAATATGCATTCGCAGGGATGCGACATGCTCTACACTACCTAGTTCTATAAGCATAGCAAGTTTTAAATAAATAAAGCGATAATAGTCCACATAAAACATTTGCACGTTTCTCACCCCAAATATTGAAAACGAAGTTCAAGAGTAAAAAGTGAGGCTATGACTCACCTCAAGTCCAGAAAATCCTCAAAAGAAATCGATAGATGAAAGACGTAAGCAAACTCAAGTAACGGCAACTACAGACTCGGCACTTCCTAACAATATCAAACTCGTTCAGAATCATTTCCTCAAAAATCAAATATTCTCAATCCCGAACGTATTCCATTTTACTTTTCAAAAATATCCATTTCTCGAATTATCTTCATATTAATTTGAAATTCGACGTTTGGTATCCATATGGGTGGAGGGTCGACACAATACAAACCAAGAAGCCACAATGAAAAGAATAATAAACAATCTATAGGTATAATATTAGTCCAATATATTATTTAAATAAATCATCGAAGTTTATCAAATCCGTCGATTTGGTAATCCCTCATATTTATTTACGTAATATATCGCTCCAGGATTATACCCAACCTAAATCACATAGCACAAAATACTATATGGTAAATATCGTAGTCCAATAATTTCCCTATATATATCGTTCAATTTGCCAAATTCGTCAATTTAGCCAAACTCCACGAGATATATAATAATTTATTATCCTAATACACGTACCACAACCTATGGGCGTCGTAGGATACGATGCCCATTAATATACTCATTTTATATAGCTAAGTAAACTCAATTTAACCCGTCGATTAAATAAGTTACGTAGTTATAGAAAATGGATATATTAATCGTCATATATCTGTGACAACACAAAAGTCACATAATAAAGCCCACTTGGACTTAAGTAACCACAACTCGTATAACTCGGTAAGTTTTTCTAAATTTATTAAAAATTCATGTTTTTAATTATTACTTACCCGACGTATTAGTTCTCGACATTATTTATAGTTATTTATTTATAATAATACTCCCGACATTTATTGCACTATTCACATAGTACAATAATTATCGTTATATTATTATAACGTCTACTCGTGATCGTTTTATTATTAATATACGCATTTATAATAATATATATACGTTTATCACGTCTATATACTTATATAAACGATTATATTACTAATAATATTATTACGAGTTTTATTATTAGCGTTTGATTTTGAATATTTATCGAGTCATATGAGTTGGTCACATGTCCGAGTCATCACTCTCGGCTCATTGTCCAAGTCCAAACAATAATAAACAACACAATCAAGTAATCAATCTCCGTCCAACCATCAATCCCAATCACGTGCTACAACAATAGGGTCCGACTACGGCACCCGACTAACCTATCTCCGTCAATCTAAATAACCGTCTCACAAACGGTTCCCAATACCACTTCATCAACACAACTCCAAAATCAAAATCACAAGTCCATATGTACCACTTCAAGCTCAAAAATAACCATGATCAAATAATAACAATCACGACAACAAAATAATCCGACAATCATAAATGGCAACCAAAATAATATAACACATATACGGGTTGATTTACCAAGTCAAACCCGAGTCCAAATTAAACCACATGAATCGTGATAACACCCGAGACCTCTTGGGTCTCGGCTTGCTCCAAACGAGCCAAAACGAAAACCAAACCGACCCTATGGGTCGTCGGCCTCAAATCCAAACAACCAAAATGATACCAAACATCCCTCAAATCAAACACCATGAACCAAAAGTATCAAGAAGCCAAAATAGATCCAAAACTGACACAAGCCGAGAGCAAGTGCTCTCGGTTGGGTCTCGACCACGCCAAAAATCAAACACCCGGATACCAAGCGAATTTTTATTATCAAAACTTCATTTCCCATCATTATTTTACAAAACCCATTCAAGAAAACTAGTGTACCCACGATTTTGGGTACCAAATCGAGACAAACGAGTTGAAACTCGTGTCACTCACCTTCAAAAAGACTCCAAAACTATGTTTCTTCAAAAACCCAACAAGAAAAAGATGAAAAGGATGGTGTTTAGGGGCAGTGGTGATGATTTCGAGATGTTAGAGTGGTCCAAATCGCGCGTGAGTTGTACCAAAAGATAGATCGTGAAGAGATGGTTAAGATGGTGGTGTTATTTTTGTTGTAGGAGTGGCGGTGGTGGCGGTTAGGGTGTTAAAGAGAGGGAGAGAGAGTGAAGTAAAGATAGAGGTGGTGTTTATATGCTTTTGAAATACCAGGAACCACAAGGACGATATTTTGTAGCTTACTCTAAAAATAAAAATATTATTATTAATAATAATAATATTAGTGGTAAGGTGGGTGAGGTTATTAGGTGTAGAATACACGGACCAAATCCGAAACTCATTTAAAGTAAAACGACTCTCCCAAACCGAGCTCATTCCAAATAATCAAAAATCTCGTGATACGTTCCAAAAATATAAATATCCGAACCAATATTTAAAATAATTAAAATTGTTAGGTTAACCTAGTGCCGGAGTCAATGTAGTGCCAAAATAACGATCTCAAAAATAAGTCATCACGAACGAACCAAACCAAACCATAAATAAATAATCAAATTCCATAAATAACGTACGATTTAAAAATCACGTTCCAACGTTCACAAAATCTCGTCACAAATAAACTTTTTAAATATTCCAAAATTATAACTTTTAAAGTAATGCGGGTTTTCGAAATGGCTCCCTAATTTGCCAGTTGTCACATCCTCCCAGCCTCAGAAGAAACCCGTCCCGGGTTTCACTCGGAACAAACCATCTACGAAGTAAAAAGCTTCGGATATCTCTTTCCAAAACTCATCCTCACGTTCTCATGTGAATTCCGGTCCATGCCGCGAATTCCAACGAACTTTGATGAGCGGAATACGACTTCTCTTAAGTCGTTTAATCTCTCGATCCAAAATCTCAATCGGCTCTTCCACAAAATTCAAACTTTCATCCACACGAATATCTTTAATCGGTATAACCGGCGTTTCATCCGAAAGACACTTCTTCAAATTGCTAACATGAAACACATCATGAACTTTACTCAATTCCGGTGGTAATTTTAACCGATAAGCCACGGGCCCAATTCTTTCCAAAATAAGAAATGGTCCAATGTAGCGGGGATTAAGTTTCCCACGTTTCCCAAAACGTATCACACCCTTCCAAGGCGAGACTTTCAGCATCACTTTGTCTCCAACCTGGAATTCTAGGGGTTTACGTCTCTGATCGGCGTAACTTTTCTGCCTATCTCTAGCGGCTTGCAATCGATCTCGAATTTGCGTTACTTCCTCAGTAGTTTCCAAAATAAGTTCAGGGCCTGTGAGTTGGCTATCTCCAACTTCTGCCCAACCAATAGGTGAACGACATTTACGACCATATAAAGCTTCAAATGGTGCAGTTTTAAGACTTGTGTGGTAGCTATTGTTGTAGGAGAACTCCGCAAGGGGTAAATATTTCTCCCAGCCTTTACCAAAGTCTATTATGCATGCACGAAGCATATCCTCCAAAGTCTGAATAGTTCTCTCCCTTTGACCATCGGTTTGGGGGTGATATGCAGTACTCATATCAAGTCTCGTCCCCAAAGCGGTTTGAAGTGATCGCCACAACGCTGACGTAAAGCGGCTGTCGCGATCAGAAATAATCGATATCGGAACTCCATGACGAGAAATAATCTCCTTCACATACAACCTCGCAAGTTTGTCAACACTATCATTTTCACTAATTGCCAGGAAATGAGCAGACTTAGTCAAACGATCCACAATTACCCAGATAGCGTCACAACCGCTAGCTGTCTTTGGTAATTTGGTAATAAAGTCCATCGTAATCCGCTCCCATTTCCAAACCGGGAGTTCTGACTGCGTCAATAATCCTGAAGGTCTTTGATGTTCGGCCTTACCCTTAGAGCATGTCAAACACTTACTAACGTACAATGCTATATCTGCCTTCATATTTGGCCACCAATATAACTTTTTTAAATCCTGGTACATCTTGTCAGACCCAGGATGAATAGAGTATCTTGACTTATGCGACTCGTGCATAATCAACTCTCGAATTCCTCCATACAAAGGTACCCAACTTCATTCTCCAAAACATAATACTCCATCAGAACGTTTAACAAATCCCTTCTCATTTTCAGCCATCCCAAATATGTTCTCAGCAGGTATATTTTCTGCTTTCAACGCTTCCGTTTGAGCTTCTAATATTTGAAACGGTAACGGCGATACGATAGTCATTCCTAATGACCTAACTCGTAACGGTGGTATCCTCTCCTTTCGACTAAGCGCATCAGCAACAACGTTTGCTTTACCAGGATGGTAACGAATTTCACAATCATAATCGCTTAGCAACTCAATCCAACGTCGCTGTCTCATGTTGAGCTCTTTTTTATTCAAGATGTGTTGTAGACTTTTGTGGTCAGTTAACACTACACACTTGGTTCCATACAAGTAATGTCTCCATATCCTCAAAGCAAAAACCACAGCACCTAACTCCAAATCATGGGTGGTGTAGTTCTTCTCGTGCTTCTTGAGCTGTCGGGAAGCATAAGCTCTCGTTGCATTAACACAGCTCCTCAACTTTTATGAGAAGCGTCACAATAGACGATGAAATCCTCGTTACCTTCAGGCAACGCCAAAATAGGAGCACTACACAACATCTCCTTAAGTAACTGAAATGCTTCCTCTTCCTTATCTCCCCATTCATATTTAACACTCTTTCGAGTCAATTTGGTCAGCGGTTTTGCTATCTTCGAAAATCCCTCAATGAATCTTCGGTAATAACCGGCTAAACCCAAAAATTGACGAACTTCAGTCGGGGTCGTTGGTGCAGCCCAAACTTTAATTGCTTCAATCTTAGCAGGGTCTACATGAACTCCCTGCCTATCAATCACATGACCCAAAAATTGTACCGTCGGAATCCAAAATTCACATTTTGAAAACTTAGCATACAATTTCTCTTTCCTGAGCAATTCTAAGATAAGTCTTAGATGCTCCTCATGCTCCTTCTCACTCTTCGAATAAATTAGAATGTCATCGATGAACACAATAACGAATTTATCTAAGTAAGGCTTACACACCCGATTCATGAGATCCATGAATACCGCCGGTGCGTTAGTCAACCCAAACGGCATCACCTGAAACTCGTAATGCCCGTAACGGGTTCTGAAAGCCTTTTTCGGAATATCTTCCTCGCGAACACGAAGTTGATGATATCCCGATCTCAAATCAATCTTTGAATACACACTCGATCCTTGAAGCTGATCGAACAAATCATCGATCCTCGGTAACGGGTATCTATTCTTCACCGTTAACTTGTTCAACTCTCGATAATCAATACACATACGAAACGATCCATCCTTCTTCTTCACGAATAAGACCGGGGCTCCCCAAGGTGAAGAACTTGGTCTTATAAATCCCTTTTTGGCTAACTCCGCTAATTGTTTCGACAACTCTTCCAATTCATTAGGTGCAAGACGATAAGGCGCTCGTGCCACGGGTGCAGCACTAGGTATCAACTCTATCTGAAACTCTACTTGTCTAGTAGGAGGGATTCCCGGCAAATCATCGGGAAACACATCCGAAAAATCACGAACTATAGGCACATCTCCAATGCACCTTTCCTTCTTCTCATTCCCTCTTTTCTCAGAAATTTGAGCTAAGAAAAGGAAACATCCTTTTTCCATTAGCTTCGGTAATTTAGTGCAAGATATGACCGCTAATCTAGATGGGCCTCTCAATTCCTTTCGATCTCCTGGTATGTTCAGAATATCCTTGCCGTAAGGCACACGCACGATCTTCTCATCGCAAAGTATATGAGCACGATACTTCGACAACCAATCCATACCAATAATGACATCAAAACTTCCTAACGTGACGGGTAGAAGATCTATGTTGAAAGGACGATTCAGAAAGTTTAACGTGCAACCGCGAATGATAGTCCTAATCCTTTCTATGTCTCCATTAGCTAACTCTACATCAAAACCAATTCCTAAGGCCATCGGGGGTTTCTCTAGTAAGGGTGCAAACTTAGTGGACACAAAACTCTTATCGGCACCAGTATCAAATAGTATGGAAGCATAACGATTATTGAGAAGGAACGTACCAGTAACGACGTTCGGATCTTCTCCTCTCTCGTTCCCAAGTGCATACACTCTTCCATGAGCAGTTCCAGCTTCCACACGTTGGTCCCCATTATCTTGTCGTCCACGGTTTCCTCCAGCTCCACGGTTTCCATTATTGTACCCATTACCACCCGATCCTTGATTTCCTCGGTTCCACGATTCCCTACACTCATTCCTATAATGTCCCTTCTTTCCACATCCATAACAAGTAACATTTGCCTTACTCATAGTTTCAGGAGTAGCTTGAACCATAGCAAGTGGTCGAGCTCTACAGTCCTTAGCTATGTGTCCCATCTTAGAGCAATTCTTGTACACCACAGTACATCGTCCAGAATGATTCCCATAACATCGGTTACACTTGGGTGCATCTCCATTGTAGTTCTTCTTATCTCCATCTCCCATAGCATAAGTTCTAGTAGTTGTTTGTCGCTTGTTTTGACGATCATTACCCTTAGAGTGATTATCCCTCTTCCTCTTTCCATTCTTGTCTTTCTCAGCTTCTTCCAATACCAACGAGTCCATCAATTGTTGAGCAATCGTGATAGCCTCATGAATGTTTTCAAGCTTAGCAGAAATCACATCGTTCCTTGTAGCTACCGGCAATCCATTGGTATACCTCTCAATCCTTTGAGTCTCAGTCCTAACCATATCGGGACAAAGTAAGGCTAACTCTCGATAACGGCGGTTGTAAGTTGCCATATCGGTACCTTTCACCTTATGGTTCCAGAACTCAATCTCCAGCTTCTTAATCTCATTCCTTGGGCAGTATGTCTGAATCAGCAAAGACTTAAATTGCTCCCAAGTCATAGCATAAGCCACTTCACTCCCAACCGAATTACGGTAATTGTTCCACCAAGTTAAAGCTTCATCCTTGAAAGTAAAAGAAGCAAACTTTACCTTCGCATTCTCCGCACAACCACTGACATCAAACACTGACTCAGTCTTCTCTATCCACCTGACCAAGTAGACCACTCCTTCAGTTCCACCAAACTCAATGGGTCCACAAATTTTAAACTCGTTGTAGTTACATCCATTAGCATGAACAGGTAGAAATGTTCCAGCAGAATTGTTGGAATGATTTGACTCAGCTAGTAGCTCAGCAACTCGTTGCTCCACAAGTTGATTGATCATTGCTTGATCCACAGTAGGTGCGTTAAGTGGAACATGATCATTGTCTCCCTGAACATCAACATTTTGATTCCTGTTGTTGCGGTTAGTAGTGTCCAGGTTATCAGGAGTAGGGGTTTCAACATTTCGAGTAGGACGGCGTCCTCGACGACCAGGGGTAGTCGTTGCAGGACCAGTTATGGTAGCTCTAACAGGGTTTCGTCGTGGGGCCATTGATCGAAGTCACAATACAAGGTTCGTAAGTCTCCAATAATACGTACCATAACGTCCAACAAGAATCCAATTTGGTGAAAGTCGAAATACGAACATAATACCAACACAAGATCAACCACGCAAATAGGAACACAATTCTCCATGTACGCCAAAAACCGTAGAATATCATACGAAATCACCATCGTCCATACAAGTAGCGATCGATACTTCGTTCCAAAACACCAAAAGACATAATAAATACTAATCGTTCCATACGAGACGAACATACAATCCAAATAGCATGAATTAAGGGATAGAATAACCAGCTCTCCTAACCAAGCATTCCCTGGCTTAGGAAGCAACATAACAAGAACACAAATCCAATCGATCTAGCCATGATGCTGGCGTAGGCTCCTCAACTCCGATCCCAAACCATCCAAATTCCTCAATAGCTATCCCAGCTCAACACTATGTGTATCTCTATCCCTCTTGAGGTCCGCAACCTCCTTTTCTAACTCCGCGTTCCTCTGCCAAAGCTTGCGATCTCCCTCGTGAGCCGTGAGGAAACCTCTCTGCAGACTCTCTATCTGCTCATGTATCTCCATCGTACCTCTCCTAATCGTTGTCGTCCTGCCCATGACAGTAGTCAAATCAACTCTCAACTCAGCAACAAACTTAGCAATAAACTCAGCAATAATCATCTCAAGTCGGTCAGACATCCGCGAGATCCTCTCGCCCTGTGCAGTAATCCGAGCCCACATCCTACCAGTCTCACCTAACTCTGCATGCTCAGCAGAACCTCAGAAGGTGCATCCGACGCCACAGGACTACCAGGTGGTGAATCAAACAAAAATGGATGATCAGGTGAAACCGACTCTAATGGATGTATCGGGGAATCGGGCTTCGCAGAATGAGCTGAATGTGCTAGCGACCCATCATCATCAGGCATCTCCTCCTCCTGAGGATCATCCTCTTCCTCATCCAGAGGGTCATCATTCTCTTCCTCATCTTGAGGTTTATCATTCTGTTCACCCTCGTACTCCTCCTCATACTCCTCGTCGGAGGGGTACTCCATCAATCGCCATCTCTGAGCAGGTGAACCACGAGGCGATAAAATCGCTGACTTAGGGCGACAATGAGACGATAAAGTAGTGGTCGAACGCATGACCAACACGTATGGGTCATCAGGGGCCATAGTGATCTACGAGGGGCAACGCGTACTAGCAATAACAATTCTTAATAATAACACATGCAAAGGAGGCTATGATTTGTGACAACGACGTAGGGTAGGTGTAAGTGTTTCAAATACAACTAAACCGCGAACTCAAAATACCATATCAAAATCATCATATAATTTCAAATCATATATATATCAAGAAAGATTTAAAATACCGCATTACTAAAATCATCCATAAACAATTAAGCCATAAAATTCCTCAAAACGCCATCATATCACTAAATCAATACATCTTAAATCCTCAAATCATCTCAAGAATCCCATATCTAATAATCATCTCAATAATCTCATAATACCTCAATAATAACAATGATGCTTCGGCTTGGCGGGCTGGCGGGCAATGGTCGAGGATAGTTTTCTATAAAATCGGTTATAGTTTAGGTGTCTATTTACCTAGTTCTCTATAACCTTGGCTCTGATACCAATCTGTAACACCCCCAAAATTTGGTACAGCGGAAGACTCAACAAGCTTTCGAGGTGCTACGGGGATTGGTATCCATTCAAAGTCATGAAAGAACGAGATAAAGTAAACATAAGAAAAACACAACCAAAACGGGTTTTAAAGTTTACATTTATCCCAAGAATTATCCAAAGTAAGGCCCAAAACAAATAAACGTAGGTCCACAATTATTTATCAGAGTTTCAGAAAATAGATCCATAAACCAGGTGCCATTGCTAAGCCTCCAATCCAAGCATCCAAGGGCATCACTTAATTACCTTAGAAAACGCGCTAAAAGTCAGCTTTCGCTGGTGAGATCATAGGTTTAAATTCATAATTCAATATAGTGGACATATACGCAAAACGCTTGCTAGCTAGACTAGGCCTCAATCATCCAACCAAAATAATCCAACCAAATCGAATCAACCCTATAGGTGCACACACTATAGTCCAAAACTAATCAAATCAATATGCATTCGCAAGGATGCGACATGCCCAACATTCGTAAGGATACGACATGTTCTTGCATTCATAAGGATACGACATGCGCTGCATTCGTAAGGATACGGCATGCTTCTCAACAAATTAATTCAATATGCATTCGCAGGGATGCGACATGCTCTACACTACCTAGTTCTATAAGCATAGCAAGTTTTAAATAAATAAAGCGATAATAGTCCACATAAAACATTTGCACGTTTCTCACCCCAAATATTGAAAACAAAGTTCAAGAGTAAAAAGTGGGGCTATGACTCACCTCAAGTCCAGAAAATCCTCAAAAGAAATCGATAGATGAAAGATGTAAGCAAACTCAAGTAACGGCAACTACAGACTCGACACTTCCTAACAATATCAAACTCGTTCAGAATCATTTCCTCAAAAATCAAATATTCCCAATCCCGAACGTATTCCATTTTACTTTTCAAAAATATCCATTTCTCGAATTATCTTCATATTAATTTGAAATTCGATGTTTGGTATCCATATGGGTGGAGGGTCGACACAATACAAACCAAGAAGTCACAACGAAAAGAATAATAAACAATCTATAGGTCTAATATTAGTCCAATATATTATTTAAATAAATCATCGAAGTTTATCAAATCCGTCGAGTTGGTAATCCCCCATATTTATTTACGTAATATATCGCTCCAGGATTATACCCAACCTAAATCACATAGCACAAAATACTATATGGTAAATATCGTAGTCCAATAATTTTCCTATATATATCGTCCAATTTGCCAAATTCGTCAATTTAGCCAAATTCCACGAGATATATAATAATTTATTATCCTAATACACATACCACAACCTATGGGCGTCGTAGGATACGATACCCATTAATATACTCATTTTATATAGCTAAGTAAACTCAATTTAACCCGTCGATTAAATAAGTTACGTAGTTATAGAAAATGGATATATTAATCGTCATATATCCGTGACAACACAAAAGTCACATAATAAAGCCCACTTGGACTTAAGTAACCACAACTCGTATAACTCGATAAGTTTTTCTAAATTTATTAAAAAGTCATGTTTTTAATTATTACTTACCCGACGTATTAGTTCTCGACATTATTTATAGTTATTTATTTATAATAATACTCCCGACATTTATTGCACTATTCGCATAGTACAATAATTATCGTTATATTATTATAACGTCTACTCGTGATCGTTTTATTATTAATATACGCATTTATAATAATATATATACGTTTATCACGTCTATATACTTATATAAACGATTATATTACTAATAATATTATTACGAGTTTTATTATTAGCGTTTGATTTTGAATATTTATCGAGTCATATGAGTTGGTCACATGTCCGAGTCATCACTCTCGGCTCATTGTCCAAGTCCAAACAATAATAAACAACACAATCAAGTAATAAATCTCCGTCCAACCATCAATCCCAATCACGTGCTACAACAATAGGGTCCGACTACGGCACCCGACTAACCTATCTCCGTCAATCTAAATAACCGTCTCACAAACGGTTCCCAATACCACTTCGTCAACACAACTCCAAAATCAAAATCACAAGTCCATATGTACCACTTCAAGCTCAAAAATAACCATGATCAAATAATAACAATCACGACAACAAAATAATCCGACAATCATAAATAGCAACCAAAATAATATAACACATATACGGGTTGATTTACCAAGTCAAACCCGAGTCCAAATTAAACCACATGAATCGTGATAACACCCGAGACCTCTTGGGTCTCGGCTTGCTCCAAACGAGCCAAAACGAAAACCAAACCGACCCTATGGGTCGTCGGCCTCAAATCCAAACAACCAAAATGATACCAAACATCCCTCAAATCAAACACCATGAACCAAAAGTATCAAGAAGCCAAAATAGATCCAAAAATGACACAAGCCGAGAGCAAGTGCTCTCGGTTGGGTCTCGACCACGCCAAAAATCAAACACCCGGATACCAAGCGAATTTTTATTATCAAAACTTCATTTCCCATCATTATTTTACAAAACCCATTCAAGAAAACTAGTGTACCCACGATTTTGGGTACCAAATCGAGACAAACGAGTTGAAACTCGTGTCACTCACCTTCAAAAAGACTCAAAAACTACGTTTCTTCAAAAACCCACCAAGAAAAAGATGAAAAGGATGGTGTTTAGGGGCGGTGGTGATGATTTCGAGATGTTAGAGTGGTTCAAATCGTGCGTGAATTGTACCAAAAGATAGATCGTGAAGAGATGGTTAAGATGGTGGTGTTATTTTTGTTGTAGGAGTGGCGGTGGTGGCTGTGGTGATAGTTTAAGGTGGCGGCGGTTAGGGTGTTAAAGAGAGGGAGAGAGAGTGAAGTAAAGATAGAGGTGGTGTTTATATGCTTTTGAAATACCAGGAACCACAAGGACGATATTTTGTAGCTTACTCTAAAAATAAAAATATTAATAATAATAATAATAATACTAATATTAGTGGTAAGGTGGGTGAGGTTATTAGGTGTAGAATACACGGACCAAACCCGAAACTCATTTAAAGTAAAACGACTCTCCCAAACCGAGCTCATTCCAAATAATCAAAAATCTCGCGATACGTTCCAAAAATATAAATATCCGAACCAATATTTAAAATAATTAAAATTGTTAGGTTAACCTAGTGCCGGAGTTAATGTAGTGCCAAAATAACGATCTCAAAAATAAGTCATCACGAACGAACCAAACCAAACCATAAATAAATAATCAAATTCCATAAATAACGTACGATTTAAAAATCACGTTCCAACGTTCACAAAATCTCGTCACAAATAAACTTTTTAAATATTCCAAAATTATAACTTTTAAAGTAATGCGGGTTTTCAAAATGGCTCCCTAATTTGCCAATTGTCACACTATTTGAGATTTGGGCTTTAGTATTTGAAATTACTTTTAAAAAATGATATAAAACTATGGGCCACAACAAACCAACTACACGGGCCACATAAACCGGCCTAGACAGCCCAGCAGGTGGGCCGCAATTTTGGCGAGAAAACGTGACGCAAAACTACGTCGTTTTTTAGGTGATTTAATCATATATATGATTATAATAAATAAATCTATAAACATTGTTTTGCCGCTTTAAACACGTCTTAAGAAACGCCAAAGCTTCACAAAGGCTCGTAAGGCTTAAGGAGTGACTATGCTGCCACGCCACGCTATTTATAACATTGAATTTTATTCACAACATCAGTCATCCACTTCAAATGTCGATACTGGTTTGGAGTTCAGAAATTACACAAAAACAGAAAACAAATTACAATCAAGATATAATCTCACACTTGAGAAAGAGATATTTTACACACACTGATTTATCTAAAAAAAAGGATATTTTACACATTGATTTATCTTAAAAAAAAAAAAAAAAAAAAAAAAAAAAAAAAAAAAAAAAAAACTGATTATACAAGAGAAAATCTCCCACTATATAAAACAAGCTTTCTTTAAGGAAGGCTTTGTCCAAAACTCCAGGATAATGACACCTAGATATTCAGTGATCTAATGGACCAAATGCAATATAAGCTATTTAATTAATGCAAACAATAAAACACACCAATCACTTTACCCCATCGATCAAACACAAACATTCGTATGAAAAAAAACCCCAAACATTAATCTGGAAACAAAACCTATCCAACAATTAACCCAAAAAAAAAAAAAAAAAAAAAAAAAACCCTTCATAACATCATATTGATTCAGGAACAAATATACCTCAAGGAAGGCTTTAATCGATTACAATTAACCCAAAAATCAAAAAATCCCTCAATCCACAACAAACCCTACAATTAACCCGAAAACCATACACCCAAAAAACATACATCCATTTATTGCAAACAAAAAACGCACCTTAATTCATACTATTGGTTACAGGTTAGGTCATTCGATTTAAATTTTTGTTCAATTTTCTTAGTATATGAGGTTTATTGTTATCATTAGTTCATTTCAAATCCTTACAAATGATTTCACCAATTCGTTTCAATTCCTAACAATTAATTCGATTTTTCACCAATGACCGCACCATACATTATTTTAGAAAAAAAAAAAAAAAAAAAAAAAACCCTAATTCGATTTTTCATTAGTTGTGGTTTCATTGATTCTTTGATTTTTGGTTTGTTTGATTGATTAGTTGATGGATTTATAATTTTATATGATACAATCGCTCATAAGTTCTATTTAATTTTGATGACATTTGCTTTAAAAATAATTAATTTTCTTTATTACGTTTAGGACGGAGATGATGAAGCATCATGAGGTGTTTACCGGACGTATTTCGTATACAAATCATTGTTGTAAAATTTAGTGTATGTAATTTTATTGTTAATTTTTTTAATTTTGATTATAGTTTTAACAAGTGAAACTCTATTGGCATGACCCTTATGCAATGGTATGCATTCTATATGTTACTATGGAAATCGATAAATCAACGTATATGATTTTGTGTCTGAAAATGATGAAGCAGGTGTGCCTGTGGGTTAATGTAGTTTTGTTTCTTGAGTTTGTATTTTTCTATATTTGTTTTCACTCTATAAAAATGAAAACTATTCATGACATAATAGCTGGCAAAAAAGATTAAGAATTTGATTGATCAAACAATCACATTGTGTGTACATCTCTTTGTTAGAATCTTATTTTTTGGTTTAATTTACTGATATGTGTTTATGTACTATTTCTTTTTATCTAAAACTCAAATTTCGGATTATTGTGTAAAAGTGCGTGAAGATGGAGAAAATAAAAAGTTCACCATCGGTTGATTAGCTGAGATAAGTCGTAATAGTGACTTTGTAAACATGGCATCAATGAAAACCGGCAGGCATGGGCATAAATTTGTAAGATAATTCGTAATAGTTTATGGATTAGTTCAAGATATTCTCTTAAATTATAAATTGCTAACTTCCCATGTAAATTCAGAAAACAAAGTTGCTTAAAAAGTTTGTTATTATGGAGGTCCATTAATAAATTTGGTTAGGATAAAGTGAGATTTGAACCTCTTCGAATCCTATAATAAATCTGGTCTGGATAAAGTAACGTTACATCTGCAAGTCCTTCTTAACGTACTTCACCCTTCATGTTAAGATAAACTATTTACAAGGTTATATTTCAAGTATTCCATAGATTCAAGCAGCTTGCTGAAACAAAATATGTACATTTTTTATGTGGGTAAAAGTTACTTATAAGTGTGTTTGGTTATGTCAAATGTTTCAAATTGACAGTATTCCAATATGATTATATATGCATAGTAGCACATTAATAACTTGATCTTCTGGAACCCAATTCAAAATGATTCGTCAAATATGCTTCCTTGACTTTGGCGTAAAAAATGTTTGTGAGTCGGTCAATTATCATGTATGGACCTGTGTTCTTCATATTTAGAAGTGAAAATATGGGTTGTTCAGATGGGTCGAAAAACATGTATATTGCAAAAATTCGTAGGCTACTTCTAAATTTTTCTTTATTAACTAACTGTGAGACTTTATATCAGGATAGGAATTTACATAAAAATACAGAGTGTGTGGCTAGAAAGTGAAGCTTTGGCATGGCCAATCGACGAGTGCTCTCGAGTATCATAGATCATAGTGGTTATTGTAGAAAATTGAAGACTTTAAAACCTTTATGGATGTGTCAAAGAGGCATTTGACAATGGTTGAAGAATCTACAAAGACTGAATCCCCAATGGAATATGAATATGCAAACCAAGTAAGAATTAGATAAGAAGTTTCTCAACTACTGATTATCTCCCCTTGTCCATTTTAGGTTGAAGAAATGGATACTTTAATACTTGTGATTAGTTACTTAATAATCATAATAAGAATGTCTATTCTATTTAAAACATGATAACAATTTATAAATTAGCGGAGAGGTCCAAATTTTCATATCAACTCTTCTGATGTTTTATATAGTGGGAGATTTTCCGGTTAAGAATTGCAAGTTTTTTTTATTTTTTTTTATTTTTTGTTTGTTTGTTTGTTTTGTTTTGTTGCTATTTATGTTTATTGGAGTTTCTAATGAAGCTTATCTTGGTTGTACATTGTAGTGTGTCCAAGCTCCCATTGGCATCATTAAGGCGTTTTCAGTTCATCAGATCATGCTTTGTGACTTTCGTTTCAACCTTTATATGCAATAACAAGATTTTTGCGCTTTGGGAGCTAGATGAAAACTGGCTTATCATCCCTTGGAGACACTTATAAAGGCATGTTGCGAATAATGATTTTAATGTTATCTTATGTAATCATATTTATCTTCGCTTCCCATATGAATGACAGGCAATTTTTAATTTTTGTGTATACAGGATGTAGTGGTTTGGATCTTAATTGTGGTTTCTTTTTTCGAATTCATTGAAATTATCCATGGATAAATAAGTTTCAAATCCTTCCTATTAGTTGCTGGTGCATGATACCCTCCTAAAATATGTATATTTTGCCTTTTAAGGTTAGTTCGACTTCTAATATTCATTTGTTCAATGTTAAGATCTCTATTTTTATACACAGCTTAATAGTTTTCAAAAAGTCATAATTTGTTTATTTGCTTTTGCTATTAGTTGAGGAAACAAGGAGCAAGGGAAAGTGGGAAGCACTTGTGTAACTCTACAAAGATTATGCCAACTTAAAAGAAATACCTATGAGATGCTTTTAAGCATTATGATTTTTGTCTATGAATAGATTATGTTGTTAACAATATTTTAATTGGTTTAGCTTTGCCAATTATGAACCATAGTAGAAAATTACCACCTATGTCCAAATACCGTCCTGCCAGTCTTTGGTCAATAAACACAACTTCATTTGTATAAAAGGTGCATGTAGCTACAACATTCTCATGAATCATCAATTTATACATGTTTAGGTTATTTTAGGTTGATTCCGGATTATTTACAAATGGCATATTATATTAACTTTTTATCTTTCAATATTATGTCATTTACGGAATTTATATTTAAATAATCTATGTATTACATTTTTATGTTTCATAATAAGACTTGAAGCTAAAGAGGAGACAATTTGGGATAATCTATTTGTTTTGCCATGACATTTAACAAAAGTCAATGGCGAACTTTATCTAAGGTGGGTCTTTACTTGGATGACCGGTTTTTTCGCATTGACAACTATATGTAGCCGTATCAAGGGTAAAGAGCAAAAGAGTCTTAAAGTGTTATGTTGTGACAAAAACGGCAACCATTTGCAATTACACAACAAACGTTGTGTATAAAGAAGTCCTTCACTTGCTGTATTTTTTTAAACCTTATTGATTGTAGATTTTTACTTTTTGTAAACAATACACTCAATGTTATTTACCTTTATTCACAAATATATATTGTATGACAACTTTTATGTCTGTCAAGCTTATACATTTACAATTAACAGAAGACAATTCCCGATATCTATTTGTTTTGCCATGACAATTAACAAAAGTCAAGGGCAAACATTATCCAAGGTTGGTCTTTACCTTGAGCGATCGGTATTTTCTCACGGACAACTATATGTGGCTGTATCAAGAGTGAAAAGCAAGAAAGGTCTTAAAGTATTATGTTGATAAAGACGGCAACTATTGCAATCACACAACAAACGTTGTCTATAAAGAAGTACTTCACAGGCTTTAGTTTTATTTATATTCATTAACGTAGATGTTTTATTCCCTAAAAAATAAGACTCTCAATGTATTTACCTTCATTCATTTTTTTTCCTACAAATTTTTTATTTGCACGACAAATTTTTATGCTGGTCAACATTATTATGCATTTTTCCTCATTATATGTATGTTTTTTTTTTATATAGATTACATGTAATACACTTTTATTTTTGAAAAAAAAAAAAAACTTAATGCTAGCGCCCCATCGGGGCGGGCCTAAGGCTAGTAAGATATTATATAGCTAGGTTTGGAAGTTTAACTTGTTGCAACTTTAAGTCCTTCATCTTCCAATCCGGAGACATCTTTAGCCCTTGAACTTTGAACCTTTTTGTCAAACACAACCTGCACAAGAAAGCAAAGAGAAAACAACTATACAATGTTGACAAAATAAGCACTTAGCTTATATTTCCAACAATTTTTTAACCCATTTAACATCATTGACTTATTTTATACATTAGATTTTTTATTATAATTTTTTCTTCTAGCACCTTGCTAGTTTTTCAAACAAATTCTTTTATTGAAGGTATATGTATTCTAGAAATTGAACTAAAATACATACGATATTGATAATATTATTATACATATCATTATCTTTGATATTTATCATCTAATATATTTAATTGGTTATGATTTTTGTTTGTTCGTTATACATTATTTTGTATGAGAATTATCTTGTAGATGAATGTTTTTGCACCTACTATAACCTACGAGTAAAGATTTTAACAAATAATTATTTGTAGATTTTGTTTTATTTTTTTATTATTATTAATTTTTTTTTTTGAACGGTGACTTTGTATTAAGAGTCGAGTTATATTACAAACCAAACATTCCTCACATACCAAGGGACTCATCCCCACCATCCATTTAAAAAGGAAATCAATGGTTAAGATTAAAAGGATTTTATTATTTCACCCATTTTTTATAATTTAAATATCTCTTAAACCATTAATCGTTAAGCGAAAATAATTACACCATCGTGACGGGCATTTAATTATCTTTCTATAGACGGACACTTTGATATACTTTCGAAAAAAAAAAAAACGTTTTTTTCACGTTTTTTTTTCCTGGCCGAAAAAAAAAATCATATATGATATTGCATATCATATATGATATGCAATATCATATATGATATTACATATAATATCATATATGATATCATATAATATCATATATGATATTACATATAATATCATATATGATATTACATATAATATCATATATGATATCATATGTAAAATCATATATGATATTACATATAATATCATATATGATATTACATATCATATAATATCATATATGATTTTATATGTAATATCATATATGATTTTTTTGGCCACGAAAAAAAACGTGAAAAAAACGAAAAAAATTTTTTTGTCGAAAATATATCAATTAGCCTATCTATAGAAAGATAATTAAATGCTCGTCGTAACGGTATATTTTTTTTTTTGCTTAACGATTAACGGTTTGAAAGATATTAATATTTGAAAAAAAAGGATGAAAGTGGGTTTTTTAAATTGTTAGGATTAATCTCATCCATTAGATCAAATAAAGATGGAGGGAAGATGGAGGGTGAAGATTAGTCCCTTGGTATGTAAAAAAAGTTTGGTCCTCAAATGATCTTTACTCTTGTATTAAACTAGCAAAAGCTAGAGAGAATTACAATAAATTAATAGTTACTAGAAGATTTTTCAACCAACCTACCCAACTAAACTTAAGCTTAGAATTTCTAGAAGAATACTATAAAAATGTAGATTAATTGAAATTTAAGAAACTGAATACATATTTTTTATTAATTTTTTATCATGGCGCAACGCACCACTAGTATGCTATATTTACCATCATTTCTAAATGGGAGGTGATTTACACATTCATATGTACAAGCATATAAAGCTATTAGCTTTAATATAAAAAGAAAAATGTGCAGATTAATAAGTTCTTTCTGTATATTTCTTTGTAACAGTTGGGGCCATATATGAGACGCGGGGCACACGTAAAAGAAGAAAATACATTATTTTAAATTGCTTTATGATTTTTTGCCTAGTCTTTAGTTAATGTTATTAGTTGAAAACTACATAAAGAGTTTAATATTAGAAAGTAAAAACATGTTACCAAAAACACTTATCTTTCTTTTTTTTAATTCGTAGAAAACAAAACCGTGTTCTTTTGTCAAACGTATTCATGTCCAATGAAACTTAAAGACAATAACGTCGTTTTTTATTATAAAATTCTATGAACAAATTAATAAAACGTTTAACAAATGAAAGCTTTCATTAACCCTTGTTTTTGACATGATAGTTATTTCTATGTTAAAAAAATCCATTAACACATAAAACATGTAACATACGAAATCTAGCATCGAATTTTTTCAGTAAAATAAAGAGCATAAATGATAACATAAAATGAAAAGTACAGATTGAGATCCTTTGAACATGAAAAAACGGGTCCTAAATTTCCTTAGGACCTTTCCGTTTGTCTATCTTTGAATGTTTGAAAATACGGAGTAATAGTTAAAACTACATTAAACTATAACTATGTAAGCTTATTCAAAAAATAATTTTGTCAAAACAAAAGCCGAATCACCATAATCGAATGGAATATTATATCAATGTTATTAGCGAAAAAGGAATATATTATCCTATGGAATAAAGCTAAAGGAATTATCCTTTTGGTCTTTTGGCAAATTCCTCGACTATTTGATACTCAACTAAATCATCTAAATTACTACAAGTATAAAAAAGAAAAGGAAGAAAACGACGGTGGTGCAACTGCACTACAACTAAGATTGTTAAACGACGAGGATTTTATGATTTTCGACGAGCAAAAAATAGTGTTTAAATAGACATTAACCATTGGAAAATACATTTTATTTAGAGTAAACTGCAAAACCATCCTTGTGGTTTGGTCAAACCAAAAATATGGTTTTGTGATTTATTCTTGAATTTATGTCAATGGAAATTCGAAAATACATATCTTGACAAATGCCGATGTTTTAAAAAACACAAACAAAATAGCAATAATACACTTATATTTGTATTTTATTATGATGAGAATGACTAGACAACTTATTTTAAGCAAAATGCCAAGAAGTTAAAAGAGGGGTACATTGGTATTAAATTTTTTAATTTAAACTTTTAAAGTATACGAGTAATCGTGCATAACAAAAAGATTTTATAGCAGTAGATAGGGATGATAATTTTTGACCTGATACGAAACCCGACCTGAAACCGACCCGTAAATTAACAGGTTCGAGTTAAGTCTATAATAGATTTCGGGTCGGGTTTGGGTCGACCCAACTAACCTGTTTATTAAATAGATCAGATTTGGGTTATGAAATTAAGCGGGTCGACTTACCAACCCGTTTAAGATTTTTTACTTAAATTAAAAACTATTTATATTTTATTATACGAGTTAAATGAGTTAAACATGTTGACCCTCAAACCTGTTTAACTCATGTAATATGCCTACTTTGGTATATAAAACGGGTTAAATTGGTCAACCCGAACCATAAATTAATTAGTTTAAGTTTTAAAATTTTTTTTATTAGTTTAAGTTTTCACTATTTCTTGATGGGACGGTTTCTACTATTGAAAAGATTCGGGTTGAATACAAGTGGAAAGCGCCTTGGTGTGATACGTGTAAGCTTTTTGGTCATACGCTACTTGATTGTCCTAAATCTGTTCCACCTCCTACTCAGCCTAAACAGAGTGTTAATGATGGTTTTCAAACGGTCAATATCAAGAATAAGGGTAAGAATGGTGGTCAAAGTACTCCGGGTAAAGGAGGATTCACTAAACCTGTTGTAGGTCCTAAGTTTAGGTATCAACCAAAAGCGTCTCTTCCTGAACCCAAGAAGGTGGATACTACAAAGAAGAAGGCCACTGAAGTGCCCAATACAAGTAGGACGATGATTGCTACATTGAATCCCTTTTATGCTCTTAATATGATCGATACTGATGAATGTGGCATTCCTACTGATGTCGTGGCTAATGATGGGGTTGAGTTGGATTCTGGCAGTACAATGGAAGCTAAGGAGGTTGGTCCTACTCCTATTGTTGAGAAAATTAGGGAGCTTGAAAAGCTAATTATTGAGAAGAAAGCTACTCTTTTGGATGATGATGGCCATCCTATTGAAAAGGTAGATTACCCGGGTAATAAAAAGGAAGCTAAGGTGGATAGGTCTCTAAACATTGGTAATGTATCACAAGAACCGCTTGTGAGTGTTATGAAAGAGAAGGTGCATGCCGCGGCTAGTAACTCTAGTTCTTCTTTTTCTTCGTCTACTTCTTCTACTAAGAGGGTTAACCCATTCTTTAAGGTGGGAGAGATTGTTGATTCCGACAGTGATGAAGAGGATGTGAACACTTTTGATGAGTCAGTGAACCTATTTGGTGGTGGTCATGATCGTGAAGATGATTATGATGATTATGATGACTATGCGAATCAGGTCTACAATCTTTCAGAGAATTTGGAGCTTTTTATGACATGTATGGTATCAAGCTCCAAGGCCTTGGTAGGTAGTAATTGTGTTTTCGTAGGAGTCTAATGTTATCTTTGTGTAGAGAATAGGAAGTATCTTGTTATGTAAGTTTTTCGCTTATGTAACAGGCTGAGATATGGGATTTACCCATATCCTTTATACTTACACGTTTTTCTGGAGTAACATATTTACCGGGTCTTTTGACCTTTTACCAAAAATTTTTTTTTCGCTATTTCCTTTTATTAGTTTAATTTTTCATATTTCCTTTATTAGTTTATGTTTTCACATCTTACATTTCATTTCCTGGTTTTTCTTTTACATATAGTATAAATTGACAAACATATTAACGTTGACACATAGTGTTTTTATAATTTTACTTTATCTCTAGGAAAATGAGGTGACAATTAAAAAGATAACATGAAAAAAGCATGTGTCAACTATAATATTTTTTAATAAAGTAATTATTATATAGTACAAAATTTCATGGACATTGAAGGCTAATTTCCCACAAAAAGATAATATGAAAACGCATAAAACCAAGTTACTAGTAATAACAATCTATAATCATAAATTAATCACTACAATAAAATCTACCAAAACTTTAAACCAAACATTTACAATCATGCATGTTCGTCTTAGATGAATTGCTACACTATTTTGTCTCGACCATGACACTAGTTTTAAGAGCTAAACATCAATTGTCATTTCAAATAATGCTAGCAAAGTAGCAATAATGCAAAAAAATCATATTCACTTGTTGAAATTCACACATACAAATAAAAGACTGTGTTAACTATCATCAAAGTTGCATAGGGTGGTGGCATTGTTGCCTAAGGATGCCTCTAGTTTTTTTTTTTTTTTTTTTTTTTTTTTTTTTAGCCAATAAATAGAAGGCAACTTATTTCATGCCTAAACATGCCTAAAGTTTCATTTTTAGTGGCAATGTCATGCCTAATTATGCCACGTTCGAATTTATTAAATGCAACATTTTTAGTGGCAACATTTAAGATGCAACGTTCGAATTTATTAAATGCAAATGTGTTCACCGAATCGGTAATACTTACTAAATGAGATGCCGAAATGGCCATGCCGAGCAACTGGCATTGTTGATGCCGAGGTTTGCCGACTCACGTTGCCACCCCCTCAGTGGTCAGTATTTTTAATGTCGTCACAAAAGATATCATGTTTAAGCAATGACTAAATAAACCTGAGTCCAATACTAGTAGTGATTTATTTGAACTCCTTACAATAAGTCTTAAACTTTACTAAATACCAATTTTGTGGGGTGTCAAAAATAAAAGCCATAAGCAATCATGGTATACCGTGGTTAAGTCGTGTATATCTGAGTAAAAGAAACTCATCCTTTTCGATAACCTAAACATGAAAATCGTCATCACTTACCCGTTTCAAGTACTTTATATGTCCTATAATAAGTATTCACTTTTAAAATGTACAAACTTTTAAGAAATCCCAGTAACTACACTTTCCACCAATCAAATATCATATTTATCCACTAAAATCTTCTCTCAATTGTTGAAATACAAAATTGACACTTATTTTAAGGCATTCCAAAATATATGATGGAGAAAGTACAATGTTGAAAGTTGAGAGAGAAAAAACAAAAAACTAGGGTTGAGCAAATGACCCGAACGGACCGGACCGATCGAAGGACCGACCGAGACCGGACCGACCACGTTCGGTCCGGTCCTCGGTCTTGGCTTTTTGGCTAATTTGGTCATCGATCCAGTCTGGTCCGGACCACAAACAGATTATTTGGCCTTATTGGACCGGACCAGACCGACCACATTCGGTTCGGTCCTCGGTCTTGGCTTTTTGGATAATTTGGTCATCGGTCCAGTCTGGTCCGGACCACAAACCGATTATTTGGCCTTATTGGACCGGACCAGACCGACCACATTCGGTTCGGTCCTCGATCTTGGTTTTTTGGCTAATTCGGTCGGTCCGGTCCTTGACTGATGCTCACCCCTACAAACAAACATATCTTAGTTAAATCGTGTATCCAGAAAAAATAAATAAATAAATAAATAAAGGCACGTGTTGTAACACCTCTAAAATTATTAAAGGACTAATATAGGACCACCAATGTGGATAGTTAAAGGGATATGCCTCAAACATACATCTGAGTCACAAACTCATCATCTTCGATAACTTAAACATGAAAAAACTCATCGTTCACCCGTTTTAAGTATATATCTTAAGAAACAACAAAAGAAAACAAATAAAAGTCAGTCAGTCAGAATAATGTTTGTAGTGATGTTGGTTGTGTCATTACACTATGTTGGTGGTAATGTTAGTTGTGGAGAGACAAACTGACGTGGCGCTAAGTTGATGGTGGTGATGTTGGTCACTATTACCACTAGCCTAAGGTTGGATGTAATTACGAAACCTTAATATCGCATTCACCATCGTCATATCAGCGTCACATCAACTTTTTCTTTCTACAACAAATTTCACCACCAAAACATACATTACTTAACACACAAATATACCACACCAAAACATACACACATACAAAAGACACACACTACACAACTCGGTCTTGGCATCATGGACAGACCATAGTGGAGACCGGGAAGGGCCACGACCCTCCCAAAACTTTGAGGTTTTACTTATCTAACTATCTTATAATGGAGGAAGACCTACTATTAATAGAAATACTTAAAATTAAGTAATACAATTTTTAAAGCTATAAGTACAACAACCAATACTACTTATTGAAGTTCTATTTAATTATAATATACAATTAATAATAACATTAAATACAATAAATAAAACATTATGTACATTAAATACAATTAATTAATTTGTCAATAAATACAATTAATGCACTTATTAAAACACCAATTACATAAGAAATACTACAAATTATCAAGCATATTGTACAACCAACTTAAACAAAATTCCTGCATTAAATATCACTAATACAAATAATAAAGCACATCATACAAATATTCAAGCCCCGAACGGGCAACAGGCCAAATGGGCTCGAGCCCGAACGGGCACAGGCCAAACGGGCTCGAGCTAAACTAAAATTTTGATATCCGTAAATTTATTGTTAAAAAGAACATAATAAACTAAAATACATGATTCACCGTAAAATTTTATTTCAGAGTACCCGCCTCCGCAACGCGCGAGTACCATGCTATTATTTATTTAAAGAAAATACAACTTTTACCCTCCTAAATTAACTGATATAGCACTCGGTCTTCTCAATAAATCCACCCAAGTTCTCTTAATTTTTGTTAATCGACGGATCTCGGGTGATTCAAGACTCGATCGTGACACCCTTATCACGCGCGGTTTAAGCACGTGTTGCAACATCTCTTAAAACCAGGACCACAAAACACCACCGCAACAAATGTGGGACCCACATCCACCACTATCTCAAAAACACAATCCCCAAAACCGCATATAAGTACACACTTTATTCCATCAGTAGGGTTTTATTCATTTCTCAAAACACACACTAAAAGGTGAAAACCACACACAGCCAAGAACCCACCCATGGACCCATATGCGATGCATTTAGCCATGGCAGCCTTAGTGGGCGCCTCATTTGTAGCAGTATCAGCTTACTATATGCACAGGAAAACCCTGAACCAGTTGCTTGAATTTGCTAAAACCCTTGAAAAAGATGGTGTTATTGAGGAGGAGGGTGATGATGAGTTGTTGGGACAGCATTATAGGAATAAGAATAATACTAGGAGGAACATTAGTACTAGGAGGAATGTTTATAGGAGGGCTAGTGCTTCTATGCCTGATGTTTCGGCTGTTTCGGGGGTTGAGGAAGATGGGTTTCCTGTGGGGTTGCCTAAATTGCATACTTTGCCTGAAGGTTGGTTAAAAAAAAAAAAAAAGTTGCTTTTTTGTGATAAAGGGGGTGTTTGGATTAGCTTATTTATCTGGCTTATGGGCTTATTTGAACATGGAAAAAGCTCATAAGCCCGCTCTTTAGAGCTTATTAACTTGAGCTTATTGGCGAAGCCAATAAGGTGAAGATGATAACTTCATAAGCTCCAAAGAGTGAGCTTATCGGCTTTTCCATATTCAAATAAGCCCATAAGCCAGATAAATAAGCTAACCCAAACACCCCCAAATTAATGATTGTGATATGTGGGTTGTTTTTTTAGTTAAAGTTATCTTTTTTAGTTGCCCGAGGTTTAGCCTAAGATAGGGGTATGATCTGTCTACATTTTACCTCCCCTGTACCCCGCTCTGGCGGGATTGGGTATCGTTGTTGTTGTTTCATCTTTTTTATGTTGATGTGTTAATTGCATGCTTTAGCCGAAGGTTGGTTAAAAAAAAGTTACTTTTTGTGGTGAATTAGTGATTGTGATATGTGGGTTGTTTTTTTTAGTTAAAGTTATCTTTTTTAGTTGCCCGAGGTTTAGCTGAGGATAGGGGTATGATCTGTCTACATTTTACATTTTACCTCGCCTCTACCCTGCTCTGGCGGGATTGGGTATCGTTGTTGTTGTTTCATCTTTTTGATGTTAATGTGTTAATTGCATGCTTTGCCTGAAGGTTGGTTAAAAAAGGTTACTTTTTTTCTTTGTGGTAAATTGATGATTGTGTTAAAGTTTTGATCCTTTTGATGTTAATGTGTTGATTAGGGGGTGTTTGTTTAAGCTTATATGTGGGCTTATGAGCTTATTTGATTTGAGCTTAAAGTCCCAATTTTCCGGCTTATTTGGGACTTGTGGGCTTATATAAGGGGGTGTTTGTTTAAGGGATTGTTTGATTAAGCTTATTTGTGTGCTTATGAGCTTATTTGATCTTGGCTTATATTTCATAAGTCCCAATTTTCCGGCTTATTTTGAGACTTTATGTAAGTTTATTATGATATGGTAAACTTATATAAGCTCATAAGTCTCGAAATAAGCGAGAAAATTGGGGCTTATAAAATATAAGCCGAAATCAAATAAGCTCATAAGGTTATTTGTTATGGGTTATATGTTTTCGGCTTATTTTGAAACTTGGGACTTATATAAGCTTGTACAAGGTCGGTTAAAAAAAAGTTACTTTTTATGGGATGAAGGTTAGATTAGATTAAGTTTATATGGGATGCTTAAAGTTTCGTGCTTTTTTAAAGGATGATGGATTTGTGGGATTTTTAGGATATTAAAGTACACTTTTAAAGATAATGGCTAATAACCCTTTTTATCTTTTGTGGTTTACGGGTGAATTGTATTGTGGTGCATTGTTTTTAGTTGTCAAGGCGAAATTGTATGGTTGTGTTATATGGGATGCTTAAAGCTTGGTGCCTTTTCTCAGTTTCTGTGACCGGGTTGTCGAAATGGAGTTAAAAAAAGTTACGTTTTTTGTGTTGCTAATGGTAAATTAATGATTTGTGATATGTGGGTTGTTAAAAGATTAGTGTTTTTGGACAGTTTGGATTATGGGGTCGTGCGATTTTAGTTAAAGTTTTGATCTTTTTTATGTTAGTGCGTTAATTATTTGGATACAAGTATGTTGGTACATTGTTTTAATAGGTTAATGTGAATTTGTATGATCCTGTTATGTTTATTGTATGAATGAGATGAAAAATACTCTGTTTGTATATATTTCAGAATTTGCCCTTTTCTGTTCTTATGGCTGTTTGGTTATCTCTTTCCTAATTTCGATGATAGAGTTGTGGACTTATTAGGTTAAAGTTTAGGTTTTTGTGTATTTAGGTTACACGATGACCTTTTTAGTTCTTATGGTTGGTTGATCACCTTAAGTATGGTTAGTTTTTTTGTATAAATTGCAACCATGAAAACCGAAGTATTAAAGGAAGAACCACCCGCTATCAATACCTACAACCATGGAGAAGCACTTTTAAACCTCAATAGATATACATCTTGAGTTAAAGACTAGTGATGGCCAAAAAAACAGTCAGAAATGGTCATCTTAGTAAGAGTCAGAAACTCGCCCTCTTCGGTAACCTAAGCAATAAAAACCTCATCGTTTTCCCGTTTTAAGTATACATCTTGAGCATTATCCGAACCTAAATAAAGCCACGTGTTGTAACATCTATTAAAGAAGAGGACCACTATAGCACCACCAATGTCTAAAGTTAAAGGGTCCCATTAATCACCACCACCATCAAAACATACAAACACATATCCAATCGCATATACTAACTCCCACTATAAATACCCCACATACATTTTCAGTAGTAGTAGGGTTTTTATTATACATAATTTCACATTTTCAGATAAAATAAAAAAATGGATGCATATGCGATGCATTTAGCGATGGCAGCACTAGTAGGCGCCTCATTTGTAGCAGTATCAGCATACTATATGCATCGCAAAACCCTTCACCAATTACTCGAATTTGCCGAAACCCTTGAAAAAGATAGTACTAATAATCTTGATGATGGGTTATTGCAACATTACAATAAACAGAATAAGGATAGTCGGAGAAATGGGGTTTGTAGTGGGGCTGTTGAGGATGATGATGGGTTTCCTGTTGGCTTGCCTAAATTGCGTACTGTGCCTGAAGGTTGTTAGATTTATATTTTTTTGTTAAAGCTTATGTCTTTATGTATTTAGGTCATAAAAGTACTACTGTATTTTTTTTTGTTCATGCCTAAATTGCATACTCTTCCGGAAGGTGAGATCAAAAGTTTGAAGTTTTTGTTTGGTTGATGATAAAATTATATGGTTAATTTGTATGACTGTTTGGGTTACATTGTTTTAAGTGGTTAGCGTGAGATTTTATGATGATTGCGTTATGGGTTTTCTGTGATTAAAGGAAGCTTAAAGGTTGATACTTTATCCCAATTTCTATGATAAAGTTTAGGTCTTTATGTATATGGGAATGAATGGTGTTGAAATAGGGTCGAGGTTGTATGCAATATGTCTTTTCTTGGCACTTGGCGTAATCATCTGTACTTGTTGGCTGAATGCGTACTCGACAGTTGACACTGTAACAATGTTGTTTTCCGTTTTAATCTTTTATTTTGATTTACTGAAAATGGCCTTTATCGCTTTATGTATTGTTGACTCTTTATGTCGTATAATCAAGTTTTCTAATGCATGGTTGCTTCAATTATCATAGGGAAATCTACTAGCCACGCAGGGTTGGCGAAGAGGGCTTCACTTATACTTAGACCGACTTCTCCAAAGTCTCCGGTTGCTAGCGCAAGTGCCTTCGAAAGCGTTGAAGGATCTGATGAAGATGTTGATGTGAATGAGAACGAGAATGCTAATCTAGATGCCGGATACCTTAACACTAATGGCAACGCGGTAAAGCTTAAAGCTTTGATACACTCACAAGTATGTTTTGTAAACTTACAAGTATTTACTGCATTCTAATTCAACATCAAATGAGCAGGGTCCCGAGAACGCAAATGCTAATGCAAATGGTGAACAATTGCCCATAGCTGCAGCTGCGTTAATACGATCACACAGTGTATCTGGTGACCTGCATGGTGTACAACCCGACCCTGTAGCTGCTGATATCCTCAGAAAGGAGCCCGAGCAGGAAACTTTTGTGCGCCTTAGGATCACCCCATATGGTACTCATTTCTCTTAACTAATTCATCTATGTGACCACATTTATAGAAATAGTGAAATACTTCAATGCCTTTATATAATTGTACCCGAACATCATAAAGTATGATTATGTGCAGAGACGCCGTCACCTGATGAAGCGGAGGTCTACAAGGCTTTACAGGTTTGTCTTGAAATGCGAGACAGTTATGTGTTCAGGGAAAGCATTGCTCCATGGGAAAAAGAGGTCATATCTGACCCTAGTACCCCAAAACGCAACCCAAATCCTTTTGATTATATCCCTGAGAGAAAAACCGATGTGAGTTTTTAAACCATTTTCGTATTTCGTGTAGATTCATGCTGAGTCAATATAAAAATTTGCTGACATGACCTTTTCAAATGTGCTGCAGCATCATTTTGAAATGGAAGACGGAGTCATTCATGTATATGAAAATAAAGATTGTAAGATCCTGCGATTTATAGAAATGATACTTAATTCTCCCTTTAAGTATTTTGGAGAGTATTTAACTTTTTTTTTTTTTTTTTTTTTTTTTTTTTTTTTTTTTTTCAGCAAAAGAGAAGCTTTTTCCTGTCGCTGATGCAACAACTTTTTTCACCGACCTGCATCACATCCTTAAAGTGATAGCTGCTGGGAATACACGAACAGTATGCCATCACCGTCTTGGTCTTCTGGAACAGGTAAATACTCTTATATTGCGTTTCAGTGTTTATAATGTCTTGCAATGGTTTTTTTGGGAGTACGTTATCATTGACTTCAATTTGCTTCTGTATCAAGAAATTCAACCTTCATCTGATGCTAAACGCGGACAAAGAATTCCTAGCTCAGAAAAGTGCACCTCATCGTGACTTTTATAATGTCCGGAAAGTCGATACTCATGTTCATCATTCTGCGTGTATGAATCAAAAACATCTTTTGAGGTTCATAAAGTCCAAGTTGAGAAAAGAACCCGATGAGGTAATCTGTTGTTCATCTTTCTTATAATGATTTATCATAGTCGCTTCTCTAATTTGTATCCTTTTTTTCAGGTTGTGATATTCCGGGATGGAACATATCTGACTTTAAAAGAAGTTTTCGAGAGCTTGGATTTAACCGGGTACTAAAAGAACCTTCTTAGTACCAATTTAATGTTATTATTTCATCTGCAGTTCAAACTCTACAAAATCACTTAGTCTAATGTCAGTTAAAAATCTCGATGCAGTTATGACCTCAATGTGGATCTGTTAGACGTGCATGCTGACAAGAGCACCTTCCATCGTTTTGATAAATTCAATCTTAAGTACAATCCCTGCGGTCAGAGTAGGCTTAGGGAGATTTTCTTGAAGCAAGATAATCTGATCCAAGGTAAGCTTCATCTTTTTTAACTGATGGAACCAGACCTTAATAGAAACATAACTATAATATATCGTTTTGTCAGGTCGCTTTCTTGCTGAGTTGACAAAACAAGTATTTACGGATCTTGATGCGAGTAAATATCAAGTAAGTTTTGACTTCTGAATGTTTTTAGCGATCTGCAAATTCTTTTTTCTATTACCTTTTTGGTTGCTGTCAAGTCTTGTGAGTCTCTTTCATCTGTTCTAGTCGCAAGATAGTACTTGTAGTTCTGAGTTATATAATGGTTAATATTTCTTGTATCTAAAGATGTTACGTTTTACAGATGGCTGAATACAGAATATCCATATATGGGAGAAAGCAAAGTGAGTGGGACAATTTGGCAAGTTGGATTGTGAATAACGAACTCTACAGCGATAATGTTGTCTGGCTGATTCAGGTACTTATCAAGGACATTTTTTTTTTTTTTTTTTTTAACATCTCACATGCACAATTATATTAATGTTAAGCCTGTGGAACATGATCTTTTTTGCAGCTGCCTCGACTTTACAATATATACAAGGAAATGGGTATCGTCACATCATTTCAGACCATTCTTGACAATGTATTCCTTCCTCTCTTTGAGGTTACAGTCGACCCAAGCTCACATCCTCAGTTGCATGTATTTCTGAAACAGGTTTGGCTCTTCAAACTTGCAATCTTTTCTGCATTCCTGTGTCCTGCATTATCCTATATGTTTTGCTGATATAGGTTCGAAACGATATGTTGTTTTATATTGCAGGTTGTGGGATTGGATTTGGTGGACGATGAGAGCAAACCTGAAAGACGCCCTACAAAGCACATGCCAACACCATTACAGTGGACGAATATATTCAACCCCGCCTTCTCATACTATGTATACTATTGCTATGCCAACCTCTATACCCTAAACAAGGCAAGTAACCTTATGCACGAATTTACGTACAATCCACATGTTTTAGTGTTTTTGTATCAAATACATGCTAATCGAAATATGAGTTCTGAGTATGTTGATGTTGTGTCACAGCTTCGTGAATCAAAAGGCATGAATACCATCAGATTCCGTCCTCATTGTGGCGAGGCTGGCGACATTGATCATCTTGCTGCTGCATTCCTTACAACTCATAACATTGCACACGGGATCAATCTAAGGAAGTCTCCCGTACTTCAATACCTGTACTATCTTGCACAGGTACCATAAAAAAAGTCGATTGTGTTCTGGTACCTTATCATTTTGGTGTCTTAATTTGAAGTATATCTGATTGTCTGTGAGTTTGTGTCAGATTGGTCTTGCCATGTCTCCGTTGAGCAACAACTCCTTATTTCTCGATTATCATCGGAACCCTTTCCCAATGTTTTTTCTACGTGGCCTTAATGTTTCTTTGTCTACTGATGACCCGCTACAAATCCATCTGACGAAAGAGCCCCTGGTGGAGGAATACAGCATTGCTGCTTCTGTAAGCATTCTACTTAAACGTTTTAATGAACCCATTTTGACATATTACCCGTTTACCCGTCTTGCCAATTATAGTGTTTGGTGAATTTAGAAGGCGAAACTAACCAATTTATTTCGCAGGTGTGGAAGTTAAGTGCTTGTGATCTCTGTGAGATAGCCCGTAATTCAGTATACCAATCAGGTTTCTCACATGTTCTGAAGGTATAATTTACATTCTTTTAGTCATGTTTTTAGAATTACAAAATGACGCCTTTTCATTATGGTTCTGCATAAACTGTCTGAATTTTACATGGTAACTGGTTTTTCTTTTTTCAGTCCCACTGGATTGGGCCGGAGTACTACAAGAGAGGACCAGATGGAAATGATATTCACAAGACTAATGTGCCGCATATCCGACTTGAATTCCGTGACATGGTATGTAATATGAATCACATAATCATCTTTCAAATTGTACTTCTTTAGTCGGATTTTGGCCTGCATACTAGTGTTGTCTGTCAGGGGCCATTCGGGGTTCTGGAAATTGTTATCTGATTTTAGTTGCATTTGGCTGGTACAGATATGGAGGGAGGAGATGCAGCAAATTTATTTAGGGCACGTAACTTTGCCCGAATACATCGAGACTTAACTTCTTTACTGCGATATGGTTCTCTGGAGGTACACTAATTATTATTATTTTTTATTTATTACATCTTTCAGAACTAAAACATTTCGGAACTAAAAAACTACGCATGTCGTTGCCTTTTAAAGCAGCTGCAGCTTTTATCTCTGCGGTTCCAGTGGCTAACTTTTGGTGATGTAACGGCACTCTTGTATGGAGCTGAGGCTTGGCATACCCCTAAAGCTTAAGAGCTAATGTGGGTCAACTCCGGAGTTCAGTGAAGGCTTTAGGTCAACTTGGGTCAAACCCATGTAATTGTGAATTATAAGAGGTTCTTACGACCTGAGATACAAACTTGTAGCAAGATATCAAATAACGATCTTTATTTTAGCTATCGGTACTGTCATGAAAGAGAGACGCAATAAATAGATTTTCAATCATCTTTTAGCCGCGCATTTGTTGTTCAATGAACTTCTTAACAATGTTGGTATTTTGTTACCATTTGCGTTTCCTTTAGTTTTACATTACTAAATTATGTCTATGATCGTGTCTTGCGAGTCTGTGTGGAGCTATGGTATAATAATTATGATCGTGTGATGAAGCGACCTATAGCATGTGGGCATATGTCGATATCAGGATTTGAACCGACAGCCGTTAATACACCTATTGAATCACACATGTCAATAATGGGGGACTTGAACCAACAATCGGAGAGCTACCAGCTTGTTAAAAACTTGTATGTCCTATAAGTTGCAACTTACATATATCAACTCTCAAAACCTGCACTTGAAGAAGGTGATTGCAGACAATAGTCTCGACCAACTTCAATGCGCTTCATTATATAAATTTTTTCGTCCTAGAGTTATTGCACAAAAAAGAACGACACGTTCGAAAATGTACAACCAAAACCATAGCAGATATGTCAATGAGGCTTATTATCATACATAACGTAGCACATCATGCTTATTATCAGACTACATCTTTGATATTGTAAAAATAAAAACATGCATACGGAAATTTATCGGAATATTCAACACAAGGTCACGTCACTGGACCTAGCAACAATTTGGAGTCTTACACTGATATAACAATTGCAACAGCGTCAACTTCCATTACAAGAACAAACAGGCATAGTTCGGTTTCAAAATTTACAATAACGACGATGTCATATCAGAATGCTTTGGTGTGTTGAAAGGAAAATCTATTCCGCGTTCAACCATCAGAGCTTGTTCTGCATCACCGAAGAAAGTATACAACTAGGTTAGATGACTTTTTATACATTCGAAATGTTTACTGAAAAAAAAAAAGAAAAAAAAAAGAAATCACACCTCAAAGTTCTGAGATATTTCTTTCACCTGCTCAGCAAGTTCTTTCTTCTTTTTTGCAGCTGCAAAAACAAAAACCAGTAAAACTTCAAGGTGCATATACAGGTGCAACTTAGGAGGACTGATGACAGTTGGGTGACATAGTAGGGTCGGTTTTAACGGGACTTTTATTGTTCTAAAAGACTTGAGTGATAATCACTCGTTTGACCTGTTTGACTCTATTTAACCTGTTCCCATATCAACATGAATCGTTTCATTTGACAACCATTTAAAATAGAACACGACCGAAATCAACCCAGAGTTGCCACATCTACATAGGATGTGTGTATATTTACCTACGCTCGAAATTTCTTCCAAAGACTTTGAAGTCCTCACTGCAAATCGTTGAAATGAGCGGCTGAAAAATCAGATTCCATAAACAAATAACAATTGTCAAGTTCACTTGAGGAAAGTAGCTAACAGAGAAAGAAGAAAGAACTGTAACAAACTAACTGTACTCTTTTCACTTATTTATCCACAGAATTAGAGTTACGTATGTTTGAAAAAATATCGCAGTTCAGAACACAGTTTCTGAAAAGCTTCTCAAAAGTTGACTTTCCGATGATAGTATGATACAGTATAAAAATATTCTCAAAAAAAAAGTTTTCCTGCTAGATCATGGTATGGTTATAGACAGCAAAAAGAAGCAACTGCGACTTTGTTGCATAACGAAACGAAAAGATTATGCAGAGGCAAAAGAACAAGTATAACATCCCAAACAACGTATCAAAAGAAGTCGACTCGGATCTTCTTTTGAAAGCGTGTGTGACCCAAGATATCAATAACACGCAAAAACTGAGGCCTAATGAAACCAAGTCATCGTTATCCACCATGTGATCTCATCGTTACAATGGCCCCTTATACACAAACTCTCATGACAATGAACTAAACTAGTTATACAAAAGCTAATCTACTCAAACATTGCATGCATACATACGTGGTACATATACATATATTTTCAAATATAAACAAGTCAGAAGCGTATTCTTGCCCATACGACAAAAATGTGCCACATATATACAGTATGTAACATTCACTAGTGTTTGGGTAAGCTTATTTTTGGTAAAGCCAAACAGCTTATTCTTATGGGCTTATATTACCTAATTTCAAGAAGCTCTTTTGGTTTATTTGAGGATGCTTCCTACATATCACACTTTTACAACTATAAACTAATCCAAACTATAGAAGCTTATTGTCTTCTGATACAACCATAAACTAATAAGCCTTGTTTTTGTCCCCAAAGTCTCAGAAGAGACCAGGGGGACCCTCGTTGGGTGAACATCTTTGGAGTGGCCAGAAAAGTACGAAAACGGCTATAGGAATACTGATCCAGCCGCGTACATGAGAGCCAAAAAAGCTCGACTTCCCCACATAACCTCAACAGAGATCCTTGTTCGTTTACCCATTTCAACCTTTTTTTGCAAATAAGCATAAGCCATTTCAGCGGGTGCTTCTTTAAAAGCTTATATGTGGGCTTATGAGCTTATTTGATTTGGGTTTATATTTCATGATCCACAATTTTCCGGCTTAATTTTGGACTTATATAAGGTTATTATATAATAATAAGCTTGTACAAGCCTATAACCTAGTCCATACAAATCTCTAGACTTTTGGCGAACAACACACGCATATGCAGAAAAATTCTAGCAATCTAGACCAACCTAGTTGTAGGGAGTGTTTGTTTAAAAGCTTATATGTGAGCTTACGTGCTTATTTAATTTCGGCTTATATTTCATAACCCCCAATTTTCCGGCTTATTTTTGGACTTACATAAGCTTATTATATCATAATAAGCTTGTAGAAGCCTAAAAGTCCCAAAATAAGCCGGAAAATTGGGGATCATGAAATATAAAGCGAAATCAAATAAGCACATAATCCCTACATATAAGCTTAAACAAACACCCCCTGAAATGGCTTATGCTTGTTTAGAAAAAAAAAGGTTGAAATGGGTAAACGAACAAGGATATCTGTTTTTTTTTCTAAATAAGCATAAGCCATTTCAGGCCGGGTGTTTGTTTAAGCTTATATGTGGGCTTATGAGCTTATTTGATTTCGCTTATATTTCGTGAGCCCCAGTTTTCCGGGACTTATAGGCTTGTACAAGCTTATTATGATATAATAAGCTTATATAAGTCCAAAACTAAGCCGGAAAATTGGGGCTCATGAAATATAAGCCGAAACCAAATAAGCACATAAGCCCACATATAAGCTTAAACAAACACCCCTTGAAATGGCTTATGCTCATTTAGAAGAAAAAAAAAAGGTTGAAACGGGTAAACGAACAAGGATCTCTGTTGACTTATACCAATCGATTTCATTCTACTAAAATTCTCGCCACAAATAAACAATGACCAACTAACGCAAAAAACAGATAAATACATTTCACACAACCGATTAACAAGCAGCTCTATCCGAAACAAAATATAGCAATACCTGTTAGCAAGGCTGTCAACGAGAATCTCGTTAACGACATACGACATAACGCGCCGAATCAAATTCACTCCCGACATAATCTCTCAATCTTAGCAAACCTTCCTAATAAATATTCATAAAACAATTAATATTCACCCTAAATTCAACAAAATATCAATAAAGATTAAAATTTTATATAAATTTAATTAAATTTCGCCCTAATTTCATTAAAAAAAAAAAAAAAAAAAAGATTCAAAAAGATTCAAAAAGATTAAATTTTTATATAAAACTCTATAAATACAAAATATTCAGACTTTACATATATTTATATAAAAACAAGCTATTAAATCAATAAAATAACAATAAAGATTAATTTTTTATATAAAATTAACAATAAAGATTCAAACTTTACACATATTTATATAACAAGATGCTATTAAATGAATTAAAAAAAAAAAAAAAAAGATTCATAAAGATTAAATTTTTATATAAAATTTAATTAAAAATGGGCCTAATTTCAATATATTAACAATAAATATATATAAAAAGATTGAATTTTTATATAAATTGATGAATTTTAATTAGGTTTATTATTTACCTGAAAATGAAGAGATGAGCCCTAATTAATTTTCTTGAAGTGCAAAAAGGGATTTTGGGGTTTGAATTGTATTTGGTATTTTATAAAATGGGTTTTGGGCTTGGATAAAAAAATGTTGGGCTTTTGGCCCGTTACTTGAGTAGCAAGAAGATATGTTTACTTGAGTAACAAAATGGTCCTTGTGGTTTGGCTAAATTGCAGGTTTAGTCTCTGATCTTTTGAATGTGCAGTGATCGTTAGAGGTGTAAACGAGACGAGACAGCTCGCGAGTTATTCGAGATCGACTCGTAAACTACTCGACATAAACGAGTCGAGCTTCAATGATATAAAACTTTTACCCTTTTATATACATATAATTACATAATTGTCATCAATTCTAGTTAAGTCGAGCTTGATATGTTGATTTTTTATTAAGTTCGAGCTTTAAATGTGGAAATAATCAAGATCGAGTTTTAGTAATCGAGTCGAATTCGAGCTTGGCAGTACTCGGCTCGACTCGGCTCTTTTACACCCCTAGATGACCGTCCATGTTAGAAACTTTTACGATACATATTCAGTTGCCCAAGTTAAATATCTAAAAAAACCCTTTGTTTTGGTCATTTAAGTAAGGATGGCAATCGAGTTATGTTCGGGTTAAGTTATTCGGGTTTGCGGGTTGACAGGTTTGTAGAACCTCTACCTAAACATGACCAAATTATTAATCGTGTCAAGAAACTCAGCCCTAACTCAGACCTGCATAACACGTGTAACATGTTTATGATTGGTTTAACTTGTTTAAGTAAATAGGTAAAGTGATACAAGGATCTAAAATATACGACAATTTCAATGAAAACTGAGATACAATCGCAATTCACTCATATTATTACATAACAAAATGCATTTAAACGGGTTCATGGGTTGATATGTTTAATATTTACTCAACCAAACACGACCTGTTTATTAAACGAGTTAAACGAGCAGACCTGTTTTTTACCTAAACATGTTTATCCTCAACCAAAACCTGTTTAACTTCGTATCGTGTCATGAACTTTTACCCCTACATTTAAGGGTTTGAAAACGAGGGCATTCTGGTCATTTAACTATAGCCAAAGACCGAATATGCAACCTAAAGTTTTCTGTGATCGTTGCATTTTAAAAAAGTCAAGAACTGAATCTGCAATTTGGTTAAACCACAACGACGATTTTTGCATATTACTCTTTATATTATACAATCTTGAAAACGAAATCAGTAATTTGTTGTTAACTTAACTTGCGTTTTGAGTTTGTTTACCATAATTATCATGTTTGTTGGGCTAAGCCCGTTTCTTGAGTAACAAGATTTATATTTAATTGACTTGGTGATTGTTGTACAATCTAGTAGTGTTACTTGCGTGTTTGAGTTTGTTTTTGTTTCTTTCTTGTTAACATGATTAGAACAAGTTGCCTCATTATGAATAGTAGATTTAGAGGGTTAATCTTAAACGTGATAAGTGTTCATTTTCTTTCGTATTAAAATGGCAATTGACCAAAAATTAAACGTGACAAAAATGATAAAATAATTGGGACATGTCAACTCTTTTATTTCATCATTTTTAAAATTAGTGCTTATGTTTTCTCTTTCGTGATATGTCTAAGATAAATGTTCATATTCTGTTTCAATCAAAACCACTTTAATAAATAAAAATACTAGTATTTATTTGATGAAGAGTATAGACTGTATAGTTACAGAGTGTCGGTTTAAGTTTATATGTATTTCGACTTGTTTTTTTAAGTTTGTGGGCTTATTTATATTTGTTATCAAACGTGACAAAGAAAGATACTTCTTTCATCTTAAAATTATTGTTCATGTTTTCTTTTTCGGGTTATTTTAAAGTAATCGTCTAGTTCTAAAAATAAATAAAGAATTTATATCGAGTTTACTATATTACCTTCACTTGAAGTTATTATTACAAACTTTATAAAATATAATGTAACTTTTATAACGTTTGTAATAGTAACCTTATGTGTGGGTAATATGGTAAACTTGATCTAAATTTCTTATCTATTTTTAGAAGTGAAAAATTATTTCGAGACAATTCAAAAAAAAGTTATAACAATAAATTTGTGACAGTTATTATGGTAAACTTGTTATTATTTAAAACTGTAATGATGTTTTTCAAAAACTATTGCTGACTAGTGTTAGTTGATGTATTTACAGGTTGTATGTGAGTTCATGTAATATTCGTATGCGCTAAGGCCCGAGGTCTAGAATATTATTGTATAGGTATTTATATACCACATTTCCTGATTAATGAAACACACGATTCACATTATCTCACAACTAGGACCGAGTAGAATCAAGTGAAAACCGAGCCGAACTGACCTTATTCGGTTTGGTTTTACTCGGTTTAGTTCGAGCCGGGTCGAGTCAAAACACAACTATTCAGTCCGGACTATCTAAACCGGCCCGAACCAAATTGACTTTATTCCGTTCAGTTTCGGTTTTATAAGTTCGATTATCGGTTCACGTTTTACCTTTAATCAGTTTTTGAGTCGGTTCGAATTTGGTCAGTTCGGGTCGGGTTTGACCGGTTGTTCAGCCCTCCGATGACAATTATTTTTGGGAAGGGGTATGGTTTTGGACAAGACAACTCCTAGTTAGTAGTTAAACGAATATTACCATTTCTTATTCCTATTATATTTTTATAAACCACCAACTAATAATTTTATATTTTTATAAAACCATAACAAATCATCATCATCACATCATTTGAACCAATCAAGAAATGGAAACTGAACCAAATTCTTTAAAACAAAAAACCAACAATCATTTCAAGGTATTTCAAGAACTGAAGGTACAAGAATTCAGAGACAAATATGTGATAAAACCAGTTGAGGTTCAAGATCAAGGCTTTGTCATCAACCGCTCTGATGGAACATTTCATAACCTTGTTAATCATCATGGTTTGTTTTTTTCTTTCTTTGGTTCTTGTGGTTTTAGCTTTTATGGGTTCTTTTTATAATGTTTAATTTGCTTAATGGGGAGTTTGTTTAAGTGTTATATAATACAAACAAAAATATTTACGGTCAAATTCGGGCCCGCGGACAATTAAAATAGGACGGAGGTAGTATATGTTATTATGAGCTTATTATGACTTATAAAGATGAAAATAGGCAATGTTTAGCAAAACAGGTAGCAGTACCTGTTTGTTTAAGCTTATATGTGGGCTTATTTCTGTCTTTTAAGCCATAATAAGGTTATAAGTTATAAGTCAGAAAATGAGCCGAAATGAAATATAAGCCGAGTCAAATAAGCTCATGAGACCATGATTTTGGGATTATGAGCTTATTTGGCCGTGCTTATATTTCATAAGCCAGTATTTTTATGAACTTGTTATGACAAAAACAAGTTCATAACGTCTAAAATAAGTTGTATAAAATGAGCTTTTGAAATATAAGCCAATTCGAATAAGCTAATAATCCCGTATATAAGCTTAAACAAACACCCCTCTAAGTAGTTGAATCTGTTGATATTAAGTTGTTGAAAGAGTTGAAAATTGATTCTGTATGTTGTTATTTTGGCGAAAAAATTTAATGTTGAATTTATATATGAAGCTGCGAAATTTACTTGTTACCGAATGTGTGAATGACCCAAATGGTATGTTAAGCAATATTCAGATGACGCGCGAAAAATAGTGCACTGACTAAAACGGGAGTACATTTGTATTTAATGATAAAGTGTTGAGAGTCAACTGAAACGAACAGTTTTACGAAGATGTTAATCAGTGAAATATCCTAGTATTAATTAGCCGATATATTCTAATTTCTGTATCAAACAATGCTAAAATGAAGGTTTGTGACAGGTGAAGCTGATACGGAAACTGCCTCGAAGGTTTATACTGTATATGGGGTTGCTGGAACGATTAGGTTGCTTGCAGGTATGCTTTTTGCTACTGTTAGCTAAATTTCAGTTCGGAATGCATCCGTACGGTTTCAAATTGGGTGTTTGAGACATATATTGCTTTAGTATTAATTTAAACACACTCATTAATGCACAGAGTCGGTATTAATTTTGAGCTAGTTAAATGCGCACCTTACACTCGTCCTATATGACTTATTTCTTTTGTGGTCTTTGTTTAGGAACATACATATTGGTTATAACTTCACGCAAGGAAGTTGGCACTTACCTTGGTTTTCCTGTCTTTCGGGTCACGTCTATGAAGTTCTTATCTTGTAACGAAGATTTAAGAAACCTAACAAATCAACAAGTAAGTTCAGTTTCCTCACAAAAATGTTCTATCTGTCGGAAGAGACATCGATTGAAGTCCCAAAACTGTAAATATGCAGAAAAAAGACGAGGCCTACTTTCAGACGCTGTTGAGAATCGTGGAAGAGACTCCTGGCTTGTATTATTCCTACGAGACTGATATTACATTAAAGTATGTTTTCTTATTGTATAATGAATGAGCTTCTTTAATAAAAATTACCTCGCAAGTGGGATGTTAGTGTCGGATATTGTTATGATTCGGTTTGAATCTTGGTTCGTTACAGCTTGCAGAGAAGATATAAGATGGCCGATGGGTGGATGAGTAAACCAATTTGGAAGCAGGTGCACGCACGCTTACTAATTTGTTGATTATTTTGGTCAAGATGACTGTGTTATCATTATATTACACGTAAAAAAGTATCACAACTCTTCTTAACGATAGGAAACTTCCCTTTTTGCGTTTCAGGCTGACCCGCGGTTTGTTTGGAACAAGAATATCTTGGACGATCTTATTGAAAATAAGGTTAGGAAACGGTTTATATGGTATAGATTTTACTAGGGTTTTTTTTAGGTTATATATAAATTTTCTTATCACAGGTTGACGAGTTCATCGTGCCACTATTACAAGGAAATATCCTCTGACCGTGTCTTTAATTTCAAATGTACATACATGTATATGTTTTTTTAATGATTAGATTACATGCCGTTTATGATAATGTTCCTTAACTAAGAAAAACGCTTCCAAATGGGCGAGCTCAAGCTAAACAACCTATCATCCAAGATTACATTAGTATCAAGGAGGTGCACAAGGCGTCTTGGTAGGTCAAGATGAAAATTGTTGATTTTTTAATCTAATACGATGACACCTATTTTTGCTAGTTGTTTGATATATCTGTTTTGAACTAGGTACGAGAATGTGGAGACGTGGAGCTAATTTAGAAGGGGATACTGCCAACTTTATTGAAACCGAACAATTATTGGAGTATGATGGATTCAAGTCATCATTTTTGCAGGTATATATTCACAATTCAACGTTTGAACATATCGGTAGTAGTATTAACCTTCCAAATATTTGATTAGTGAAGTTAATTTTTGATTTCAGGTTCGGGGTTCAATTCCACTCTTGTGGGAGCAAATTGTTGATTTGAGTTATAAACCTCGTCTTGCTATTATTGAGCATGAAGATACGGTATGGATGTTGATCATGAAATACTTTGTCGTTTAATAAGAATATAATTTGAATATAATTTGGGTAAATGCCTGCAGCCCATGGTCGTGAAACGCCACTTTCGTGATCTTTTACAAAGATACGGAGATATTATTGCTGTCGACTTGACAGATAAGGTAAGAGTTTCCCAAAAGCATTATAACGTGATTGATTCGTATCGGGTGTCCTGCTCTCCACAATTACAATAATCGTATTTTGTTATTGTCTTTGCGTGCAGCATGGTAACGAGGGCCTTTTGAACCTAGCATATGCCACAGAAATGGAAAAGCTTCCGGAAGTTAGGTGATTCTTCATTCCCGCTTAAGAATATACTTTAATAGATAGGATTTTGTAATTTAATGCGACTTTTATCAATTCAGATTCGTCTCATTTGACTTCCATCAACGCTGTGGCGGCTCAAATTTTGAAAGTTTGAAACTTCTATACGATGAAATAGCTGACGACTTTGATAAACAAGGGTATTAGCAAAACTTGACTATACTATCTACACGTTCTTACCCTGAAATAGTCTCCGTAAATAGAGCTATGATGGTTTTTTTCATTATATCATTTATGATATTCACTGTTCCAGTTGAGCAGATACTTTCTGCAAACCTCAGAAGGAGAGCTGATAGCTGAGCAGAAGGGAGTAATTCGATCCAACTGCATTGATTGCCTTGATCGAACCAATGTTACCCAGGTTCGACAAAACACATTTATGCTTTTAAATTTTTATCTTGACGTGCACATGTTTGGGTAGGCAACTCGATTTGACCCATTTTGGCCCGTTACACATCCCAGTCACAATTTGCCACCTCTATAGTTTATCCTTTGCTTTATATGCAGAGCTATCTAGCACGGATATCTTTGAATCAACAATTGCAGCGGATGTGCGCACTAACATCGTCAGACTTCAGTTGTACGTTTACAGGGGATGAAGATCTTGAAATTTTCAGACATTGTATGGGCCAAGAATATTATCATATATAGTCATCTATCGATTAAAATATGTGTTTGCTATTAATATCTTGCAACGTTTTTGTGATAGTGTGGGTGAACCAAGGAGACGAGATCAGCCTCGAGTATTCTGGAACGAATGCTTTAAAAGGAGACATTGTCAGGTAACATCAAAACAAAGATCAAGACTCGTTAATTCTCTTATTTCCCGTTTAACTTTTCTGAAAATGAATTTCACAGATATGGTAAGCAAACTCTTTCTGGATTGATCAAAGACGGGATAAGTGCGCTTTCTAGATATTATTTAAATAATTTCCAAGATGGAGTTCGACAGGCATGCTTTTTCTATACGAGTAACCAATTTGGCCTTCGTAATAGTTGCATACATCTTTTTCTTAGATACTATTCCCATGTTTTTTCAGGACGCGATTGACCTTATTAGCGGAAATTATATTGTGAATGGAGACAGTCCTTCCCCATTTCAGCTAAACAAATTCGAATCACGCACTGTAAGTTATCAAATATATGTCCCGGTTTTTATATATAATGTGTGTTCTTGAGTTACATTTCGTTTGTTAAATCATTTAAACAATACTACTCCGTACTAAACGTTTTTTTTTTTTTTTTTTTTTTTTTTTTTTTTTTTTTTTTTTTTTTTTTTGCTGTTTGCAGTTATTTCCTGTGGCGTCAGCTTTATTGATTGGAGGGCTGACGGTTACATCCATCACTCTCAACCGAGGTAAAGTTTGAACTCCATATTAATAAATAACATAATTAGTATCAGAAAACCACTAAGGGGTAATCTAACTGTAAGAATACCAGCCTTCCAAAGAGGAGGTCAAGGGTTCGAATCCAACGGGGAGAAAATTAATCCCCTTGTGGCCACGGAGGTTCACCTGAGCCGACTCCGAGCTATCCAAAAGGATTAATCCCTTTGTGGCCACGGAGGTTCACCTGAGCCGACTCCGGGCTATACAAAAGGGTAGTCGCCCTAGGATTAGTCGGTTTGCAATGTCGAGTCGGAAACCCAGGTAACAAAAAAAAAAAAAAAAAAAAAAAAAGTAAATAAGTAAATAAAATTAGTATCAGAATGCACGTCTAAACACCCTATGTGTCTCGAGTATTCATTCTTTTGCTCTTTCGGTGGCTTTAAATTTGCAGCAGGACAAAATGCTCAGAGTGTGATATCTTCAGTAATTTGTGCGGGTGCAGCTGCTGGAATGATGGCTCTAGTGAAATCAAACGGAAGACAAATCTGTTCAAGGCCTCGTCTCTGTGGCCTTTTGTAATCTGGTGCTTTATCGGTTACTAAATTCAGTATTTTCTTTCATACAAGTCAATTTGTTATTCTAACCGGTATCTTGTATCAAGGTGCCGTCTAGGTGCAATAAGGTCATAAGTGCTCGTTTCTTTTCGTATATAATGGTTGTAAACTGGGAATAAAAATATGTGAGTGTTGTAAATTCATAGTTCATTTAAAAGGTGATTGTTCGAGTTGGTCAAGGGTAATCGAACACCCGAGTTTATTTCAGAAGTACAAAATGGCTGAATCGGCCAAAACTCGGATACCTATTAAAATCATCTAGTTCATTTTGTTAACAAAGGTTAAATCATTTTTTTGAAGTGTCGATAACAGGTAAGCTCATACTTGTTTTGACTCGAAACTAGAAACTACTAGTACGTTTTTTAACTTGGGATACCTATTAAAATCATCTAGTTCATTTGCTAAGTATTACAAGTGAGGACTTAACAACTATTTAAAAGAGGATTTGGTGCCAAAAGTGGTTATGGGTCTGTGTGGTAACAAACACGTGCACCTCACGTGTTTAGCTCAAAGCTACGCACGTGCACCTCACGTGTCACACTAAACCAATAACCAAGCATGACTTATCAATCTACCTTCCTTAAAAATGTTTTTGTCCTCAAAAACTACAATCAAAAGATGGATGGATACTTGATGATTTATTCCAATTTCTCCCAAGTAGCATCCTCAGTTGACCCATTTGTCCATAGGATCAAAGCATAAACCACAATTGTGTTCCTTTGTTTGACCATTTTCCTGTCCAAAATAGCTAATAGTGCCATTTGTGTCACATTGCGGTAGGACTGTTGGTTGTACTGCATTAGTATCTGTGTCCAAAATGATACAACTTCATTCGGGCCCCTCCAACAATCTCGTTTAAGCTCGTCTCTGCGTGAACGCACGGGTTAAACTTATAAAGATGAATAACATGAGTTGTTATTGAACAGAGAGATAGTAGAGAAGATATTTTTCCAGATATCCTTACTTAAACTCATACAGAGGAATCACATGAGCTGTTCGTATATGTACAATCTCGTGTATTCATTTACATATTCCAATTGATTGTTACGTCACTTGATATTTATAATTTCGTGCATATACATTAATTTAATCTATAATAATAATAATATTTATAAATACCAACAACAAATAAGTTGTGTTATTTTTAAAAGAAATCCACTTATCGCTATTTCCAGATATAGTTATCGGTTGACATCTCTTCTAATTCGTCGATACGAGAAGCAAATTGTTGTGTGGGGAATCAATATCTCGGCATGCATCCTGGCTCCCGAGACTCTTTCATAGAATTCCTAACAATTTTTCCCACTCTTTAAATACCCACAAAAATGGAGTTGATGCTCCCATATCCATAGCATGAGTAGTTAAAGCAAATGAATGATTTGAAATTCAAGTTATTTCACAGAATAACACTCGTATATATTGAGCTCGTAATGGTACCTCAGATAAGAAAGCCTAGGAGGTATAAAGTATAATGGAGTATTTGTTAAATTTTAAAAGTTTTATAATTTATTTAAAATTAAACAACTAAAGTTTATTTATTACCTCAATTTTTTTTTTATATATAATCGACACTTATATTTTTATACATATTTTTGGCCATACACTTTTTTTTAAAGTCTGACCAAGAGAAGTTCAATTTTAACTTTCAATTGCCTAACGAGATACTCAATTTTATCACGTGATAAAATGATACGCTTCCATTGGACCAATTTCAATTGGTCCAAGATTATTTTTCTAATTTTAAAAATTATCCTAGTTAAGATAAACGACTAGTAACGTATGCAACTTTAAAGCGTTTTTCAACTACCGACAAGATAAGGCATGTCACCTAATTGTAACGATCCAAAATTGTATATTTTTTTTTTTAAATAAATCCAAAATTGTATATTTACGACTCATGAATAGTCCAACTTTATCATTGACATCTCAGCTAACCAAGAATAAATATGTTGAAACTTGAACCAGTATTTGCACCACAGCTGTTAAGATCGAGATCGTATTATGAATCGTTTTTTTCTTTGCAAGATCGAATTGAGATTGGAAGATCCTACTTAAATGTCTACAAATCTTATTTTTCAAGTAATTCGTATTCAAAGATGATTATATAACAAATTATACAAGAAAAAAGAGTTCTGAAATTTATAGTAATATGAGAATGCGACGTGTAATGCTCAAAAATACAAAAATATCTAATCGGTAATTAAGGACGTTGAATCTTTTAATAAAAAAATATATATATTTCGCTCTTATTAAACATTTACAGTAATCAACGCTTGCAATATTGTTTTAATTTAACAAAATTCATTCATTTATAGTTTATTAGTTAGTTAAATTAAGGGAAGTAGGATCGAATCGGATCGAGATCTTACGATCTTATGGTACGATCGAGATCATACTTAAGATCCTATGCTTTTTAAGATCCTGCGAAGTATCGACTCGTTTTTTCTTAACGCGATCATAAGATCGGAAGATCTTAAGAGCTAGATTATAGAATCACTAAAATACTTTCAAATTATAGACGAAATACGTAATATGACCGGTTACTAGCAGGTTAACAAGTTATCATTCACTTTCATGTATGAGTAAATTACAGCGTTGGTCCCCAAGCTGGACCAAGTTCGCGCATTAGGCCTTAACTTCTAAAAAATCGCAATTTTAGTCCCAAAACTTTCATTAATTACCCATTTGGTCCAATTTTGGCAACGCTCGTTACTTTTTCGTTAGTTGCAAGGGCCTTTTTGTCTTTTCGGCATTTATTGTCGAAACACCCCATTAACACCGTTGGTCCTTGAACTTTTCAATTCTCGAATGCAATAAACGAAAATGTAATGAAAGTCCAGGGACTAATGATGTATGTGTTAAAGTTTTCCAATTCTCTAATTCAATAGACGAAAAGGTAATGAAAGTTCAGGACCAACGATGTTAATGGGTTGTGTAACACCCCCAAAATATCGCAGCGGAAGACTGTGTCATTGGGGTGCTACTTCATAATACAAAGTACAAGGTATAGAAAACGACCTCTAAATGAGACGTTTTGAAAAGTTACCATTCGATTAATAAATTCCGAGTTACAAACTTGAGTTCCATAATACAATACATAAGAGTTTTAAGACATATCGAATGGTAAAGATAAAAGCATAAGTCTTCAAAACATGTCAAGCGACTCTATGCTCAATGCAACAACTATCACCTTACAGACCTGAGACAAACATGCTAAAGTGTCAACACAATTGTTGGTGAGTTCATAGAGTTTGTCTTAAAATAGTTGAAAAGCCTTAAAGAATGTTCATACAGCAAAGACATTGTGAATCCACTCAGTTGCAAGTCCCGCTCATAACAACACTTGCAACCTGTGTGTTCACAATCCACTGCTAAATATATAGTATGATTAAGACATGTATAAGTTCATCACAACAATTAAGCAATTAGTCGTGAGTCTCTACTTCATCTCCGAAGACCTCACTTGGGAGCCAATTCCCAAAGACAACTGGGAGCCAATTCCCAAAGACAACCACTAGCCACTAAATAGAATAACGCAATTAAGTATAACACAGTCATGTATGTATGCAATCAAGTATAACACAGTCAAGTATAAATGTTTTGAGTATTTGTACAAGTAAGCAAGTAGTTGAGCATGTGTCTCCCCCAAAGAGTTAAAACAAGTATGAAAAGAGTAGGGGCTATGACTCACCTTAAGCTTATGTAATGAGAAACGATAGTGGTAGTCGAATCGCGAAAGTCTCTAAGAGCAGCCTATAATAGAATGTTGCGACTTAGGTTTGGAGTAACGTCTAAGAATACGAAGAATTGCCTATATATGTCTTGCATAATGTTCATGATGTAGTACTTAGTATATAGTGTAAGTCTTTGAATATAAATGGTTTATGAAACATGTATAGGTTGTATATCTCTTACTACCGTTCGGGCCGACATAATTCAGAAGTCATGGAGTAAACGTTCGAGGAGCCAGGACACTTTAATTCGTAAATCCACAACTCATCTCGACGGCTTACTTAATGAACTCCTCACATGAGGCTCCCTACTATTGTAGTATTTGATAACATATATATAAGTTTTGATCCGAAAAGTTACATGTCCAATATTTGAATAAACTTAGGAAAGTTTATTTTTACATGAAGATTGTTATTAGGGTAAGTTTCTTAAGTCTTGTATGACAATTACTTGTAAGATCTCATGGTTCTTTAGATGAAGTAGATCCAAATTGAACGTTTAAGTTGTCGCTAACTCTTTAGTTCATGTTTTCGCCTAGGTAAGTTTATATGGTCTTTAGTCATGGCTTCGCCGTGACCTTGGTCATTGTTCCATGGTCTTGAGACTCAACCTTGGCTCTAGCCATGGTTGTGGTCTTGGCTTTAGGTCATTAGACCTCTTGGTCTTTTTAAACAATAACAATTATATAGTGACTTTATATATATAAAATAGCTGTTAAGAAACTGAAAAAAATCTCATTCGTTATTGGTTTTCTGGAGACGTGCTCTTGAGTTTTTGAAGAAAACATGATTCCGGACAACTTTCGTGCTTTAACTTTTTCATGAAACGGACCAGAAGGGCCTCTTTTTGCGTGTTTTATGTTCTGTCACATAAACATTTGGCAGATTTGCCGCAAAGTTTTGGTAATTTCAAATGGTCATAACTTTTGACTCGGGTACTCGTTTTGGGTGATTCAAATTGCTATGTTTTCCTTGTTAAGTCCTCTTTAACAGTAAGTAAGTTTCAAATATCATAGTTATACTATTTTGGTCGTGGTTCTCCATAAAAGTCACTAGTTTACTTGTTTAAATATCATAAGTTAACATATATATATATCATAACTTGTTTTACCAATTTTTATATATCATGAACATAATAACAAGACAATATATAGTAAGAATGAAATATAAATAGCATGAAAATGATATTTAGCAAGAAAGTATGTTAGGGTTTTGCTTACAACTTGAGGCTTTCTAAAAGAAAGGTAAGTAACTAGTAAGGTACGGACTTTGATAGACTTAAGCTTCACCCTACTTCACTTCAAGCAATCTTTATACCCTTGTATTCTTGAAAGAGAGATGATGAAAGTTGAGGTGACTTGAGTAGATTCAAACTCAAGAGAATCACCAAAGTTTATAAGGTTTGGAAGTATTTTGATTACCTAAAACCAAGCTAGGGTTTCTATGTTGTTGAAGCACTTGTATCTTGCATAAAACTAGGATTGAATTAGCTAAGTGTGAAGGTGTTTTGGTGTGTGATATGGGACGTACAAAGGAGGGGAGGGGGGGCTTTTATAGGGTCTTGAGGAGGTTAGTTTCATTGACTTGTCAAACCTTGGAGACCAAGTTGTACACATGCATGCAATCTAAGGCCTCCTAGCATGAGATCAAGCCACATATGGGATGACTCCCCCCCCCCTAAGTCGGTTCACAATACTTGGGGAGGAAGTGTTGGCTTTTGATGGTATTATCCTACTTATGTAGCTAGTTTTGACTCCGTAAATTGCTAACCGTAAGTTGTTAAGTCACGAAACGTAAAACCGGGTATCCTAAAAATATGAAACTTGAAAGAATGACTAAACTTGTCAATATACTCCATAATAAAATATAAAATGAGTGGTAGGTTCTATTGGGTTGCTCAAACCCTGCTAAAACTGGAAACACGGGTCTAAAACGCGTAATCCGTAAAACGTACGAAAGTTGCGTAAAATTGAGAAAAGTAAAATGTAATTTTTCTAATAGGATAATAATGATTTAAAATGACTTATAATGTCTAGGCTGGGCTCAGTCTAGTGTCGGTTGGTATTTAATATCTTTAAACTTAAAACCGTAAGCCTAAAAATCAAGGAATGATTTATAAAATCAAGGAATGATTTTTGGTCAAAGGAGGAGGGAAAAATATGTTGACTCTCTCCAAAAATGTGAAAACTCAAATCATCTTAGAAACACGGTGCAGGTATAGGTTAAGGTTACGGCTGAGTAAAAATGCTTAAAAAAACGAAAATTCCTGTTTTTCACGGCCGAGGTTTATTTGGTCATGTTTTTCTCAGTCATGATTTATTCTCAAATAAATCATGAGTGTATCTAACATTTTTCTGATACGGGGAAAATTAACGCGGTCGAGTTTCGTTGTGCGTAGAATTTTTGAATGACGTTTTACCCTAAAACGTGTAATTCCTTAATAACTTTCGCGAAAATGATCTGATGAGTGTCAAACTTTTAATTTGCCATGGAAATGATTTATCACTCGAGGCCAAGAAACAAAAATCAAATTTCGGGAAAATTTTGGGAAAAATGAATAGTAAAAGTGAATAGTGAAATTTTCCGGGAATAGTAATTAATCTGAAAATGCGAATTGTTACAGTCTCTACCCCTTAAGGAAACTTCGTCCCGAAGTTTAGTGTGTCTAGGTCTCTTATCTTAATAGCGGCATAATAAAGCTAGATTTAGAATAGAATAGAATAATTTGGTAGGATAAGGTACGTACCCGTTATGCATTGCGGGCTTCCTTAGTACCCAAATAGTATGCTCGACCCCGAGGTGGACTAACATTGTATCCACGGTTTGGGTTATTTTCTTCAAGCATTACAGCTAGAGTCGGGTTATCCAGCACTTGTCTCTGTGCCCTATTCAACTTAGGACAAGTATTTCGGAAGTGGTTTGGGCTGTTGCACTCATGGCATGTCTTTTGGTTGTTTCCTATATTGTCCGCATTCGCCTGCCTTGTAACTGATTTACACTGACTTGCAAAATGGCCAGACCGCTTGCAATTAAAACACACAGGGCATGGCTCAGACCTCTGATGATGATAAGCACATTTAGTACACTTAGGATGTGGACCCTCATACTTTCTATGATTAGAAACAGTTGCCGCAAATCCTCTTGCTTTCTTATTATCAACCATTGTACCCATTTGCTCGCCCGATTCACCTGCTCCCTTCCTTTTATCACTATTCTTCAAAGTTCCATTCCTAACCATCTCATCTGTTAGGGTTCCTGCTCTCAATATTGCACTTTGAATTATGGGAGGTTCGGTTGTTTTCACTATCCCACGAATCTCAGGAACAAGGCCATAGATGTACCTCTCAATCCTTTTGGATTCAGGGGTAACCAGATGAGGAACTAGTTTAGCTAGTTCATGAAACCGATCTGTGTAGGTTACATGACCAGCCCCTACCATAGAGTGATGCCAAAACTCGTCCTCTAGTTTTTGCATTTCATTACCTGGGCAGTACTCTTCCTTCAGTAGTCCCTTAAAGTCGTCCCATGTCATGCCTACAGCTGCTTCTCTACTCCTTACTTGAATCTGCATGTTCCACCATGTCAATGCCTTCTCTGATAGCAAGCATGCAGAATATTTCACTCTCTGGTGGATTGCACAGTTACTGATATCGATCACTGACTCCATCTTCTCGACCCATCGTGTATATGCCAATGCACCTCCTTTACCATTAAACTCAATTGGCTTGCATGACGTAAATTCCTTATACGTACATCCAGTCCTATGGTGGTTGTTGTTGTTGTTGTTGTTACCATTCCTTCCTCCATCATTTGTAGCGTCATTTATGCTTCCGTGGTTTCCCGAATTGTTCATGTGATTGCCAACTTGTGTGACTATAGTGGGAAGTAGGTTTTGTAGTTGTTGGGCAATAATGGTGGAGACATCTGGATTTCCACCATCGTTACTAGGGTTACTAGTGTCGTGAGCATCTCCTCTACCTCCACGTCCACCAGTTCTTCCACTATATTTACTAGGGTTACTAGTGTCGTGAGCAGCTCCTCTACCTCCACGTCCACCAGTTCTTCCACCCCTTGGTGTTGCACCACCTCGGCTAGTACTACAAGTTACTCTCTTTGGTGCCATGATATCTACAAGGAGGGACATTTTGTCGACGTCAGATATGAGGTGATATTCCTAGACTACTTAGTCTTAAATCTTGTCAATTTGAGTCAACGTTGATTAATGTAAGCATGGTCACATATGTCTACGTGAGTCGTGACGCATTTATAATTATGTTGGCCACCATAATTATAATTGCTTCCTTTCACACGTATACATATTACCAGGCACACATATCTCAACAATTGATACTACATAATTGGGTAGACTTTCTATCATCCGCTCTTAAGTTGTGAAAGGGTAACGTAGTGTGGGTATCTAGAGAAGGTGATATGACGAAAAGGACTAGTCGTGCTTGTAGAAAGGTTTGAGTGTCGTACTAGGACATATGAATCACTTCTAGGTATTAGGATCATATAAAGTAAGTATAAGGTAAATCATCAATTCTCTACAGGAACTAATAACCCTTATTTAACTTAATCTTATGTCTTATCAAACAAGAACTGTCACAAGATTAAGTTAAATAGATAATTATTACTTAGCTCTAAATTTTTGATGACTTGACTATTGTCTGGGGTTTCTTCTAAACAAACAATTAGCAATAAGCATATGCGCATGAAGTGTGTGTAAGGGAAAATAAAGAGGAGAGTCTTAATGTTTATAGCAGTTATAGTCTAGGTAGTATATGCAACCTAGTTATCTATAACCAAGGCTCTGGTACCAATCTGTAACACCCCCAAAATATCGCAGCGGAAGACTGTGTCATTGGGGTGCTACTTCATAATACAAAGTACAAGGTATAGAAAACGACCTCTAAATGAGACGTTTTGAAAAGTTACCATTCGATTAATAAATTCCGAGTTACAAACTTGAGTTCCATAATACAATACATAAGAGTTTTAAGACATATCGAATGGTAAAGATAAAAGCATAAGTCTTCAAAACATGCCAAGCGACTCTATGCTCCATGCAACAGCTATCACCTTACAGACCTAAGACAAACATGCTAAAGTGTCAACACAATGGTTGGTGAGTTCATAGAGTTTGTCTTAAAATAGTTGAAAAGCTTTAAAGAATGTTCACACAGCAAAGGCATTGTGAATCCACTCATTTGCAAGTCCCGCTCATAACAGCACTTGCAACCTGTGTGTTCACAACCCACTGCTAAATATATAGTATGATTAAGACATGTATAAGTTCATCACAACAATTAAGCAATTAGTCGTGAGTCTCTACTTCATCTCCGAAGACCTCACTTGGGAGCCAATTCCCAAAGATAACTGGGAGCCAATTCCCAAAGACAACTGGGAGCCAATTCCCAAAGACAACTAGGAGCCAATTCCCAAAGACAACTACTAGCCACTAAATAGAATAACGCAATTAAGTATAACACAGTCATGTATGTATGCAATCAAGTATAACACAGTCAAGTATAAACGTTTTGAGTACTTGTACAAGTAAGCAAGTAGTTGAGCATGTGTCTCCCCCAAAGAGTTAAAACAAGTATGAAAAGAGTAGGGGCTATAACTCACCTTAAGCTTATGTAATGAGAAACGATAGTGGTAGTCAAATCGCGAAAGTCTCTAAGAGCAGCCTATAATAGAACGTTGCGACTTAGGTTTGGAGTAACGTCTAAGAATACGAAGAATTGCCTATATATGTCTTGCATAATGTTCATGATGTAGTACTTAGTATATAGTGTAAGTCTTTGAATATAAATGGTTTATGAAACATGTATAGGTTGTATATCTCTTACTACCGTTCGGGCCGACATAATTCAGAAGTCATGGAGTAAACGTTCGAGGAGCCAGGACACTTTAATTCGTAAATCCACAACTCATCTCGACGGCTTACTTAATGAACTCCTCACATGAGGCTCCCTACTATTGTAGTATTTGATAACATATATATAAGTTTTGATCCGAAAAGTTACATGTCCAATATTTGAATAAACTTAGGAAAGTTTATTTTTACATGAAGATTGTTATTAGGGTAAGTTTCTTAAGTCTTGTATGACAATTACTTGTAAGATCTCATGGTTCTTTAGATGAAGTAGATCCAAATTGTATGTTTAAGTTATCGCTAACTCTTTAGTTCATGTTTTCGCCTAGGTAAGTTTATATGGTCTTTAGTCATGTCTTCGCCGTGACCTTGGTCATTGTTCCATGGTCTTGAGACTCAACCTTGGCTCTAGCCATGGTTGTGGTCTTGGCTTTAGGTCATTAGACCTCTTGGTCTTTTTAAACAATAACAATTATATAGTGACTTTATATATATATATAAAACAGCTGTTAAGAAACTGGAAAAAATCTCATTCGTTATTGATTTTCTGGAGACGTGCACCTGAGTTTTTGAAGAAAACGTGATTCCGGACAACTTTCGTGCTTTAACTTTTTCATGAAACGGACCAGAAGGGCTCTTTTTGCGTGTTTTATGTTCTGTCACAGAAACATTTGGCAGATTTGCCGCAAAGTTTTGGTTATTTCAAATGGTCATAACTTTTGACTCGGGTACTCGTTTTGGGTGATTCAAATTGCTATGTTTTCCTTGTTAAGTCCTCTTTAACAGTAAGTAAGTTTCAAATATCATAGTTATACTATTTTGGTCGTGGTTCTCCATAAAAGTCACTAGTTTACTTGTTTAAATATCATAAGTTAACATATATATATCATAACTTGTTTTACCAATTTTTATATATCATGAACATAATAACAAGACAATATATAGTAAGAATGAAATATAAATAGCATGAAAATGATATTTAGCAAGAAAGTATGTTAGGGTTTTGCTTACAACTTGAGGCTTTCTAAAAGAAAGGTAAGTAACTAGTAAGGTACGGACTTTGATAGACTTAAGCTTCACCCTACTTCACTTCAAGCAATCTTTCTACCCTTGTATTCTTGAAAGAGAGATGATGAAAGTTGAGGTGACTTGAGTAGATTCAAACTCAAGAGAATCACCAAAGTTTATAAGGTTTGGAAGTATTTTGATTACCTAAAACCAAGCTAGGGTTTCTATGTTGTTGAAGCACTTGTATCTTGCATAAAACTAGGATTGAATTAGCTAAGTGTTAAGGTGTTTTGGTGTGTGATATGGGACGTACAAAGGAGGGGAGGGGGCTTTTATAGGGTCTTGAGGAGGTTAGTTTCATTGACTTGTCAAACCTTGGAGACCAAGTTGTACACATGCATGCAATCTAAGGCCTCCTAGCATGAGATCAAGCCACATATGGGATGACTCCCCCCCTAAGTCGGTTCACAATACTTGGGGAGGAAGTGTTGGCTTTTGATGGTATTATCCTACTTATGTAGCTAGTTTTGACTCCGTAAATTGCTAACCGTAAGTTGTTAAGTCACGAAACGTAAAATCGGGTATCCTAAAAATATGAAACTTGAAAGAATGACTAAACTTGTCAATATACTCCATAATAAAATATAAAATGAGTGGTAGGTTCTATTGGGTTGCTCAAACCCTGCTAAAACTGGAAACACGGGTCTAAAACGCGTAATACGTAAAACGTACGAAAGTTGCGTAAAATTGAGAAAAGTAAAATGTAACTTTTCTAATAGGATAATAATGATTTAAAATGACTTATAATGTCTAGGCTGGGCTTAGTCTAGTGTCGGTTGGTATTTAATGTCTTTAAACTTAAAACCGTAAGCCTAAAAATCAATGAATGATTTATAAAATCAAGGAATGATTTTTGGTCAAAAGAGGAGGGAAAAATATGTTGACTCTCTCCAAAAATGTGAAAACTCAAATCGTCTTAGAAACACGGTGCAGGTATAGGCTAAGGTTACGGCTGAGTAAAAATGCTTAAAAAAATAAAAATTCCTGTTTTTCACGGCCGAGGTTTATTTGGTCATGTTTTTCTCAGTCATGATTTATTCTCAAATAAATCATGAGTGTATCAAACATTTTTCTGATACGGGAAAAATTAACGCGGTCGAGTTTCGTTGTGCGTAGAATTTTTGAATGACGTTTTACCTAAAACGTGTAATTCCTTAATAACTTTCGCGAAAATGATCTGATGAGTGTCAAACTTTTAATTTGCCATGGAAATGATTTATCACTCGAGGCCAAGAAACAAAAATCAAATTTCGGAAAAATTTCAGAAAAAATGAATAGTAAAAGTGAATAGTGAAATTTTCCGGGAATAGTAATTAATCTGAAAATGCGAATTGTTACAGGTTGTTTGGACAAGTTTGGCCGAAAAGACGAAAGTTCAAGTTTATTGATTCTCAAAAATTGCAATTTTCGTCTTTTATGATTTGTTTAACAAGGTTTCCATTTCTCGAATGTAATAGGCGAAAAGGTAATGAAAGTTCAGGGACCAACGGTGTTAATGGGGTGTCTAGACAAGAAATGCCGAAAAGACGAAAAGGCCATTGCAGCTAACGAAAAAAGTAACGAGTGTTAACAAAATATGACCAAATGGATAATTAATGAAAAAAGTTTGGGACTAAAATTGCGATTTTTTAGAATTTAGGACCAAATGCGCGAATTTGATCCAGTTTAGGGACCAACACTGTAATTTACTCATATATGAAAGTGAATGGTAACCTGTTAACCTGCTAGTAACCGGTCATATTACGTATTTCGTCTATAATTTGAAAGTATTTTAGCGATTAAGTAGGTGTGCCCGTTTCTGTTAATGAGTCTTAATGAGGAGGAGCACCATTTGCTTCCTCTACCCATATAGACCATTTAACTGAAAAAAGAAACATATTATATGTGTGGCTCCACCACTATCTCTCCATTAAAACTCGTTAACAAAAAAAAGAACTAGTAAAACCCTTAACTCTAAGGCCGAGCAAACGACCCGAACGGTCCGGACCGACCACATTTGGTCCGGTCCTCGGTCTTGGCTTTTTGGCTAATTCGGTCCTCGGTCCTCGATCCGGTCCGGACCGAACCACAAATCGATTATTTGGCCTTGTTGGACCGGATCGATCGACGGACCGACGGGGACTGGACCAGACCGACCACATTCGGTCCGGTCCTTGGTCTTGGTTTTTTGACTAATTCGGTCCTCGGTCCTGTCGGTCCGATCCGGTCCAAGACCAGACCAGACCGGACTGATCCTGGACCGATGCTCACCCCTACTTAACTCTAATTCGGTCCGGTCCTCGGTCTTGACTTTTTAACTAATTCGGTCCTCGGTCCGGTCCGATCCTGAACCGATGATTACCCCTACTTAACTCTAATAAAGCGCCTTATCATAAAAAAGTACTCGGTGAATAATTATCTTACATGTCACGTGTACCTTAATTTCCTTTCACTCCACCTATATCTGTTTCCACTTGTACTCTCTAGAATTAACCAACCAAACACCAACCTTAAAAAATATCCAACACTCACCGTTTAATAATACATATATATAACCTTGTACAAAAGAAAAAAAAAATATCACACAACAAAAAATGTCTAGCAAGTCACTAAGGCCAGTTTATAACGTGACCGAATTTGAAACTTTTTTTAGCGGGTGGTTAGTTAGACAAGAAGAGTATTTACAAGAGCTGCGTTCAGCTTTGCAAACACGTGAGACTTTAGTTGATAATGACGTGTTACGCGACTTGGTCACGCGTGTACTCGTGCATTATCAACAATACTATGAGCAAAAGTCGCGAATAGCGAATTACGACGTTTCACTCGTGTTTTCGCCTCCGTGGTTTTCGTCTTCTGAGAGAAGGTTTTTTTGGATAGCGGGGTTTAAGCCCGGGTTGGTGTTTCGGATAGTTAATAGTTGTGTTGAAGATATGGATGGTGATCAGGTAAAGTTAGCAGTTAGCAGTCAAGGGCGGAGCTTAGTGAGGACTGGGAAGGGTCCGGCTCCTAGGCCTAAGCTCGTTATTATATATATATATATATATATATATATATATATATATATATATATATATATATATATATATATATATATATATATATATATATATATATATTTTTGTGATTTCATGTGTTAAAAAAATTTGTTTCGGCCCACCCACAAAAATTTTTCTAGCTCCGCCGTTGTTAGCAGTAGCATTTTGTTTTATAAAAATGTTTAGTAACGTAAATGTATTCGTACTTATATTGTGTAAAAATGTTTAGAAACTAAGTGCACGTATCACACCTCCTTTTTAATAGCATTTAAAATATTACACAAGCTAAACACTTACTGATCCGGTGGGTGGTTGTTTATAAAGCGTAAAATGATGTAAATAATTATAAAGCATAAAATGATGTAAAAATGAACGATTTTTTCATCAACGTTGTATATAGGAGTGTTAAAAAAAATACAAAAGCTAGACCCTTGGATAGTGACAGGATAAGGATCTCTTAGTGATAACGATATAGATTAGCTTAAACTATAGTTTTTAGCTGCATGTAGTACCTTGTAATTATAAGGTGTAAAATGGCGTAATGCATGTAGCTAAACACTTACTGATTTGGTGGGTCCTTGTTTTATAAAATTGTTTAGTAATGTAGTTGTATCGGTAATAAGGTGCACAATTATAAAAGTAAGAGTATAATGTTGAGTGTTTCTTTTATTAGGTGTTATTTGGTTTGAGGTTTTGGTATGAATCTATGGATTTAAAAGTGGTATAAAATGTTTTGTTATTTGGTTATGGGTATGCAAAAACCTTTGAAAGATGGGTTTTCTCATAGGCCTCTAGTATGCCGGGTTTTTGGTAACCATTAAATTCATTCCCTTGAGTCCACTTACTTTATCTATTGTACCTTAAATACTTATTATTGTCATTTTTTTTCAAACAATAATGTTCGAAAAGATATACTCATTGTCATTCTATACCCATTGTGATTCATATACCTATACCTATATATGAGTTTTTAAACAAAATCTAAAAAGTTACACCCTTGGATGATGATAGGATCTCTTAGCGATATACATAGAGCGATATACATAGAGATGAGGTAAAACTATAGTCGTAACTGTAATTACAACAACAAACCCAATCCATCTAGAGCAGGGTATGAGGGAGGGAGGTAGAATGTAGACAGATGCTACCCCTACCCCGGGATAGACCCGAGAATAGAGAGACTGCTATGAGACATAGTCGTAACTGTAATTATAATGTGTAAAATGGCGTAGAAGTAACGAAACTAGACAGTTATTAAGGTAATAAGCGATTAGTTGTTTCTTGTTTGTTTTTATGGGAGAATTTCATATATACTCACTAAAATTCAAATACTTGCATATTTCTTCAAAATACAAGTTTTGAATGCATGATATAGAATGCAAGTTAAGCATGTTTTGGGGATATATATATATATATATATATATATATATATATATATATATATATATATATATATATATACTAGACGAGTACCCGTGCATAGCAACGGGATTTTATAGCGGCATTTAATTATAATGATATTTTGGTTAAGTGGTTTGTGTAACGTTTTGTGTAACCACTATAACTATCTGCCGCTATAAAATTCCGTTTCTATGTACGGCTACTCATCTAGTATTTAAAAGTTTATTTTTATATACGTGTGTATTCATTCTTAAGTTGACAAAACAATTTTACAAGGTTTTGAAACCCGGGTCGACCCGGTCGGGTTAACCGCTTCGACCGGTTCCGGCCGAAAAAACGGGTCAAAACTACCCGGGTTTCTAAAACCGGGTTAACCGGTGTGACCCGCCGGGTTTTGAGTGACCCGGGTCAACCCGGTTCTCGAAACCCGGCCGGGTTTCATTTTTTCAAAAAAATTTAATAAAAACCCGGGTTGACCCGGCGGTCGAACCGGTTGACCCGGTGCCCGGTGACTCGACCGTGTCGATTTCGAACCCGGTTTTCAAAACATTGCATTTTTATGTTTTCATTTTTTAATTATTTATTTAACTATCCTTGTTTTTAAGTTGACAAAAAAGTTAAATGTGTAATGTAAGTTTCCATGTTTTCATTTAAGTTTTGATTAAGTTTTAAATGAGAGGTATTAAGGAGTGTTAAATGCATTAATTAAGGGTAATTTAGGCAAAACATTAATTTAAGTTTTTCACTTTTCACTTCTTGACTTTTTGACCATTTACTCTTTATAAATAGTATATATATATATATATATATATATATATATATATATATATATATATATATATATATATATATATATATATATATATGCCCCTTGTTTCTATAAAAGTGTTCAATTGTATTATACCGTATGAAATGACAGCAAAAGCTAAATGAAAATGTTACACTTCTTTTATTAGCTTTTTTAAACAAAAAGTAAATCTAAAATGTTTGTCGACAAACAAGCATTATATTCTAAACGCTTACAATGCGTAATGATAGGTTGATGTTAGAATATGGACATTATTTTAGTAGACGTATGTTAGGATCGAACTCGAGATCACGGGATTGCACACAATACGTATGAAGAGAAAAAGTAATAATTATTTATAAAATGTTATAATTAATTATTAAACACAAAACAAATAAATAATAATTAGTATTATTGATTAATGACTAATTAATTATTAAACGAAGATTAGGAAAGTAATTACTAGACAATACATGGAAACAAGAGAAGGTTCCGGAATCCCCTAGGGGACTCCTACACCAATCGGCCAAAGGAAGGTTCTAACCTCCTTATGTGCCTTGTGCTCCAAGTAATGTGTAGTATATAAGCAAACCCAATATGTAGGTTTTTCTTATAACTTGTACACACACATCTTGGTGTTTTCTTTCTTCTCTTTATGTTTGTCGATTCTAAACCTAAACCCATAAGGGTTTCGATTTTCTATTGATCAAAAAAGGTTTTGTGTTTTATTACTTGCATAAACTTTTTCTTGAATTAGTACGTGTGTACAAGAACGTGATTCAAACACATTATTGTTTGATTCTTGGATTGAATTACAAAAGAGGTAAGGGGTAATTCTTATAATCCTTATAAACCCTAATTAGGGTTCTTGGTTCCGGAAGATTGCATTGATTCTTGTTCGGGCTAGAATCACAAAGGTACGTTTACGATTTAAATAATTGATTAATTAATTACATGTTATTCGATCTATTATAATTGCTTCCGCTTATGCTCACTTTGATGTACTTGGTTTATTTATATGAATGTCATGATATAATAATTCCAACAGTGGCATCTAGAGCCGTTATAATGTGTAATTAATTATCGCAACGCATAAAAATTGGATTTTGATTCGTATAGTTACATGTTTTTTTTAGGGTTTATGTTTTTATCCCTAACCCTAATTTGGGTCGATTTGACCTAAGGGGTTTTTAGGGTTTTGCTTTTATTTTTTTAAAAAAAAAATTTGACTAGAAACCCTAAGATGTCATGTAATTGTTTATGCGTTTTAGTAAACGATCTTGGTGCAATGTGTTAATTGTTAAGCTAAATCCATGAAAAGTGCATGTTTGCATGGATTTTTTATTGTGTTATTTAAATTGTTTAAATTGTTTATATGAATTAATGGTTAAGTTATATCGAAACATGTAAATTTATTATATATGTCGAATTGGGGAATACTCCAATATTAAGTAATCAATTATGTGCTATGTGGTATTTATTTAATTTTGGCTTACGCAATCGATTTATCGATGTATGTGGCTCTTTTTCCAAGAAAAAGAAAGCCCTAATTGAATTAATACGTAATACACCTAGATTTGATTATTAATAGGGCTTTTGAATAAGATTTGCATGTGGCTACATGTTTTATACATATTTAATTGTTATGATTATGTATATGTGTTTATTTAGTTGTTTTATTTTTTTATTGTATATTACTTGTTTTTGTTTATTTATTGTGTTAGACATGTTTATATAAACGAAAAGGGTAATTTTTTGAATAGAAAAATAATACGGACTAAATAATGGTGAAATTGTTTTGGTTTTTAAGAGTTAAAATTTCAAAGAATTGGTTGATTGATGTTTTTGTACGTAATGGTTAAATAGGCTCGACCGAAGTTTACACACTATAAGATGGGTATAAGGATGGCAACGCATTAAATTGTGGCCTTAGATAGACAACATTCATGTCTTAACGCTCGTTTGTGTGTAAATTAGACTTACCGAACAACCATTACATGTACATTGTCATCTTAAGGGTGAATAATCCACAATTCCACAATGATTATCCGAAACACTAAGCTTTCGGGCTTATGCAAAAGTACGATATTGTGGACGTATGGTCCGGACTGGGCCAGGAATGGGTCAGGCCCGGGTAGCCAGCGGCCCACTTTACGCATTCTATGGACGTATGGTCCGGACTGGGCCAGGAATGGGCCAGGCCCGGGTAGCCAGCAGTCCACCCTATGCGTTAACCCTAATTCGTATCCTATAAATACATGGCTGGGGTCTCATTCATGAACAGATTACAATAGATTATAACAGGTTATCCTAAACCTAATAGCTATTATATGCTCCGCGCATCACATACTAACTTGACCGTCGGAGGTGGATCCCGGGGCTACGGCCTCGGGTCCACTCCTAACGGGTTCTCTTTGTTGTACAGGTCTACTTAGGGCTTATGAAGACGACTAACGGCCCAAGGAGAGTCGTTGAATAAGTCCGCGCCAGATTATGCATCAACAAGTTGGCGCCATCCGTGGGACATGACTACGACAAGTGTCGTGCTCTCACATCGAGTTCAAAAGCCGTATCTTGGCTTCGCTGAGTCTCGTACGAATTGGTTAAAGATATTCGGTTGTGGGGTAATAAATTCCCATCATTACTTATATTCTTTAATTGCATCTTTGCTTCATGAATAGCTTACATGAATCAACAGATTTATTAATTATTTTATTAACAAGATATCAATAAGATTCACGAATAGTTTAAAAGCCGTATCTTGGCTTCGCACTGTCGCATTTAGATATTTTCTAATATTAACAAGATATTAATAATATTTTGTACATATCTTTTTGGTACGTATCTTTTAAAATCGACAAGATTTGATATCTTTTAAAGATTCAAAAGATTTTACATAAATCTTTAACCTTGGTAAACACGATTTTACCTATAGCCACGCGCTATGTCCGCACGATCGGACCTATTTTATCTTTTAGCCGCGAAACAGCGCAGTCACGAAAAATCTACCCGTGTTAGACCATGCGTTAGGAAATCTTCGCAGATTGGCGACACGATCGCACTGTCACGTACAGGCACCACGATGCTAGTCATTCGCCATGAGCGCTTTGTCACTGTTACATACATGCACTGGACGTAAGCCGTGGTCAACTGCGAATATCCACAAAACGTTAGAGTCCATGCGGTCACGATAAATCTATCTGCGTCTGTGCGTGCACGATAAATCTATTACTCGCGGTCATGGTACATCCATCCGCGCCTTATTTTTATTATCATAATAATAAAGAAAAATTCATCAATCGCTACGCGCGCACTATTTTTTAGCTACGCGCTACTTCTTTTACGTAGTTTGTAAAACCTCACGCTAGGTGTAATTCACATTACTACTTCTCTTATATATTATATATGCTATGTGCTATATTTTGTTACGCGCTAATCTTTTACTTCAATAAGTTTTATATGTTGCGATGCGCGACATATACTTTTATTATTTGCATCAAGTGTTTTTCAGGATAATTAAGTTTAATGCTCCTACACGAGTAGCACCATCAAACTTGGGGGGCTACCAGGGTATATAATACCACTGTTGGCGCACGCGTCACACAGGTATATTTGGAAGCAGATCGTACGTAAGAGGTTCTGCAGGCCCGGTACAAAGACGAATTTTAAACAATTCGCACCATCTTGCCGCAGGGGAGACGTCCTTTGTCGGTAGTAAAGACGCGCAAACAGCGCGCACCTCTGCGCACATAGTGCGCACATTCTTGTTGTGCACTGCGCACATCTTTGTTGCGGACAACGCGCATTCTTGTCGCGGACAACGCGCACTTCTGCCACAGAAGCACGTCTTCTGTCGCACAATGTTGCATCACTACTGGTATAAAAGGTACGTCCTTACCCAGGATACAGCATAGGAATCCACCTTCGCCACGGACACCTTCACAATTGTGAGACAATCACAATCGCAATCCCAGTGCGCACTGTCGCATATGGACTGCGCAGTATGATTCGTCCCTTACGCGCATATAAACCCAGTGCGCACCATCGCATTTGGTTGATTGAGCCTACGCAGCCATGACCAGAACTTAAGTTTAGCATAACATAGCCATGCGCTATGTCATACTAAACTCGGGGGCTTGTGGACGTATGGTCCGGACTGGGCCAGGAATGGGTCAGGCCCGGGTAGCCAGCGGCCCACTTTACGCATTCTATGGACGTATGGTCCGGACTGGGCCAGGAATGGGCCAGGCCCGGGTAGCCAGCAGTCCACCCTATGCGTTAACCCTAATTCGTATCCTATAAATACATGGCTGGGGTCTCATTCATGAACAGATTACAATAGATTATAACAGGTTATCCTAAACCTAATAGCTATTATATGCTCCGCGCATCACATACTAACTTGACCGTCGGAGGTGGATCCCGGGGCTACGGCCTCGGGTCCACTCCTAACGGGTTCTCTTTGTTGTACAGGTCTACTTAGGGCTTATGAAGACGACTAACGGCCCAAGGAGAGTCGTTGAATAAGTCCGCGCCAGATTATGTAACAACAGATATAGTGGACGATAATTGATGGTTATTCTTTAATTGGTGAACCCGATACCTCAATCAAAACTTTGTTATCTTACTCTTAGCAAATTGGTAATAAAAATGTTTTGTAAAACCAATGTTATGAAGTTGTATGCATGCTTCTTCATACATTATTTTGATTACACGTCAAAATTTAATACCCTTATAAAATTAAGTTGAATGCCATCTAATTAAGAACACTTGAAGTTGTAATTTACGTCATAGTGAGACTTGGCGAGATTGCAATGGAGAGGTAAATTTCATAAATTCATTACTAGCAGATCAACTGATGTGATGGATTTGTGAGTTTGCAGTTTTTAAGTTAGACGACTTAAATTGAGTAGGAAGTGAGACTTGGACTCAAGGCATTAAGATGGGGATGAAACATGCTTACAATAAAAAAGTTTTGTGATTGTAAATCCCATAAATCTAGGAATTGCAATGTGATATTGGCAATTATTGTTCGACAATTACCTTGTTGAATACTATCATTACTAGCAGATCAACTGATGTAATGATACTATGTCAATTTAGGATCCTAGCTTTAAGAAAATACTATGGTTTATATGAGTATTTACCAATGGGTATTTTATTTTCTTAAAGATCTAATTATCGAAAATACTGAAATTGAATTTTGTAATTCGTTTTAATGTATTAATGCAACGTTCAAACCGTAAACGTATTTTGGGCTTTGGTAAATTGATCTAGTTTTGTTTTCAAACAAATGTTTGATTAAGAAATATTTACTTAAAAGACAAAAGTAGTCTCCTTTCTATGAAGGAAGAGTGAGACACAATCCTATTCCTTTTCATGAATGAGAAAGGATAATAGGAATATTAGATATGTCTAAATTCTAATAAAACTCATAGCAAATTTTTAATGGTTAAGAAAATTGCATACATTTTTCCATAGGGATTTTATCATCCTCATTAGGTGATCAAGTTCTTAGTAACAAATTTGATATTTGGTTAACAGAAAATTATGTATGACATTTTATGAGTTATGATAATTAGAAGCTAGACTAATTACTGCAAAATGTTTAAAGACAAACTAGTTGTTTTTACGATTTTAAAGGTGCTACATACATTGTTGGATGGTAGACCTATTAAGGAAGAAATTGCATGCCCAATTTTTCAAGTTAATAGCATTTGGTGGATAGTCCATCATATACGTAGTAGAATACACTTTTAGTGCATAAGTAATTGTTACGTATGGACAATTAAAGGTGTAGGAAAGTTAAAAGCACAATATTTGTTTTCACTGGATATGAAACATTTACAATGTTGTCAAATTCAGTGGGAGTATTGTGTACTTATTACTGAATAAGGAATTATTGTAATGATCTTTAATTCAGTGGGAGTTACAAGCTTTGACATCTTGGTAGCTAAAGATAATTACTTTTCAAGTGTAGACACTCATACTTTTAAGGATAGTCTTGTACGTTTCCTTACTAGACATTGTTGTTTTACATATACTTGTTATGCTAAAATCTATGACACAATCATATTGAACACATAAACAAATGCATGGCATGTTGTTTATCAACTATATGAGGTTGTTCCATGCACAAGTGGGAGAAATGTTATCTTTATTGTGTGCAAGAAACAACTCATAAAGATATGATTTAATGGATTCTCTTGACTACAAGGTAAGAGAATAATGTTCTAATATTAATTCAAGAAACACTTGATGTTACAATTTATGTTATGTGAGACTTAACTAGATTGCAACAACAAGGTGAATTTCATATTTCATTACTAGCAGATCAACTGATGTAATTGAACTATGAGAATTTGCAGTTTCTAAATTAGAATAATGTTCTAATATGAATTATACTAAGCTAATTCAAGAAACACTTGGTATTACAATTTATGTTATGTGAGACTTAACTAGATTGCAACAACAAGGTGAATTTCATATTTTCATTACTAGCAGATCAACTGATGTAATTGAACTATGAGAATTTGCAGTTTCTAAATTAGATATCTATTAAAATATGTGTCAATATGATATCAAGACTACTTTAGCTTATAGATTTATGAATTCATGGAATGACATAAATTAATAAAGTAATCTAATGTTGCTTCAATATGAATATTTATGTGTTCATGGAATGACATAAATAAATAAATAAATAAATAATGTTGTTTACATTATTGTGAAGTAATATATTAACTTGAAATTACTATTGAAACCAAAAGATGGTGTTCATAATTACTTTAGTTAAACATGTTTATGTTTCATAGTAAAGATATAAACATAAAGTCTTTTAATTGTTACAAGACTTGTAATAAAGTAAGACGTTATCTTGTTGTGTCTTTTAATTAAGACATATACATGAAGTTATTAATTGTTAAATAACTTATAACGTATAGTGGGATTATAACAGTTTATGTTTTTCTTGTAAAGACATGGACATGAAGTAACTTTGTAAAAGTACTTGTGTTATAAGGCATGTAATAGGCTTGGAAATTATTATACCATTAAAATGGATTAGTTGGTAAATAGACAAGTCAAAAGGAATATGGTTATCTTTAATATTGTTAGATTGTCTTACAATATTAATACTAATGAAATACCAAATGTCTATGGTATGTTCAGTTAGGAAAATCAAACTCTTGTTATATTGTTTGATTAAAGATAACTATGACTTCTTTTCTTCCAAAAGTTTTCAAGGTTAAAATGTTGAGTATGACTTGGACATATTTAATAAAACTCCAACATAGAAGATTAATAAGACATTATCATATGATGGAATATGATGAATGTGATGAATCACATTAAGTCTTAAATTGAAGTTTCAAATTCGTTTAACTGCTTATGAAGAGGTTACTAACAAAGTTAAGTCAGGAACTGTCAATATGTATTTGTAATATCCCAAAAGAGAATATTGTATTATTGCTTAATTTGCTAAGTATTTAAAGATAGTCTTTAAATTGCTAAAAGCAAGTGGGAGTGTTGATCTTTAAAAGATAAAATTGCAAAATACATAATCTTCTAAAATACACTAGTAAATATCATGATGAAGTTTGACATTTAAATGTTAAATCTCAAGATGATAAAGTTTGATATTTAAATGTTAAATCTCAAGATAATGGAATTATCATTCATAGAATAGCAATATATCTCAGATATTTGATTAAGATGCTGAGGGCTATGATTTACAGGATTATTGTAAACCTGATAATCATTATGATACATTACCAAATATGAAGTTGGGTAAAGTATACATGATATGAATGATTAAGATGCTGTCCATAAAGATAATCAATTTTTGAAATTTGATTTATCTTAATAGTAAGACTAGAAAATGAAGATGAGTTTCTTCAAAGATTTGGTAACCTTTTTTGGTTTAAATTTTTGTATAGAAATCATATGGACAATGTTGTACACATATTTAATGTATGTTTTTTGACAAGATTATTAATCACATTTAAACAATTAACTGTGATTGAATATTCTTTTCTAAAACACATTAAATATATAAAGATTATGATTGTCATATTTAGTTTCATTTATATGAAATTGACAATAGAATATCAAAACTCTTTCATGAATGATTACTTGAGCAAGGACGATAAGTAATCAAAAGGAGTTTATGAATTCAAATAAATCTTTGAAAGTGTACATAGTGCAATAATCCATGGATGGATAAATGCATGCATCTAGAAGATTATTTTATGTTTAATTATTAAATTCATGTTATGATTTATAATTGAAATAAGATAATTTCTAAGTATTCCTAAAAGCTAGTGGGAGTATTATGTTTAATTTCTTAAATCATATATGTTGTAGAACATATAAAAGGTAACATTCCATATAAGTAAATGTTAAGTCTTAGAATGGAATGAAACTTTACTTGTAAGATTTAGGAAATAAGACATATAACCTTGGAATGAATGTTTATTGTTGAAACATGTGCGGTAAATGAATCTAATATAACTTGATATATTATTTAGAAATAGATATGTATGACATGAATAAAATCTAAGTATGACTCATAGATTTTTCATGTACATCATGTTTTGTTGTATCATGCTTGATTACAAGATGATTTGGCAATATTAATATCTAATTAAAAAGTTATTAGATAACTTGTGTAATATTCTTAAAGGAAATATGTTTGATTATAGAATTACATCCTAAAATCTGGAATAGCTTCCAAATTCTATAGATGAACAATTTTTCAATGGTTGTGAAAATTGTCATAGCTAACAAACTTGAAAGTTTGAAGGGCATCAAACATTACACAATAGATATTATGGTTTACGGAAAGTTTTTATGGCATATTGTTGTTGCATACAATGATGCTAATGAAATTGAGATGACACTCAATACTAGTTATGGTAAGGATTTCATCCTTGGCTATTACTAGTTATGCTTATTAAAAGCATAGTTGCATAATACATTAAAAGAATAAGAATACTTTAAACTTTAAAATGTTTGGAAGTTTAATTATCATAAATTGGTGGTTAAGGATGTCTCACATTTTATGAAATATGGCGTTGTCAAAATAGTTGAGTATGCACATATAAGAATTTCAATAGTTGAATTCTTGAAATAAGTATTCTTAAAATTCCGATAGATCAAAGTTGGATGATTTATGTCTTGTCAACAAGTATGAATGTCATTGCTTGAGACATAATACATCAACAAGAGTTATCATGCATTGATCTATTTAGTATTTGAATAAGGGATGTTAAACAATTATTATAATAAATTGAAATACATGGTATGTTTAATTTATAATATATTGTATCCTATATTTGTATGTTTAATCCATGAATAAATGTTATTTTAAATTGTCCGTTGTCAGTTAATGATATGGGAATATTATTAAATTAAGACAAATCTGAAGGTTGGTATAATATACTTAAAGTATATTGATGCGTAGTCATGCCATTTCAGATGATATTCGATGATACTGAATATATGACTTATCCCAACTACATGATGTTACTTTATGGATCTTGTCATTAAGTAAATCATGAGAAGTTATCCTCAGACTTGAGATGCAAGATAAGTGTCATGAATGTAGTACATTTTTGTGGAACAACTTAACGCTATCCGTAACTGGTAGTAATAAGGGTTGTTTTCGGAAGTGTTACAAAGTTTGTGGGTTTTGCTTGTAGTCAAGATAGAATTTGTTCCTTCAAATTAATTTTGGAGTTTAATACTGTTGGGCCCCTCGTAGGGTTGTCAAGATGTTTGCATGGCCGTGCCCAAGATCTTCCCTGAATATGTTCAGAAGATTTGGTAATCTTGATCAATCATAAACAACGAGAAACAGAATGGTTAATTAAGGAATGACTTTAATCCATATCCTTATTAACGTAGTATTAGAAACAAAAGGATAATAATAATGAGAAATCATTAAAAGGTTTTTCCAGGAGCCTTGCTCGAGATCGTACTAGAGGCATCGGCGTGTTGCAAGACGCTAACCGATGTGATTACACTATTAAAATATGTCCAAGTGGGAGCTGTTAGAATATGGACATTATTTTAGTAGACGTATGTTAGGATCGAACTCGAGATCACGGGATTGCACACAATACGTATGAAGAGAAAAAGTAATAATTATTTATAAAATGTTATAATTAATTATTAAACACAAAACAAATAAATAATAATTAGTATTATTGATTAATGACTAATTAATTATTAAACGAAGATTAGGAAAGTAATTACTAGACAATACATGGAAACAAGAGAAGGTTCCGGAATCCCCTAGGGGACTCCTACACCAATCGGCCAAAGGAAGGTTCTAACCTCCTTATGTGCCTTGTGCTCCAAGTAATGTGTAGTATATAAGCAAACCCAAGATGTAGGTTTTTCTTATAACTTGTACACACACATCTTGGTGTTTTCTTTCTTCTCTTTATGTTTGTCGATTCTAAACCTAAACCCATAAGGGTTTCGATTTTCTATTGATCAAAAAAGGTTTTGTGTTTTATTACTTGCATAAACTTTTTCTTGAATTAGTACGTGTGTACAAGAACGTGATTCAAACACATTATTGTTTGATTCTTGGATTGAATTACAAAAGAGGTAAGGGGTAATTCTTATAATCCTTATAAACCCTAATTAGGGTTCTTGGTTCCGGAAGATTGCATTGATTCTTGTTCGGGCTAGAATCACAAAGGTACGTTTACGATTTAAATAATTGATTAATTAATTACATGTTATTCGATCTATTATAATTGCTTCCGCTTATGCTCACTTTGATGTACTTGGTTTATTTATATGAATGTCATGATATAATAATTCCAACAGTTGAGAGAATGGAACGGTTAAAAGCAGAAACAAGAGCTGAAGAACGAGAGCTGGAGAACGGAATGGCGAAGATTCAGGAAAGTGTGGCAGCACCACCAATAGTTGAGGTAGTTAAGAGAAGCGTATGTGGTGGCAATGTTGACGGGATGTATGATGACATGGTTAGAGCGATTGAAGGATTGAGAAGCGAGATGGAAGTTGTCTTGGCAAATGCTGATATGTTGCGGTCTAGGACGGCTGAAAGAGTGGTGGAGATATTATCTCCCATTCAGAATGTTAAGTTTTTGGCAGCGGTGACGGAGTTGCAGTTGAAGATTAGGATGTGGGGATGGCAGATTGACGGTGATCATAAACGACGGTGAGACAATGGTTGTTAGGTGTAGTTTGTTACATTTCGTTTCATATAATATAAGTTGATATCTTCCTTAAGTATGACATATTAAGTGTTAAGCTTAATTTGCTTATATATTTGCCACCGTTAATGAACGCTACAACTGTTGTTTTAATCATTCTTTTCCGTAAAATTTGAAACTATCAACAACTGATGAGTACTTGCATTGTAAAGTTGTAGTTATGAAGGTCTTAAACACTTCTTCAGTATATTTCTCATTAGAAGAAAGAAAAGAAACAATGGATTATTCTTCGATTCATAGGAAGGTTTTGTATATGTAGATTGGCTTATCTGTAAATTTTGTCTGTGTCGTCGTTAACTATATATTTGCATTTTAGAGTTGCAGCTGTAGTGACATTTTCAGCAATTTACTTCATCCCGCAACAATAAAGCTATTTGATACTTTGGTCCTTAGCGGGTTCATTATGGTTTATGTGTTTGCGAGGTTCGACTCTTTAGTAGTTCATGGTCGGTTTGAGATCCATTCTTTTGAGGTTCAGTGAGTTCGGGTTGGATATACGTGTAGATCTTAGTGCTTCGGTACGTTTGTTTGGAACTTTGGATAGTATACCGTTATCGATCCCGTACCTCTCGCATGCTAAGCGAGCGCTCTCGCATAAACATTTGTTAAGTCATAGGACATTTCACCAACAGTCAAAGAACTTGGTAACTATTGTCTATAAGTTGCAATCATGCTAGTATTTGATAAAGTAACATGATTATTGTACTAAGATGTTAATCATCTTGCAACACTGGCTAAGATGACAAGCTAAAATAACAACTCAACCCGGCCAGCTCTGACGGGATTTGGTGTTGTTATTTAGTTCGAGTTTACACGGAATCTTGCACGTACGAAATGCTAACACCAACACAATAGATGCATACGAAAGAAAGAACAATAATAGGATAAAGTGGTTCCTATACGGATATACACATGTACTATGTTAGTGAGTAGTTACAAGTTTCGAGCAAAAAAATCTTCACCGACTAACATCTCAAGTTTAACGAAGAATAGCTTAAAGCTAGTTTAAAAAACCAAAAACAAGCATAATATGTGATACGTAGACTTTGTAGAGAAGTTAAATTCAAAATATATACATTTATTATTAAATACTAGCAGGTTCCCGCGAGATGCAGCTGCGGGCACCCTGTAATTTAATTTTTTCAGTTAATAATTTATTTTATTTGTTCGTTTTTTGGCAATAGTTTTACTGATTAGTTTTTTATGGCAAAAGTTTGATGAAATTTTGCTTACTTTGTATTATTTTATTTATTATTTATTTTATGTTTTTGTTTAATAGTTTGCGTAGTTTGTACAATATGTGAACATATTTTAATTTATTATATTTTTTTTTACAATAAATTTACGCATATCAAAAATTTCGTTTAGCTCGTGTCTGTTCGGGCTCGAGCCCGTTGGCTCGTGTCCGTTCGGGCTCGAGCCCGTTTGACCCGTGCCCGTTTGGGCTCGAGCCCATTTGGCCCATTGCCCGTTCGGGCTTAAAAATTTGTATAATATGCTTTATTATTTGTATTAGTGACATTTAATGCAGGAATTGTGTTTAAGTTGGTTGTACAATATGCTTGATAATTTGTATTTCTTATGTAAGGGGTGTTTTAATAAGTGTATTAATTGTATTTATTAACTATTTAATTAATTGTATTTAATGTACATAATTCAATTTTAAGTCATTAATTTCAAACTTTAATGGCAAAGACAAAGTGGTGTGTACATAAAGCTACTAAACTTGTACATGTCTAATTATATCTCATTTATTGTATTAAATGTCTAATTGTCTTGAATCGCTTGTACTTTTAGCATTAAAATGTGTAATGCTTAATTTTAAGTATTCTATTAATAGTAGTCATTCATGCTTTATAATATAGTATGATACAAACATTTAATGCGTGTCTAAATAACTTAAAAATAGCTTTTTTAGGGGTTGTCTATTTCGGCTTATATAGCCGGGTTATGACTTATACAAGTGTAGGTAGTCCAGGGCTATTTATGGACAATTCTATAATACTTTAGTTTTTAGTTCTTATGTGTCGTGAATGTGCAAACTGAATATGCCTTATTTTGCATTGGTGTTCTGATCATAGATGGAATTTGGGTGAATTTATTGGGAGGGCCGAGTGTAATATCAGTTAATTTGGGACGACCAAAGTTAAATTTCCTTTAAGTATATAAGTAAAACCTCAAAGTTTTGAGAGGATCGTGGCATTCGCCGGTCTCCACTAAAATCCGTTCATGATCGTGATGAAAGGCCAATGAGCACGTGATAAATCTTTATATTGCCTAAATGCTCTGTGCCAATATTGTATAAATTACCCCCTTCGTCTCATGTCCATTTTTCCTTTTTGGGTTGTCCAAAAAAAATTATCCACTACTAAAAATAGAAGATGAAATTGTTTAAATTTACCATATTATCCCCAATCAAAATTCTTATTTACAAAATTAAATAAAAGCAATAATTAATAGTTAAAGGGTAAAACTGTCTTTTGGTTGCTTTTATAGAAATCAAAACAGTAATAAATTTTGTTTTTTTAAACAGTGTATTTTTTGTCGAGTGACAATAATTTTGAGACAGAGGGAGTATAAAGTAAAGCAAGGTACAAATCAAGTAATTCCATATTTGATATTTAGGCCATACCATTGTATCGAATGATCTTGGGTTGAAAGGAGGCATTTTATTTTATAGTACATATATGAATGGAATTAATAAGTTGTATTGTTGTAACAACAATGTATTCAGAAGCTAATCATAATCCTAAATCCATATACTCCGACTTCTTTGAGGCACAGTGAAACTAGACCAATAATTGTTCTATATGTTCTTTTGAGTTATTAATTGTTGATACAAAAGTTGGGCGTTCTTTGTTTGGGTTCATGTTCTCGTACCAATTAGATCTTAATGCTTGAGACCTGCGCACTAAGAAAGCAAACAACACCGTTAGGCTTATCGTGGGATTGTCTCCCATGATTATCCTCCGACGTGAGAGTAAATAATCGGTTTTAGGGTTGTATTGAAGAGTTAGGGTTTAGATCGTACCTCAATGAGAGTCGTGATATTCTTTATATAGGCACGAAATCTAGTTGATTTCATGCTCCTTACTCTTCGGCGTATCACGCTTATCCGGTCATTGATCTTTATCCCATAAATAAAAGATCATTATCTAGATCATAAATAATATATTTGGGTTTGGGCTTTCGTGAGCTCAAACCGTTAGTATGGTAGCCCAAATCATTATTATGATAGCCCACTCATGATGGGCTTGGGTGTTAGTAATGTCCATTAATCGGTTTCGTGACCCGAGTATGGACTATACGTCATCATGTCCCCCCAGTCTAGTATGCGCGGGGCGTAGCTGCGTATGCTAGACTAATAACTATAGCGGTAAGCGTGGCGGGGAAGCTTCTAGTATTTCCCGCCAAAAAGAATATATGGTGTATCTAGGCTTAAAAAGTCCCACGTATCCCTTGAAAAACGTGAAAAAGTGCTATACCTGTTGGTATTCTAGCCACATGATGAAGTTAGTGGGATCCACATGGCATCCACCCAAGGCTAGGGGTAATCCTATATAACGAGTTCCTCATTTTCATTGTGATTATCACAGTAAAACGCCATTTCCTCCATTTTTAGAATCATCTAATACCAATCAAGAAACCTAGTATCCGTTAAGGTAATAGCGCGTGCGCTTCTTGATCAAAGCATATTTGAAAAATGGTTCGCCAATTAAACGATTTTGTCTCTGAGATGGACGAGGATGAACTCCGTCAGTTCACCTCCGACTATTTCATTCCCCTCGCGTTGCATCCGGTAGTACCGGAGGCGGACGCATCTATTGTAGACTGATGCGTGGGAATTGCACCAGGCTTTACCTCTCAATGGATCTTGAGAAGCTTACAACCCCCATCAGGCAGTGTATCTGATCGTTGTAGTATAGTATAGTGACAAGTACCGGGGGATTGATCGTTCAGCTAGGAATAGTGTCGCTAGGATTAGAAAACCTAAATACTAGTTCTAAAGATGAAAAATGATTGTTTTTGTATTTTTATATTTTTTAGAAAGCAAGTAAAAATCTCGGGTTTGAAGAATTTGGGCGGATTTAGTTGCTAGTCAACTAACCCAATACTAAAGATGCAATCAAAATAAAATACAAGAAATGAAAATAAACTAAATTATACTAAGGTTGTGAGCAATAAGTGGAGAAAATGTGTTTACTTAGATTTCACTACTCCCTAGACATCTTTTACACGTTAATTACTTGTTATAGTTGTATGGATGACGGATTGTATTCCTTAATACCATTCATGGGGTATCGCACATAACTCCCTAATTCTATGAGCTCTTATTTCCTCCTACACCATGCCCAGCACAACTATAGGGATTGTAAACAGTGGCTCATGCATTAAATACAACCAATAAAGACCTTAGTGCAATCGGTTCATGTTTCCTAAGACGTTCAAGCATGTTACCATTTGGAGATCTGCCAGTTTTCTTAAGCCTAACATATAAATTTATTCATCCAAAACAAACTATAAACAAGTAATCAACATATAATCAACATCTAGGTTTCATTAGATCCAAGCAAACACAAGATAGATCTAGCCTAGCATGATGGAATTAAGACAAGAACAAGATATAGACAACCAACACATAGACATATTGATTGAATTAAAAGAACACTTATCTTAATTACACATGAAAGGTATCAAGGGGTTGGAACCCTTGAAAAACCTGTAAAATTCGCACCAAAATCGTACTAGGGTTTCTCCAAAACTTCTCTCTTTTTAATGTGTAAAAATTAGAAAACTATATATAGGAAATAGGGTCTGACGGCGTCAAGACCAAACTTGTGACGCCGTCACCTCGCCGCCAAAATAATTCTCGGACTGCCTTGATCTACTTCTGACGCCGTCATGTGTTATGCATTTCCAGGCCGTCATGACTTTTCCTCTTGACGCCCTTCCTTGTGACGCCGTCAAATCTGTTCTGGATCGTCATGGAAATTGCTCTTGACGCCGTCAGGATGTTACTCTTGACGCCGTCACCTACTGTTCCCAGCAAGGAAAATTAAGACTTTAGCGTTTTCTTCACTTTTATGCTCCAAAAACGTCCGAATTGCTTCCTTTTCCAGATTTCACTCCCAAAGTACCTAAAATCACAAAAGGAACGATTTAGGGCAATATTTGATCAAATAAATTCGAATTCCGGCTTAAATGACCCCCTAAAAGTGGTTCATTTTTCGCCTCATCATATACCCTTACACTTGAGATTTGCTTGTCCTCAAGCAAATGCGCTTTTATTCTACTCAAAATACAAGTTAGGGGTCATTTAACACTAACATAAAAGTAATTACAACAAATAATCGTTCCACTAAAGACCAATAGACAAGCACGGAGGTCATACACTAGCACCTCACAAATAGTGTTTAGATACTCACATCTCTCGGGTGTAATAAAGTATAAATTACAATATGAAAACGGAAGATATCTCTCACTACCTGTCATAGCAAAATAGATTACCATAGGCTTGGGAAAGGATCAAACCTCCACCACATGGCGTAAGCACCTAGGATAAACTATCAAAGAGGTCTTTTAAAGGGTTGTAACGTTAGGTTTAGGGATATGAAATACACGGTTTTGTTGGATAAAGGAAGTTTTTACTGGTGGCGAGTTAACAATCTTGGTTAATTACATGTACAATATGGCGTTGCTAAGCCAAGACTAGACTCGACTTAAGCTAATAAATGAAAAATAACAAAAACATAAAAATGAACATAGAATGAAAAGGGATGGTAGTCCGTATGTTTTTCTATTTTTTTTTCTTTTCCTTTTCTTGATTTTTCGATTTTTTTTTTTTTTTTTGTGTGCATACACTCTTACCCTACCATCCAAAATAATACATCATAGGGAATGGGAATTCCCCTTACACTTGAATCTTTACATACTTTACAATAAACTAAACTAATGACTCGAATTAAGAAAATCAAAACACTTTGAGCACTTTTAAGATTAACGTACGTATGGGGGTAATAAATGGTGTTCTTCCCCATTACTCCATAAAATAAGTACTTACCCATGAGTCCCAATCGTCCCAAAATAATATGTACAAGGATATGACTCAACTTAGCAACCATGTAATCAATTAGATAGTTAACTTAGGGTTTAACAAAAAACAATAATGCACTAAAAATGAGCGTATACACGGAAGGCTAAGGCGATTTGGGTGTACATTTAAGTGGGGTGTAACAAATTCTTCCTTTAAGTAAAATGCTTAAAGTTAGAAACGAAAAGATAAGCTCGGAGGGGTGTACTAGGGGTTTCGTGTACTAAAAATGAGTACAACGCTAAGGGTGTGGGAAAAATTAGTTGACTTAACTAGCCAAATAATATGACATAAATGGTCAAGTAATTATAATACGGGTTTAACACAAGGGTGATCCTAATGCCTCTTATCATGTAGTAAATCCTACTACACGAATGTAGTCTCACTAGCGGTCTCGGGATGCATCACTAACGCAAGTTCTAGAATCTAAATGCTACCGGTACACTCATAAGCACTAATAGTAAATGCTTTTCCTATCAAATCTAAAGGCGAACCTCACATATTTGGGTGGAAAATATTTCTGAAAGTACGGTTATGTGCTAGTCATACAATCTCCTATCCATGAGACGCTTGCTATGGCTAAAGTTTCACTCCTAAATGTTGTAAAAAAATTTAAATTTGGCGCTAAAATTGCACTAACAAGTATTTCTCATAGTTTTATTACACATCTACCATTAAACAAAACAAACTCAAGCGAAAGTGCATATGTAAGGTATCATCTTTTTACCCTTCCCTTACACTTAAGATGAACAATGTCCCCAATGTTCAAGTAAAGAATGTAAAAGTGCAAAAGTAAAAAGAATGAAATCAAATACTCCCCTGATTCGCTCGGTATGGATAATAAGGTGGCCAGGTTAAATCTTCCTCCAAGAAAATGAACAATCAAAGCTTCCCTTCCAGAATATAAATCATCTTCTTGTCATACATAACCTGTAAATCCTGAGAAAATAGACAAAACAACCTCGCGTAAAATCGGCGGCATCCTATATAGGTTACTAAATCCTAGAAAACAAGATAAGATATAATGCTTGTGGAATGAAGTTTGCAGATTTCCTGGAGATTATAAAACTTAATAATTCACAAAAACCATAAGACTCCGTTAGAAAAACAAAACCGGTAAAATTTCCAGATTTTTACACTTGACGCCGTCAAGAGTTAACTCATGACGCCGTCAGGATTGACCTGCAGAAATTCTTATGTTAAGTTTCCGGAAAATTTCTGGAAAAACTTGGTCCTACTTCCTGGAAAATCCTGCAAAACTTCATTATGACTCAATACAAGCATTTGACTCTAACAAATACGAATATTCATGTTCATTTAATATTGTGGAGAATCATGATCGGTTTGTTTCTTAAAAACATATTTGGGGTTTCCCCTTACACTTATCTTTTGCAAAAATACTTTTAGGTGGAGTTAAGACTAGGCCAAAACAATAAAGTAAAGTATTTCCACTTTTTAATTGAGAAACATGATCTACCAACAATAAAAATAAAGCATGCATACGGAAGCAAATAACAAACAAACAAAGATAAAATCACACAAAACATGGGTTGCCTCCCAAGAAGCGCTTTTCTTTATTTACGAGTCTTGTAGCTAGACTCAAGGTCATGGGTTACTACGTGACCTCATCCCTCGAAATGATATACCCCATGTAGTTGCGATCATTACTGTTATGGTGGTAGTGCCTTAACCTATCGATACTTGCAATCACCATTCCACCAACTTTGCTTCTCAAGTTAGCTATCCCATCTTGGCTCACACCTTCAATTGTAAAAGGCCCATACCACCAAGGACTTGGTTTATCGGGTGGTATTGTTGTTTCCAAGTGTCTCAAGAGTACCAAGTTCCCTTCCTCAAAGGGTACATGATTTTCTGCGGGTTGAGTATGTTCTAATTCGACCTGAACCTTTTTGCTTTTGCTTCTTTCATTTTTCGCCTCCTTATAGCTTTTGATCCTTGCCTCCCATGCAATAATTTTATTCTGAACACGAATGGGTGTCGTGTCAATGTTGTTTTTGATCTTTCTCCAACTCAAATTCTCATGTACACTTCGCGGAGTCATGGGGAAGCTAATCTTTCTTTTTCCAGATTTAAGCTCAATCTTCCTACCTTCATACTTAATGACAGCCCTAGCGGTGGCGAGAAATGGTGCCCCAAGGATTATTGGCATGCATCCATCTCCTTTATCATCGATGATCATAAAATCAACGGGGTACATGAATCCTGCGACATTAACTAATACATCTTCTGTGATTCCTAGGGGGTATACGTACGAGTGTCCAGCGAGGGATAACCTAACACGAGTAGGAGCTGGCATTTTTGACGTTAGTTGGATGTAGATAGTTAGGGGCATAAGATTTACTTCCGATCCTTGGTCGACGAAAGCACCAAGACATTTCAAGTCCCCGATGTTGGTTGGTATCTCAAAGTTCCCGCATGCTATCTGTTTAGTAGCCACTTTTTGTACCAATAGCCTCTCGAATACTGATCCCCCAGGTAACGTATCATACTCATCTCTTAACTCTTCCTCTTTCTCAGAACCCTGTTTGGAAGGTTGGTTACGCCCATCTCCCTTAATCCAATTTGTTATGGTGTTTTCATTTATATCATGTTTCAGGTAGTAACTCAAAGGCTGGGATTCTGGCGGTTTTTCTAAGGTCTGTTTAGCAGGGGTTTCTACCTTCTCATTATCCTTATGGACAATTGTGATGGAATTAACAAATTGGGTAGTGGGAGTGGCGCTTTCTTTCCATAGTAGCATTCTTTCGGGGGTTCTCTGGTTGGCATACTCCTCTAATAGACTCATCATCTCATTCATTTTCTCCTGCATCCCCTCTTTTTGCTTATAGACTGCTTCCTCGAATCTAGCAAGCCGATTTGAGTGAGTTGCCATATATTCTCTCATCCTAGCTTCAAACTCCGAGCTAAGCTCCTTGGTAGGGGAACAAGGTGGGGCATAGTTTTGAAAACTCTCGACATTTTCTCTAGAGGGTGACTCGGATAGTGGTGCCGAAGTTAGTTTCGAGACAGAATTGACGGTAACCCGTCTAGGACTTAAAGGTCTCTTTTGCCTTTCCTCAAAGTAGTCGACTTTTGCCTCGAGTTTGCATAGGAGTTCATCGGGGATTTCGGTGGTTCCCCCAGATGTTGAGACTGCATTGATAGCCGCTTTTATTGTATGATTAAACTCCCACATCTCATGATTATCAGTGGCGAGCTCCTCAATAATTGCCCAGGACTCCTCGGCATTCTTATCACGCAGTTTACCTCCCGCGGCTCTATCGATTGTGCGCTTAGTGTGATAGTCAACATGGTCGTAGAAAATCTGGACTAATAACCAAAGGTTTATACCATGATGAGGGACCTTATGGAGGAGATCCTTAAAACGGGCCCATGCTTCGTAGAAAGTTTCACCCTAACGTTGTTCAAACATCAAAATGTCATTTCTAAGCATTGCAGTCTTCCCCGGTGGGAAGAATTGAGTAAGGAAGCGATTGGTGAGATTATCCCATGTAGTGACGGATCCCGCGGGTAAACGCTCAAGCCATTGACTAGCTTGATCCCGTAGAGAGAATTGGAATAGGCGTAATCGGGTAGTCTCTCTAGTTTCAACACCTAGGTCTATGGAATCTACGATTTTAAGAAAGTCCTTAAGATGTTGATTTGGATCTTCGGAACGAAGTCCATGGAATGCACATCCGCTTTGCACCAACCGGATGGTGTCGGATCGCAAGGGGGTCACATTGGCTCCGGTGAGCTCAATGGTGTTTCGGTAGCCTTGGTGGCTAGGTCGGGAATACTCTCCTAAGGTTCGGGGCCTAAGGGGTTCTAATGGTGGGTTTTGTTGTGGTGGGATGACGGGTTCAAAGATGTTCCCGTTGTCCATGATGTTGGGTGGTTACAAACAAAGACACAAAGAAATGAGATAGACTAAAGAAAACCTAAAAATAAAAATAAAATCTTACTAGAAAGGAATCTAGCAAGTAGACCTAATAAAAAGAAATTCTAACCTAGACAATAACTATTCCCCGGCAACGGCGCCAAAAACTTGATGCGTGGGAATTGCACCAGGCTTTACCTCTCAAGGGATCTTGAGAAGCTTACAACCCCCACCAGGCAGTGTACCTGATCGTTGTAGTATAGTATAGTGACAAGTACCGGGGGATTGATCGTTCAGCTAGGAATAGTGTCGCTAGGATTAGAAAACCTAAATACTAGTTCTAAAGATGAAAGATGATTGTTTTTGTATTTTTATATTTTTTAGAAAGCAAGTAAAAATCTCGGGTTTGAAGAATTTGGGCGGATTTAGTTGCTAGTCAACTAACCCAATACTAAAGATGCAATCAAAATAAAATACAAGAAATGAAAATAAACTAAATTATACTAAGGTTGTGAGCAATAAGTGGAGAAAATGTGTTTACTTAGATTTCACTACTCCCTAGACATCTTTTACACGTTAATTACTTGTTATAGTTGTATGGATGACGGATTGTATTCCTTAATACCATTCATGGGGTATCGCACATAACTCCCCAATTCTATGAGCTCTTATCTCCTCCTACACCATGCCCAGCACAACTATAGGGATCGTAAACAGTGGCTCATGCATTAAATACAACCAATAAAGACCTTAGTGCAATCGGTTCATGTTTCCTAAGACGTTCAAGCATGTTACCATTTGGAGATCTGCCAGTTTTCTTAAGCCTAACATATAAATTCATTCATCCAAAACAAACTATAAACAAGTAATCAACATATAATCAACATCTAGGTTTCATTAGATCCAAGCAAACACAAGATAGATCCAGCCTAACATGATGGAATTAAGACAAGAACAAGATATAGACAACCAACACATAGACATATTGATTGAATTAAAAGAACACTTATCTTAATTACACATGAAAGGTATCAAGGGGTTGGAACCCTTGAAAAACCTGTAAAATTCGCACCAAAATCGTACTAGGGTTTCTCCAAAACTTCTCTCTTTTTAATGTGTAAAAATTAGAAAACTATATATAGGAAATAGGGTCTGACGGTGTCAAGACCAAACTTGTGACGCCGTCACCTCGCCGCCAAAATAATTCTCGGACTGCCTTGATTTACTTCTGACGCCGTCATGTGTTATGCATTTCCAGGCCGTCATGACTTTTCCTCTTGACGCCCTTCCTTGTGACGCCGTCAAATCTGTTCTGGATCGTCATGGAAATTGCTCTTGACGCCGTCAGGATGTTACTCTTGACGCCGTCACCTACTGTTCCCAGCAAGGAAAATTAAGACTTTAGCGTTTTCTTCACTTTTATGCTCCAAAAACGTTCGAATTGCTTCCTTTTCCAGATTTCACTCCCAAAGTACCTAAAATCACAAAAGGAACGATTTAGGGCAATATTTGATCAAATAAATTCGAATTCCGGCTTAAATGACCCCCTAAAAGTGGTTCATTTTTCGCCTCATCATAGACTTCCCTGAGGTGAAGGTAAGGGTATACACGCGCTTTTTTGAGTTTGCGAATCAGCGCGTGCCCATATCCCTATTCTTGAGCGACGTGCTCAATTATTATCGTCTGCACATATCTCAGTTGCACCGTATAGGTGCGGCGAAGATAACCAATTTTGAAGTAAACTGTCGTTTACTTGCTATAAACCCAACCATCAATCTCTTCCTAGAGATAGATGAGCCTATTTGTCCTAGGTTTATTTTAGAATTCTATGCATCCGTCACTCTCTCCACGGATGAGTGTGGTCGCATGTCTATTAACTTCATGGGTAGTGGTCATCAATACTCCTTCACTCTCGATGAATTTGCTCAAATCCTAGGTGTCCCAAACCGTGGTACTTGCATCTACTTCGACAAGCATTCCCTCTCAACTCTTGACACACTCATTGACCGCATCCATCCCTATGATACCCCTCTTGTGTCCAACGATGAACTTCGTGACCACCTCTTCATTAGGACCACCAACACTAGGAGAACCCGTACCGGAAATGAGGTCAACAAGGATCCATATGGTATGGAACTCAATGAACTCAATCCCCAATTCAAGAAATGGGAAGAACTCCTTAGAACCAATGTAATTAGCACCATAGGAAACCGGGATCATATCAATGTTTGCCTTTGCTACATGCTCTACTCCTTGTCTGTTAGGCAATCCTTAAACCTTGCCTACTACATGGCCAAGAGAATGACCGACATTCTCGTGCTAGGCACAATGGCTATGTCGTTAACTGGCGTCTTGGTAGGTCAAGATGAAAATAATTGACTTCAATTTTATGATGACATCTGTTTTCGCTAGTTGTTTGATATATCTGATTTAAATTAGGTAAGAGAATGTGGAGACGTGGAGCTAATCTAGAAGGAGATACTGCCAACTTTATTGAAACCGAACAATTGTTGGAGTATGATGGATTCAAGTCGTCATTTTTGCTGGTAAGTAATAACATTTTGAAAGAAGTGGCATTGTAGATATATATAATTCAGAATTCAATGTTTGAACGGATCGATAATAGTATTAACCTTCCAAATATTTGATTAGTGAAGTTAATTTTTGATTTCAGGTTCGGGGTTCAATTCCACTCTTGTGGGAGCAAATTGTTGATTTGAGCAATAAACCCCGTCTTGCTATTATTGAGCATGAAGATACGGTATGGATGTTGATCATGAAATAGTTTGTTGTAATGAGAATATAATCGGGTTTCTCTGAATATAATTTGGGTAAATGCCTGCAGCCCATGGTCGTGAAACGCCACTTTCGTGATCTTTTACAAAGATACGGAGATATTATTGCTGTCGACTTGACTGATAAGGTAAGAGTTTACCAAAAGCATTATAACGTGATTGCATCGTATCGGGTATCCTGTTCTCTACAATTACAGTATTCGTATTTTGTTATTGTCTTTGCGTGCAGCATGGTAACGAGGGCCTTTTGAACCTAGCATATGCCACAGAAATGGAAAAACTTCCAGATGTTAGGTGATTCTTCATTCCCGCTTAAGAATATACTTTAATAGACGGGATTTTGTAAGTTAATGCGTCTTTTATCAATTCAGATTTGTCTCATTTGACTTCCATCAACGCTGCGGAGGCTCAAATTTTGAAAGTTTGAAGCTTCTTTACGATGAAATAGCTGACGACTTTGTTAAACAAGAGTATTAGCAAAACTTGACTCTACTATCTACACGTTCTTATCCTGAAATAGTCTCTGTAAATAGAGCTATGATGGTTTTTTTCATTATATCATTTATGATATTCACTGTTCCAGTTGAGCAGATACTTTCTGCAAACCTTAGAAGGAGAGCTGATAGCTGAGCAGAAGGGAGTAATTCGATCCAACTGCATTGATTGCCTTGATCGAACCAATGTTACCCAGGTTCGACAAAACACATTTATGCTTTAAAATTTTATCTTGAGGTGGAGATTTTGACCCTACTTTTAAACGTGTCAAATTCCCATACTTCAAAAGTTAAAGTTTTAGAGCTAGATTTTATAGACAACGACTCGATAGGGCAAACTCCAAAAATATGGCAAAACAGGAAGACTTTGAGAAAAACACATTAGGGTTTTGCTAACATGTGCCCAGTGGGAACATGTTTGGGTAGGCCAACTCGAATTGACCCATTTTGACCCGTTACCCATCCCATTCACAATTTGCCACTTCTATAGTTTATCCATCAACAATTGTTATTAATTAATGAGCAAGATCAGAAATCCATGAAAAATGCAAATCCTTTGCTTTATTTGCAGAGCTATCTAGCACGGATATCTTTGAATCAACAGTTGCAGCGGATGTGCGCACTAACATCGTCAGACTTCAGTTGTACGTTTACAGGGGATGAAGATCTTGAAATTTTCAGAACTTGTACGAGCCGAGTATTTTCTTATATAGTCATATATCGATTAAAGTATGTGTTTGCTATTAATATGTTACAACATTTTGTGATAGTGTGGGTGAACCAAGGAGACGAGATCAGCCTTGAGTATTCTGGAACCAATGCTTTAAAAGGAGACATTGTCAGGTAACATCAAAACAAAGAACAAGACTCATTAATTATCTTATTTCCCGTTTAAGAAATCTTTTATGCAAATGAAAAATATCTGCAGATATGGGAAACAAACCCTCTCTGGATTAATCAAAGACGGGATAAGTGCGCTTTCTAGATATTATTTAAATAATTTCCAAGATGGAGTTCGACAGGCAAGCTTTTTCTATACGAAAAACCAATTTGGCCTTTCGTAATAGTTGCATACATCTTTTTCTTAGATACTATTCCCATGTTTTTTCAGGACGCGATTGACCTTATTAGCGGAAATTATACTGTGAATGGAGACAGTCCTTCCCCATTTCAGCTAAACAAATTTGAATCACGCACTGTAAGTAACTAAATATATGTCCTGGTTTTATACATATGACGTGTGTTCTTGAGTTACATTTCGTTTGGTAAACCATTTAAACAATAGTATTTCCATACTAAACATTTTTTTTGCTGTTTGTAGTATTTCCGGTGGCATCAGCTTTATTGATTGGAGGGTTGACAGTTACATCCATCACTCTTAACCGAGGTAGTACTTAAAACTCCATATTAACGAAGAACATAATTAGTACTAGTATATCAGAATGCACATCTAAACACCCCGAGTATTCACTTTTTTGCTCTTTCGGTGGCTTCAAATTTGCAGCATGACAAAATGCTCAAAGTGTGATATCTTCAGTAATTTGTACGGGTGCAGCTGCTGGAATGATGGCTCTAGTGAAATCAAACGGAAGACAAATCAGTTCACGGCCTCGTCTGTGTGGCCTTCTGTAATCTGGTACTTTATCGGATACTAAATTCAGTATTTTCTTTCATACAAGTCAATTCGTTATTCAAACCAGTATCTTGTATCAAGGTGCCGTCTAGGTGCAATAAGGTCATAAGTGCTCGTTTCTTTTCGCATATAATGGTTGTAAACTGGGAATAAAAATGTGTGTGTGTTGTAAATTAATAGTTCATTTAAAAGGTGATCGTTCGAGTTGGTCATGGGTGATCGAACACCCGAGTTTATTTTAGAAGTACAAAATGGCTGAATCGGTCAAAACTCGGATACCTATTGTAGAATATCAATAATCAAAACATGTATGGTTCTTGTGAGTATTGTAAGATTCAAGAAAGAGACTAGAGAGAGAAAGTGAGTTGGGTGTTCCTAGAGAGAGAGAGAGATGAGAGAAAAATGTAAGATTAGATTAGTGAAAATGGAAAGCACTAACCCTCTCCATATGTGGAGAGGGGTATTTATAGTTTCCTACAAAAAAAGATAAAACGCCCACACCCGGGCTGTGGATCAGGCATACAGTGGGTAAAGACCCGTCCTTCTTCCACGATGTTACTTAATCTAATTCTAACTAATAACTAAACTAACTACGAGCTAACTTAATGCTATTACAATAATTAGGTGACCGAAACTTTTACAGGAATATTTGTATTCCTAACAATCTCCCCCTAAGCGAGGTCACCTTGGAAATTAAGCTCTTTGATCTTCAAGCATTCTTTAGTCATTATAGCTCGTAGGTTCTGATTCTTCTCTTTTCAGCACACTTTGTACTTCAAGCAATGAACTTGTGATTTGGATTCCTTTGTGATGTGTGATCTTTGACCTTCTTTGAGATCATCAGCCACAGTAAATCTCTAACCTCATCCACAGTAGTATCGCCTTCATGTGGTGTACTGACTTTTGGACCGTCATGCTCACTCTCTTCTGGATCAGGAGAATTTACATCAGAGTTGCGGATCAGGAGACTTTTCATCAGAATTGCGGAAACGTTGTTGGTAGTCTCTCAACATTCGTTGTAGTAAGTCTCTCATAATTCATGATCATCATTGATAGCGCGTAGGATGTGTGAGCATGAGGTATGGATTGACTCGATTCAGCTGGAAATAGGTACCATCAACGCCATCTTTATATGTATCCCTGAAATAAAATAGTTAGCAATAAAGATAGAGAACGAATATGGCTTTGTCATTCATTCTGCAAGGACATACTACCTTCCGGTTTTGTGAAAACCAACCTCTGATCAGGTAGAGTCTCTTTTAAAGAAGACTCTCCTTGACAGGAATTTCCAGCTTGTAGTAATGAATTTTCCAAAGAATCCACTTCGGAATCTTCATACTTAGCATGTTCTCATACCAGAACGTCTCAAAGCAGACAGCACGATAGAGTGAATCGGTGAATAAATATTCATGGATTGATGAGAAATTGATTTCTAGAAATCACTCGCGTGTCATATGATAAACATTTTGAGACACGACGAGAGTTTTAAGCTTTGAATCATATTTCCATCAAAAATACTTTTGTTTGAAAGAATATACACAATCAATGTGCTCGAAAGCAAGTTTGTGAGCACATTGAAAGGTTTTTGCAAAAGTATCCGTCAATCCATTTCCTGGAACAAGTTTGATTCAATGTTGAATCGCACCATCGTTGCTTTCCAGTTGTCACTTGATCATTGATCCAAGATGGATCTCACATGTCACCTACCAAGAGCTTGAGAGATGTTCGCTCTAGAAGGATTTCCATCCTCATTGTGAATATTTTCATATCACTCGGATGTTCTGGCAATACCACAAGGATAATGCGTAGGACTCTAAATATTTTATCTTATTTTCCACATTGTGTGAAACAATAAGCATATTTGGAAGTGTGTCCTATTAAGATTTATGGATGATCTCTTTGGCTCTAGACTCAATAGTGCGTTTTGATCCGCTCCTGGAGACTGGGGAGGCGTCTCCTGTTTAGGTACCAACATGGCTCGCAATGAGCGGTCGATACATTGCACAGGGTTCCCCGTGAGAATGAAACAAGCTCTTTTAAGAGAACTTGAGTGGTTGGGAGGTTTAGTGCAGTGCGTCACTGGGTCCATGACGTCTTGTCTTCAATACTAGTTGTACCTTAGTAACCACTAGTAGCACATGAAGTTGAACCCGGTTTCTGCCCTAAGGTTGAATATATGGAGGGCTATTTCTTTTCACCCTTTCTCATTTCATTTCTTTTTAATTCTTCAATTCAGTGCTTACCGAGACTTCACCACTAGAACCTTGTTGGGTTTGTTCCAGTCCTAGCTCTATTTCAGTCCGCACTCTTCCCTTTCTCACTTTACTCCTTTTTTCAATCATTCCTAAGGACTTCTAATCTATCTATGGATTGTCCCTGGGAAGATCCTTCCGGTTCTGGTGGATCATGGGAACTTATACCTAAACTTAACTATCCTTATAACTCCATGCATAAAGATAAATGGTCGGTCTTTGGTATTATTTCCACAAACGCCTTTTTCTCCCCCTCAATATGTGCATCGATATTCGAAAGAGTTTAGCACATATGTGGGAGACTATTTATTGAGTCCAAAAGATCACATTTGATTATCATATTTCATATTTAAATCACATTCTCTCCCCCGATCAAAAATTTCAAATCTTTCGAGATTTTGGATCTCAATTGATTTAAATAAGTTAGAAAGCTTTTGGGAGAGAAATGCGGTCAATTTTAATATTTTCCGATAAAAAGGAACCTTTTTCTTGCTCCCCCTCAATCTGTGAGGGAGATTGTTATGTGTCAGATTTGATGAGTTTACCAAAGATTTGAAGTTTTAACGAAAACTCTTTGAAAATATTCTCATTCTGACACATAACCATCACAAATCGTTTTATTGCAAGGTTTTGTACAAAGTGTGGGGAGTTTTGATGATACATAAAATTTTGAGAAATCACTCTCCCCCTCAATCAATGACGGATGTTAAAACTGAAATATTTCCATAAAATATTAAAGTCATTAATTGAGTGAAAAATTTTATCAAAATTTAGATTCAATTTGATTTTCAGTCAAAATTTCATGGTACCACCAAGTTCTGCACAAATACTTTCCGGAAAAATCGTAGAAGGGAAAGTATTTGGCGATAAAAAAAAAGATTTCTCTTCTTTATCAAGAAATAATGCACTGAAGCGTACATTAGATCGAGGAAACATGGATATAAAGTAATCCATGCCTAGGTGAACTTCACCCGGTGAAAGGAACAACCGTCTTTTTAGTGACGTGTTTTCCCCATTTTGAAAAACGGGTTGCTATCTGAAGTAATAGCAAGCCAAAAATTTGAAGTCCGGGTTATAGCCTGAAATGACTGTAAGCCATAATTAAAGAATGTTTTGAGAAATGACATGTTTTAGAGAAAAAACATTATTCGAAAACGAAAAACTCTTGCTCAAGCATATGTATGATTCCGTGTCATTATTGAATGACATTTCTAGAAACGTACATAATATTGATTACACAAGAGACATGTCGTGAGAAGAATATTTTTTGGATTTTTATGATTTTTCAGATTTTTCAGATTTTTATGGTTTTTATATGTTTTATATTTTTCTATTTACGTATTGGTATAAGATATGCACAAAGGATACCAAACAGTTTAAGGAGATGTTGACATGAGCATCAAAATGAGATTATCGTTCAGCTCGTTGTAGACGTAAGTAGTCAACATCTCTTAAACTTTCACCACCAAAGCTTTCGAGGCTCCTGAATAATCGTTTGAATCCGTAGATGCCATGATATAATCTTAAACGGGATTTTACAACTCTTGTGACTTAAACCGAGAGATCGATTCTCTCCCGGGATTTTACTAAAGTCAACAAAAGAAACCGAAAGATGTAATATGCGAGTTAGACTTAGAGAGAGATCTTGGATAAGTGACAATTAGCATTAAGTGTCAAGTCGCGACAAGTCAAGTTACAATAGATCCGATCGTAATAAGTCAAGTCGTAAACATTAACTCACAACGTCAAATTACAATCAGACTAATCGAAACGACTTAAGTCACAACAATTCACCAAACGCAAGTAGTTAACAAATCACTAGAATCTCACAACTGAGTTAATCGCTAGACACCACCAAATCGCTGAGTTTTAGCCTCCTCAATGTGAAGCTTTGGTAGCTTCCCCCCAAACCGACAATCATCTTCATGAGACTACTTCCCCAAGTAGTTGAAGTGTTTCAAAAAGTCTCATAGTATGACGTTCAAAGTCCCAAAGAAAATGATAGCATCAAAGTAACAAGGTGAACCATGGATCATCTCTGCGGTTATCAATCCCGGAATGTATGATGAAGCCCGATCACATGACCCTGTTGTGCGTCCCCAATGTACACATTACTTTGAGGTTTGGAGCAGTTGTCTATTAGGGGGAATAAGATATCAACATCTTCATTTCCCTAAATGCTTTCCAGTTATCTTACACATACCAGCTCAATCCATATTGTACGCATGTATCCAACACAAGAATAAACGATGACACCAAAGTAACAGGTTGAAGCACTGATCATCTTTGTGGATATCACCTCCGGAATATATGATTAAGCCCGATCACGTGAACCTGTTGCGCGTCCTTGATGTACACAAATCTCTCCCCTGATGGTTGCGATCTCATCGGAATCAGCATAACATTGTGTACATGATGTGTACATGAAGCATTAACCAGAAGCACTTTACCATAAATCATATCAGCTCATATGAAGATGTCGATAAGCAATATCATCTCACGCTCCAATTGTACTTTTTCATATTTCTTCCCACTGAAAGCTGAAGTAATACATGCCACAAGTATCAAGAGACCACTTCCCCCACATAGTTGGAATGATATACCAAACGCCACGAGTTAAGACACTGATTATCTCTGCGGTTGTAACATTTGTCTTCCCGGGATATCTTCAATTAAGAAGAAGTATTAAGTTCATCATATGTACTCATTATGAATTTAGATGTATGTCTCCTTCCCCCTTGCTAGTTTTGATACCTCAGAATCAGCAACACACTTTACGCACACGTATTTGAAATCTTGTGAGAAGAGTTAACATTAGCTCAGATATATTATGTGAGAATAAATTGCTTCAACAACTCTCTATGACTATCATTACCAACCCTTGTGTAGGCTATTTGAAGTGACCACTGATGAAGTAAACCCAATATACCAAACTTGAAACTGAAGAAGAATTCCCCAAATCCGTAACTTTAAGCTTGCACTGTTGTTGATTAAACATCGATGTAGAAGAATAAGTACAACACCTCTTGAGACTATCCACATCCGCATTTGCGTGTGACACTGAGCACTACAATGTAACTCCTTGAAGTGTTAGCTATAGCCCGTGAGTACTACAATGTAACTCCTTCCATCGGGTATAACTAGATAATCCAAGTCCCAATCATAATTTTTGAGAGTTCACGCAAGTCATCAATCGATACATGAAGTTTCGATGATGAAATAAGTAGACGCCTTCGTAAAATACTCTTCAATCTCAACTAAGGGATGCCAAATAAACTCCGTGATCACTTGACATTTCATGTCCAAATTTTTAGCCGTTTTGACATTTTAACCGACATTTTCCATAATGTTCTTCGGGTTGATTTACAAAGTGCACATTGGTAGGAACAACAATCCTTGATTTTAGAACGAAAAGACGGATCATTATTCATGTGTGCAACTTCACAATCATGATAGTCACCATCAACACCTTGAGGAATAACTGGAGATTGAGTTACTTGAAGTAATCTGAGTAATACTTCTTAATGGTGCATCTTGATCAATGGAGATTGAGGAAGGTGAACCAGTTGAGTTAGCAGGAACCGGAGCAAGAGCTTCAGGAACTAGATGATCAACATTCGTTGAAGCATGGAAGTATTCATCACCCATAAATCCCAGTCATCCTAAGTAAATGGACCATTAGGTGTTGGAGGAGAGTCGTAAGACCATTCTCCAAGCATCAATCAACATGTGGAATATTCACACTTCTCCCCCTCAAAAATTGCAAGCGAGGTTTGCCATTTTTGATTGAGCAAGTGAATAAGAATACAATCAATCATGTATTTTATTCACACTTCTCCCCCTCAAAAATTGCATACGAGGTTGCCATTTTTGATTGAGCATGTGAATAATAATACACTTAATTATGTAGTTTATTCACTCTTCTCCCCCTCAAAAATTGCATACGAAGTTTGCCATTTTTGAATGAGCAAGTGAATATGAATTCAAGCAAAGATTAGTAGATCCACTTGATGACTGAACGAACATGGATGAAGCATGAACCGTATTGTTGAGAATGGTCAAAACTAAGAAGATTTCTCTTTTTCTGAAGATAAGGCGCACTGAATTGTACACCTTTCTTTACTTTGATGAACGGGGCCTGAAGTGTTGTCAGCAGACACCATAATGATGACTTTGAAGACCGAGGCTTGAACTGAGGTGTTCAAACGTCATAATGATGAAGTGCGAGGCCTGACCTGATGTGAACAGACGTCATTGTCATTGAAGAACGAGGCCTGAACTGATGTATTCAGACGTCATTGACATGTATACATCAACATTGACTTTTCAGACCTCCTGAAGAAGGAGATATGCTTGCTTTAGGCCTCCAGACTTTGAGTCTTCTCATGTGGTGAATGATTGATGTACCTGCAACTGAGTAAGGACTGCCTGCACTAACATTACAAACTTGATTGCATATATATGGGTTAGTAACAGCAGTGTCCAAACCCTTGGGGGTTACACGTTCAACCATGGTATTGTCATCAGTGAGCAACTTTCCGGTAGGTATCCACTTAAGTCCGACGTCATTAAAAATTCTACCAGTTGGAATCCACTTATGGCAAGGTCTAGGTTTGCTAAGCTTATCATGCATACTGGAAGACTTATCGTTATTCCTAGTCTCCAATGATTTAGCAGTTTGTATTCACCTAGGAGAAGTTTTAGGTTTGTTCTGCTTCTTATGCATGGTAGATGACTTACTACAAATCCTAGAGTTCACCGGTTGACTCTTAGCAATGTTACTCAATAAACAAGGAGGCATCATACGAGGGTGTGAACCTAATATTCCATCCTTATGAAGTAACGCCCTTTTCCTAGCCTTTTCTAGATCATAGTTCTTGTACAAGTCATTAATATCATAAGAGTTGAGAATCTTAATGCTCGGTTTCGACACTGTTTTCAAACTAATCCTAGAGGAGCTGGGAGTAGGAGTAGCTACATGTTGAGGATTAACAGAACTAGAAGCAATTATCTTAGGCAAATAATGTGGAGTGACTATTTTGACAAAACTTGTTCCGCATCAACTTGGGAGGCAAACCGTGTTTTTGAAAATTTTGGTCGTTCAGATCTAAACGCAGGAGGTTGCCTAACAACGGATTGGTTTCTATTTGATTGAGAAACTGGTTTCCCCAAGATTGATGGTTTTGCAAACTTAGTGTTCACACTATTCCCTGTTGCTTTTCTTAGCTCGTTTTTTAATGCTGTTATTGTGAACCCCTTTTCTAGAAGTTGAGCTTTGAATTCATCATTTTTGGCAATTAAAGAGGTTGTTTGTTCTATCGTCTTAGTTCTCATTTCTTTGATTGAGTCACCTAAATCCTTTTGATGCCTTTTCAAAGACTCATTTTCCTTAAGTAATTCAGCCACATAGATTGACAGTTCACTAATTCTAGACTTAGTTGCATCAATGTCCGGGTTAGTTCCGACTAAACTACTTTTCACATTCATAGCAGAGATATGTTTCTTCAAGTTGGTGATTGTCAAGTTTTTGGCTTGAAGCTGAGCTTTTAAATCATTTATCATAAAGAGTTCACGGAAATTAGGAAGTTCCGAATTTTTACATGGTTGGTTAGTTTGCAAACACTCTTCCTTTTGTTGCATTGCGATTTCCAGAGAAATACAACATTTTTCAAGTTTAAAAAATCTGTTAGAAAGTTCATTAAAGACTTCTTTGTCAACCATATCATTTGATTTAAACAACTCAGCCGTAAACAAAGAACTTGACACATCATCATGTTCAGCATACTGATCACTTTCTCCCCCTTTATGATTCATATTTGTTGAATTAGAAATGGTATTGCTATTAGTCGTTTCCAACAAATTTGTGTCATAACTAGGCTTAATATGATTATTATGCAGTCGTTCATTAGAAAGCACGTTATGTTGATCATGTAAGGGTACCTCAAAATCTGCACTCATATCATGTGTAACATGAGTCACTAAACTGCTGGTAGTGTCAAGCTTAGCAGTCTCTGATCCTTTGCATTTAGTGACAGCTGACGCAACATCCAATGCTTTTCCCGAATCAACAATACCATCACATGATTGCACCCGACATACCTTCACCTTGTCATCATACCTAAGATTGTGCTGAGCTCTTTCCTCAATGTACTCCTTAACATTACCCATGAGTTGGAGTAATGTATCTCTGAACAAGTCAACCTCACTTCCCGTGTGATCAGCAAAACACTTCAATGTCATCTGACTTTCATAGTCATAAACCAGAGTTAATTTTGAATTGATGAACTTCTGCAGTTGTTTGTTGATCACACAGAGGGCAGCCAAGGATCCAATATTGGAAGATTCTTCTTGGTCAAGTTGCTGTCGTAATTGATCTAAATTAAGAATCATTGTGTCTGTGAAAGTCTGAACATCTTGACCGAAGAGAGTTGCAAATGCACGTTCAAATCCCATCTTGAATCCATTTCCCTCTAAAAGTACCGAGAGGTGTGAATGAAGTTGTCGAAAGCATTCAATGCAGCAATCCTTTGCATCATCAAGTAGTTTAATTGGCTGATGAATCACATTCTCTAGAGGATCCGAGCATGAAGATTCCATTGTAGTATTATCTGACACAACGACGTTTATCTGTTGTACTTTGTTGGAAATCTTATGTTCATTGACCATGTCGTACAGTTTGAGTATCTCAGAGATGACAGAATCTGAATTAGTAGACATGATTATGAACGTGCACGGGATTTTACAATTCTGTGATTTAAACCGAGAAATAGGTTCTTTCGCGGGATTTTACAAAATCAAGAAAAAACCGTGAAACACTGAAGAATTGGTTGGGTTCGGTTGAAGTGAGTTTGAGTGGTGAATTAGACAAGTCACAATGAATTTCAGAAAATGTACGTGTGTCGAAATCCGAATAAGCCCTGTAATAAATCCAATAAACTCGAAAATATCTCAACCCACAATAGTTCACAATCTTGGAATAATTAAGCTCAAACAAAACCGTGATCTAAAAATTATACCCGAAAGTATATTATACAACACAATATCCTCAAATTTGTTCATTTGATAACACGCCAACAGCCAAATAAGACACAAAGAAATAATCGTTCCATGTAGGAATTAAACAGCCCACGTGCCCAAGATTCACATGAATAGACCCAATGTAAAAAACAAACCACTTTCCCAAGTCCATGTTTAAGAAACAAAAGCCCACACCCAATTAAACTTTTACCCTGATTATTAGGTATAAAGGACTTGATGAGGCGAAAAATGAACCACTTTTAGGGGGTCATTTAAGCCCGAAATTGAAATTATTTGATCAAATATTACCCTAAATCGTTCCTTTTGTGATTTTAGGTACTTTGGGAGTGAAATCTGGAAAAGGAAGCAATTCGGACGTTTTTGGAGCATAAAAGTGAAGAAAACGCCAAAGACTTAATTTTCCATGCTGAGAACAGTGTATGACGGCGTCAAGAAGGAAATCCTGACGGCGTCAAGAGTAAAATCCATGACGACCCAGAAGAAACCTGAAGGCGTCACAACAAGAGCGTCAAGAGTTAAAATCATGACGGCCTGCATAAGGTGTACACATGACGGCGTCAGATCCAGATCTAGGCAGTCCGAGGAACTATTTGGCGGCGAGATGACGGCGTTAGACATTTGTTCTTGACGCCGTCACCTTCCAAAATCTATATATAGTTATCTATTTTTCATTCATTAGAGAGGAACTTGTGTGGAGAAACCCTAGGGCCGAACCTTGTACGTATTTTACAGCTTTTTCAAGGGTTTTCAGCCCTTGAATCCTTTCATGTGCTATTGAGATAAGTCTTCTCTTAATTCAATCAATATGTTTATGTGTTGGTTGTCTATATCTCGTGCTTGTCTTAATTTCAACATGCTAGGCTAGATCTATCTTGTGTTTGCTTAGATCTAATGAAACCTAGATGTTAATTATGTGTTGATTACTTGTTTATGGTTGTATTGGATGAATGATTTCAATGTTAGGCTTAAGAAAACTAGCAGATCTCCATTTGGTAACATGCTTGAACGTCTTAGGAAACATGAACCGATGTGTACTAGGTTTTATTGGTTGTATTTAATGCATGAGTAAATTCTAATGATCCCATGTTAGGAGCTTCTTAGCCAGCTCGACATAGGAGTGAAGTAGGCACTCATAGGATTGGGGAAGTAAGTACGCCACCCCATGAATGGTATTAAGGAATACAATCCATCATCCACGCAACTATAACAAGTAATTAACGTGTAAAAGATATCTAGGGAGTAGCGAAATATAAGTAAACACATTTCTCCCACATATTGCTCACAACCTTAGTATAATTAGTTTATTTTCATTTTTAGTATTTTATTTTGATTGCGTCTTAGTATTGGGTTAGTTGACTAGCAACTAATTCCGCCCATATCCTTCAAACTCCGAGATTTTAATTTGCTTTCTAAAAAAATATAAAAATACAAAAAGAATCATCCCTCATCTCTAGACCTAGTATTTAGGTTTTCTAATCCTAGCGACACTATTCCTAGCTGAACGATCAATCCCCCGGTACTTGTCATTATACTATACTACATCGATCAGGTACACTGCCTGGTGGGGGTTGTAAGCTTCTCGAGAGGTAAAGCCTAGTGCAAACCCCATGATTCGTGCAAACCAATTATATAATAGTAGTATAGTATCGAAGTGATCCGCAAGAAATACGAATCACCCGAGTCGTTTCCAAGTGAAGGTGTGAATGGAATCAAGAATATTGATCCGTGTAATCGTGATTCGAAAAGTGGTGAAAAAGGCAAATAGTGATCAAATAATTCAAGTATCAACTAACAATTAGGAATTATGCAAAGAGTACAAGCAAGTAATGCACCAAAGTCTAAAACGCAAAAACGGGAATGCACACGCGATTATTAAATGTAACGCGTGAAATAAAACGCGAGTTTTAAGCTATACTAGTTCTACGGACTTCAAATTAATTTTAAAAAGTTAAAAATGATAAAAGAAAATTTTAAGAAAAAGAAAAATATTTTTTTGACTTTTTAATTAATTTTTATGAATTAAACATTAATTTAACTATTTAATAATTTAAAAGAAAAGATAAGTAATTCAAGAATCATTAGACTCCAACCAAGTGGTTTGAAACTTTGAACTTTTGATCTCACATGTCATGAAAAGATGGAATTAGGCTATTTAGAGCTATGGGTGGAATACATTTTTTATTGTTAATTGAAACCAAGATTAAGAGCACATGTTAATCTAACTATTCATTATCGCTATTTAGAGCTCTAAATGTCTTAAAATTAATATCTTTTCATTAATGCACGATGAGCTCTACGATGTAGGACAATCTACATAATTAATATGTATGTTCCTTACATCTAAAGGAGCAATATGAATGTTAGTAATAATATTTTTTCTAATAACTAAATTCTCAATTACAAGGGCAGATAAATGTAACGTTGTGGATATGTTTTATTGCTTCATTTGTACCAAGTCTTATACTGGTTGGTGTTTGATCTTGATCATAAGTTTTGGCTCTTTAAATAATTTAAATTTGTTAATTTTTCATTCCCACCAATCAACAAACTTGATTTAAATAATCTTCATTTGTTAATGTACATTTATTTTATTCCCACCAATCAATAAACTTTATTTAAAGAGCCAAAATTTGTTATCAAGATCAAACACCAACCGGTATAAGACGGGGTGCAAAAGAACAAAGCAATGGAATACATCGACGATGTTAGATATATCAGCCATTGTAATTGAGACGTCTTGAATACGATAATGATATAGGTTGAAATGTTTATGACACGCCAAACTCCTTCATTATCGCATTCAAGATGTGCAAGGTTACTTAGACTATATTTATTACTCAATATTTCTTTAGTTGTTATATATATGTATAAACATTAGTATTACTTTACTGTACTTTTAAAGCAAACTTAATAAACTAGTTCAGTGTCAACCATATGTGTAATGGTTATGGTCACAAACAAACTACAAGTACATTAATGACAATAAGATTTGATAAGATTTCTTCAACAAAGTCAACTCTTGTCAAATCTGATATTTCATGGTGATAAACCTTAAAAGTACTTGGTATGGTCTTAATATAATATTTCAAAGTACAGTTTAGTACCTTTTAGCATTTAGTAATCTTTTTGTAGTTAGGTTAATGGTGTAAATGCATCTCTATTATTTATACTCTCCATCACTCACATTATTCTACACACACAAAACAAACACAAAACAAAAAGCAGCTTGCTGATAACAACTCACCATGTCTGATAACATTCCTGTTAAAGTTCAAATGGACATCGTGAGAAGGCTTCCTGTCAAGTGTATACTTCAATGTCGAACTGTGTCTAAGCGTTGGAAGGCTCGTATTGACACTTTACATTTCACTGCACGTTATGGTGTTTGCCCTGCTGATACTTCAATTCTTGTTTTATGTCATTGGCAAAGGTATAAAGGTTACTTGTCTTTTTTAAATGATGATTTTTCTCGCACAGAAATCCCTTCAAACTTTTCTTATTCTGACTTGGAACCAATTGGGTATTCTCATGAAAAGCGTCTGCTTGCTTTTGGGGTACGCCCAGACAATCTTGATCCAATCCTCCTCAAGATTTCATACCCCTTCAATCCTCTACATCATCAATGGTCTATCTTACTATTCACATTCTCATCCAGAGAATGGAACCGTTTGGGAACCGAGTTTTTACCCCCGACAGTCAATAAGATTAAAAAAGGGAAGTCAATGTGTCGTTGATGGGCATATCTTCTGGTGTGGATACGAAAAATTGTATGCAAATGATGGTAGAAAATACAAGAGCTACATGATGGTGTCATTCAACTTGGTCAACTACCGTTTCCAAGAGTTAGAAATACCAGCAGAGTTGTTGGTCAATCTACCTTTACCATTTCTAGTTTCAAACTTAAGGGACAACATAGTTGTTTCAGGAAACATAGAACAGGATGACCACTACGTTTTCTGCCTATGGCTGTTAACGGTTGTTGGTGGAACAATAACATCCTTTCAATGTTTGCTTAACATTCCCAACACTTGTAAGTTGAAATTAATTTGTTTCGATGATAACAATGACCCAATACTGTAATTTCAGAACTCAGAAGGATGGGCCACAAGTCTTAGTCTCTACAAATTTGCTTCTGATACCTTTCACAATCTGGGGATTGAAGGTGATGGTGGTTCTTTTTTCATCACCCCGTATAATGAATCAGTTCTTCTTTAAACTCATGTTGATCGTATGGTATATGGTTTACGTAATCAGATTGTAGGTTATCAATTGTAATCTGTTAGTGAACGCAGTTTAGATTATTGTAGGTTATCTAGTTATCGTGTTGAACACAGTTTAGATTATTATGGTAGTAGGTACTTAGTGATGTTGGTTGTTATTGTAATCCGTTAGGGACCTTTCTTTTGTAATCGCATTATGTATGAAATGAATTAATGTTTATCGTATTATGTTAAGTTTTGTTATCAGGTTGATGATAATGTAATCCGTTATCTTTTGAATGTTTTTAAATCTTGATTTGGCACATTGGGTCGCATATGCATTATGTATGAAATGAATTCTTGTATGCTTGTATATTTTTAGTAATACATTTTAATCTATGTACAGCCTGGACTTCCAGTTGTTCTTGAGCAGGCCAAAGTTTTTGAGAAGAAATGTATAGATCCTGCAAAGTATGCCATCACCTTCGAGACTGCACGCAACATTCCAGCACAAGGAGGATTGTTTGGTGATTGCGGTATCTGGGTTTGCATTTTTTTATACCGACTGGCACATGGGAAACGGTTGGCGGTGGAAAATACTATCCAGGCTGCTCTTGCTTACCGCGAGCATATGGCTAAGTTCTTTTTCAAACACCGAGTGTCTAGTTGGTAGGTTTGGCAAGTGGAGCACGATCGTTGTAATTCGCATACAATGGGTGTTGTACAAGTATAATTATTGTTAGGAATGTAGAAAATTTTTTGTAATTTTGATTTTTGATACATGGTGTTTTGTACTACAAGATTTTGTATTAGGGCTGTCGCGTGTAAAACATTTATTAAAAATCTCATACTTGGTGTTTTGTACTACTACAAGTTGTATTTCGTCGCGGTACATGATTAATAAAAGGTTGGCGATCCTTTTTTGATTTATAAATCAATCAATATAATTTGGTTAATGATTACGTATTCAACTCTTGTAGGTTTACCAAGATTTGATTTTACAATTGAAGGGGACAATGGTTTTAAAGGAAGATGTTCGATCACCCCGTTTTCAGGTACACAATTTCACATCATATACTTTATCAGTTCTTAGTAAATATGCCCCATTAATAGGATTGTAAAGCACTTATACAAACAATGGCTGCTCCTTATAAAAACATTGACACTTAAAAACAATGTCCATATAGTTTAACACATACGAAATAAACGTAAGATTACAAATAATCCAACTGATAAGTAGTAAATGTAATACTAAAAATCATCCAAATGATATTGGTTAGATGATTCTGGGTTGTAATTTAAGTTGAAACCAGAATATGATGTTTCACCACCCCATACCAAATCGCCATCCCATTGCCAGTTAGATGGTTGAAAGCCCTAACTTAGGTCGTCCCATTCCTGATAAATTCTGCCATTTTGAAAATACTCTTCGTCTACTTGATGATTGATTTCCACTTTCTGTTGCTTATCACTATTTGATTTGCGTTTACGAGTTCCCGATTGTGATTCCATCTCTTGCATAACCTCTTTACCCTTGTCTGATCTGCTTGTGCTTGCCTTGAATTTTTCCTGCAAACATTTTTTTTTTATTATAAGATTAACAAATAAATAATATGTTTATAATTTATTTTGAACTATCAAATTACCTTCGAACTGGGCACCGGTTGCATACATGCCTCACGGTTGTGTCCTTCATTGCCACAACGTCCACATTTTTTAATTATTAGCTCCTCATTTTTTGAGCGAATCCGATCTTTCTTTTTGAGCGAATCCGAGCTTATCCATCAAAGGCGGTTTAACCTTTTGCAAGTTTCCTGGATTATGCCAATTTGCTTCTTCTTCCAGTGGAAATACCATTTCTTGATATGTGCCTTTTAATGCTGTTTTTGTAAACCATGATTTCGCCCATTTGTTACAATTAGTCAATTCTTCATATCTACAAACAGCGCACACATGACCACATGGTAAAAAAACCCGAGAGTTCCCATTGCCTGCATAAGGAACTCAATTAAATGTCATACATGAATAAAAATTATGAACCTTTAAGGAAAAAACAGTTTATATTAAATACCTGCAAGTACATTCATTTTTTACAAAATCCACAATATTACTACCATAAGGGGATAGTACTTGGTACACGGCACACATGCCAATGCCTCTAACTTCCCAGTTAGCACTCTTCCACATTCTGTGACGTACCTTCTTTGTTGCCCACTCTGTAAGTTCAAATTCGGGTGCGTCTGCAATTTCACCACTTAATTATATGCCGCTAAATAATTAATTATTATTTATAATATAGGAAAATATATACCTCGGTATTTCTCTCTACGTTTGTTATACCAATCTTGCAAAAGCGTTCTGTAGTACTCCATGAGCATGGTTATTGGAACCCTACGAACATGCCTTGTTAATGCATTAATTGATTATGCACTGTTTGAAGTCAAGTAGTTGTATCTTTTTCCCGTGCAATATGCCCTTGACCACTTATCGTATCCTGCTTGTTCAAGTTTTTCCACAGCTTAAGGTCTTTTTGCGCGAAGCTCAGCAAGTGTCTTGTTAAATACTTCATGACTATAACTTTTGCACGTCTTCCAGTATAAATACCTCACCTTTTCTTCTTTCAAATTGCAATTCATCATCAAGTGACGGCAACAATAACCATGAAAGCAGTTTGGGAAAACTGTATCATATGCTTGTGTTATTGCTGCATGCCTGTCTGAAATGATGGCCAAATTAGGCACTTCACCAATACATTCTTTCAACCAGGTCATAAATTGTGTCCACGCTTGACCTGTCTCGCCCTGTGAGACCCCCGTAGCAATTGGAATAATCTGATTGTTACCATCCATACCAACCGCAAGCAGGTTGGTTCCTAGGTACTTCCCTTTGAGATGCGCGGCATCGATTATCATCAATGGACGCATAAAGACTATAAAACTGCGGATCTAGTATCATAAAACGTATATCAGAATACTACAAATTACAACACAATGTAAGTTTAAAAAACTTAAATAATAACTAAAACAATGCTTACCGCAACACCAAAAGCTATAAAAACCATCTTAAATCTTCCTGCATCGTCTGTTTCGATATGGGTTACCGTCCCAGGGTTTTTGAGCTTTAAGTTATGGCAATAAATAGGTAACTGCTCAAACGAATCCTCTGGTTTACCATTCAACATATCAAATGCCAAATTCCTACCCCCCCCCCAAGCTCTTTTATAAGAAATGTCTATTTTCCTATCAAGCCTAACATCTTTTTGTATATCATGCACCCTATAAACCCTGCTACAATCTTTCAATTTTTCATATAGTAACTGACTAAGTAGTTTCATAGTTGCATTACGATGATTTGGACAAATCTGATCTCTTGAACATGTATGCACATCGTTAATGCTAGATACATAGAATTTACTACCCACTTTATCTTTACGAGTGTATATATTCCATGAGCAACCTGGGCGTGTACATTTCACGCTGTACCTAATGCTTTCAGATTTTATAACTTTGTATTCAAACCGTTCAATTAACGATTTCTTTCCAATAGCAAACATGCATTCTGCTTTGTTATAAAATTCCTTGTTTTTAAAAAAATCATTATTGTTTATATGGGACTGGTATGTTTTAAAAACTGGATTTGGGGCATTTGGTGGCGTAGGCATATGGTTAAAATTGTTTCTTTGCCAGTTAGGAAGTGAATCATCTTGTTGGTGAAAGGTGTATTGTTCAACTTTCGGGGTGGGATAATAATATTCTTGGGGATTTAGCGGAACATTAAGATCAAATGAAATATTATTAGAAGCTGAAGATGATTTTACCTCCGAAGGTTGTTGAATTAGTGAAATGAATAGTTTCTGAACTTGATCGTTCTTACCACAAACTTCATTAATGAAGTATTGGACGTCGTCATCATCAACAACGTCCAGTGACATGGAGCCTTCTATGTAAAATAACCTGACGACAGAATTTTGGCTGTCTTTCACGGCGTCCACCTTTTTCTTCACGTATTCCACTAGGTGCTTAAAACTGATAGTTTTAGGTAGTTTAACAGCATGTTTTGATGATGGATGCACCAAAATAACCTTAAACTTTGAATTCTCATCATCATTCATGGTATCTTGTAATCTCACTGATAATGTAATTTTAGTAAACAAAAGAGTAACAAGTAATATAAACATTTAAGTATATGAAACAGCCCATGTACTTGTGTATTTACTATGATCATTTGACATAGTTATTAAGTCGCCCAAAAATGTGAACTACCTACATCACCCAATTAATTTCTCTTACTTAAAAGCTCTAACAGCCCATTGTACTTGTTTATTCATTTTTTTTGTACCTGGTAATCCATAATTTTTGAACTTGCATTTATATGTTTCATGTGAAATATTTAATAGGTCGCCCAAGAATTTCAACAACCTAGTCACATGGTTGTACCAATTAATTATAACATACCTAGGTGTGAACTTGCATTTCTTTGTATAAATATGAGGTTAATGTAGGATGAGTATGAATATACCTGGTTGTGATGTCGAATGGTAAAAGCCATTGCATTTTTTTGTATATAATTACTAATAATTATTTAATTTAGTTTAATTTGTTTTTTAATTTTTTATTGTTTTATTTTTTAATACAGAACCTGTAAGGAGACGATTATGGTTTGATGAGAATGATAACTGTGAAGTGATGGTAAAAGATATATTTGATGAAAATGTGGAAGAAATATATGATGAAGAAGTAAACAAGGACAAAGTTGATGAAGCATTGAAGGAAACATGTGAGGAAGATGTAAAGAAAATTTGTGACGAGCCGAAGAAGGAAACAGAAACGGCTGAGGATTATCAAGAAAGGTTAGACAAAGAAGCGTTAAGGGAAGCATTAGCCGAAGAAGATAGGGTTGAAAGAGAGATAGAGGAAAGAATCAGGGAAGAACATGAATACAATGATCTAATGTTTAAGATAGAATATGGGATTGCAGAAGAAGAAGACTTTGGGAGATGGAGAAACGAAACCTCATGGGATTTTATATTTAGACGATGAATCATGAAATGTATCTGTTTCCTGCATTTTTAGTTTTTATTTTCAATGTATGTTTCTGTTTCCTGCATTTCCTAGTTTTTTCAAATGATTTGTAATATATTTGAAATGTTTCCAACAATAGTTATCTTTTGTGTGCAAGTTTGTTTCCGCTTTTTTCTGCAACAGATATATCTTTGTTACAGGTTATAAAAAAATGTCATTAAGTATATCAACCTAACATGTATTATTCACATTTATGTGAATAAACCTTCCATTGTACTAGTTCCTTTAATACCACCCCTATATATATATATTGACATAAACATCTATAAGCATCACTCACATTTCCATACTTCAATAACCACACTACCCATGTATTCATCTTCCTCTTCAGGTGGGGCATATCGTAGGAACCAACACGAATACTACGATGTTGCTAATATGACCCATTGCAAATGTAAACCACCACATCCACTAGTTCAAAAAGTTTCTTGGACACCAACAAACCCTGGAAGAAGGTTCAAAAGTTGTCCTACAAGAGGATGTAAAGTTTATGGTTTTCTTGACCCCGAGCTACCTTCACAATATTACATAGACTTGCTTTACAGGGAGCATGAAGACAAAGTTCGTTTCATGAATGAAAACGGCACAAGTGTTGACAATTAACAAGATTCAGATCAAAATCTTGGAATGTTGGAAAAAGAATTGGTGGAGTTGAAGATTAAATCAAAATTTCATGATCTACTTTCCTTGTTAGCAGCTTTGGTATTTGTTATCTTTTTCATTATGTTTCTTAAATTAACCTGAAATATCTACCTAAGTAGTAAGTTATGCAAAAAAGGTATGATGTACGTTAGAAGTTATGCAAAACTAGTATGAATTTATGTGTTGCGATTATGATTTCCAGAAAACAACCATTGTTTCCAGCATAAACAAAGTCATAATATGTCATAATACCAACATTTGATCCACAGAAACCATATATCCATATACATGAAACAAAGTCATAATATGTCATAATACAACCATTGTTTCCAGCATGATTTCCAGCATCACAAAAAAAAATATATATAAAGTCACCGTAGGATGTTCATTGTTAGGGGACATCGTCTTTCACGATGTGCATTGTTGGGGGACATGTCCATGATATTCAATCTTTTGTTTCCATAAGTAATCTAACATTCTTTCACGATATGCAAGAGCTGTATTAGCAGGATCGTAGTCAATTAATGACATTTTATGACCCAAACGATAAAGATTGATGCATAACCAAATGCCGCAGTCACCGTAGGATGTGCATTGTTGGGGGACATCGTCTGCATATTTCCAGGTTATCGCATACCCATCGGTGTCTACGCCTTTTGATGTCAACACGCCCTTTTCTTTAAGATAATTTGGCAGCCAGTATCCAAATGTTTCCGGCATTGTTTGCTTCCACCAATAGTGTTTATTTGTATGATGACGAAACGAATCGTATATTGTGACAACACCGGTGCATATATGAAGCTCCCCTAAAGCCCAATGCTTTCTCGGCTGATTTATTGGAAAAAGTACCTACATTTGAGCAACAATTAAACATAAAAAATACGGAACAATGAATTAATAACAATGTTATATGAATATGTCATAATATAGTATACCAACCTTTTCAACATCACACCAAGGCACTGGATACTTTACGTCGTTTGCCCAAAAGCTTCGGATGTTACCATCCATAACACTTGCACTGAAAAATCCACCAGCCATAGCCCAGTTGGCGTCTGATGGTCGGACCGCCCACATTAAATCCACCCATACATCTATGTACTGTTTTGGGGATACAAATGTCAATACGTTTAGGTGGACTTCAATTCTTAAATGCAATTAAAGGCTTTTTTTGTATTTACCAATTGAAATTGCATCTTTTAAACTACTGAATGTTACTGCACACAGTTTGCACTATGTGCCATATGAAGACATTTTTCCATAAGATAAGCAAGACTAACATAAGGCAAGACTAACATAAGCAAGACTAACATAAGGCAACACTAAAAGATGAAATCACACGATTTGTATTTTCCCTAAGATAAGCAAGACTAACATAAGCAAGACTAACATAAGGCAACACTAAAAGATGAAATCACACTATTTGTATTTTCCCTAAGATAAGCAAGACTAACATAAGGCAGAATGTGCCATATGAAGACATTTTTGTTTATTTCAACTGAATGTGGTAACAAAACTATACAAAAATTTATACGAACCTCGTCTCTAAGCCATCCTGAACTCCAAGCACCTGTGCCAACTATACATTCCCAGAAACGCCGATCCACAATAGTTTCGTCTCCCCAAGGAAAATAGAACAGTGTATTTGGTGGTGCCTCCTTTAACCATTTTCTAAAGTAAGCTGGCACACTTACAACTGTTGGCTTTGACCTGCGAGCTCTTGACAGATTCTGAAGGATAGAAATTAATATATTATGTGGTTTTTCTATTATTAATACATTTTTAAATATATACGTACAGTCACATACCACTGTAAAAGGTTCAAATTGCGATTCTTGCAAATTATCGTCAAAATCAGGTGCTGCAGGCGGGGATATGTTTTTATTATTTATCCTCGATGAACGCCTTCGTAACTTTATTGGGGTAGTGTCAGGGGGATTGGTATATAGGGACTTGTAATATTTCCCTACTTTCCTCTTGCGTTTCAATTCATTGAATATAGATCTGACTTTTTCAGCTTGCAAAAATGGTATATAGGAGTGTGTAATAAATATCTTATGCATGTATTAACGACTAAAGGGTCGTCGTCATCGTCAATGCAAAAATGGTATTTAGGAGTGTCTAATTCATTGAAATAGTGTACCTTAACGACTAAAGGGTCGTCGTCATCGTCAATGCAAATCAACTCTACTCCATTGTCATCCGTGGTAGCCCCCTCCCATGCTGGTGAAAGCGTAATGTCACAACCCTCAGCTGACCATTGATCTACATTATCATTAACCTGCGGAGGAGCCTCACAATTTGAATCAGCCACTACCGTATCTGGTTCTTCAGCTGTATCACCCCCTCTTCATATGTTCGTTTGTCTTCAAATTCAGTTTCTTTTACTTGGGTATCCAAAGACATCGACTCATCCTAAAAATAAATGGTGAATGTTTTTAAGATGCAATAAAAATAATAGGTCGACAAGGATTGAATTATGAAACTGTATACGTACCACATGAGGAGTTTGTCCAAACCCATCATAACCAATATCTGAGAATTTTTCATTCAGGTTTGGTAACGAACTACAATCAAATTTATTATCAACATCTACTTGCATAACATTATTTGATTGATCTTGATCTGGAAACTCCATACCAACGGCTTTCATTAGCTGTGTCATAGGCCCCGTAAACATACAATGGTCCGTATAATAAAGGTTATGTTTCTGATCATCTGAATCATTGGTCTTCATGGGTGTGTTGACATCCACAGTTTTCAACTAAAAACAGGTACTCATATTAGTAAAACAAAAATAAATAACAATAATATTAAATTACTATAAAATTAAAAAAAATACGAATCTTCTTACCTTAATTTTACTATCATTAACTAAACACTTGGCGTCATTCGCTACCAACTTCTCTTCAAACTTAACTCCTAACACATTCTCAACAACCCCAATCCGTTGTTTAAGAATGGCCAACTGATCACTTAACAGATATGACACATCAACATCTCCGACTCTTTTTTCAATATCTCCAACATTTGACTTAATGGACGCAACCTCAGAATTAATGTGATTTGTATCAAGTATTGGTAATGTTAAATCTTTCTCAGAAGGCTCAGAAACATCTTTTTTAAGAACATCAGGAAATTCATTAGACCTATCATCTTTGTTATCCTCCACTCCAACAACATCGTCATTTAGGGTCGCACTTTCACCAACCTCAATAACGCTGTCTTCATGTATATGAATTTCATGACCAACATCATTTGCAAGTCCTGTATCATCGGGGTCAAGAAAACCATTTTCGGGGTCAGCCATATATTCATCTACCATATCCACCACATCAACATCATTTGCAAGTCATGTATCATCGGTATATTCGTGCTCCATTTCCACAACCGGAACCTCGTTTGCATTTTCTGCATTTGCATTTTCTGCAGAATCCATAGATTCAGGAGCAGCTTCAACAACCAGAACCTCTTTATCATATTTTTCATCATCCATTTTTTTTGCAATTCCTGTATCATCGCTATATTCAGAAGCCATTTCCGCCACCGGAACCTCGTTTGCATTTCCTGCATTTGCATCTTCTGCAGAATCCATAGCTTCAGTAGCAGTTTCAACAACCAGAACCTCATTACAATTTTTTTCAACATCCATATTTTCAGGAACCACTTCGGACACCGGTATCGCATTTGCAATTTCTTCATCATCTCTTACTATGAGTTGCATCTGAAGTCCTCGGATGTATTCCATGCTACGAATGTACCAAAGGCATTTCATCTCGGAATGTGTTGGTACCAGCTTCTTTATAGGCGGAACACCCTACAAAATAAATAAAATACAAGATTAAAACCGCAATTCATCATTTATCAAGTAATTTTGGGAGATTTAATTACCTGATCAAATAGAATAAAGTGATGCTTTCTCTAAAAAAATTTCACTTTCGACCATGATAATGCACGTGGAATCTTTGAAGGATCTTTGGTATAAAAATGTGAACTATTAGGGAAGCTTTCCAAAATCCATATTTGATAAACGAAGTAAAACAAAAAAGTCACAGTTACGAACACAAGATATCTATTTTGATACTTAATAACTATGTTTGCAAAATCAATATCAACTGTTTGGAGCAGGGCAGTATAATCAACTTATGTTTCTTATTGATTATGATTCAACCGGGCATACCTACAAATGATATACAAGTACTGGCCAATTTCTGAGAACCAAAGCAACTTATGTTTCTTATTGATTATGATTCAACCGGGCATACCTACAAATGATATACAAGTACTGGCCAATTTCTGAGTACCAAAGCAACTTATGTTTCTTATTGATTATGATTCAACCGGGCATACCTACAAATGATATACAAGTACTGGCCAATTTCTGAGTACCAAAGCATTTTGACTTTTTCATATGCAAATAACTTTGACCAAAATTGAACTAAGTTATGCTGTAATTACCCAATTATGCTACTAAACAACCTAAGTTATTGCTGTAATTAACTAATATGAGACCTAAACAACCTAAGTTACCCAATTATGCTATTCCTATCTATGAATTAACCTAAGGATTTAATGCAATTTCTATCTAATATGAGTCTAATGTGACTTATCTGGAATTTACCATCATCTTGCAAACAACTTAAACTCAGTGAATCTTACTCTACCAAACACTCCTTAATGGTATGTTTTCAACTATTTATGAATCAAATAATCTAAACAATCCACTAAACCACTCAACACCACAGAACAAGGATTATGCAGCATGAATAGTAAACGTCAAATGAGTAACAAAAATTAAAGCTAAGATAATGCATGTTTTAAATAAAATCTAACCTTCAGTGCCAATACAAATCCAAATAGATTGTATGTTTCTTCTTTTTTGGGAGATTTCCTGCATGTTTCCTGTTTATTAGAAGTTTTTCTAACAGCCTTGTTAGATTGATTGTCGGTATGCCTCTGAACAACATTCACCGTTCTTTTATACAAATGAACCCACATATACTCTCCCCATGGATATTCATTCCAAACGTCTAAATCCTCTATCATTTTCAACATATGATCCGGAATGTAGAACCTTGGTTCTCTACCTATGAACACACAGGTTGCAAGGACCAACAAGCAAATCCTAACAGCTTCTACATCCAAAATAGATTCCCATACTGGACCATTCTTCATAAACTTCAAAAGGTCTTCACCTTTTACTCTTTTCTTCAAAGTTGGTTTCTTTTCAGGAAACAAACAATCAAATAAAGGACTATATGGTATACCACGAACAATACGACCTACGTCAGTTTCCTCTTTGGCAACTTGCCCTAAATGAAAACCGGTTACAAGACAAAATTCCTGACGCCCAAAATCAAGAACATTATCACCAATTTTAAAACTAAGAGGAGGGCAAGTATTACTAACTATAGGAACCGTAACAGCATTTTGATAAAAATAATCATACAAATGGTTATCAGGATCTAAGGTGGGGATATCTAACCACTAACCAAACACGGTTGTTCTAAACAACTCGCTTCTATTACCATTCAACAAAGCTCTAATATGTGAAAGATGTTCTAATCTAGATCTTACCGTAATCTTTGCCTCGAACATTGTACTTGATTAGGGTTCACCGATGAGGGTGGTGTTGAGCGATGGTTTGTGTGTTTAATGGGTGTTGTAGCAGATTAGGGTTCAAAACGATTTTTAGGTGTTTAATGTGTGTTGTAGCAGATGGTTTTATGTGTGTGTGTGTTTAATTTAAGAATGATTTTATCACTAGTCAAAACTAAAAAGTGATTTTTTGTTTTGAATATATATTTGAAAGAGTGTGTTTAATAATAAAAAAGGTGTATTTTTATTTAATAAAAAGGTGTATTTTTGTATAAAAAAGCATGGAACAAGTTTCCATGCAAAAAAATATTATAAAAGATGTACCTTTACCTAACTAGTTGCCCAAGAAGGTACAATAGTGGGACCAAGTTGCCCAAGAAATTTGTACCATAAATTAATATAAAAAGACCATACTTTTTTGCTAAAAGACAAAATAGTGAAGTCGCCCAAAAATGTAGGTCCCAGTTGCCCAAGAAAATAGTGGGGTTAGTTGTACCTTGCAAGTACAAGGTGGGGACAACCAATAGGACACTTGTCAAAATTCTAGGATGGTTGCCCAAGTTTTCTTGTGAGAGAGTCGCCCTTGGGGTATTTGGGGAAGTTAGAAAATTTTGGGGTATTTAGGGTACACACTAGTGTACTTTTAGGTTATTTAAAGAATTTTCTCAAATTTAAATACTTAATAATTTTGCTAGTTTTTCACACCTCTAAATTTGGCAAAATGAGTACACTTGATAAGTTGGTGGAAAAAATAAATATATAAATAATACATTTCCTATTAGTTTACACACTAGTTTAAAATAAATAAAATAAATAAAATAAATAAATAAATAAATAAATAAAACAAGCAAACAAACATTTCCTATTAGTTTAGACACTAGTTTAAATAAACTAGATCTATTTACAAGACTAACTAATAGGGGTGATAATTCCCGACATAATATGAAATATGACCCGAAACCGACACGAAAATAAACAAGATAGGTTCGAGACTAAACAAGTTTGGGTTGGAAATAGGTCGACATGAATAGCCTGTTTACTAAATATGTTAGGCTTAAGTTGAGATTCTCAACCTGATTAGAACCTATTAACTCGTGTAAAAATGGATTAAAAATATTAAATATTACCGTAAAATTTATGTGTTTAATTTCATTACGCAACTATTTCATATATATATATATATATATATATATCATTTTTTTTAAATATTTTATAATGGTATATACTTATATCAATATATTTATTGTATTGCTTACAATATTTGTAACATACAACTTACTATATTAAATATGTCTCATTAATTACATTCAAATCATAAACGGGTCGATACGACTAGCCCATTTAATAACGTGTTTAGATTAGGGTTGAATTTCTCGACTCGATTAACTAAACATGCCAGGTTTAGGTTGGGATATTTGAACCCGCCAACCCACTAACCCGAACCTTTCAACCCACATACAACCCAAATATTTTATATTTATTTTAGGATAACTGAAAATAACAATATGAACATTTATTTTACAATAGAAAAAGCATGCACTAGCTGCCTTTTAGAGCACTTGGTAAGATAACTCAGGGTTAAAAGTTAACACACTGTCACGTCAGCGTCACATCAATTTTTACCTTTTAACCTTAACTCTTGACTTTCCACCCCGGTAACATAACTTACACTTAACTCACCTTAACTTACTTCCACCCCAATTATTTTCAATTTCAACCCCAAATTTTAACAAACACTTTATTTATTTAAAACATTAATTAAAACACAACATTACATTACGAAATAAAAAAAAAAAAAAAAAAAAAAAAAAAAAAAAAAAAAACGCTAATTAAAAATAAAGTACGAGATAAATAAAACACAACATCACATAAAAAAAAGGTACGAGATAATTATTCGTAATTGACGAGGAGGCAACCCAAGTTTCATGGCGATTCGATCCTTTTCCGCATTATCGAACGCCACCCAATGTGTATCTTTGCCGGTAGTGTCGAGCATCAAAAATTCTAGCTCCTTCAACCTTTGTTGTGCGACTTGATTTTCTGCGGTCGCCTGGTACGCCCTACTCGCCTCTTCACATTTTGACCGGTACTCTTCGCGCATCATCTCCGCGAAATTGAACAAAGAAAAGGAACCACCGGTGCTAGCCATGCCTCCGGTGCTTGTCGTTGTCACGGATTTTTGTTTCTTGGAAGCCCGGTTTTTTCCAATGGGCCGTGGTTCTGCGTCATGACCAAACAAATCCTCGTTTGTTTGACTTGGGACGTCGCTGGTTAAACCAACTGCCACCGGCGCGTCCCATTTTCGATGTGTACGCAACACGCTCCAAGCCTCTTCATTCGTGAACGGCGGGTTTTCTTGACGATACAGTAGGTTAGCACGTGTTAGGATATCAACTTCACTTTCACCACTTTTCACCTCCCGTTGCGCCTTTTTGTAGCAAGCGTTGAACTTATTGCAATCACGGTTCAACGCTTTCCACTTTCCTTGTAGCATATCCTTGTTGCGTTCTTTTGGATTTATTCTATTGAACTCGGCTAGTATCCGTTGCCATAACGTATCCTTAGATTGGGATCTCCCGACCTTAGGATCCTCTGAACATGCCACCCAACACTTGGCAAGCAATTATTTCTCAATTGGCGTCCAACGTTCCTTCACTTTTTCAGCATCATCTTCCTCGGGTTGTACAGGTTTTTTGGATTTTTTTGACTTACGTTTTTCACGACTTTTTGGTTTTTTGAGAAGTAGGTGTTTCCGGAACTTCATTTGTTTCCGTTTGGGATTGTTGTGAGTGTTGAGAGAATTGAAGATTTTGGAAATTGGAATTTAAGTTGGATTGTTGAGTTTTGTTCCAATATTGCATGGCTTGATATTGTGAGTAAGCTTCTTGAATCAACAAACCGAATTCATTTGGGTTACCCCAAATCGGTGTTGACGAACCCTCGTTTGGATTAGAGGAAGAACGTGCGTATGGGTTATTCCAGCTACTATCGAGAAGATTCATAAACGAGCCTCGTTTGTTGTTGCCGCCCGACTTTTTTTTTTTTTTTTTTTTTTTTTCTTCGCTAATAGAAGTGTATTGTAAATGAAAAGAGAAGTGAAAGTGTGAAAAAATATTGTGTGGGTTAATTGGTATTTATAGTTGTATTAAAATGGGTTTGGAAAAGTTTTTTTTTTTTTTTTTTTTTTTTTTTTTTTTTTTTTTTTTCAGGGGCCTAATTTGAAATTTTTTCTTTTGAAAGCAACGGTCATATATTCGTTGGCGGAGGGGCGTTTTTGTATTATTTTATTTATTTATTTATTTATTTTTACGTCGAGTGTTTGTTAACGTGGAGGGTGGTAAGGTAACACACCACTTTTTGCTCCTGCGTTAACTTTTAATGTTGGGGACACGTTACCTTACCCAAGGCTCTTAACATCCGCAACTGTTTTTGTCACATCATTACTTTTACGTTTTGTATAACTAATGTTAAAGAGTATTTTTCATGTAAAATGAAAACCAGATAGTTTTCGCTCAGTTGGTACTCATTTTTTAAAAACTCGTGAGCCTGTCGAAGAGATTTTATTGATAAAAGATCACAGATTCGAGTTTAGGCTCGTACTCCTTCCAGTTTGTCTCATTGGACCAGAAGACTTGTCAGAACTATCTTTTGTAATGTGGATAATGGTTGACAGGATATTTCCGTCGGTCCATGTGTTTTTTAATCTAAAATGAAAGAATTGGACCAATTATTTGTACGTGGCATTTCGAATACTCATTGAATATATTAGCTTAGGTGTCACATGTACCTTAATTTCCTTCACCACAGGGTCATCCCACCTGTCACTCCACTTGTCCTGTACTAGAAATATCCACTAAACCATCTTAGAAAAAATCTTATATACTCACCGCTAATATATATTTATTCAACTTTGTACAAAGAAAAAAGAAAGTATCACACAAGAAAAATGCCTAGCAAGTCACGAAGGAGACCTTTTAACGTGACCGAATTCCAAACTTTTTTTAACGGGTGGTTAGTTAGACAAGAGGAGTATTTACAAGAGTTGCGTTCAGCTTTGCAAACACGTGAGACTTTAGTTGATAATGACGTGTTACGCGACCAAGACGTGTTACGCGACTTAGTCACACGTGTACTCGCGCATTATCAACAGTACTATGAGCAAAAGTCGCGAATAGCGAATTACGATGTTTCGCTCGTTTTTTCGCCACCGTGGTTTTCGGCTTTTGAGAGGAGTTTCTTTTGGATAGCGGGGTTTAAGCCCGGGTTGGCGTTTCGGATAGTTAATAATTCTGTTGATGATTTGGATGGTCAACAGGTAAAGTTAGCAGTTAGCGGTTACAGTTAGTAGTCAGCATTTACAGGTAGCGGTAGCTATTTGTTTTATTAAAGTATTTATTAATATGTATTTGTCTTTGTACTTATATTGTGGGACCACTTTTATTTTATAAAATTGTATAGTAAGTTAGCTGTATCTTAATTATAAAGTGCAAAATGATATAAAAGGTATTATTAGCGTTTTATATAGGGTATGTTAAAAAAACGAAAGCTAGACCTACAAAAACTACGGCTGTTAGTTTAACGTAGTCATAGCTGTAATTATAATGTGTAAAATGGCGTAGAAGTTATTTAGAGTTTCGTGACAGGATGTGCTAACGAAAATAGCAATTTAATAAGCAATTAGATGTTTGTTTTATAAAAGTGTTCACTAATATGTACAGTATATGTTTTTCTCTGTAATTATAAGGTGTAAAATGACCATAAAAGCTAAATCATGGGCGGAGCTATGTGAGGACCGGGGAGGGTTCCGGCCCCTTAGGTCTAAGCCCGTTAGTGTATTTATTTGTGATTTCATGTATATTTTCGGAAAAAAAAATTATTTTGGCCCTCCCATATTTAATGTATTTCTCGAAAAAAATTTGTTTTGGCCCTCCACGAAAATTTTTCTAGCTCCGCCTGCTAAATGAAAATGTTACACTTACTTTTATTAGCTTTTTTAAACAAAAAGCAAAGCTTAAATGTTTGTCGACAAACAAGCATTATATTCTAAAAGCTAACTATGTGGATAATAATCAGGTTGAGAGAATGGAACAGTTAACAGCGGAAACAAAAGCCGAAGAACGAGAGCTGGAGAACGAAATGGCGAGGATTCAAGAAAGTGTAGCGGCTCCACCAATTGTTGAGGTAGTTAGGAGAATGGAATATGGCAGAAACGTTGACGAGATGTACGATGACATGGCTAGAGCGACTGAAGGATTGAGAAGCGAAATGGAAGTTGTCGTGGCAAATGCTGATACATTACGGTCTAGGACAGCGGAGCGTGTTGTGGAGATATTGTCTCCGGTTCAGAATGTGAAGTTTTTGGCGGCGGTGGCGGAGTTGCAGTTGAAGATTAGGATGTGGGGGTGGCAAATCGATGGTGATAGACTACGGTGAAACGATGGTTGTTGTTAGGTGCGTCGGACACGTTTGAGTTTGTTAGCTTTCTTTTATATGATATTATTATTTTTCTCGTTTCGTATAACATAAACTGATATCTTCCTTAAGTATGACATATTAAGTGTTCATATTTGGATTAAGCTTAATTTGCTTATATATATTTTGTAGTTGTTTTAATCATTCTTTTCCCTAAAATTTGAAACTATGAACAACTGATCATTAGTACTTTTATTGTAAAGTTGTAGTTATGCAGGTCATTTCTCATTAATTAGACGAAAGAAACAATGGATTATTCTTCGATTCATAGAAGGGTTTTGTAATACGTAAACTGGCTCATCAGTAAATTTTGTCGTGTCGTGACTATTTGCATATTAGAGTTGCAGCTGTAGTGATATTCAGCAATTTACTTCATCCCGCGACAATAGAGCTATATAATACTTTGGTCCTTGGCGGGTTCATGGATTATGTGTTTGCAAGGTTCGACTCTTTAGTGGTTCATGGTTGGTTTGGAAGTGGTTTGAGATCCATTCTTTTGAGGTTTAGTGAGTTCAGGTTGGAGATAAGTGTAGATCTTAGTGCTTCGTTTGTCTGGAACTTTGGATAGTATACCGTTATCTGATTCGTAAAAGATGTATACCTTCAGATCGACATCCCCTTTTGTTCATTTTCGTATATCCGAGCTATAAGTCACTAAGAGAACAGAATCACACTTCCATTGTCGTAAAAAGAAAATTCAACATTTCACTATTTTGTATCGATCTCATAACTATATAGAGTGCGAGTCAACATTGAATCATGCTCGATCATTCGAAAGGCCAACACACGAAAATAGAAAGATCGACAAAGAACTTAGTGAGGGATCAATGTTTGCTCTTTCACACACCACTTATGCTAAGACCAAATAGCTAGTATAAAGTATGAACTATTGTTGATTCATTTTATCATTTTAGTCACTGACTATAAGCTTAAGATTTGTCACTAACTCACTAACATAGTTTGTTTAAAAGTGTCAGATACCTTACTATTTTTCTTTGAACATTTGCAACACTTTCAAATAGCTTTAACTAGTGGTAAAAATGTCAAAATATTTTTTGTTATAATATTTGTTGATGCAAGAATACAAAAAAGGGGATGTAGCTCAGATGGTAGAGCGCTCGCTTAGCATGCGAGAGGTACGGGGATCGATACCCCGCATCTCCACTTTAGAACTTTTTTTTTTGTAAAAATGTTGCATGTTTTGTTTTAGTAACCAAACAAAACCAAAGGTATAGTAGTGCATATATTCATCTTTAGATACTCTATATGGTTTTCAAAGTTCAGATTCAGCGAGAATGTTGTTTAATTTCATCGGAAAGAGATCCTAAGGCCAAGATGAAGTGAGGGACCTCGTTGGTTTCGATTCCCTCTGCAGTACGTGTTATATCACAAAAGAAATCATAAACGACATCTCGCATAAAATTCTTGCCGTACCCATCCATGACCTTATTATAAGTAACAACATTAGGGTCGACTCGTCTATAATGCAGCAACTCAAAAAAGATTATGTGCTTTAGACCATGATGTCAATAACATACTTTTGCTTCTTTAATCTTGAAGTGCTTCGGTTACTATATGAAAGGTTTTTATATCCAAACAAATCTTTAGTTCCTCCATTTGTTTGAGCATCCTAGTGACCTCATCCCAATGGCCCATCTTAGAGAAGGCATAGATCAAAGAGTTATACGTGTGGACATTCAGTAGAATGTTATTTTCCGAGACCATTTCTTTAACGAGCTTGGAAGTATCATGAATCATTTTATCCTTGCAAAAGCTATCAACGAGCGTGTTATATGTTAACCTCTTGCGTCCATTAGCCTAAGCAAACCAATGCCTGTAAAGGTATTCCCAACCTTGCAAAGGCCTTGAATCATGGCATTATACTTAGCGACATCAGGTTCACAAGAGAGTTTATTATCGTATTATAACTTGATACATTATTATGAAGTAGCGTACCTTTCTTAAGGCAATAACCAAAAACTGGATAACCTAATGCAGTCTTATCCAACTCAATGTTAACAGGAAGACCAATGTGACACATTTGTTTGAAAAACGTTCGGAAAGAGCCGAGGATAATCATGTAAATAGACGAAAACAAGATCCAATAGCTTATTAAAGTTATGAACATTTGGGGGAGGACGAGCACTTGCCAACTTATAGAATTCTTTCTTACCTTTTCCACCAACCAATTTCAATATTATAGAGAAAACGACAATCAATTTGTGGTCTTGTGAATCTAGGGTTTTGGTCGGGTTGGGGATCTGGGTTGGTTGGGATAAGGTGTGTATGTGTGTGTGTTAATACTACGGAGCATTATATAAAATATGTGTTAGTGGAATGCCTTGTTGGATATAAATTACACACGTGGATAAAATAAATGTGACGTGTAAATCCAAAATTACAATTAATGGGAGAGGTATACCGGCTAACGGGATAGGAGGTAAACGGGTACACGCAATAGACGGATTTGCAAAGATTTGTGATATAATATGTGATGAGTGTCTAAATACTCATCATTTTATACCAATCTGAGCTGCCAAAACATACAAAAACACTCAAATATGTATCAAAATACTTAAAATATCTTAGAAGTGTGTTTTATATGTTTCAAATGCAAAATATGCAAAAACAGATGAAAAACGTACAAAGTTTGCATAATTGGCAGTTTCAGTCCCTCAAGTTTCATAAATTGGCAAAACTAGTCCCTGAAGTTTCAAAATGAAATAAAAGTCAACTTAAGCCCTTGGGAAACCAAAATGTTCACAAATGATCCCTGGATGAAAGTTTACACAAACTGGCAACTTTTACCCCTCAAGTATCAAAATTGGCAAAATAAGTCCCTGGGTATTAAAAATAGAATTTTATCACAAATTACCCTTGTACTATTCATGAATTACAATTTGGAACAAATTGATAACTTTTGGGGAATTTACACTTTTACCCCCTCAAAATCCAAAAATTACATAAAAGGTCCTTTAAAGTTTTAAAATACAAAATTATCAATTATTGGTCCTTGTGTTATTATTTATGGCAGGTTTGGTCCCTCAAAGGAAGTTTGGAAATGTGGCATTATCAGCCCCTCAAAAAATCAGAAGTTACAACATTGGTCCTTGGGCTTTATAACATCATAAAACCAAACGGATCCTTAGTTATATTAATACCACCAAACCAATCCATAAAACAAATAAAAAGCCCACCCATTATCCAGCCCAACCAACAGCCCAATCCACACTCTTTTAAATATAAAACCCGGTCAAAACCGTTGACCCCGCCAAATACCACCATCACTGTTCACCCTCCTCCCTCACACCTGCAACCATGAAACCAGGTGGTTTTTGCCACCTCTCCCCTCCACTTGCCTACCCCAGCTCACATACTACCCCCTGCACCACCTCATACCTAACCCAACCAACAATAAATGCTTCCCCACACAGTTTTTCACCCATACTTCACCCTTTACCCCTGTTTTCCTCTACTTGACCCAAAAGCTTCAAAAAGCTATCTCACCTTGTCCCTTACACCTCCACATAACATCAAGATGCATTAATTGCATCCAAACCGCCTCAAATTACACGTGGAGCACTTTGGCGCCAAAAAGCATATTCAAAGGTTGAGATCAATTCTACAAATTCAAGGGTCAAGATTGAAGAAGGAAACTTATGAGTGGTCTCCAAGGGTTCTGAGACTATAAAAAGAGGAAGGGAGGCAGAGGAAAATTCACTTTGGGCTAGCCAATGTCACGTAGTATAATTTAGTTTATTGCTTTCTTTTAAATTAATGTCATATACATTTCTAATGTTGTACTGAGACTCAAATTAGTGTAATGGAACTCCACTTTCAGTTTAATTACAAGTTACTTCTAAATTTCATGTCTTTTACATTTATCCTTTAAATTTCATGTCATTTACATTTCATGTTGATTAGTGTTGTTTTATGGACTTTTATAGGTCATGTAGGCTCCTGACAAAGCCTTAAGGCTTTTAGAAATCTCAAATCAGCTTAGTCTTTTAAAATCAAAAATACATAAAAATCAAGAAAAATTCAATGAAAAATAAAAAATCTGTGTTAAGGGTGTATAAGCTTGGAGCATGGTTAATTATGGATTGCCATGGGTTTTAGAGCCTTATGGGAGGCTTTAGGATGTGTGATTGAGCTTTGGTTCTTGTTTTCAGCTTATATGCCATTTGTAAGCCTCTTTTATCAATTTTTGCTTTTTATTATTCTTATGCTTAATTTGCTTTAATTCTTGTGTTTTTATGTTTACTTGTTATTGTTTAATCATATTAAAGCTTAAAATTATCTGTTTATGTTTTAAATTCCAAAGTTGCTTGAAAATTGCATTTTCACTATGAAAATGGCATATGAGTGATTCTTGTGTATTATTGTTATTAATGTTGTTTTACTGTTTAATCATGTTTAATTATTGTTAGTTAATGATAAAATAGTCTAATATTAAGTGTTCATGTTATGGAATTTGATTATGCTTGAAAATCCATTTTGACTGTCATATGCATAATTTTTGATAATCATGGTTTAAACCTTGTGTGACTACTTGTTTAAGCTTAAAGGGTTCTAATTCAACAGATGAAAACCCCTGGATTTGATGAAATTAGTATACACAGTCATGTGCTTTGATAAGTTAAAATTATTTCCATTTAAGGAGTGTTTGGAATTGCTGAGTGTAGAGTGATAAGTTGAGCCTAGGTTGCTAGTTATGGTTGCTATATGATGCATAGAGTTCCTTAAGGCCTGACAAGCCATAAGTCTATTGTGTATTTCATAAAAAAGTCAAAACTCATAATTTGGATCCTTAATTTGATCACTGTTATGAAATTCAAATCCAAATCCACCATACTAGTGTATAATTAGTGTATCTAGCTTATTTCCATGTTTCTATAACTTATTATAACTTATTGAGTCAGTAGATTAGATTACAAATTCATATAAGTCAAAGTTTAAGTGTTCTTGAAAAAGTCAAATTTCTTGATATGTAGTTTTTGGATTAAATTGACAATTTAATTCTGAGCTTATTAATGAGTTATATGACTAATGCTTATAGGGTTTTATAGTTTTGTTGCTAGTCTTTCTTAGTGATTTTTGTTGATTTTTAGTTTAGCTTTTAAGCTGCTTAAATATGCTTATCTCTGAGCTAGTTTTTCAAAAAGGTGCCCTGTGCACAGGTTTGCTAAAATTTTCATAAGTCCAAAGATTGTTCATTAGTGCATGATTAGTGATTTATTTGTTGTTTTGATTAGTTAACCATGCTACCTGCTTATGCATGTGCTTAAATTTCCATTGAGTGCTTATTTTAGTGCTTAAATTGTCCAATCAAAACCTAAAAATCAAACTAAGTATACTGAGCAACCAGTGTACTTTAGACATATTCATAAGCTTCTAAAAAGCCCAATAATGGACTTGAGATTGTGTACCTTAGCTTTTTAGGAAGCCTAGGTACCATACTTACTGGATTTAGTCTTATCCTAAGCTTTATAGCTTATGTGAGAAGCTACACTTAGCTTACATTTTGTTCAAAAATCCAATATTACACTGAGCAATCAGTATTATAAGGGCTTATTCATAAGTCTTTATAAAGCTCATTAGTGAGTTGTAAGTTGTAATTTTTGGCTTTTTGGAAAGCTTATCTACCAGTCTCAAGGTTACAAAGCTCATTTTTCATTTTTAAACCCTTATACTAGGGCTGCTATAAGCTTTTAACTTGTCCATTTTCATGAGTATGCTGAGAAATCAGTGTACTCATGCTTACTTCATAAGCCCCTCAAAAGCTAACCTGTGGACCCCACAGGTTGAGCTTTAGCTTTTTGGTTAGCCTCCCAGGTAAGCTTATTGGGTCAAAAGCTCTTTTTCACTCCTGAGCTTATTTGTGGGTCCCACTGTAACCACCCGTAATTTTCGGACTATTATTTCAGTGGAATAATTTGTTTTTATCAGAAAATGCGAATTATTTATTTTCTGATGTTTACTAATGATTAGAAATTAAAAACGAGAAGTTGTCTCGCTTTTTTTTATAAACGACACGACACGCGTACCGACACTACCATAGTAACGGCATAAACTTAATAATTTATATCTTGAGTCGAAAATGGTGCTTTCATATTACTTTTATAAACACGCTCTCAAAATTATATTTTTCGCACTCGCGTTAAACCAAAAGTACGACATTTTACACCGGAGTTCAGCGAGATACGAAGTACACAGGACACACTCTTTATTCATAAAACAAAAGCTTATAATACAAGTTATATTTCTTCTTAACCATCTACCCATTTACGTTAAAATAAAAATACAAAAGTTACACATTCTTTTATTTAGCCGTCTAAAAAAAAAAGTAAACGTCCCCTTTACCCACTCCCAACACACGTTTCATCAAAAAGAATACACCTCTCAAAAATCTTATCAGTTCCCTGTTTCTTCTTGAATACTTCATCTCCCTCCTTAGTGATAAAAAGATCAGTCGCTTTCACTACTTTTCTATTTGTGTGTGCTGCATCCCAAGATCCAGACAACAAAACGGCTGTACACTTGCACTTTTTCTCCATCCCAAGATGAGTCACGCCAAGGCAACCCTTGCACGCCAAGGAGAAGCAAGTTTTGTTTTTAATCCATTTTTGGTTATGATCGATTGTCATTAATCAAAAGGTAGGGTTAAAGTTTTCCTCTTATTTTCTTTTTATCCTCAAACCAATCCATAGGGCAACACATCTCATCTTGGTGTGGTTTGCTTGCTTGGATTCTGATTCGGGTTAATTATTTGATCGGGTTTCATCATATTGTTGGTCTTCTTCTTCAATCGACATCACTCTTGTAAGGATCACTTTGATTTCTATGCTTTGTTATGTTTCTTGATTTTCTCCTATTTCGAAATTTTATTGATGTTAATTCATTATAAGTTTGCTGATTTTCCAAGTTGTAATCCGGTTTTGAATAATACATATAAATCGATCGACATACATTTATTTGGATTGATTAATCTTTGTTGTTATTGATCTTGTGTGGCAACTAATAAGTTACAAACTAAAACTAGATTGGCTCTTTTGGGTTGTGCTCGTTATCGTTTTTACTTGTCTTAGTGGCTTGTTTTGTTACGATGAATCTTGGGGTATAATTGTTTTGTAACAAAGTTTTGTTGGTGTTGCTTTTGGTCGTTGGTCGAATCCACTGTTTGGGTCGAACCCAACAGTGAGCACCTGGGTCTTGTTCACCTTGTCCTCAAACTGCAACTTCACAAATTATTTGATGAAATGGCTTAAGATAAAGCTTAGTTTGCGTTCTGTTGTTGTGACTCTCGATATACAAGAAAAGACCATTTTGTTTGAGCTGATTCACAGCTTATTGTCAAATTTAGTGACTAACTTTAAGGGTGTTAAACTTTGGTTTTGTTTTGGTACACAATTCGACCTCCAAAGGGAATTGCATTGTGTTGGTTTCTGATCACCAAGATGCACCCCAAATGGGTACGTTTGGATATGTTGTCAGTCATAACAAGACACCCCGAGGGTGTTTGACACTTGGTCTAACACTAGTCCTCGAGAAAGGCTTAGGGTCTCGTTAAGTTAAGAGTCGAGTTAAACTTTTTGATCTTGTGCTTGGCATGTTTTTCCTCGCGTCAAAAAGAAAAAGAAACTGCTTCCAAACTAAACTGGTTGCTTTGTACACCTATGAACAAAGATGTGTGTACACGTCTGGGCCAAAACCCAATGATATTAAGTGAGTGTTTGTTAGCCTTGTTCTGGACTGAAAGCCCACTCCACTTACATTAAGGGTGCGTTTGATGTTGTTGCCCAAAAACAGATTGTCAAGAGGATGCTACCTTCCATTTTTCAACTTGCCACAACGAATGAACTAGAATAAATATAAATTCTGATGATGATACGAATCGAGTCACGTGCTTGTTTTTCCTCGGCCTATCTCACGCCTCATTACCGACTCACTCGTCTTTCTCGTCCTTGACATTATTACACAACATACCTTAAAGCTACTAAACATATTTTATAAACGGATTCTAAACTAGCAATTAGAACTTAACTTTTCACAACGTTAAAGCTATAACCTTAAATTATGTATCGACTAATGATGAAAAATATAAATTATAACTTATTTTTGATCATGAGTTAATACGTCCTACAGTGGTTTATTTATAACGAAACTTATCTTGATATTACTAACTCATATACTTGAAAAATAACATAACAACGGGGTATTTTTATTCGTGACGTCTAGTCCGATTTCATAAAAATCCTACATTTATGGAGAACCTAAAAATTTATTTTAAATACAAGCTCTTTTAATAAACTATTACATGAAATATATTTTTTTACACAATTTTATCAACCAATATCTAGCTATAAATATACTTCTAAACGACATCATTATAGTCCGATTTCGTTTACCATTTATATGTGATTACTTTTCATACATCGTCTTTCGGTTAGTGACTTATTTGTCCTTGACACTTTTCTATTACATACTTGTACACTTATGCACTTCCAAGAGCCAATACTTACAAACACTTAGAAAAATGGTTTTAAACTTAAACGCTGCCATACAAGCAACAACAACGCAAACACTTTAAAACTTTAAAACTTATTTTGACTTCACACACCGAGTCTTAAATGAGAACTGTGAACTAAAACATGCCTTACTAATCTAGGTCGCGTGTCGGTGCCGCACATTCATACTATTTAACCTTACTCTATTCAGACTGCTTTACTGAGGTGAGTTCATACCCCCTACTTTTACTTGTTTTATGATTGTTTTGGGGGAGAATACATGCTCGTTTTTAACTAAACTCAATGCCTGTTTATACTTAAACTCGTTACTTGCTCTTACTTGAAACATGACTTATTTACTTATTGCACATTGAATTACCTCATTTTGAACGCGAGTGTTTAAATCATATATGTGAGTTTGTAGCCCTACTTTATTTATACTTGTTTCACCACTATGGGGTGAGAATCATGCAAAACATTTTCTGGACCACTATAATGTTTTTACTTTCTCAAAAATATTACGTGGAATTAGCCTAAGACACTGAATCCCATATGCCCAAACTCATGAACCGTTAATTCCTGCGGGGAAGCGCGAATGCTATAGATAGATCTATTGGGGATGACACCCCCGTTCGGTTTGACCGGATAGGCAAACGCGAGCGTATAACATGTCGAAACACGAGTGTCACGGGATTGACACTTGCAAGGGCTTTCTTTAACATGCTTCTAGAGCATGCACACTGTCATAGTTTCGGTTGCATGAACTTAGTGCTAGCGTAATAGACTTCTACTTTTATGTGACATTATATTCGTTGTAATGATCACATACTTTGCCTATGGTCCAACTTTACGCTTAATACTTATGGTCTACTTTACTGATACTTTTCATAACACTGTGAGTAAAGCAGTAGTCACTAAAACTGAACTTGATATGTATGTGAACGGTCATTCACACTCGAAACCTTGTGGTCCACATTACTACATTTACTTGAATGTAAACTATATTTTCATGACATTGTGAGCGACACAATGGTCACAAAACTTTTATCAAACTCTCATTTTCTTTCATACTAAATTGCTATTTATACAAACTTATGAACTCACCAACCTCGTGTTGACACTTTTTAGCATGTATTTTCAGGTTTAATGTGATAACTTACGGTTGAAGGCTTTTGGCATGGCATGGCATGGTCATAGATGACTCTGATACATTTGGGACCGCTTAAATCCTCTTATGGGCCTATATTTCCGCACTATTTTTGAACGATGCAAACAAATACTTTTGACTATGAACTTTCTTCCAAACGGTTGAGGTAAAAACCGTTCTTTGTACCTTATGTTATGATACCGATTTCGTAGCACCCCAGTGACCCGTATGCTTCCGCTGGACCCTGTTTTGGGGGTGTTACACCCACCAAGGGCTACAAAGTCCCTCTTTTGGACTGTTTGGAACAAGGGTATAGTGGAAGTGCTTATTTGCTTATGTGAGCTTATTCAGTGCTTTCCATGGTATCTCCTTGTTTATTTCCTGTTCATATCACTTGTACATATTATATTTTAACTTTAGTTTACACTGTAAAGCTTTTCTAAGCTTTTTCCAAGCTTATGAGTCCACTGTGAGCCCAAAAGCTTAACTGAATGACTCATAAGCCCACGAATTGCTTATTTCCTCAGTTTGTAAAGTTCCAATTTCCATAAACTTGTGTAATATTAGTATTTAGATAGATTTATAAAAAGAAAAAAAACAAAACCAAACTTTAAAGCTAGTGATAGCTTCTATTTAAGAAGCTTAATGCTTAAAAAGCCAACTGAGATGGAAATAAGCTCTCACACAGCTTATTTCCAAGTTTTGGAAAAGTTGGTTTTGTTAAAATTTAATATTTTAGCTTAATGTATAGTTTTGCAAAAAGAAAAATCAAAAATAAAATAAAAGCAAAAATGTTGGGTGTGTGTTGGATTCGAACCTGAGACCTCTTGGCTAGTATACATGCTTAACACACACACCCCTTCCATCTGCTCTGGGGCACCAGTTCCGTTTATACTTGCATACATAATATACTTAACACAGTTTTGGTGCATTTGGCTTATTTGGACTGTGCAGCTTATTCCAGCTTATTGGAATAAGCTGATGACCCCAAAATATTTTTCCTAGCTTCTTCATAAGATAATATACTTTCCATAATTTTTTCATAATTTTTACTGTTCATATAGTATTTATAATAATTAATATAGTTTAAATACCTTTTAGTAAATAATAAGTAATATATTTTTAAAACAGCTTATTTATAACTTTTATAAACTTTTTATATTTTTTATGGATTCCTATGATGGTTAAGTAAATTTATAAAAAGTTTCATAATTTTATAAATCAGTTTAGTATTTATAATAATTAAATTAGTATTAATTAGTTTAATTAAGTAATATTAGTTTTTAATTAAGTTTTCTTATTTTTGTTAATAATATATAGTTTTTATATTTTTCTTAGCTTCTTATAATTAGTTTAGAATTATGTAAAAAGTTTTAGATTTTTGTTTAGTCATTTAGTATTTATAATAAATCTATAATAGTATTTAGTAATTAGATAATAGTAAATAATTAATAATAAATAGAATAATTGTATAATAAATATATTTTTAGTTTCAAAATTTCTTTTATAGTATTTTAAACTTTTCTAAGTTTTAATTTTATTTTTTTAAGTAATATTTAAATTTTTCTTATTTTTAGGTAATTATTAAATAGTTATAAATAGTTTTTAATTAAATAGTAATTAATATAACATTTGTAAATATTATTTTAAATAAGTTATAATTATAAGTAAACATTTTAAGTTTATTTAATTTGCATTTAAGCCGTTAAGGCATGCAAATTCCCTCTTTGGGAAAGTTTTGTTTTATTCGTTACGTTTACGTTTATTTAAACTTAAACGTACGTTTGTAAATATCATTTATTTTAGGGTTTCTGATTGTACGTTTCTTAAATGAAGTAGCTGTGACAGAGCTATTACTATTCACATTCCAGTGTTAGTCATTCAGATTCCCATTTTTCTATATACATATTATTTCAACACATTACAAGTCATTGTACTATCACGCACACCTCGTTGGGACATAACGACCCGGGGATGTACTTTTCTGTACTCACGTACTTTTTCTGTACTTAACTCCCACGGATTAACTTTGCTAGTTCCTCCCGGGCTCCATTTAGATATTACGGTTAACCATTCACAAGTGGTTAGCTTGTGTGATAAATAAGTGACGGTTCGGGAGGAATCAAAATTTGGCGCCGCTGCCGGGGAGGTGTGCTGCCTACTATGACTTGTATTTTATATTTTGTTGAAATATCTATCCTTGTATGTATATTATGTATACTTTATCATTCAACTCTGATGCTGTCAGGGTATATTTATTACAGTTGATCATTCACAAGTGATTAGCTAGCGTGGTAAACCTGACACAAGCCTGGGAGGTAGTGATTACATATACTATATCATATTTCATTTCATAAACAATATAAAATACAAAAACATTTTTCCTTTGCACACAACTTGCACAGTTTGATGGTCCCTCAGTTACAATATTTGGTTGTTGGCTGTTTACAGTTACTGAGCTCTGTCAGACCCAGATTCCCTTTCGAGGGGCGGTTGTTAGGAATTTTCTTTCTTTTGTATATATATATAAAAATTTAAAAATACAAAAACATTTATAAAAGTTAAAAATCAAAAATAATCTTCTAACCTTAGCATTTATAATTCTGTGAGTGACAATCCCACTCCAATTTCTCATCCAATCTGTGAGTGGCAATCCCACTCCATTTCACCATGAACAATTTAATTCGGGGTCAAGTCAAGCTAGCGACTTGGTAATAAAAAAATAATAGCATAAACATGGGTTTTCACCCGTGTGTATCACCCTAGTGTGGGGGTGTGCCCCACATGTTGTATATATTTTGAAAATGAAGTGAAAAATTGTAAATACAGAAAAATAAAATAATTGTTGTGTTACCCCACTTAGTTTTAAATGTTATCTTTTTACGTTCAAGGATTCGGCATAATAGCCGGGATTTTGAATATTGAGGACAATATTCATTTCTAGTGTGGGGGATGGAAATTCTGGCGAATTTTATCACTTATATACCCTTGTATGCCCTTTTTCCCAAAAATGGCCAAAATTTAAAATTTTTTCATTTGGTGTTAGTGTTTTACACTAAACACAACAAATGGTAATCAATCCACCATGTCTAACACACATAAGGATTGGCTAATCCAGGAGCAAACGGCTCTTGGTAAAGATATCTCAAACCCGTTGATGGCTTGCAATTTGCCCAAAATTGTATGGTACCTCAACTCGCCATATCCTAAAAAGCGAATGAGTTGGCTAGCCCGCAAGATTATGGCTTGTGGTAAAGGCCGTGGAAAAACCATAATTGGTAATCAGCTCACCAAGATGTTGACTATTCCATCAAGAGTTGGCTAGTCCAGAAGCAAACGGCTTTTGGTAAAGACTAATCAAATCCATTGACAGCTGGTGATTTGCTCAAAATCACACGGTTATCAGGTGTACCACAGTTCTTACACCTGGCTACTCCAGAAGTGATGGCTTTTGGTAAAGAGATGAAATCCATTAATTTTTCATAAAAGATTGCTAGGGACTAGCAATAGTTTAGTGTGTGGGATTGATGAGTGTCTAAATACTCATCATTTTATACCAATCTGAGCTGCCAAAACATACAAAAACACTCAAATATGTATCAAAATACTTAAAATATCTTAGAAGTGTGTTTTATATGTTTCAAATGCAAAATATGCAAAAACAGATGAAAAACGTACAAAGTTTGCATAATTGGCAGTTTCAGTCCCTCAAGTTTCATAAATTGGCAAAACTAGTCCCTGAAGTTTCAAAATGAAATAAAAGTCAACTTAAGCCCTTGGGAAACCAAAATGTTCACAAATGATCCCTGGATGAAAGTTTACACAAACTGGCAACTTTTACCCCTCAAGTATCAAAATTGGCAAAATAAGTCCCTGGGTATTAAAAATAGAATTTTATCACAAATTACCCTTGTACTATTCATGAATTACAATTTGGAACAAATTGATAACTTTTGGGGAATTTACACTTTTACCCCCTCAAAATCCAAAAATTACATAAAAGGTCCTTTAAAGTTTTAAAATACAAAATTATCAATTATTGGTCCTTGTGTTATTATTTATGGCAGGTTTGGTCCCTCAAAGGAAGTTTGGAAATGTGGCATTATCAGCCCCTCAAAAAATCAGAAGTTACAACATTGGTCCTTGGGCTTTATAACATCATAAAACCAAACGGATCCTTAGTTATATTAATACCACCAAACCAATCCATAAAACAAATAAAAAGCCCACCCATTATCCAGCCCAACCAACAGCCCAATCCACACCCTTTTAAATATAAAACCCGGTCAAAACCGTTGACCCCGCCAAATACCACCATCACTGTTCACCCTCCTCCCTCACACCTGCAACCATGAAACCAGGTGGTTTTTGCCACCTCTCCCCTCCACTTGCCTACCCCAGCTCACATACTACCCCCTGCACCACCTCATACCTAACCCAACCAACAATAAATGCTTCCCCACACAGTTTTTCACCCATACTTCACCCTTTACCCCTGTTTTCCTCTACTTGACCCAAAAGCTTCAAAAAGCTATCTCACCTTGTCCCTTACACCTCCACATAACATCAAGATGCATTAATTGCATCCAAACCGCCTCAAATTACACGTGGAGCACTTTGGCGCCAAAAAGCATATTCAAAGGTTGAGATCAATTCTACAAATTCAAGGGTCAAGATTGAAGAAGGAAACTTATGAGTGGTCTCCAAGGGTTCTGAGACTATAAAAAGAGGAAGGGAGGCAGAGGAAAATTCACCTTGGGCTAGCCAATGTCACGTAGTATAATTTAGTTTATTGCTTTCTTTTAAATTAATGTCATATACATTTCTAATGTTGTACTGAGACTCAAATTAGTGTAATGGAACTCCACTTTCAGTTTAATTACAAGTTACTTCTAAATTTCATGTCTTTTACATTTATCCTTTAAATTTCATGTCATTTACATTTCATGTTGATTAGTGTTGTTTTATGGACTTTTATAGGTCATGTAGGCTCCTGACAAAGCCTTAAGGCTTTTAGAAATCTCAAATCAGCTTAGTCTTTTAAAATCAAAAATACATAAAAATCAAGAAAAATTCAATGAAAAATAAAAAATCTGTGTTAAGGGTGTATAAGCTTGGAGCATGGTTAATTATGGATTGCCATGGGTTTTAGAGCCTTATGGGAGGCTTTAGGATGTGTGATTGAGCTTTGGTTCTTGTTTTCAGCTTATATGCCATTTGTAAGCCTCTTTTATCAATTTTTGCTTTTTATTATTCTTATGCTTAATTTGCTTTAATTCTTGTGTTTTTATGTTTACTTGTTATTGTTTAATCATATTAAAGCTTAAAATTATCTGTTTATGTTTTAAATTCCAAAGTTGCTTGAAAATTGCATTTTCACTGTGAAAATGGCATATGAGTGATTCTTGTGTATTATTGTTATTAATGTTGTTTTACTGTTTAATCATGTTTAATTATTGTTAGTTAATGATAAAATAGTCTAATATTAAGTGTTCATGTTATGGAATTTGATTATGCTTGAAAATCCATTTTGACTGTCATATGCATAATTTTTGATAATCATGGTTTAAACCTTGTGTGACTACTTGTTTAAGCTTAAAGGGTTCTAATTCAACAGATGAAAACCCCTGGATTTGATGAAATTAGTATACACAGTCATGTGCTTTGATAAGTTAAAATTATTTCCATTTAAGGAGTGTTTGGAATTGCTGAGTGTAGAGTGATAAGTTGAGCCTAGGTTGCTAGTTATGGTTGCTATATGATGCATAGAGTTCCTTAAGGCCTGAAAAGCCATAAGTCTATTGTGTATTTCATAAAAAAGTCAAAACTCATAATTTGGATCCTTAATTTGATCACTGTTATGAAATTCAAATCCAAATCCACCATACTAGTGTATAATTAGTGTATCTAGCTTATTTTCATGTTTCTATAGCTTATTATAACTTATTGAGTCAGTAGATTAGATTACAAATTCATATAAGTCAAAGTTTAAGTGTTCTTGAAAAAGTCAAATTTCTTGATATGTAGTTTTTGGATTAAATTGACAATTTAATTCTGAGCTTATTAATGAGTTATATGACTAATGCTTATAGGGTTTTATAGTTTTGTTGCTAGTCTTTCTTAGTGATTTTTGTTGATTTTTAGTTTAGCTTTTAAGCTGCTTAAATATGCTTATCTCTGAGCTAGTTTTTCAAAAAGGTGCCCTGTGCACAGGTTTGCTAAAATTTTCATAAGTCCAAAGATTGTTCATTAGTGCATGATTAGTGATTTATTTGTTGTTTTGATTAGTTAACCATGCTACCTGCTTATGCATGTGCTTAAATTTCCATTGAGTGCTTATTTTAGTGCTTAAATTGTCCAATCAAAACCTAAAAATCAAACTAAGTATACTGAGCAACCAGTGTACTTTAGACATATTCATAAGCTTCTAAAAAGCCCAATAATGGACTTGAGATTGTGTACCTTAGCTTTTTAGGAAGCCTAGGTACCATACTTACTGGATTTAGTCTTATCCTAAGCTTTATAGCTTATGTGAGAAGCTACACTTAGCTTACATTTTGTTCAAAAATCCAATATTACACTGAGCAATCAGTATTATAAGGGCTTATTCATAAGTCTTTATAAAGCTCATTAGTGAGTTGTAAGTTGTAATTTTTGGCTTTTTGGAAAGCTTATCTACCAGTCTCAAGGTTACAAAGCTCATTTTTCATTTTTAAACCCTTATACTAGGGCTGCTATAAGCTTTTAACTTGTCCATTTTCATGAGTATGCTGAGAAATCAGTGTACTCATGCTTACTTCATAAGCCCCTCAAAAGCTAACATGTGGACCCCACAGGTTGAGCTTTAGCTTTTTGGTTAGCCTCCCAGGTAAGCTTATTGGGTCAAAAGCTCTTTTTCACTCCTGAGCTTATTTGTGGGTCCCACCAAGGGCTACAAAGTCCCTCTTTTGGACTGTTTGGAACAAAGGTATAGTGGAAGTGCTTATTTGCTTATGTGAGCTTATTCAGTGCTTTCCATGGTATCTCCTTGTTTATTTCCTGTTCATATCACTTGTACATATTATATTTTAACTTTAGTTTACACTGTAAAGCTTTTCTAAGCTTTTTCCAAGCTTATGAGTCCACTGTGAGCCCAAAAGCTTAACTGAATGACTCATAAGCCCACGAATTGCTTATTTCCTCAGTTTGTAAAGTTCCAATTTCCATAAACTTGTGTAATATTAGTATTTAGATAGATTTATAAAAAGAAAAAAAACAAAACCAAACTTTAAAGCTAGTGATAGCTTCTATTTAAGAAGCTTAATGCTTAAAAAGCCAACTGAGATGGAAATAAGCTCTCACACAGCTTATTTCCAAGTTTTGGAAAAGTTGGTTTTGTTAAAATTTAATATTTTAGCTTAATGTATAGTTTTGCAAAAAGAAAAATCAAAAATAAAATAAAAGCAAAAATGTTGGGTGTGTGTTGGATTCGAACCTGAGACCTCTTGGCTAGTATACATGCTTAACACACACACACCCCTTCCATCTGCTCTGGGGCACCAGTTCCGTTTATACTTGCATACATAATATACTTAACACAGTTTTGGTGCATTTGGCTTATTTGGACTGTGCAGCTTATTCCAGCTTATTGGAATAAGCTGATGACCCCAAAATATTTTTCCTAGCTTCTTCATAAGATAATATACTTTCCATAATTTTTTCATAATTTTTACTGTTCATATAGTATTTATAATAATTAATATAGTTTAAATACCTTTTAGTAAATAATAAGTAATATATTTTTAAAACAGCTTATTTATAACTTTTATAAACTTTTTATATTTTTTTATGGATTCCTATGATGGTTAAGTAAATTTATAAAAAGTTTCATAATTTTATAAATCAGTTTAGTATTTATAATAATTAAATTAGTATTAATTAGTTTAATTAAGTAATATTAGTTTTTAATTAAGTTTTCTTATTTTTGTTAATAATATATAGTTTTTATATTTTTCTTAGCTTCTTATAATTAGTTTAGAATTATGTAAAAAGTTTTAGATTTTTGTTTAGTCATTTAGTATTTATAATAAATCTATAATAGTATTTAGTAATTAGATAATAGTAAATAATTAATAATAAATAGAATAATTGTATAATAAATATATTTTTAGTTTCAAAATTTCTTTTATAGTATTTTAAACTTTTCTAAGTTTTAATTTTATTTTTCTAAGTAATATTTAGATTTTTCTTATTTTTAGGTAATTATTAAATAGTTATAAATAGTTTTTAATTAAATAGTAATTAATATAACATTTGTAAATATTATTTTAAATAAGTTATAATTATAAGTAAACATTTTAAGTTTATTTAATTTGCATTTAAGCCGTTAAGGCATGCAAATTCCCTCTTTGGGAAAGTTTTGTTTTATTCGTTACGTTTACGTTTATTTAAACTTAAACGTACGTTTGTAAATATCATTTATTTTAGGGTTTCTGATTGTACGTTTCTTAAATGAAGTAGCTGTGACAGAGCTATTACTATTCACATTCCAGTGTTAGTCATTCAGATTCCCATTTTTCTATATACATATTATTTCAACACATTACAAGTCATTGTACTATCACGCACACCTCGTTGGGACATAACGACCCGGGGATGTACTTTTCTGTACTCACGTACTTTTTCTGTACTTAACTCCCACGGATTAACTTTGCTAGTTCCTCCCGGGCTCCATTTAGATATTACGGTTAACCATTCACAAGTTGTTAGCTTGTGTGATAAATAAGTGACGGTTCGGGAGGAATCAATATGAAAAAAAATAGTTGCCTACACAGAACAATAAAAGGTGTCAACTTGAATGAATTTTCAAGTCATTTGCCCAAAAAGAAATGCATAGTTCATTAGTACTTCATTTGATAAAAGCATACATTGTGATGCCTAATTATATGATACTACATCCGTCCCTAAATAAGTGTCCACTATTGACTTTTTAAGTCTTCTCTTTTTAACTTTGACCGTAAATTATTTTATTTGTGTTATGTAATACTTGATACAAAATATATGAACGAATTTGGTCTTAAATGTATTTTCATTGGTATAATTTTCATCAAGTATTACATAACACGAATGAAATAATTCAAAGTCAAAGTTGGAACAAAAAGACTTTGAAAGTCAATAGTGGACATTTATTTAGGGACGGAGGGAGTAGCATTATGCTTTTGACACATATTAACATATGCCACATAGATATAAGCATAAGATTAGTCATAATTTCACGCTCCTCATCATAATTATGTAATAATTTATAATCTGAATTTCAATTTGAATCGTGTAATCATTTTCAGATTAAAGTATTTCGTCCGTATATGCAGTGGCAGCGAAGAGGGTGTGCAAGTGGTGCAATCGCACAGAGCCCCACGATCTAAGGGGTCTCATTTTGTTACTTATGCGACTGCCTCTTCTTTGTAAATCAAATTAGTTAAATACAACTCATCTCGGAACAATAAATAAAACGTCATTAAGAGGCCTTATTATAAGAAATTATTACAAATGAACACCTTTTATGTACACCTTTAAGGTTTTTTTTTTAGTTTTGATGGGTCCTCTTTTTAATTTTTGCCCGGGGCCTCCAAATTCATTTAACAGCCCTGCGTATATGCTTCTCGTTCATGAAATGCTTAATTGGATAAGACAGAGTGTACACTCCGCACCTCCTAACTCGTCTTGAGCTAAACTTGTATACTACTATTGATCTCAAATAAAACACAGTCACAAAAAATAATTGATAAAAATAAAATTACCAACACACCATCATCCATGTGTCAAACTACATAATTTGACCAATTCATAAATTATTTTTAATTTTATTTTAGAGGAGTAGTTATTAGAGCTGGCATATCGTGTCTGACACGACACGATAAGACACGAACACGATAAGACACGAACACGAATAACCTAAACACGAACACGACACGATAAAAAATCGTGTCACTTTTTTCGAACACGAACACGACACGAAAATTAACATGTTACACGATAAGGAACCTGTTAAGGGACCTGTTAGCCTATATCTCTTACACAGATTTTGATTGGTACAACCCAGATCCAAAAATGGTATTAATCACAAGCTAAGAAATATCCAGTTATGAAGAAAACAAAACTATTTACGAAAAAATATATTAATCCAATTATATCATGATCATTTTAGCCGATATATATAACTGTTAAGATGTTATTGCAAGAAAATTAAAAATACATTGTCTAAAATCGAAAAAATAAATAAATAAATAAAATAAACACATCTAATGGTGTTTTTGATTGGTACAACCCAGATCCAAAAATGCATATCCATCTAAACTAAAACTAATAAACATGTTACACGACACGAACCACAGTTGTAAGATTACTAGATAACTGATTATTTTGATGAAGCTGAAGACGAGTGGAGCCAACACAACGCCAAGAAGTTAATTGATACAAGTGAAAAAGGGCTGCGTAGCAGCGTAGGTCTATACCAAAAGACTTTCCGTACTTCCATGTGGAGTTTGGTTTGAAGAAAGGGTTTGTTCATGTGATAGATGATGAATCACGCTGGAAGAGCAGCTTTGGAGATTGGGTTTGGTGGGAGATTGGTGAAAGGGGGCAGAAGTTTGATTTGTTTAGGGAATTAGGGTTAGGTTAGAAACTGATTATATGGGAAGTATATAATTGGGCTGGAAATTTGATTTGGGCTGGAAGTATATAAATTTGGTGTTGGGCTATGATGTTGGGCTAGTGTAGGTCTCGTGTCTTAACAGGTGTCTTAACATGTCCGACCTGTTAAGACACGAAACCTATTAATTTTATTCGTGTCTTAACAGGTCCGGACCTGTTATGACACGAAACCTGTTAAGGGGTGACACGAAACCTGTTAAGAACAGGTCGTGTCGTGTCGTGTTAACATGTTTCGTGTCAAAATTGCCAGCTCTAGTAGTTATGCTTTACTCTTTCCTTTTATTTATTTATTTATGTTTTTCTTTTTATTATTATAGTAACGAGATGGATGTACCCGTCGCGTTGCGGCGGGGTAATCGGTGTTTGTTTTATTTTGGAATGCGTAAACTTAGTGAACGTGTTTTAGTTTGTCTATTACGTTTGTGGTTTTTACATTTTTGCGCCATGGAACATTATTGTCTGTGGTCAAATGGCTCTATTGTTATTGGAAATATTGCATTAAGTGTTTTAGTAGGTTTGGAGTTCTTTTGGTTTTGACCTTCCATATTTGTCTTATATAAAGTTCGTCCAAGTGTGTGGCTGTATATGTTAGTGTACCTTTTTTTGGTTTTGTTTTATGTAATTCTTGCTGTTGGAGTAGGTATTTCAGTGTTTGATACCTTTTGACTTTCTATGCTTTGCAATGTTTTGAATATCGGGTTCGAAATTGACCGGTCGTGTCACTGGGCATCGGGTCAACCAAGTTTTCAAGTTATTAATTTTTTATTTTTTCGACCGGGTCAACCAATTCGACCGCCGGGTCAACCGGTTCGACTACCGGGTCAACCCGGGCTTTTATTAAAAAAATGTGAAAAAACGAAACCCGGCAGGTCTAACCGGTTAACCCGGTTTTAGAAACCCGGATTTTTTTGACCAGTTTTTTTTGCCGGAACCGGTCGAACCGGTTAACCCGGCCTGATCGACCCGGGTTTCAAAACACTAATGCTTTGTTAGATAAGTTTAGATATAGATTTTTTTCGTTGAAAGGGCCTCTAGTAGTTTTATTCGAGTAATAGAGTTGAGTTTTCATGTCAAACAGTAATGTGTCATTCTTACTTTCGATAAACACTGTATTTGTTTTCCTCCACATATATATCCTGGAAAAGAAGGCCTAACCCAAAACTGGGCAACCACAGACCCGGGCCCAACGCAGGCACATGGATCCCAACCTTACACTGAGCCCAATAAACATAACGCCAGTTAGGGGTGTTCATCGGTTCGGTTATCGGGTTATTCGGTTTATTCGGTTCGGTTTGTTCGGTTAATTTTTTTCTGTGTCAAACCGAAAAACGAACCAAACCGAATTCAAATTTGATTCAACCGAACTGAAAACCGAACCGAATAACCAAAAACCGAACCGAATAACCCGAATTATATAATTTTAATTATTTTTTCATTTAATTATATATATTTTTAGAACAAATTTTTTTTTCAAGCTTAAATAATGTTATATTTATACTAAAAAAACTTTTAGTGATTATTTTTATATATAAATACATAAAAAAATATATATATTTATATATTTTCGGTTTTCGGTTTTCATTGCCAAACCCATATCCAAACCGATAACCGAATATTTAGTTCGGTTCGGTTCGGTTTTGACCAATTGGATTCGGTTACGAATTCGGTTCGGTTTTTTGGGTTCGGTTCGGTTTCGGTTTTAGGTTATTGTGAATATTACCCGATCCGTGAACACCCCTAACGCCAGTATACTGACCCAACTACACTATTTTACACGGTATTCTATATAGTGCACTAATAATAATATTTTTATATAGTTCATATTGTGTAGCACACCACAATAGCAATATTTTATTAATGTTGGACAACAATAGCATTATTTTATTCTTTTCGGGAAAGAAAAATGATGAGAATAGCTAATTGTATGCTTAATTTCATGCCTAAACTTATGTGGTATAATCATGTTGGCTTGTGAAAAAGTGGTCCTTTGACTGTGGTGATGCCTCACATAGGTTTAGGCATAAATTCAGTCACATGGTTTAGGCCTCCTAATCACCTCTTCTCGGAAAATGGTCCATCGAGAATTGTTATATTACTTAAATATTTGTGTTACTAGTACAATATTAATATTTTAAAAACAGGAACAGAAACAAGAATAATACTGAGATAGATACTGAAGAAGACATCAAAGAAGTCGTCTTTCATCATCAGGTACAATATTAATATTTTATTTCATTCATTGCTTTTGAAGATCATATTAATAATTGTTTATTATATTTGTTACGATTTCACATCGGCCAAGTATGGGATTAGTTGGTAGGTGGTTTATTTATAAACTCCTCAGGCTACCTTTTTGAGTGAGTTTTGCACTTGGACTTATCAACCGATACAAGCCTAGTATGAACCTATAGGGGGGTTCCGCGGGTGCCCGGGAAGCCCATGGATTTTTTTTGATATAGTGTTAATTTTTGAAAAAAACATCGATTTTTCCTAAATGCACCCGGTCCTTCAAAATGTGTAGATTTTGTGCACTCTGATCATATTTGGTCCTGGCTGCGTCCCTGCACATAATGAACGGATACCGATGGAACAAAGGCCTATTGGCGCATATTTGCGTTTGGTTTGTATCAAATGGATATGGGAATGGGTTTTCAAACCCACCACCAATGGATGGAGGGTTTAGAAAATGCTTGCTTTTGTAAGTTTCATACCCATTCTCAAAAACTAAACCCATAAACCAAACAACTATAGTGTGAATGAAAGTCATTCCTTCATTCCCAAACACACCGCTACCATAGGCGGGCGGAACAATGCATTCATTTTGGAAGTGTATTTATAATACTAGGCGATTTTAAGAAATTTGAAATTTTCGCTGATTCTGTACTAGAGGTCCTAGTTTTTTAGAAAAACAAGGTATACAATAGCTATCAAGATTTGATTGTGATGATGTTTGTTCGAGAAAAGTTCCTAGCTTTAAATTAGTATGTAGACCAAAAGTCCAAAAAATGTGCCGTAAAGTAATTTAGAACCAGAATGGGAAAATCAGTAGAATTGGGAGACCATCAGTGATCAGACTAACAATAGGATCTGTGTTTAGCATAATTTGTGTGGTTTTACTTCAAGTTGAACTGTTGAAGCTAAATTCGTTCTACTTATTATATAAGGCAAGGCCAACTCTTATGTAAGACGTGTTAATTTTAGTGACTTATTCTCGACGAATGATTTTTACCTCAGAATGTTTCTTGTTTAATGACTAGTTCTATCTTGTATTAGCAATATCATTTTACATACAAAAAGACATGTCCATCCTGCCTGCTACCACTACAGCTAATCAGGCATAGGGAGGAAGTTAATCTTTGTTGGCAATTTAGGGTGTCTACCTACACATGCTTTATGTCTTATGAGTTATGATGATGATTTTTTATTTTTTATTTATTTTTTATTTTTTTTTCCAGGCATTTGTTTCCATTTTGAAGTTCAACACCAAGTCATATACAAGTAATTGAAGGTCGTTTTTGGTCTCTTAACAACTTAGCTTGTAACCTCTTACTCATAAGCTAATCCAAACATCCATCAACAGCTTATGAGCTTATTTTTCATAAGCTATAAGTTGCTTGTTGAACTTAAGAAGCATAAGCCCACAAAACAAGCGCAATAATGGCATTAGACGATGAAACCTTTTTCCATTACTCGGTAATAACCTTCTTGTTCATCCTCAGCCCACTAACCTTCATCTTATGCCGTTACATAACCGCCCCGTACGGCAAACACCACCGCAAAGGCTGGGGACCCACACTTGCACCATCACTAGCATGGTTCTTTATGGAAAGCCCCACTCTTTGGTTCACCCTTATTCTCTATCCATTAGGCCAACATTATTCTAATCCGAAATCCATACTACTAATCTCAACTTTCCTTTTACATTACATACATCGTACTATCATATACCCTCTTCGCTTACGAAGAAGCAAACCCACCAACAGCGGAGGATACCCCATCAGTGTCGCAGCTATTGCATTTGGATATAATATATTTAATTCTTACTTACAGACGAGAGGGGTGTCGCACTATGCTGATTATGCTGATTGCTTTTGGTTTTGGTGGCGGTTTTGTTGTGGGTTTGTGGTGTTTATTATTGGTATGTTCGTCAATGTGAAATCTGATATGATGTTGGTGAGACTCAAAGAAGAGGGTTTTGGTGTTGGGTATAAGATTCCTTTTGGCGGGTTATTTGAGTATGTGAGTTGTGCTAATTATTTCGGGGAAATTGTGGAGTGGTTGGGTTGGAGTTTGATGACCGGGTCGGCAGTGGGGTTTGGGTTTTTCTTGTACACATGTGCTAATTTGGTTCCAAGGGCACGTGCAAATCATATTTGGTATTTGGAAAAGTTTGGTGAAGATTATCCCAAGGAGAGGAAAATTGTGATTCCGTTTTTGTATTGATTTTTAAGATTTTGGTTTGTACTTGTGGGTCGGTTTGAATAAATTTATAATGTGTTTGTTTTTGAGTTCTATATGATTGTCAAACAATATTGTGTTGCATTTTTAAGTTGCAAAGAAACGAACATAAGCTGTTATGTTTTTTTATTGCATCTACATACTCATGTTCAGATAAAGTTTCGGCCTGATCCATCTTCTGCAGAATGGGGAAAAGGATAGGCTGATACTGAGATTCATATGTAGAGTTGACAAGAAATCCACCCTTTAGACAGCACGCCAAAGAAAGAGACAAAAACGACAAACGGATATGAAAACAGGAGGTAGGTTAGCTGCTAAGATTTCAAAAATAAGGTAAAATGTTCTTAGCTTTAACTTGTGTCTTTTATGTTCAGCTGCAAGCAGAAATATGCTACTGAGTGAATAGACTTGTTTCTGTAAGCTGTCTCAAAGTAAACAAAATATTTTATGACTGAAAATGATTCACCACAAGATGACGAAACAATCTGATGGAACACGAGAGCAATGGCTACTGTTTTTGGTTATCACACCTTAATCGGTTACATCTTCCTTATTGACCATGGACGGATATCAAGTCCATTCTTTTTTAAACTATCATAGTAAGCCATCACACATATCAACATAAGGTTGCCAAAAATCTTACTAGAACAAAATATCTTCTGATCACACGTTGCAAAATGGGTAATATTTCAGCTAGTAAGCCATCACACATCCACCTGTTTTTTGTTTCCCTTTGATAGGGGCTCCATCACAGCTAGAAGACGCTGTGTACGAGCTTCTCAGAGAAGTAATAATTTTCCATGAGTGTCTGCGTATGCGTCTAGACACACACAAGAACAACGACCCGAGTCCTCTTTTGTACAAGGATGATTACAATCACCAGTCATCTTTTTTACGTTGCTGAGCATCTTGGGTTTCTGCTCCATGACATTATACTTCCCTACCTCAAACGCATCGAGATTCTGCCTTATGACTATGATTTTACGTATGTCACATGCTTTTTTCAAGTTTTGGTTACGTTTGTTTATTTATTTATTCTTTCATTGATCATTCAATCTGAGGGGTTTAGGAAGAGAAGAGATTGGTCTCCTTTGTATCACTTTATTATATCCACGGACACACACACAAACACATTTGCTTGTGTTCAATTATCACTGATTTCACATTCTGATCTTTGTGAACAGGCGTAAATTCTTATCAAGTGCCAGCAGGGGCAGGAGGATCATTTTTAAGGTTACAAACATAACATTGTTCTCGTGTAGAACTCCATTGATGCCCACTGAAATAAAAAGAAACAAGAGTATCAGATTTGCTTATTTGTAGAACAGATTTGGATACGGAGATAGCTTCTGTCAAAAAAAAAAAAAAAAAAAAAAAATCATAATAAAAATTTATTAACTTGAATTCAAAATGAAGAGGACACGCTGCATCAAATAAATGTTAACTTTAGACCAAAGGGCTTGTGTCCCGGTGGTATCTCATGTTGTGTGAGAATCTCCCCAACCAAATGGTTGCGGGTTCAAGTCTTGCATAGGACATGTGAGATAGATTTGTAGTGTAAATGTTGTGAGATAGTTAAAATTGCCGTCTTTTGTCATTAGACATTGCAAGCACGGCTATCATATGCTTTCCCGATTATTTGAATCATTTTTCTACTAGATTGCAGTCGGCTTCATATCAAGTTTACAACTTTTGCATTGAAAATAGAGAGATTGTGTCTTTCATCCTTATGACAATATATACCCGATCTTAACAAAGTTATTGTTCATTTCTTCAGCCAGATGATCCACTTGGAAGTGAAGTTGTGGACGGACCTCTAGCGTCCCTACGTTTTCCCACAAGTAGTGATGTCAACTGGACCACCCCCAGCCACTTGGTAGATCTGGATCCGCCTGTGTTCATTGATGTAATATCATATTTTTTTCATCTATCTTTTTGCTTTGATGTTCTTACACATTCACATATATTTATGAGAAGCATAATAGTATAGTATCTATCTTTTTTTTTTTTTTTTTTTTTTTTTTTTTTTTTTTTTTTTTTTTTTTTTTTTAGTCAAGCCAAATACAATAATTATTGATAAAATTCAAAAAAGAAATGCACAATTATTAAATTTATTTTTCCTGGTCATATTCTTGATACTTTTTACCGGAAATCAATATACATAGATTACCACTTCACTATCTTTTTCCTGATTAATTTAAGCGTCCTGTCTTTTTGTTCCTTATTTGGTCATCCAGGTACGCTAGCAACTTCATTATTCTACTTGTCGTCCTTGGAAGCTTTACGCAAAGCTCTCTGTGGTTAGTCTGTCTTCCATTCGTGTTACGACAATTACTACATTTTCTTTCCTTTACCAAAACATTCTTGTGATTAAGAAGAAATTCACAATGTTTGTAATATTTGTATCCACATTTTATACATAGTTATTAATGCATTCGTAATGTGCCGTTAAGTAGTTGTTTGCACATTAGTTAGGATTAGGTTTTCGTTACATTCCATATTGACAATGGGGTTTGTGTGCAGATTTCGGCAAGGAGAAGCGTATGAGGTTGAAATCATTACTCCCTCTTTTAAGAGGTTAACCACCTAAGCTTATCCTAGATTGAAACTGAACCTTCTTGTAATGTAAATACTTAAATCTTCATGTGATGCAGCTCGTTGGAATGATCTTGGCGACGTTCATGTTAGCGGGATGGTGTGTAGGGCCTGGGGCACTACTTGTGGTTACGACTACTGCAACTAGTCTACGATGTTCACGAATATCAGCACCCGTGAATTAGTATATGTCGTTTGTCTGCTAATCTTGCCTGATAATCTCTGAATTTTGTAGAGCCAGTTAATGTTCACACCCTTCATTAGGGATTTGTTTAAGCACATACACGAAGCTCCTGTATTTATCTACATTATATTATCTTATTTATGGTTGCATTTCAGACCCAAAGCAAAGACTCCAAATTCATTCAGACCCAAAGCGAAGGAGCTGATGCGGTATGGGACGAAAACTCTATTACCTCCGAACAGTGCCATAGCTGAGCTAGCGGAGGCCCTGTGCAAAAAAATTTATGATGCTTAAACATGACGATAAAGATTTATTGTAACCATCTAAGGAGGTGATTCTTTTTTTCCTTAGCTAAGGATTTATGTGGGTCCCACGTTTCTCCAAGCCTCTTATTGGGGAGGATGTCATTTTTCATCTCTTGTGGATATAGACCATATAAAGGATTTTCATGGGACCTACTTAAAAAAGTAACATTATTAAATGTTAAGTGGATCCAATCCCTTAGCTAAGGGAAAAAGTAAACAACCCCTAACTTTCAATTTTAATGAGTTATTCGTCACTCTCGACCACTTTAAGATTAGTTTAACAAATATTCAGAACATAATTTCATATATCGTTAATATAAAGGGATATATATTTAGAGGCCCCTAAAACTGAGGCCCTGTGCGCTAGCACACCCTCGAATACAGCTCTGCCTCCGGAGAGTACATGAACATCCTTTTGATACTCTAGTCTCGGTGTGCCGTATCGTTTTATTTAAGTCTTTTAAAACATGTTTTGGATGTTGTACTAAAATTGGTTTAGTAACCTTTATCTATATGCTTGTTCTTGCATCACAATATGCATCCTTTGCAGAATAGATGAATAAATGGTAGTGATCTGAAAAATCAATTCAAAGCTAGCCTTATGTTCACTTGGCACTACTATATTATAAGCTTAAGATTTGTCAGTATTTTTCTTTGCAACACTTTCAAATAGCTTTAACTAGTGGTAAAAATGTCAAAATGTTTTTTGTTATAATATTTGTTGATGCAAGAATGGTCAAAAGGGGATGTAGCTCAGATGGTAGAGCGCTCGCTTAGCATGCGAGAGGTACGGGGATCGATACCCCGCATCTCCACTTTTGAACTTTTATTTTTATAAAAATGTTGCATGTTTTGTTTAGTAACCAAACAAATCTTTTAGTTCCTCGATTTGTTTGAGCATCCCAAATTCCAGAGAAGGCATAAATCAAAGAGTTATATATAAGGCTGAGCATCGGGCCGAAAGACTAAAACCGACCCGACCTGAAAATCGAAAATCATGAAAAACCGAAACTGAATCGAATATGGTCGGTTCGGTTCAGTTTTGTGTCGGGTCCGTCGGTTCGGTTCGGTTCATGTGTGTTTTCATCGGTTTTGGGCCGACCTGACCCGAAACAAAAAATCACTGAAAAACCTAAATCGAAACTAAACCGACGGGCTGTCGGGTCGGCTCGGTTCTTTTCGGTTCGGTTGGTTTTGTCGGTCCGGTTCGGTTTTGAACTTTCCATGCTCAGCCCTAGTTATATGTGTGGACATTAGTAGAATGTTATTTTCCAAGACCATCATCAATCATTTCATCCTTGCAAAAGCTATCAACGAGCGTGTAATATGTAAGGATGTCAAGTTTAAAACCTCTTGCGTCTATTAGCCTAACAAAACCAAATCGTGTAAATCCATTCCCAACCTTGCAAAGTCCTTGTATAATGGCATTATACTTCACAAGAAAGTTGATCACTGCTATTTCTTAACGACATTTTGAACAATCTTTCTGACTCCATAGTGACATATCATCTTCTAGAGTTCTATGACGAACCCTCACAAGAGAGTTGATCCCTTTTAACATTCTAAACAATCTTTCTGCCTCCATAGTGAGATCTTCTTTTAGAGTTCTAGGACGAACCCTTCATTATCGTAGTGTAACTTAATACATTATTATGAAGTAGCATACCTTTCTTAAGGCAATAACATAAAACCGGATAATAATAATCCAGTCATATCCAACTTAAGACTTGAAGGCAATGTTGGCAGTGTGGTTGTTAACAGGAAGATGAATGCGACACATTTGTTTGAAAAAGAATTGCGGAAAGAGGATAATCATGTTAGGTCTCTCTATTATTGCTCACTATGTAAATGGTTGAAAACAAGATCCAACAGCTTATTAAACTTATGAACATTTGGGCGAGGACGAGTAGTTGCCAACTTATAGAATTGGTTCTTATCTTTTTTACTGTAACAAAAATAAGTTGAAGGGAAACATAAATTGTGAGGAGAGCGAGGTAGTAAAATACAAGGCTCACCGAGATGCGCAGTAATGTTTTGTGAAAAGGCCAACAAGGTATATTAGGTGTTGTTGGAGGGCCAATGATCAAAATATATATTTTTACTATATGAAAATGAATAAAATGAATGAAAATACACTAACCGACAAATCTATTACGGGGGCCACAAGTCCACAACCCTTCCTTGTCTCCTCATACCTTCACCTTTGAAGTTATGCGTGCACTTTGGCGAACGTACTATGCAAATTGTACTGGAAAATAGATGAGTAATCTCTAGTAGAAAAAAGTATCTTAGAAATTTGTTACTCTTTACATCTTAAAATTATATAGTAGTCCATATTTTCTTTTTATGATGTTTAAAAAAAATTGTCTACATTCTGTTTTAAGTAATAAAAAAAGAATTAAATAAAAGAGTATTATATTTGAGTGGTTAAAGATTGTAGTGGTTTTACTTTTGTTAAACTGTATAATTTTTGTCTTCTGAATATTATCTTGAGACGTAGGAAGTATTATGCGGTGTGGTGATAAGCCATCAATTTCTTAGTAATGAACCCAAAGGAACAAAGTAACCCAAAATAAGTCAAAGAAATTAAAGTCAACTCATACTTTCGTGTGTTTTTTTTAGTCAACGGGATGTTGGGTTTTTTTTACTTTAATAATGCAACACAAATGAAATACATATAAGCTTTTTTATTTTGTGCGTAGTTCCACGACTTTTCCTTCGTGGAGAAACTAATTTTTTTTTTTTTTTTTTTTTTTTTTTTTTTTTAACCTTTGTAAGCTGCAAAATGCTTGATAAATTGTGCGAAATAAAAGAAAATTTGATAAAAAGAAATCATAGTTCATTTGTTAAAAGCATTGATCGGCATGGTGATTATATGTAATGAATTTATGTGGTAGCCTTATGCATTTGACTATGAAAGGGGGTGTTATTTTTTTTTTAGTGAGGAAGAAATGTGGGTTTGCCTATACCTTGTCCTGGCGAGATTGAGTTTGTTGTTGTAAGAAATGTGAGTTCAAAGGTTAGTCCCTCTTAACTGGGAGAGACATTAAAACTTCTATCTCCTTTATAAGAGGCTAAATAAGAGCATTATATCTAACCAGTTAATTTGGTAAACACCTCCTAAACCATGCTTGTAAGGATTAGAATCTTGTTTTAAAAATCTTAAGATTTTACGATAGTACAAAGCAAAAACGATCTAAATCTTACGTGAGATCTTAACAAATTTAAGATCTTATAACATCTAAATCTTTGACCATAGAATATTAAAATCTAATCTAATTTGATATTACTTTTCTCGAATTGTAAACTAGAAAGTTATGGATTATATTAATATATATACTAAAAGCCAGAACTAGCTCTGCGCATAAAATTGTTGTACAAATCGCGTGAACAGTGGTTCGCACAGTAACCCGGCTTCAAATGATTGTACTTTGGCAAAAATAGTCCCTGAGATGTAACTTTCTTTGCACGTTAGGTCCTTTAGAAAACGGACCCTCAAAATTCCAACAACAACAAGAAATAATACTCCCTTCGTCATCAAGATCAAAAACAACAACAATAACATCAAGACCCAAACCGAGTTAAAGTCCATAAATAAAAACATAAATATTTATTAATTTTCGGATTAAAAATAAATAATATATAAAAAAATGCAAAACTTTTATATTTTTCAAAAATAGTGAGTGACCACTCATTTATTTATTATTCTAAACATAAAATAAATTTTTCATATTATTTTGAAATAATAAAAATATATACGAAATTCAAAAATTAAAAACAAAAGATATAAAGGGTTTTGGGTGATAATTTTACCGAGCAAACAACTAGAAAAATAGTGGGAAAGTGGTGGAAAAATGGTGGAGTCGTAGTGGTGTTATGGTGGTCGACGGTGGTGGTTCAAAAGGGGTGTTCGGATGAGTTTTGTGACGATCGGTCCGTACTTCCGGAACGTACACGACCCGATCTACAAGATGGTGGAAGAAAATATTTTTGGCCGGAATATTTTCCGGTGGCCGGAGGCCGGCGGTGGAGGTGGTCGGCGGTGTGGGAGAAGAGAGAAAGAGTGAAAAGTGTATGTGTGTGTTTATTTGTTTGTGTTATATGAAAAAAAAATAAGTAAATAGGAGTAATATTAATAATGAGTCGAGTTATATTACAAACCAAACATTCCTCACATACCAAGGGACTAATCCCCACCATCCATCTAAAAAGGAAATCAATGGTTGAGATTAAAAGGATTTTATTATTTCACCCATTTTTTATAATTTAAATATCTCTTAAACCGTTAATCGTTAAGCGAAAATAATTACACCATCGCGACGGGCATTTAATTATCTTTCTATAGACGGGCACTTTGATATACTTTCGAAAAAAAAAAAAAAATCGTTTTTTTCACGTTTTTTTTTTCTGGCCGAAAAAAAAAATCATATATGATATTGCATATCATATATGATATGCAATATCATATATGATATTACATATAATATCATATATGATATCATATATGATATTATATGTAAAATCATATATGATATTGCATATCATATATGATATGCAATATCATATATGATATGCAATATCATATATGATTTTACATATAATATCATATATGATATTACATATCATATATGATATGTAATATCATATATGATATTATATGTAATATCATATATGATTTTTTTGGCCACGAAAAAAAAACGTGAAAAAAACGAAAAAAAAATTTTTTGTCGAAAATATATCAATTAGCCTATCTATAGAAAGATAATTAAATGCTCGTCGTAACGGTATATTTTTTTTCGCTTAACGATTAACGGTTTGAAAGATATTAATATTTGAAAAAAAAGGATGAAAGTGGGTTTTTTAAATTATTGTGATTAATCTCATCCATTAGATCAAATAAAGATGGAGGGAAGATGGAGGGTAAAGATTAGTCCATTGGTATGTAAAAAAAGTTTGGTCCTCAAATGATCTTTACTCTATTAATAATAATAATAATAGTTAGTGGGGGAGGGGTAAAGTGACAATGTGGGAAGTTTAGGGGGCGCCGGTCAAAAGAAAGGGAGGGGGGTTTGTGTCAACGAGCTAAACTTGGTCCAAAAACGATTCAGAAGCCAAACGACATAGCAGTCGGACTCGAAAAATTACGAAACTTGCGCCATTGTTCTCAAAATTGATTTTCCTATAAAACTAAGTACAAACTTCAATATTTTTCCCGAATCGCGTTTTTATTTATAAATTTGGCGAATGCAATACGGCCCAACAAAACCGAAAAAAAAAAAAAAAAAAAAAATTACACAAATACAATACCTCAAAACAATATAAAATTATAAGAAAAAATCCACAATACAAACTCATTGGAAATTAAAAACATAAACAACATTACTTTTAACCAAAAATTATTACATTACTTCATACCAAAATATAATTAAAAGCACCTCAATTAAAAAAACTTTAACATTTTTGGTATTTTTTTCCTTTCCTTGTATAATTTTAAATGTACATAAAAAACTAACATAAAATTATCACACAACTTTTACAAAACACACCCGCAGCATCGCGCGGGCATTCCCGCTCGTTTTATATAATTAAAAAAACAACTGTGTTAATTTCCAATATATAGTTTGACCAATTCACAAATTTTAAACCATGTATTATTATTTCTCAATTGTTTTTAAATGAAATTAGAATAAATTTTTTTTATTTTGGAGGAGTAGTTATGTTATGGTTTACTTTTTCGTTGTAATTTGTTTTTTATTACTGCATATGACGACGGGTATGACTCCAACAACTCTCAAACTTGGGATCACCAGGACTACAACTGAAGTTATGTTTATGTTAATATTTTTTAAAACAGAAAGAGAAACAGCTGTTGCTAAGAATAATACCGAACGACTGACTGAAAGAAGACTTCAAAGCATTGTTCTTGGTTGGATACAAACTATTTTCCAAAAAAAACACACAAACAACTATTTATTCAAAGTGGGTGAGTAAATTATTATGTTTGCTAAGAAACTGATACAAAAAGCTACCACTAAGCTTCATCATAACAATCATCCCAATAATCCTAATCATCATCTTCAGGTACATCTTCTCAGTTTTATTTCTTTCATTGTTTTTCACGATCATAGTTTTTATATAATTTGATTGATTGTCAATTGATGTACTCTGTTACGATCCCACATCGGCCAAGTACGGGATTGGTTGGTGGTTTATAAAGTCTAAGTGTCCCCTTCTCTTAGAAGCTTGTTTTTTCAGTGAGTTATACAAGACTAGAAAGGTGCCCGCGCGATGTGGGGGCGGGGTGGTTTTTGAGGTGGTTATAAATTGTTAAGGGTGGTTGTTGAAGTGGTTATAAATTGTTGGGGGAGATTGGTAAGTAAAAGTCTGAATTTTTAAGCCTTTCTAATTATAGAATAGTCCCAAATACATTATATAATAGTATAGATAGGTTCGTATCATAATTTGAATTTTGTTGAATTCAATGTGCGGTAAGAAGAGGTCAAGGGTTCTTATTTATGTTTTTAGTAAATGCTGCAATTCTGCAAAGAATGCGTGATTATCTCTTGAATTTAACTATTCAATTCAAACAAGAGGTCAGGGGTTCAAACCTCGCTAGGTGTGTACATTTGGGGGTGGCCAAGGAAGGGTTGGAAACGGTCCCGGGATTAGCCTGGTGAGGCCGCGTACATCTGAGTCAAAAAGCTAAGCTCGCCCTGCCCTCCCTAGGTAACCCCAAATGGGAAAACTACGGCTATGTTTGGCACACAAGATTGTTGAGAGATTATGCTTATTTTTTCAAAAAATAAGCTACTTAAAAAATAATGTTTGTTTGGCAGACATAACTTCTTTGAGATTATAAAAAAAAATAATCTTCCATAATCTCTTAAAACCAAAGGTTACTTCATGTAGCTTATAAAAATAATCTCTTTTTATAGGGTATGTTTGGCGGAAGTAACTGTTGCTGGAACTGGTGCTGGTGCTGGAGATTGTGCTGGTGCTGGAGATTATAAAAAGAGATTATTTTTATAAGCTACATGAAGTAACTTTTGGTTTTAAGAGATTATAGAAGATTGTTTTTTTAGAATCTCTTATAAGTTATGTCTGCCAAACAAATATTATTTTTTAAGTAGCTTATTTTTTGAAAAAATAAGCACAATCTCTCAACAATCTTGTGTGCCAAACATAGCCACCATCTCCAGCACTAGCAACAGTTACTTTTGCCAAACATACCCACATCCGCTTATAGAGCTATTTTAGATCATAGAGTTCTTCTCTAAGCTTTTGATTTGCTTTTTTCAAGTTGAAGGGTTAGGTAGTGAACTTTAACATTCTTTAGGCCTAATAAGGGGGGTGTTTTGCTAAGCTTATATGATGGGCTTATGAGCTTATATATATTAAATAACCCAAACGAAGTGTTTGGCTAAGCTTATATGAGTGGGCTTATGAGCTTATATAAAAAGACTTTTATGCCCTCATTTGATAGTTACACCAATTTAATGTTCATGTATTTTTTTGTCATTTTACCTATTACTGTAATTATGATAAGCTAAGCCAAACACTTAGCTACGGCTTATGAGCTCATGATAATATAACATAAGCATAAGCCCAATTCATAAGCTTAGCCAAACACCCCCTAATTAAGTACTACAGTCACTTAGCTCTCTATGGATGGAGGTAAACACGTTGAGTTAAGAATGCGTGTTTTTAGTAAATGCAGCAAAGGTGTAGATTTATATTAGAGTTGGATATTAGTGACGATAGGAACAGATTATATAAAAAAAAACATAATTCTGTGGGGTTTGATCTCAAGATAGAGCTAAATTCAGTGTACTATTTTTCTTGTCGTTTGTTGTCTAGCAGAATCTAAAGGGCTGCCTTACACCAGAAGATTTGGATTTTCGGATAGCGGTCCATTATGGTATCCCATCTACTGCATCGGTTCTTGCCTTTGATCCTATTCAGCGTGTATTAGCCATTGGAACATTGTAAGTTACTCAATAGTCATCCTTTATAGACTATAAACGATTGTTTTGGATGCCTGTCTTATGAATTTGTATTAGACCTCGATTCTAGGCTAGATGGTTACCATAATTTAATCACCTTTAGAAAAAATGTAGCTGATAGATAAATGCACAACGTAGTAGCAGAAATATATAAAGCTCACATCTTTCTGCTGAAAATGAAAGCCATAGGTTAATAGTGCTTCTACATCGTTACCTACGTAGACAATGGTCTTTGTTGTGTGGAGTGCATGCTTCATGATATGATCTTTTTCAACTAGTGAATCGAAATAGCCTTAAGTAACTATAATCGTATTAATTTCACGCAGAGATGGCAGGATAAAAGTGATTGGTGGTGATAACATTGAAGGGCTCCTAATCTCTCCAAAGCAGTTGCCGTTCAAACATTTGGAGGTTTGTTAGCTTTTCAGTTAAAACTTCATATTGTTGAATGATTTTAAGCGTGTTCTTTCCATTCTGCCCCTTCTGCAAGATGTGAATGCAGGGATGTTTTCCGTTTGAAAATATGGAACACGTGATCCTTTTAACATGATCAAAACCATCAATTAGCCTAGAATAGTAGAAAGTTGATCATATGACTGATTTGATCATACTCAACCGTCATAACTGCCTTAGTGTGGGCTGAAATCGGTTTGCTTGACAAACAGATAGCAGCACTCTCATACAACCATGCATATGTCATAATGTTGGATTAAGCTTGCTATACTTATATAGCCGTGTATAAATTTATGATGTCGGCTATCATATTTTATAGTACTGTTAGAATGCTAGTTGATTTTTAGTGTTTATTTCTTGCAGTTTCTATCCAACAAAGGTTTTCTAGTCAGCATCTCGAACGATAATGACATACAGGTAGCGACTAGTTCCTTCTTTGGCATTTTAGACAATATACAGGTGGCGACTAGTTCCTTATTTTTATGATGTAATGCTATTTCACAGGTGTGGAATCTTGAAAATAGGTCTATAGCTTCTAGTTTGCAATGGAGCTCCAACATATCAAGTTTCTCTGTGATATACGGCTCATTTTTCATGTACGATACTTAAAAAAACTTTACTACTGACTAGCCATAAAATTGCTTAAAGTCGACGCGCAGTCCATTCATTAGCTAGTCTGTACCATATACAGGTATATAGGAGATGACAACGGTGTGATGACTGTTTTGAAGCATGTGGAGGATGCAGAGCTTTTGGTAATGCCATATCATATTTCAGCCGAATCTCTTACGGGTAATATCTCATACACAAAGTTGCTTAAGTGAGTCAACGATCCGTTATTTATATTTCTATATACTCTGCAGAAGCAGCTGGGTCATCATTTCCAGATCACCAGACGATCGTTGGAGTTCTTCATCAACCGTCTTCTTCTGGAAATAGGCAAGATACAAGTATTGTTTGAATTTCTCGCTTTTATATTCTGCCACATTTAGTTCAAAAGAAAAAGCCCTTTTGCACCCGTTCACTAATTTGCGTATGGCCTGAACTAAATAACGTATATTCTGATTGGTTGTTCTTTTGCAGAGTTTTGATTGCATACGAGAGCGGTTTGATTATTCTATGGGATCTTCTTGAAGCTCAAGTGGCTGTTGTTAGAGGTGATAAGGTTCTCGAATTAAAGGATGGAGCTGTTGATTCACCGGGTCAAGATGGTCAACTTTCAGATGGTACATCTGGACATAATTTGGAGGACAAAGAAATAACCGCTCTTTGTTGGGCATCATCTACTGGGACCGTTCTTGCTGTTGGATACTTGGATGGAGATATTATGTTCTGGAAAACAACTGCCACTGCCTCTGGTAAAAGCCGAAAAGCTGGAGCGTCAATTAATAATGTTGTAAGGATGCAGTTATCTTCTGCTGAACGGAAACTCCCCGTCATTGTATTGCACTGGTCGCCAAACAGTAAATCCCAAAACGATTATGATGGCCAACTGTTTGTTTATGGAGGTGATGAAATAGGGTCTGAGGAAGTATTAACGGTGAGCTCAGCAAATTTACTTAAGAATGGGTCGTTTGGGGTTGTATTTTTTCTTAAACGGGTATATGTTTTTGCAGGTTTTGACTCTTGAATGGAGCGCGGGAATGGAGACTCTAAGATGTGTTGGTCGTGCAGAGCTGACTCTTAGCGGCTCCTTCGCTGATATGAGGTTATTACCAAGTACACGAAACAATCATGGTGCTGATTTATTGGTACTCACAAGCCCGGGACACCTGCAGCTGTTCAGTCACGATAGTTTGTTTTCCTTGACTTCTGAACATGACAAGAGAATTACTCTTTCGTCCCTCGAATGCCCTGCAGTCGTACCTACACTTCATCCAGTTCTGAGTGCAACAATACTTATCTCACTTGTTGGTAGCGAAAACGCTTCAAAGTTTCTGTTGGAGGTAATGCGAATACGTACGTGTTACACTTATTTTTATGCGTTTACTTTTGCGTTATTAACAAAAGTTCTGTTTACTTAGATAGCCGCAGATATGAAGGTTAATTCAACACAAAAGTTGGCGGGAGGAAACTGGCGTGTATCAGGAGGCATAGTTCAGCAATTGTCTTCTCCTGAAGGTTATGTAATAGAGAAAATTTACATAGCTGGTTACGTGGATGGATCTGTTCGAATCTGGGATGCCACCTCTCCAGTCTTGTCAATCCTTTGCATTATAGGAGCGGTGAGTCATTCTTTCATGTGAACTGATAATTTTATAAGTCACGGTGGCCAAATGGGCGGGCTGGGTAACGGGTCAAAACAAGTAGTTTTTGTACATGTTGAAACAGGTCGTGTTGGGCTAACTGGAAACTCCATTTGTCAAAATTTCAAAAAATATCATTTGTCGAATACGATTACTAGACATATATTATATTAAGAATAAGCCAACTTATTAAATAAAAACGATTTAGGAGGTTTTATGTATTTTAATACACTTAATCGACCATCGACCCGTTTCCTGTTAAGCTATTTTAAAGTAACCACTTGATCCGTTAGAGATAAAAGATAGCCCTAATCGGACCACTAACATTGACCAATAAGTACACCAAATCGTAGGATTTCAGTTAACGTATCTTATTCAATGACAGATGAAAGATGTGGAAGTGACTGGTTTAGCTGCTCCAGTTTCAGAACTGTGCTTCTGCCCCTCGACATCAGGACTAGCAGTTGGCAATCAACTTGGTTTGGTAGGATTTTTATATAGTCGACAATTCTATAAATTTTTATGGTCTTGACCTTGTCTGATCTAGTTGCTGCATTATATTCTGAGTTTGTAGGTCCGTGTATATAACTTCAGTTCCAGCTCGAAAGAGACGAGTCTTCACATTGTCACAGGAGCTAAAAAAGAAAGTACGCTATTTCCTATGGTGGTTGTGTACTTTTTTTTTTTTTTCCAAAATTGTGTTATCGAAACTTTTTTCAAGTTAGCATTTTTTTGAACTCTTTCCAGGTCAGAAACAACCTCAAGTTGAAGGGCCCAAGTGCAGCGCTTGTTTCCAAATTCTTGATTCCCCGGTTCAAGCACTTCAATATGTGGACCGTGGAGCTAAACTAGCAGTTGCATATGAATGTGGTCGTGTAAGTCTTTAGTCTATACGCTTTCTGTTCAAATATGATTACTGATCAAAATTCATATAACAGTTGCTCATGGTCGGAAATGCTCTCGTTGCAGGTTGCAGTGCTTGATATGAATGCATTCTCGGTTTCATTCCTAACCGATTCTTTACCTAGCCCTAGCAGTCCTGTGATTTCCATGACCTGGAAATCATTTGTGTATAATGGCGGTCATGTCAAAAGCCCAAAAGGCGCACGACCAAAGGATCTTGACAAACCTGTTGATAAGCTGATGTTTGTATGTACCAAGGATGCAACGTTATATGTATATGATGGTTCTGATTATCGGACGATCAACTCTAAACCAGTGCAATTGAAAAAGGACACAACTGCTATATCCATGCACGTTATAGGTAAGTATGACAAGTCTAGGCATACTTCATGATATTCGATTTACAGTTTGAGCTATATTAATCAAAAGTACCAATTTATGCATATTCTCTCAGAGGGGAATACTTCCGTGGTTGAGACGGTGCAACAAAAGGAGTCACCAAAGGCAACGAAAGATGTTGCAGCAATAAAGGAACCGTCTACTGAAGTAGATCAACCAAAGAACGAAAATCTTTCTCAGCCCGAGCATATAAATTCTGGACAAAGTGCAATGGATTCACTTGTTTTACTTTGTTGCAAAGATGCATTGTGCTTATACCCGTTAAAATCTGTGGTTCAGGTATGGCTATAGCACTATGTCTTTTCAAATTTGTAATGGACGTGGTAAATGGGTGTGCCCAAATGGGTTAGGGACAGAATGTGTACGGGTCAAATCTATCGGGTTTGACCCGTCATATATTTTTTTTGTAGAATAGTAAAATCTAGTGTTCTCATGATGCTTAAAGATATTAACTTAGTTTAGGTTCTTAATAAATACACCTGGTGTCGAGCTAATGATAACTTCTATTTTGTTAGGGGAACGATAAGCCGTTGCGTAAAGTAAAACTTGAGAAGCCTTGTTGTTGGACTTCAACTTTTAAAAAGGATGATAGAACTTGCGGATTAGTATCACTCTATCAGTCTGGTGAACTGGAAATCAGGTCCCTCTCTTTCCCTGTTTATTTTCCTTTCTCACACGCATACATTTTTTTTTTCTCTATTTATAAATGTTGGTACACTTATCTCTATGCAGATCTTTGCCCGACCTAGAACTGGTGAAAGTAACCTCATTAATGTCGATATTAAGGTGGAGTTTCAAGGCCAATATGGAGAGGACAATGAGCTCTATGGAGAATGGGCAGATTGCCATGGTATTATTCTCGAAGTGCTAGAACTATATAAGGACATGGACATTGAAATTTTTCATAATTATTTTCCCATTCGAGATATGGTCTTCATGCTGAATTGAGTCTCATCTGATAAATTTCTTTTTTATGTAGACGAATGGATCAGAAGTGGCGTTTATCTCTCTACTGAATGATGGTGATAATATCAGGTATCATACCTTTACGTTAAGACATTTTGATTGTCACTCAAGCTGCGATTAGTCGCTTATATAATATGATAATGTTGACGTGATTCCATTTGCTTCTGTAGGGATTTGGAATCTTTGCCTTCTCTTCACGATAAAGTGCTTGCAGCTGCGCTAGAGGCGGTGATTAACAGTTCTCAAAATCAAAAGAAAAAGCAGGTGGAAGCTCTGTGATTATGTCTTGTTCGCAATTACTAATTTGCTTATCAAAAGACGTAGTGATATTGACCCGTTAATTCATCTTTGTTGGCACAGGGCGTCCCTGGAGCACTTGCTCATATACTTAAAGGATTTAGATCGGGAAAAGCAAACAACGGCATCAACTTTCATGAAGATTTTAAATCAGGTTTTGGCAATTTGGACAGAATCTTTTCAAAGGATCCATTTCCGGATCCGCTTGAAAGTATTACTAATGATCCGGACGATGAAGAGCTCGATATAGGTAATTTGGCTATCTGTTTATATAGCTTCTAAACTATACATCAGAAATTTCAAAAATTGCCTTGTTTCTAGTGCGGGTTGTTACGGTTTGACGTTGATTTTTTCTATATATTAATGCAGATGACATTGAAATCGATGATATTGAAATCGATGAACCTGTATTAGTAGTGCCGACGTCATCACATACGAAACAAAAAGAGGAAACCGGTATGTTCAAAATAGTTCTTCAACCCATGCTTTATATGAATAGTAATGACGAGATTAATGTTTTACATCTTATGATTCAGGAAAAAGAACTGACAGACAAAAGTTATTCGATGATGACAATGCTGATCCAACGCCGAGACTCAGAACACGTGAAGAGATCATTGCTAAATATAGAAAATCCGGGGTAACTCTTTAATATAAACTTAAAATATAAGTACTAATTCATTGATGGTTTTATTATCAATTGTGGTCAACGGATATCTAACGGATCTTGTTGTACCGACTCTTTCCAGAATGACGCTTCCTCTGCAGCTGGAGAAGCAAGAAATAAGCTTCTAGAACGCCAGGAAAAACTTGAGGTGCGATTGTTATCAGGAAAAGCATAGGTAATAAAACATGGCTTTTGTGATTAAAGTTAACTTTTTTCTCGTCTTTTGTTATTCAGAGAATTAATAAAAGGACTCAAGATCTAAGCAATGAAGCCGAAGACTTTGCATCCTTAGCGCAAGAACTTGTAAAGGCAATGGAACGTAGAAAATGGTGGCAAATATGATCAATTTTTGCAGCAAATCCATTTCCTGACCATATTTATTCCAAGCATAAGAAACTCTCACCTTACCGTGTATCAGAAATGATACACGCTACATTTTTCTCACATTGCAACCATTTGTGGCCAAGATTTTACGAAGCTTGTTTCAAGTATATATGTACTATACAAAGTTAACCCAAAGATTGCGAACAATGTTTAGTTTGTATCATGTATATTATGCGTTCTGTGGCGTATATTCTTGCAAAAGGTTTACCGTTGAAAGAGAGGTACCGTGTAACCATTGTATTTTACATTTAACTATATGATGTAACCCTTATGGATGTAAAAGATTGATAAAAATACGATTGTGCTTGTAGAAAATGTGGGCTAATCTGGTCGGTTTTCCGAGTTTGCTTGTTCTTAAAGGTGGCAGAATGATACATGCGTTGTCTCACATTGCTCACGAATAGAGGAGATGCTAGGTAATTAAGGTAGAAGAACCAAACCTTAAATTGGTAGAAGTGTTTGAATATAACGTATGGACGTTGTATTAAGAACAAAACCATGAGGCCGAGATGTTAGAGCGGACAACATCTACCATAACGGGTCAGTTCGTTCTAGGTTGTCGATCTATATATGGATAAAAATCGTCTTTTATTTGGAGCTTATTTTTTCAAAAATAAACTATTGTATGAATAAGTGTCGTTTGGTTGACAAAGATTAAGAGCTTTTGAAAAGAAATTATTCTACAAGCATCAAAAATCAAATGTTACTTCGATTAACTTATAAAAAAAGAACCTTCATTTTTAGTTTTAGTTTTTGCTCAAGTTTCAGCTTGTTTTAGTTTTTGCTCAAGCTTCAGCTTGTTTTGTCATACACGTCCCGTATATGGTAAGAAAATTTATTAACACACCGATGACGTATTTGTCCGGATGGCACGTGTCCGGACGACAACTGAACCGTATGTTCGGAAGACACGTGACCAAAAGACAGCTAGGTCGAACTGTTGGTCCCTTTTACTTGGTTAACCGTAACTAAGAAGTTAAAGTAACCAAGTTATATGACTTGAACACAAATGTAGAAAATGATTAACAATAAAGAAATGTAAACAAAAGAGATAATATTTTCCAACGTTTAATTCTTTATTAGAAGTTAATCAAAAGAATCGTAACCAAGTGTTTGCGGAATAACACTTGGGGTTGAATAGACAAGTATGGTATGGATTCCTCACTAAACTCAACTATGTTGAGTGACAACTTAAATTACCCACTGAGCTATCTCAGGGGCTTGTGTTGTTCTTTGGAGGAGTAAAAGTGGTTTGTGAATGCTTTGCATTAATTGCACAAACTTGTCACCTTTTACTCCTCACATATGCTTCCTATTTATACACAAGTATAGAACAACTAAATATACATTGGACCTAAAGCTTCCTTAACAATATCTTGAAAGATATTATTCTTCTGGCAAGGAACCTTCATTGAGTTAGATCCAAAAGACACTTTCTGATGACAGACTGGTTTTAACCATTTGGGAAAAGTCTGACATTAAAGTGATAAAACACTTTAATAAAGCAGCTCAGACTTTCCCGCCCAGTCCCGCCAAAACTTCAGTCTTCATGTCATCAGTCTTCAGTACGATTAAGTTGTTGAGGAGTCATTGGGGTTCAGTGAGTTATTGTCATCCTCACTGAACCCATCACCTTCTTCTTGGCTTAGATCACACTTCACTGAGTTCCGCCTCACTGAATGGAGAACCTTTCTTCTTAGGCTCGGTCTTAGCTCCCTGAAGGT